>JAYESA010000002.1:195250540-195850540 GCA_036927795.1 Iris macrosiphon | reverse complement strand
GGTTAATGGTTCTGAAGGAAAATGAGGGAAAGCTTTAATAGTTATGAAGGGAATGAAAATGAGGGAAAATATGGAGGGAAAAGGAAACGAAAATGAAGAGGGAAAATGAAGAGGGAAAATAGGGAGGGAAAAGAGGAAGGGAAAGGAAGAAGTTAATTTGGAGTGTCTATTTTGGAGTATACCATTGTGTGCAAATATCAAGGTGACACTCCAAAAATAGTTTGGAGTGTGATTTGGAGTATGATTTGGAGTATGGTTTGGAGTGTCCCCACTGGAGATGCTCTAAGAGCATCCACAGTGGGACTACTTTCAAGTGCTATATTTTGACTTTTGTCAAATTTTATAGCACTTGAAGGCTACAATGGACTCTTGTCCACACTTGAAAAATGGTAGAAAGCCAAGAGACACTCCAAATTTGGAGAGTCCCGTAGCTAGACTATAGTAATTGATGGGCCCACCAAAATAACCTGTCATTTATTTTCCTTCCTTCCCTTCCTCTCTCTCTCTCTTCTCTTCTATTTTTTTCACAGAGAAACTTTTGAGACCCATTCTTCTTCTTCTTCTTCTTCTTCTTCTTCTTCATTGGAAAAGGGAGGTTCCATTTCTGAGTTTCCACAGTTGGTATTTATTTTCCTCCCCTTCCACATATTCTTTCCTTCCGCACCCCTTCTTCTTCTTCTTCTACTTCTTCTCCACATATTTTGTTTTTATTTATTTTCCTCTCCTTCCGTTCTCTCTTTTCCATTCCCTTTTTTTTCCAGAGAAAATTTTCCTTTCCCCCTTTTTCTTCTTCTTCTTCTCCACATATTATTTCCTTTCCCCCCTTCTTCTTCTTCTTCTCCACATATTTTATTTTTCTTCAGAGAATCCGTCAAGGAGGTCCTTTGCGGGAAGGAGTGCTCCCCGTTCGCGAGAAGGTCTGTTTGGTCATCCCCGCCACAAGTTCGAGGTAAAAATAACATGAACCCTAAAATCCATTTGTCACCCGGACATGCCACAAAAGGTCACGCCGGACACGCCGGACACGCTGGACACTCCACAATCGGCTCTATATTTCTGGTTCTATTTCTGGTTCCAATCAATATATGCATTCTTATGGTGGAATCAATTTTACCTCTTTCATGTTCATGAAAAAAATAAGAAAGATGTATGATGATGCTTCACTATTTTATTTCTAAATTTTGTGTCTAATTTTTCTTTTATCATCACTTGTAGAAAAAAAAAATTATGCTAATACACGACGCGGAGACTCTATAGAATAATTTTATTTCTATTGAGTTTTTATTAAACATTTTTTCATTTCAGGTTATTTGGCACTTTAAACATAAATAATGGATCCCTCCACTCCGACACCACATCAACATGCTTCACAACAACCACCCCAAATGAACAACTGTTCCTTGCAAAATTCTCCGCATTTTCAAGTACCATATCCTACCCAATGGCCATCTGAAATGTCATTTGCCCCATCACCAATGCAAGCTGCAGCATTTGCATCATATTTTCAACAACACTTACTTGCCCAAAATCAGCCTCCTAATCATAATCCCTTACCTGGTGGTGTATCCAATTTAGAATCCCCTTCAGCCCAGTTTCCATCAAATATTGAATCTCAACCCTCTTTAACTCAAAATACAACACGGACAACACAAGGGACCAATAGAAAAGCACCAAACTGGAAAGTAAATGAGGATATTGCACTATGCCAATCCTGGATAAGAGTTTCAGAGGACCCAATTGTGGGAAATGGTCAGCTTCATGAGGCATTCTGGAAGAGCATTTGGGATGAATTCAAAGGACGACTACCAGGGTCAGAACGTGTTCAAAGAGCATGTGAAAATAGATGGACTACGATTCAAGCTGATGTTTCCAAATGGAGGGCCATTGTAAACAGGGTTCATAGAAACAGGAGTAGCGGTACCAATCCGAATGATGAGGTAATATTTTTTTTTATGTGCTATGTTATTGGAAATTGACCATGCCAAGCAGTAGGACAATTACGCCATTCCCAATGCATACAATCTAAAGAACCGATCATTCCCGGAAAACCACGAGTCTTATTTTCCTCTAATAGCCGAGTGAGGTCTCTTTCATTGGGAGCTCGTAAATATTGTTCGGAGTAGATGTCAACAATAGCTTTGCAAAATAAACGAATAGTTTCTGTGGCAGTCGTCTCCGCAATCATAAGAGCATCATCCTCACGATCTATTGGACTACCATAAGCAAGAATTCGTAAGGCGGCTGTCATCTTTTGGATGGATGAGAATCCTGGTTTGCCAACACAATCATATTTTAACTTAAAATATGGTTGAGTTTCTTCTAAGTCAGCACGAATCCGGTGGAACAACTCCCTTCGCATTCGAAACCGACGTCGAAACATACGTGGTGTGAAAATAGCATCCACCGAGAAATACTTCTTGATAAGGTCGTCGTGTGCTTTAGCGCGATCACGATTTATGAACATACGCTTATTGACTCTGGGTTGCTTGGCCTCTTCTAATTCTTCAACAACTTGTTCCAGCATAAAAATATCTTCCATTTCTTTTTGTTGTAGGACGACATATTTTTCCATGAATCTCATTTCAAAAGGCCAAGGCAAAAAACCTGCCAGAAAAATTATAAATTATGCACAAAAAATAAATTTTTTTATGTACAATCAATGGTTCCAAATCAAGGAGAGACTCGAAGAAGTTTTCAGGAAAACAAATCAAACGAAAATGAGATAAAAATATTTATGCACAGTCTCATTTTCGTTTGATTGTAGAACTAAGTATTATACGGAAATTTTTTTTATCTCATTTTGTTTGATTTGTTTGTGGATTTTTTTTATCTCATTTTGTTTGATTTGTTTAACGAAAATGAGAAAAATTATCCATACAAAATTTCAAGAAATGACATAAAAAAATTTAAACAAAAATGAGAGAAAAAATTACCAGACATCTTTGTCGTCAGTATTGGTTAATGGTTCTGAAGGAAAATGAGGGAAAGCTTTAATAGTTATGAAGGGAATGAAAATGAGGGAAAATATGGGGGGAAAAGGAAACGAAAATGAAGAGGGAAAATGAAGAGGGAAAATAGGGAGGGAAAAGAGGAAGGGAAAGGAAGAAGTTAATTTGGAGTGTCTATTTTGGAGTATACCATTGTGTGCAAATATCAAGGTGACACTCCAAAAATAGTTTGGAGTGTGATTTGGAGTATGATTTGGAGTATGGTTTGGAGTGTCCCCACTGGAGATGCTCTAAGAGCATCCACAGTGGGACTACTTTCAAGTGCTATATTTTGACTTTTGTCAAATTTTATAGCACTTGAAGGCTACAATGGACTCTTGTCCACACTTGAAAAATGGTAGAAAGCCAAGAGACACTCCAAATTTGGAGAGTCCCGTAGCTAGACTATAGTAATTGATGGGCCCACCAAAATAACCTGTCATTTATTTTTCTTCCTTCCCTTCCTCTCTCTCTCTCTTCTCTTCTATTTTTTTCACAGAGAAACTTTTGAGACCCATTCTTCTTCTTCTTCTTCTTCTTCTTCTTCTTCTTCATTGGAAAAGGGAGGTTCCATTTCTGAGTTTCCACAGTTGGTATTTATTTTCCTCCCCTTCCACATATTCTTTCCTTCCGCACCCCTTCTTCTTCTTCTTCTACTTCTTCTCCACATATTTTGTTTTTATTTATTTTTCTCTCCTTCCGTTCTCTCTTTTCCATTCCCTTTTTTTTCCAGAGAAAATTTTTCTTTCCCCCTTTTTCTTCTTCTTCTTCTCCACATATTATTTCCTTTCCCCCCTTCTTCTTCTTCTTCTCCACATATTTTATTTTTCTTCAGAGAATCCGTCAAGGAGGTCCTTTGCGGGAAGGAGTGCTCCCCGTTCGCGAGAAGGTCTGTTTGGTCATCCCCGCCACAAGTTCGAGGTAAAAATAACATGAACCCTAAAATCCATTTGTCACCCGGACATGCCACAAAAGGTCACGCCGGACACGCCGGACACGCTGGACACTCCACAATCGGCTCTATATTTCTGGTTCTATTTCTGGTTCCAATCAATATATGTATTCTTATGGTGGAATCAATTTTACCTCTTTCATGTTCATGAAAAAAATAAGAAAGATGTATGATGATGCTTCACTATTTTATTTCTAAATTTTGTGTCTAATTTTTCTTTTATCATCACTTGTAGAAAAAAAAAATTATGCTAATACACGACGCGGAGACTCTATAGAATAATTTTATTTCTATTGAGTTTTTATTAAACATTTTTTCATTTCAGGTTATTTGGCACTTTAAACATAAATAATGGATCCCTCCACTCCGACACCACATCAACATGCTTCACAACAACCACCCCAAATGAACAACTGTTCCTTGCAAAATTCTCCGCATTTTCAAGTACCATATCCTACCCAATGGCCATCTGAAATGTCATTTGCCCCATCACCAATGCAAGCTGCAGCATTTGCATCATATTTTCAACAACACTTACTTGCCCAAAATCAGCCTCCTAATCATAATCCCTTACCTGGTGGTGTATCCAATTTAGAATCCCCTTCAGCCCAGTTTCCATCAAATATTGAATCTCAACCCTCTTTAACTCAAAATACAACACGGACAACACAAGGGACCAATAGAAAAGCACCAAACTGGAAAGTAAATGAGGATATTGCACTATGCCAATCCTGGATAAGAGTTTCAGAGGACCCAATTGTGGGAAATGGTCAGCTTCATGAGGCATTCTGGAAGAGCATTTGGGATGAATTCAAAGGACGACTACCAGGGTCAGAACGTGTTCAAAGAGCATGTGAAAATAGATGGACTACGATTCAAGCTGATGTTTCCAAATGGAGGGCCATTGTAAACAGGGTTCATAGAAACAGGAGTAGCGGTACCAATCCGAATGATGAGGTAATATTTTTTTTTATGTGCTATGTTATTGGAAATTGACCATGCCAAGCAGTAGGACAATTACGCCATTCCCAATGCATACAATCTAAAGAACCGATCATTCCCGGAAAACCACGAGTCTTATTTTCCTCTAATAGCCGAGTGAGGTCTCTTTCATTGGGAGCTCGTAAATATTGTTCGGAGTAGATGTCAACAATAGCTTTGCAAAATAAACGAATAGTTTCTGTGGCAGTCGTCTCCGCAATCATAAGAGCATCATCCTCACGATCTATTGGACTACCATAAGCAAGAATTCGTAAGGCGGCTGTCATCTTTTGGATGGATGAGAATCCTGGTTTGCCAACACAATCATATTTTAACTTAAAATATGGTTGAGTTTCTTCTAAGTCAGCACGAATCCGGTGGAACAACTCCCTTCGCATTCGAAACCGACGTCGAAACATACGTGGTGTGAAAATAGCATCCACCGAGAAATACTTCTTGATAAGGTCGTCGTGTGCTTTAGCGCGATCACGATTTATGAACATACGCTTATTGACTCTGGGTTGCTTGGCCTCTTCTAATTCTTCAACAACTTGTTCCAGCATAAAAATATCTTCCATTTCTTTTTGTTGTAGGACGACATATTTTTCCATGAATCTCATTTCAAAAGGCCAAGGCAAAAAACCTGCCAGAAAAATTATAAATTATGCACAAAAAATAAATTTTTTTATGTACAATCAATGGTTCCAAATCAAGGAGAGACTCGAAGAAGTTTTCAGGAAAACAAATCAAACGAAAATGAGATAAAAATATTTATGCACAGTCTCATTTTCGTTTGATTGTAGAACTAAGTATTATACGGAAATTTTTTTTATCTCATTTTGTTTGATTTGTTTGTGGATTTTTTTTATCTCATTTTGTTTGATTTGTTTAACGAAAATGAGAAAAATTATCCATACAAAATTTCAAGAAATGACATAAAAAAATTTAAACAAAAATGAGAGAAAAAATTACCAGACATCTTTGTCGTCAGTATTGGTTAATGGTTCTGAAGGAAAATGAGGGAAAGCTTTAATAGTTATGAAGGGAATGAAAATGAGGGAAAATATGGGGGGAAAAGGAAACGAAAATGAAGAGGGAAAATGAAGAGGGAAAATAGGGAGGGAAAAGAGGAAGGGAAAGGAAGAAGTTAATTTGGAGTGTCTATTTTGGAGTATACCATTGTGTGCAAATATCAAGGTGACACTCCAAAAATAGTTTGGAGTGTGATTTGGAGTATGATTTGGAGTATGGTTTGGAGTGTCCCCACTGGAGATGCTCTAAGAGCATCCACAGTGGGACTACTTTCAAGTGCTATATTTTGACTTTTGTCAAATTTTATAGCACTTGAAGGCTACAATGGACTCTTGTCCACACTTGAAAAATGGTAGAAAGCCAAGAGACACTCCAAATTTGGAGAGTCCCGTAGCTAGACTATAGTAATTGATGGGCCCACCAAAATAACCTGTCATTTATTTTTCTTCCTTCCCTTCCTCTCTCTCTCTCTCTTCTCTTCTATTTTTTTCACAGAGAAACTTTTGAGACCCATTCTTCTTCTTCTTCTTCTTCTTCTTCTTCTTCTTCATTGGAAAAGGGAGGTTCCATTTCTGAGTTTCCACAGTTGGTATTTATTTTCCTCCCCTTCCACATATTCTTTCCTTCCGCACCCCTTCTTCTTCTTCTTCTACTTCTTCTCCACATATTTTGTTTTTATTTATTTTTCTCTCCTTCCGTTCTCTCTTTTCCATTCCCTTTTTTTTCCAGAGAAAATTTTTCTTTCCCCCTTTTTCTTCTTCTTCTTCTCCACATATTATTTCCTTTCCCCCCTTCTTCTTCTTCTTCTCCACATATTTTATTTTTCTTCAGAGAATCCGTCAAGGAGGTCCTTTGCGGGAAGGAGTGCTCCCCGTTCGCGAGAAGGTCTGTTTGGTCATCCCCGCCACAAGTTCGAGGTAAAAATAACATGAACCCTAAAATCCATTTGTCACCCGGACATGCCACAAAAGGTCACGCCGGACACGCCGGACACGCTGGACACTCCACAATCGGCTCTATATTTCTGGTTCTATTTCTGGTTCCAATCAATATATGTATTCTTATGGTGGAATCAATTTTACCTCTTTCATGTTCATGAAAAAAATAAGAAAGATGTATGATGATGCTTCACTATTTTATTTCTAAATTTTGTGTCTAATTTTTCTTTTATCATCACTTGTAGAAAAAAAAAAATTATGCTAATACACGACGCGGAGACTCTATAGAATAATTTTATTTCTATTGAGTTTTTATTAAACATTTTTTCATTTCAGGTTATTTGGCACTTTAAACATAAATAATGGATCCCTCCACTCCGACACCACATCAACATGCTTCACAACAACCACCCCAAATGAACAACTGTTCCTTGCAAAATTCTCCGCATTTTCAAGTACCATATCCTACCCAATGGCCATCTGAAATGTCATTTGCCCCATCACCAATGCAAGCTGCAGCATTTGCATCATATTTTCAACAACACTTACTTGCCCAAAATCAGCCTCCTAATCATAATCCCTTACCTGGTGGTGTATCCAATTTAGAATCCCCTTCAGCCCAGTTTCCATCAAATATTGAATCTCAACCCTCTTTAACTCAAAATACAACACGGACAACACAAGGGACCAATAGAAAAGCACCAAACTGGAAAGTAAATGAGGATATTGCACTATGCCAATCCTGGATAAGAGTTTCAGAGGACCCAATTGTGGGAAATGGTCAGCTTCATGAGGCATTCTGGAAGAGCATTTGGGATGAATTCAAAGGACGACTACCAGGGTCAGAACGTGTTCAAAGAGCATGTGAAAATAGATGGACTACGATTCAAGCTGATGTTTCCAAATGGAGGGCCATTGTAAACAGGGTTCATAGAAACAGGAGTAGCGGTACCAATCCGAATGATGAGGTAATATTTTTTTTTATGTGCTATGTTATTGGAAATTGACCATGCCAAGCAGTAGGACAATTACGCCATTCCCAATGCATACAATCTAAAGAACCGATCATTCCCGGAAAACCACGAGTCTTATTTTCCTCTAATAGCCGAGTGAGGTCTCTTTCATTGGGAGCTCGTAAATATTGTTCGGAGTAGATGTCAACAATAGCTTTGCAAAATAAACGAATAGTTTCTGTGGCAGTCGTCTCCGCAATCATAAGAGCATCATCCTCACGATCTATTGGACTACCATAAGCAAGAATTCGTAAGGCGGCTGTCATCTTTTGGATGGATGAGAATCCTGGTTTGCCAACACAATCATATTTTAACTTAAAATATGGTTGAGTTTCTTCTAAGTCAGCACGAATCCGGTGGAACAACTCCCTTCGCATTCGAAACCGACGTCGAAACATACGTGGTGTGAAAATAGCATCCACCGAGAAATACTTCTTGATAAGGTCGTCGTGTGCTTTAGCGCGATCACGATTTATGAACATACGCTTATTGACTCTGGGTTGCTTGGCCTCTTCTAATTCTTCAACAACTTGTTCCAGCATAAAAATATCTTCCATTTCTTTTTGTTGTAGGACGACATATTTTTCCATGAATCTCATTTCAAAAGGCCAAGGCAAAAAACCTGCCAGAAAAATTATAAATTATGCACAAAAAATAAATTTTTTTATGTACAATCAATGGTTCCAAATCAAGGAGAGACTCGAAGAAGTTTTCAGGAAAACAAATCAAACGAAAATGAGATAAAAATATTTATGCATAGTCTCATTTTCGTTTGATTGTAGAACTAAGTATTATACGGAAATTTTTTTTATCTCATTTTGTTTGATTTGTTTGTGGATTTTTTTTATCTCATTTTGTTTGATTTGTTTAACGAAAATGAGAAAAATTATCCATACAAAATTTCAAGAAATGACATAAAAAAATTTAAACAAAAATGAGAGAAAAAATTACCAGACATCTTTGTCGTCAGTATTGGTTAATGGTTCTGAAGGAAAATGAGGGAAAGCTTTAATAATTATGAAGGGAATGAAAATGAGGGAAAATATGGAGGGAAAAGGAAACGAAAATGAAGAGGGAAAATGAAGAGGGAAAATAGGGAGGGAAAAGAGGAAGGGAAAGGAAGAAGTTAATTTGGAGTGTCTATTTTGGAGTATACCATTGTGTGCAAATATCAAGGTGACACTCCAAAAATAGTTTGGAGTGTGATTTGGAGTATGATTTGGAGTATGGTTTGGAGTGTCCCCACTGGAGATGCTCTAAGAGCATCCACAGTGGGACTACTTTCAAGTGCTATATTTTGACTTTTGTCAAATTTTATAGCACTTGAAGGCTACAATGGACTCTTGTCCACACTTGAAAAATGGTAGAAAGCCAAGAGACACTCCAAATTTGGAGAGTCCCGTAGCTAGACTATAGTAATTGATGGGCCCACCAAAATAACCTGTCATTTATTTTTCTTCCTTCCCTTCCTCTCTCTCTCTCTTCTCTTCTATTTTTTTCACAGAGAAACTTTTGAGACCCATTCTTCTTCTTCTTCTTCTTCTTCTTCTTCTTCATTGGAAAAGGGAGGTTCCATTTCTGAGTTTCCACAGTTGGTATTTATTTTCCTCCCCTTCCACATATTCTTTCCTTCCGCACCCCTTCTTCTTCTTCTTCTACTTCTTCTCCACATATTTTGTTTTTATTTATTTTTCTCTCCTTCCGTTCTCTCTTTTCCATTCCCTTTTTTTTCCAGAGAAAATTTTTCTTTCCCCCTTTTTCTTCTTCTTCTTCTCCACATATTATTTCCTTTCCCCCCTTCTTCTTCTTCTTCTCCACATATTTTATTTTTCTTCAGAGAATCCGTCAAGGAGGTCCTTTGCGGGAAGGAGTGCTCCCCGTTCGCGAGAAGGTCTGTTTGGTCATCCCCGCCACAAGTTCGAGGTAAAAATAACATGAACCCTAAAATCCATTTGTCACCCGGACATGCCACAAAAGGTCACGCCGGACACGCCGGACACGCTGGACACTCCACAATCGGCTCTATATTTCTGGTTCTATTTCTGGTTCCAATCAATATATGTATTCTTATGGTGGAATCAATTTTACCTCTTTCATGTTCATGAAAAAAATAAGAAAGATGTATGATGATGCTTCACTATTTTATTTCTAAATTTTGTGTCTAATTTTTCTTTTATCATCACTTGTAGAAAAAAAAAATTATGCTAATACACGACGCGGAGACTCTATAGAATAATTTTATTTCTATTGAGTTTTTATTAAACATTTTTTCATTTCAGGTTATTTGGCACTTTAAACATAAATAATGGATCCCTCCACTCCGACACCACATCAACATGCTTCACAACAACCACCCCAAATGAACAACTGTTCCTTGCAAAATTCTCCGCATTTTCAAGTACCATATCCTACCCAATGGCCATCTGAAATGTCATTTGCCCCATCACCAATGCAAGCTGCAGCATTTGCATCATATTTTCAACAACACTTACTTGCCCAAAATCAGCCTCCTAATCATAATCCCTTACCTGGTGGTGTATCCAATTTAGAATCCCCTTCAGCCCAGTTTCCATCAAATATTGAATCTCAACCCTCTTTAACTCAAAATACAACACGGACAACACAAGGGACCAATAGAAAAGCACCAAACTGGAAAGTAAATGAGGATATTGCACTATGCCAATCCTGGATAAGAGTTTCAGAGGACCCAATTGTGGGAAATGGTCAGCTTCATGAGGCATTCTGGAAGAGCATTTGGGATGAATTCAAAGGACGACTACCAGGGTCAGAACGTGTTCAAAGAGCATGTGAAAATAGATGGACTACGATTCAAGCTGATGTTTCCAAATGGAGGGCCATTGTAAACAGGGTTCATAGAAACAGGAGTAGCGGTACCAATCCGAATGATGAGGTAATATTTTTTTTTATGTGCTATGTTATTGGAAATTGACCATGCCAAGCAGTAGGACAATTACGCCATTCCCAATGCATACAATCTAAAGAACCGATCATTCCCGGAAAACCACGAGTCTTATTTTCCTCTAATAGCCGAGTGAGGTCTCTTTCATTGGGAGCTCGTAAATATTGTTCGGAGTAGATGTCAACAATAGCTTTGCAAAATAAACGAATAGTTTCTGTGGCAGTCGTCTCCGCAATCATAAGAGCATCATCCTCACGATCTATTGGACTACCATAAGCAAGAATTCGTAAGGCGGCTGTCATCTTTTGGATGGATGAGAATCCTGGTTTGCCAACACAATCATATTTTAACTTAAAATATGGTTGAGTTTCTTCTAAGTCAGCACGAATCCGGTGGAACAACTCCCTTCGCATTCGAAACCGACGTCGAAACATACGTGGTGTGAAAATAGCATCCACCGAGAAATACTTCTTGATAAGGTCGTCGTGTGCTTTAGCGCGATCACGATTTATGAACATACGCTTATTGACTCTGGGTTGCTTGGCCTCTTCTAATTCTTCAACAACTTGTTCCAGCATAAAAATATCTTCCATTTCTTTTTGTTGTAGGACGACATATTTTTCCATGAATCTCATTTCAAAAGGCCAAGGCAAAAAACCTGCCAGAAAAATTATAAATTATGCACAAAAAATAAATTTTTTTATGTACAATCAATGGTTCCAAATCAAGGAGAGACTCGAAGAAGTTTTCAGGAAAACAAATCAAACGAAAATGAGATAAAAATATTTATGCACAGTCTCATTTTCGTTTGATTGTAGAACTAAGTATTATACGGAAATTTTTTTTATCTCATTTTGTTTGATTTGTTTGTGGATTTTTTTTATCTCATTTTGTTTGATTTGTTTAACGAAAATGAGAAAAATTATCCATACAAAATTTCAAGAAATGACATAAAAAAATTTAAACAAAAATGAGAGAAAAAATTACCAGACATCTTTGTCGTCAGTATTGGTTAATGGTTCTGAAGGAAAATGAGGGAAAGCTTTAATAGTTATGAAGGGAATGAAAATGAGGGAAAATATGGGGGGAAAAGGAAACGAAAATGAAGAGGGAAAATGAAGAGGGAAAATAGGGAGGGAAAAGAGGAAGGGAAAGGAAGAAGTTAATTTGGAGTGTCTATTTTGGAGTATACCATTGTGTGCAAATATCAAGGTGACACTCCAAAAATAGTTTGGAGTGTGATTTGGAGTATGATTTGGAGTATGGTTTGGAGTGTCCCCACTGGAGATGCTCTAAGAGCATCCACAGTGGGACTACTTTCAAGTGCTATATTTTGACTTTTGTCAAATTTTATAGCACTTGAAGGCTACAATGGACTCTTGTCCACACTTGAAAAATGGTAGAAAGCCAAGAGACACTCCAAATTTGGAGAGTCCCGTAGCTAGACTATAGTAATTGATGGGCCCACCAAAATAACCTGTCATTTATTTTTCTTCCTTCCCTTCCTCTCTCTCTCTCTTCTCTTCTATTTTTTTCACAGAGAAACTTTTGAGACCCATTCTTCTTCTTCTTCTTCTTCTTCTTCTTCTTCTTCTTCTTCTTCATTGGAAAAGGGAGGTTCCATTTCTGAGTTTCCACAGTTGGTATTTATTTTCCTCCCCTTCCACATATTCTTTCCTTCCGCACCCCTTCTTCTTCTTCTTCTACTTCTTCTCCACATATTTTGTTTTTATTTATTTTTCTCTCCTTCCGTTCTCTCTTTTCCATTCCCTTTTTTTTCCAGAGAAAATTTTTCTTTCCCCCTTTTTCTTCTTCTTCTTCTCCACATATTATTTCCTTTCCCCCCTTCTTCTTCTTCTTCTCCACATATTTTATTTTTCTTCAGAGAATCCGTCAAGGAGGTCCTTTGCGGGAAGGAGTGCTCCCCGTTCGCGAGAAGGTCTGTTTGGTCATCCCCGCCACAAGTTCGAGGTAAAAATAACATGAACCCTAAAATCCATTTGTCACCCGGACATGCCACAAAAGGTCACGCCGGACACGCCGGACACGCTGGACACTCCACAATCGGCTCTATATTTCTGGTTCTATTTCTGGTTCCAATCAATATATGTATTCTTATGGTGGAATCAATTTTACCTCTTTCATGTTCATGAAAAAAATAAGAAAGATGTATGATGATGCTTC
The DNA here is from genome assembly GCA_036927795.1 of Iris macrosiphon. Classification (NCBI taxonomy): domain Eukaryota; kingdom Viridiplantae; phylum Streptophyta; class Magnoliopsida; order Asparagales; family Iridaceae; genus Iris; species Iris macrosiphon. The sequence goes on along the minus strand of JAYESA010000002.1, from coordinate 195,837,533 downwards.
ACTATTTTATTTCTAAATTTTGTGTCTAATTTTTCTTTTATCATCACTTGTAGAAAAAAAAAAATTATGCTAATACACGACGCGGAGACTCTATAGAATAATTTTATTTCTATTGAGTTTTTATTAAACATTTTTTCATTTCAGGTTATTTGGCACTTTAAACATAAATAATGGATCCCTCCACTCCGACACCACATCAACATGCTTCACAACAACCACCCCAAATGAACAACTGTTCCTTGCAAAATTCTCCGCATTTTCAAGTACCATATCCTACCCAATGGCCATCTGAAATGTCATTTGCCCCATCACCAATGCAAGCTGCAGCATTTGCATCATATTTTCAACAACACTTACTTGCCCAAAATCAGCCTCCTAATCATAATCCCTTACCTGGTGGTGTATCCAATTTAGAATCCCCTTCAGCCCAGTTTCCATCAAATATTGAATCTCAACCCTCTTTAACTCAAAATACAACACGGACAACACAAGGGACCAATAGAAAAGCACCAAACTGGAAAGTAAATGAGGATATTGCACTATGCCAATCCTGGATAAGAGTTTCAGAGGACCCAATTGTGGGAAATGGTCAGCTTCATGAGGCATTCTGGAAGAGCATTTGGGATGAATTCAAAGGACGACTACCAGGGTCAGAACGTGTTCAAAGAGCATGTGAAAATAGATGGACTACGATTCAAGCTGATGTTTCCAAATGGAGGGCCATTGTAAACAGGGTTCATAGAAACAGGAGTAGCGGTACCAATCCGAATGATGAGGTAATATTTTTTTTTATGTGCTATGTTATTGGAAATTGACCATGCCAAGCAGTAGGACAATTACGCCATTCCCAATGCATACAATCTAAAGAACCGATCATTCCCGGAAAACCACGAGTCTTATTTTCCTCTAATAGCCGAGTGAGGTCTCTTTCATTGGGAGCTCGTAAATATTGTTCGGAGTAGATGTCAACAATAGCTTTGCAAAATAAACGAATAGTTTCTGTGGCAGTCGTCTCCGCAATCATAAGAGCATCATCCTCACGATCTATTGGACTACCATAAGCAAGAATTCGTAAGGCGGCTGTCATCTTTTGGATGGATGAGAATCCTGGTTTGCCAACACAATCATATTTTAACTTAAAATATGGTTGAGTTTCTTCTAAGTCAGCACGAATCCGGTAGAACAACTCCCTTCGCATTCGAAACCGACGTCGAAACATACGTGGTGTGAAAATAGCATCCACCGAGAAATACTTCTTGATAAGGTCGTCGTGTGCTTTAGCGCGATCACGATTTATGAACATACGCTTATTGACTCTGGGTTGCTTGGCCTCTTCTAATTCTTCAACAACTTGTTCCAGCATAAAAATATCTTCCATTTCTTTTTGTTGTAGGACGACATATTTTTCCATGAATCTCATTTCAAAAGGCCAAGGCAAAAAACCTGCCAGAAAAATTATAAATTATGCACAAAAAATAAATTTTTTTATGTACAATCAATGGTTCCAAATCAAGGAGAGACTCGAAGAAGTTTTCAGGAAAACAAATCAAACGAAAATGAGATAAAAATATTTATGCACAGTCTCATTTTCGTTTGATTGTAGAACTAAGTATTATACGGAAATTTTTTTTATCTCATTTTGTTTGATTTGTTTGTGGATTTTTTTTATCTCATTTTGTTTGATTTGTTTAACGAAAATGAGAAAAATTATCCATACAAAATTTCAAGAAATGACATAAAAAAATTTAAACAAAAATGAGAGAAAAAATTACCAGACATCTTTGTCGTCAGTATTGGTTAATGGTTCTGAAGGAAAATGAGGGAAAGCTTTAATAGTTATGAAGGGAATGAAAATGAGGGAAAATATGGAGGGAAAAGGAAACGAAAATGAAGAGGGAAAATGAAGAGGGAAAATAGGGAGGGAAAAGAGGAAGGGAAAGGAAGAAGTTAATTTGGAGTGTCTATTTTGGAGTATACCATTGTGTGCAAATATCAAGGTGACACTCCAAAAATAGTTTGGAGTGTGATTTGGAGTATGATTTGGAGTATGGTTTGGAGTGTCCCCACTGGAGATGCTCTAAGAGCATCCACAGTGGGACTACTTTCAAGTGCTATATTTTGACTTTTGTCAAATTTTATAGCACTTGAAGGCTACAATGGACTCTTGTCCACACTTGAAAAATGGTAGAAAGCCAAGAGACACTCCAAATTTGGAGAGTCCCGTAGCTAGACTATAGTAATTGATGGGCCCACCAAAATAACCTGTCATTTATTTTTCTTCCTTCCCTTCCTCTCTCTCTCTCTTCTCTTCTATTTTTTTCACAGAGAAACTTTTGAGACCCATTCTTCTTCTTCTTCTTCTTCTTCTTCTTCTTCTTCATTGGAAAAGGGAGGTTCCATTTCTGAGTTTCCACAGTTGGTATTTATTTTCCTCCCCTTCCACATATTCTTTCCTTCCGCACCCCTTCTTCTTCTTCTTCTACTTCTTCTCCACATATTTTGTTTTTATTTATTTTTCTCTCCTTCCGTTCTCTCTTTTCCATTCCCTTTTTTTTCCAGAGAAAATTTTTCTTTCCCCCTTTTTCTTCTTCTTCTTCTCCACATATTATTTCCTTTCCCCCCTTCTTCTTCTTCTTCTCCACATATTTTATTTTTCTTCAGAGAATCCGTCAAGGAGGTCCTTTGCGGGAAGGAGTGCTCCCCGTTCGCGAGAAGGTCTGTTTGGTCATCCCCGCCACAAGTTCGAGGTAAAAATAACATGAACCCTAAAATCCATTTGTCACCCGGACATGCCACAAAAGGTCACGCCGGACACGCCGGACACGCTGGACACTCCACAATCGGCTCTATATTTCTGGTTCTATTTCTGGTTCCAATCAATATATGTATTCTTATGGTGGAATCAATTTTACCTCTTTCATGTTCATGAAAAAAATAAGAAAGATGTATGATGATGCTTCACTATTTTATTTCTAAATTTTGTGTCTAATTTTTCTTTTATCATCACTTGTAGAAAAAAAAAAATTATGCTAATACACGACGCGGAGACTCTATAGAATAATTTTATTTCTATTGAGTTTTTATTAAACATTTTTTCATTTCAGGTTATTTGGCACTTTAAACATAAATAATGGATCCCTCCACTCCGACACCACATCAACATGCTTCACAACAACCACCCCAAATGAACAACTGTTCCTTGCAAAATTCTCCGCATTTTCAAGTACCATATCCTACCCAATGGCCATCTGAAATGTCATTTGCCCCATCACCAATGCAAGCTGCAGCATTTGCATCATATTTTCAACAACACTTACTTGCCCAAAATCAGCCTCCTAATCATAATCCCTTACCTGGTGGTGTATCCAATTTAGAATCCCCTTCAGCCCAGTTTCCATCAAATATTGAATCTCAACCCTCTTTAACTCAAAATACAACACGGACAACACAAGGGACCAATAGAAAAGCACCAAACTGGAAAGTAAATGAGGATATTGCACTATGCCAATCCTGGATAAGAGTTTCAGAGGACCCAATTGTGGGAAATGGTCAGCTTCATGAGGCATTCTGGAAGAGCATTTGGGATGAATTCAAAGGACGACTACCAGGGTCAGAACGTGTTCAAAGAGCATGTGAAAATAGATGGACTACGATTCAAGCTGATGTTTCCAAATGGAGGGCCATTGTAAACAGGGTTCATAGAAACAGGAGTAGCGGTACCAATCCGAATGATGAGGTAATATTTTTTTTTATGTGCTATGTTATTGGAAATTGACCATGCCAAGCAGTAGGACAATTACGCCATTCCCAATGCATACAATCTAAAGAACCGATCATTCCCGGAAAACCACGAGTCTTATTTTCCTCTAATAGCCGAGTGAGGTCTCTTTCATTGGGAGCTCGTAAATATTGTTCGGAGTAGATGTCAACAATAGCTTTGCAAAATAAACGAATAGTTTCTGTGGCAGTCGTCTCCGCAATCATAAGAGCATCATCCTCACGATCTATTGGACTACCATAAGCAAGAATTCGTAAGGCGGCTGTCATCTTTTGGATGGATGAGAATCCTGGTTTGCCAACACAATCATATTTTAACTTAAAATATGGTTGAGTTTCTTCTAAGTCAGCACGAATCCGGTGGAACAACTCCCTTCGCATTCGAAACCGACGTCGAAACATACGTGGTGTGAAAATAGCATCCACCGAGAAATACTTCTTGATAAGGTCGTCGTGTGCTTTAGCGCGATCACGATTTATGAACATACGCTTATTGACTCTGGGTTGCTTGGCCTCTTCTAATTCTTCAACAACTTGTTCCAGCATAAAAATATCTTCCATTTCTTTTTGTTGTAGGACGACATATTTTTCCATGAATCTCATTTCAAAAGGCCAAGGCAAAAAACCTGCCAGAAAAATTATAAATTATGCACAAAAAATAAATTTTTTTATGTACAATCAATGGTTCCAAATCAAGGAGAGACTCGAAGAAGTTTTCAGGAAAACAAATCAAACGAAAATGAGATAAAAATATTTATGCACAGTCTCATTTTCGTTTGATTGTAGAACTAAGTATTATACGGAAATTTTTTTTATCTCATTTTGTTTGATTTGTTTGTGGATTTTTTTTATCTCATTTTGTTTGATTTGTTTAACGAAAATGAGAAAAATTATCCATACAAAATTTCAAGAAATGACATAAAAAAATTTAAACAAAAATGAGAGAAAAAATTACCAGACATCTTTGTCGTCAGTATTGGTTAATGGTTCTGAAGGAAAATGAGGGAAAGCTTTAATAGTTATGAAGGGAATGAAAATGAGGGAAAATATGGAGGGAAAAGGAAACGAAAATGAAGAGGGAAAATGAAGAGGGAAAATAGGGAGGGAAAAGAGGAAGGGAAAGGAAGAAGTTAATTTGGAGTGTCTATTTTGGAGTATACCATTGTGTGCAAATATCAAGGTGACACTCCAAAAATAGTTTGGAGTGTGATTTGGAGTATGATTTGGAGTATGGTTTGGAGTGTCCCCACTGGAGATGCTCTAAGAGCATCCACAGTGAGACTACTTTCAAGTGCTATATTTTGACTTTTGTCAAATTTTATAGCACTTGAAGGCTACAATGGACTCTTGTCCACACTTGAAAAATGGTAGAAAGCCAAGAGACACTCCAAATTTGGAGAGTCCCGTAGCTAGACTATAGTAATTGATGGGCCCACCAAAATAACCTGTCATTTATTTTTCTTCCTTCCCTTCCTCTCTCTCTCTCTTCTCTTCTATTTTTTTCACAGAGAAACTTTTGAGACCCATTCTTCTTCTTCTTCTTCTTCTTCTTCTTCTTCTTCATTGGAAAAGGGAGGTTCCATTTCTGAGTTTCCACAGTTGGTATTTATTTTCCTCCCCTTCCACATCTTCTTTCCTTCCGCACCCCTTCTTCTTCTTCTTCTACTTCTTCTCCACATATTTTGTTTTTATTTATTTTTCTCTCCTTCCGTTCTCTCTTTTCCATTCCCTTTTTTTTCCAGAGAAAATTTTTCTTTCCCCCTTTTTCTTCTTCTTCTTCTCCACATATTATTTCCTTTCCCCCCTTCTTCTTCTTCTTCTCCACATATTTTATTTTTCTTCAGAGAATCCGTCAAGGAGGTCCTTTGCGGGAAGGAGTGCTCCCCGTTCGTGAGAAGGTCTGTTTGGTCATCCCCGCCACAAGTTCGAGGTAAAAATAACATGAACCCTAAAATCCATTTGTCACCCGGACATGCCACAAAAGGTCACGCCGGACACGCCGGACACGCTGGACACTCCACAATCGGCTCTATATTTCTGGTTCTATTTCTGGTTCCAATCAATATATGTATTCTTATGGTGGAATCAATTTTACCTCTTTCATGTTCATGAAAAAAATAAGAAAGATGTATGATGATGCTTCACTATTTTATTTCTAAATTTTGTGTCTAATTTTTCTTTTATCATCACTTGTAGAAAAAAAAAAATTATGCTAATACACGACGCGGAGACTCTATAGAATAATTTTATTTCTATTGAGTTTTTATTAAACATTTTTTCATTTCAGGTTATTTGGCACTTTAAACATAAATAATGGATCCCTCCACTCCGACACCACATCAACATGCTTCACAACAACCACCCCAAATGAACAACTGTTCCTTGCAAAATTCTCCGCATTTTCAAGTACCATATCCTACCCAATGGCCATCTGAAATGTCATTTGCCCCATCACCAATGCAAGCTGCAGCATTTGCATCATATTTTCAACAACACTTACTTGCCCAAAATCAGCCTCCTAATCATAATCCCTTACCTGGTGGTGTATCCAATTTAGAATCCCCTTCAGCCCAGTTTCCATCAAATATTGAATCTCAACCCTCTTTAACTCAAAATACAACACGGACAACACAAGGGACCAATAGAAAAGCACCAAACTGGAAAGTAAATGAGGATATTGCACTATGCCAATCCTGGATAAGAGTTTCAGAGGACCCAATTGTGGGAAATGGTCAGCTTCATGAGGCATTCTGGAAGAGCATTTGGGATGAATTCAAAGGACGACTACCAGGGTCAGAACGTGTTCAAAGAGCATGTGAAAATAGATGGACTACGATTCAAGCTGATGTTTCCAAATGGAGGGCCATTGTAAACAGGGTTCATAGAAACAGGAGTAGCGGTACCAATCCGAATGATGAGGTAATATTTTTTTTTATGTGCTATGTTATTGGAAATTGACCATGCCAAGCAGTAGGACAATTACGCCATTCCCAATGCATACAATCTAAAGAACCGATCATTCCCGGAAAACCACGAGTCTTATTTTCCTCTAATAGCCGAGTGAGGTCTCTTTCATTGGGAGCTCGTAAATATTGTTCGGAGTAGATGTCAACAATAGCTTTGCAAAATAAACGAATAGTTTCTGTGGCAGTCGTCTCCGCAATCATAAGAGCATCATCCTCACGATCTATTGGACTACCATAAGCAAGAATTCGTAAGGCGGCTGTCATCTTTTGGATGGATGAGAATCCTGGTTTGCCAACACAATCATATTTTAACTTAAAATATGGTTGAGTTTCTTCTAAGTCAGCACGAATCCGGTGGAACAACTCCCTTCGCATTCGAAACCGACGTCGAAACATACGTGGTGTGAAAATAGCATCCACCGAGAAATACTTCTTGATAAGGTCGTCGTGTGCTTTAGCGCGATCACGATTTATGAACATACGCTTATTGACTCTGGGTTGCTTGGCCTCTTCTAATTCTTCAACAACTTGTTCCAGCATAAAAATATCTTCCATTTCTTTTTGTTGTAGGACGACATATTTTTCCATGAATCTCATTTCAAAAGGCCAAGGCAAAAAACCTGCCAGAAAAATTATAAATTATGCACAAAAAATAAATTTTTTTATGTACAATCAATGGTTCCAAATCAAGGAGAGACTCGAAGAAGTTTTCAGGAAAACAAATCAAACGAAAATGAGATAAAAATATTTATGCACAGTCTCATTTTCGTTTGATTGTAGAACTAAGTATTATACGGAAATTTTTTTTATCTCATTTTGTTTGATTTGTTTGTGGATTTTTTTTATCTCATTTTGTTTGATTTGTTTAACGAAAATGAGAAAAATTATCCATACAAAATTTCAAGAAATGACATAAAAAAATTTAAACAAAAATGAGAGAAAAAATTACCAGACATCTTTGTCGTCAGTATTGGTTAATGGTTCTGAAGGAAAATGAGGGAAAGCTTTAATAGTTATGAAGGGAATGAAAATGAGGGAAAATATGGAGGGAAAAGGAAACGAAAATGAAGAGGGAAAATGAAGAGGGAAAATAGGGAGGGAAAAGAGGAAGGGAAAGGAAGAAGTTAATTTGGAGTGTCTATTTTGGAGTATACCATTGTGTGCAAATATCAAGGTGACACTCCAAAAATAGTTTGGAGTGTGATTTGGAGTATGATTTGGAGTATGGTTTGGAGTGTCCCCACTGGAGATGCTCTAAGAGCATCCACAGTGGGACTACTTTCAAGTGCTATATTTTGACTTTTGTCAAATTTTATAGCACTTGAAGGCTACAATGGACTCTTGTCCACACTTGAAAAATGGTAGAAAGCCAAGAGACACTCCAAATTTGGAGAGTCCCGTAGCTAGACTATAGTAATTGATGGGCCCACCAAAATAACCTGTCATTTATTTTTCTTCCTTCCCTTCCTCTCTCTCTCTCTTCTCTTCTATTTTTTTCACAGAGAAACTTTTGAGACCCATTCTTCTTCTTCTTCTTCTTCTTCTTCTTCTTCTTCTTCTTCATTGGAAAAGGGAGGTTCCATTTCTGAGTTTCCACAGTTGGTATTTATTTTCCTCCCCTTCCACATATTCTTTCCTTCCGCACCCCTTCTTCTTCTTCTTCTACTTCTTCTCCACATATTTTGTTTTTATTTATTTTTCTCTCCTTCCGTTCTCTCTTTTCCATTCCCTTTTTTTTCCAGAGAAAATTTTTCTTTCCCCCTTTTTCTTCTTCTTCTTCTCCACATATTATTTCCTTTCCCCCCTTCTTCTTCTTCTTCTCCACATATTTTATTTTTCTTCAGAGAATCCGTCAAGGAGGTCCTTTGCGGGAAGGAGTGCTCCCCGTTCGCGAGAAGGTCTGTTTGGTCATCCCCGCCACAAGTTCGAGGTAAAAATAACATGAACCCTAAAATCCATTTGTCACCCGGACATGCCACAAAAGGTCACGCCGGACACGCCGGACACGCTGGACACTCCACAATCGGCTCTATATTTCTGGTTCTATTTCTGGTTCCAATCAATATATGTATTCTTATGGTGGAATCAATTTTACCTCTTTCATGTTCATGAAAAAAATAAGAAAGATGTATGATGATGCTTCACTATTTTATTTCTAAATTTTGTGTCTAATTTTTCTTTTATCATCACTTGTAGAAAAAAAAAAATTATGCTAATACACGACGCGGAGACTCTATAGAATAATTTTATTTCTATTGAGTTTTTATTAAACATTTTTTCATTTCAGGTTATTTGGCACTTTAAACATAAATAATGGATCCCTCCACTCCGACACCACATCAACATGCTTCACAACAACCACCCCAAATGAACAACTGTTCCTTGCAAAATTCTCCGCATTTTCAAGTACCATATCCTACCCAATGGCCATCTGAAATGTCATTTGCCCCATCACCAATGCAAGCTGCAGCATTTGCATCATATTTTCAACAACACTTACTTGCCCAAAATCAGCCTCCTAATCATAATCCCTTACCTGGTGGTGTATCCAATTTAGAATCCCCTTCAGCCCAGTTTCCATCAAATATTGAATCTCAACCCTCTTTAACTCAAAATACAACACGGACAACACAAGGGACCAATAGAAAAGCACCAAACTGGAAAGTAAATGAGGATATTGCACTATGCCAATCCTGGATAAGAGTTTCAGAGGACCCAATTGTGGGAAATGGTCAGCTTCATGAGGCATTCTGGAAGAGCATTTGGGATGAATTCAAAGGACGACTACCAGGGTCAGAACGTGTTCAAAGAGCATGTGAAAATAGATGGACTACGATTCAAGCTGATGTTTCCAAATGGAGGGCCATTGTAAACAGGGTTCATAGAAACAGGAGTAGCGGTACCAATCCGAATGATGAGGTAATATTTTTTTTATGTGCTATGTTATTGGAAATTGACCATGCCAAGCAGTAGGACAATTACGCCATTCCCAATGCATACAATCTAAAGAACCGATCATTCCCGGAAAACCACGAGTCTTATTTTCCTCTAATAGCCGAGTGAGGTCTCTTTCATTGGGAGCTCGTAAATATTGTTCGGAGTAGATGTCAACAATAGCTTTGCAAAATAAACGAATAGTTTCTGTGGCAGTCGTCTCCGCAATCATAAGAGCATCATCCTCACGATCTATTGGACTACCATAAGCAAGAATTCGTAAGGCGGCTGTCATCTTTTGGATGGATGAGAATCCTGGTTTGCCAACACAATCATATTTTAACTTAAAATATGGTTGAGTTTCTTCTAAGTCAGCACGAATCCGGTGGAACAACTCCCTTCGCATTCGAAACCGACGTCGAAACATACGTGGTGTGAAAATAGCATCCACCGAGAAATACTTCTTGATAAGGTCGTCGTGTGCTTTAGCGCGATCACGATTTATGAACATACGCTTATTGACTCTGGGTTGCTTGGCCTCTTCTAATTCTTCAACAACTTGTTCCAGCATAAAAATATCTTCCATTTCTTTTTGTTGTAGGACGACATATTTTTCCATGAATCTCATTTCAAAAGGCCAAGGCAAAAAACCTGCCAGAAAAATTATAAATTATGCACAAAAAATAAATTTTTTTATGTACAATCAATGGTTCCAAATCAAGGAGAGACTCGAAGAAGTTTTCAGGAAAACAAATCAAACGAAAATGAGATAAAAATATTTATGCACAGTCTCATTTTCGTTTGATTGTAGAACTAAGTATTATACGGAAATTTTTTTTATCTCATTTTGTTTGATTTGTTTGTGGATTTTTTTTATCTCATTTTGTTTGATTTGTTTAACGAAAATGAGAAAAATTATCCATACAAAATTTCAAGAAATGACATAAAAAAATTTAAACAAAAATGAGAGAAAAAATTACCAGACATCTTTGTCGTCAGTATTGGTTAATGGTTCTGAAGGAAAATGAGGGAAAGCTTTAATAGTTATGAAGGGAATGAAAATGAGGGAAAATATGGGGGGAAAAGGAAACGAAAATGAAGAGGGAAAATGAAGAGGGAAAATAGGGAGGGAAAAGAGGAAGGGAAAGGAAGAAGTTAATTTGGAGTGTCTATTTTGGAGTATACCATTGTGTGCAAATATCAAGGTGACACTCCAAAAATAGTTTGGAGTGTGATTTGGAGTATGATTTGGAGTATGGTTTGGAGTGTCCCCACTGGAGATGCTCTAAGAGCATCCACAGTGGGACTACTTTCAAGTGCTATATTTTGACTTTTGTCAAATTTTATAGCACTTGAAGGCTACAATGGACTCTTGTCCACACTTGAAAAATGGTAGAAAGCCAAGAGACACTCCAAATTTGGAGAGTCCCGTAGCTAGACTATAGTAATTGATGGGCCCACCAAAATAACCTGTCATTTATTTTTCTTCCTTCCCTTCCTCTCTCTCTCTCTTCTCTTCTATTTTTTTCACAGAGAAACTTTTGAGACCCATTCTTCTTCTTCTTCTTCTTCTTCTTCTTCTTCTTCTTCATTGGAAAAGGGAGGTTCCATTTCTGAGTTTCCACAGTTGGTATTTATTTTCCTCCCCTTCCACATATTCTTTCCTTCCGCACCCCTTCTTCTTCTTCTTCTACTTCTTCTCCACATATTTTGTTTTTATTTATTTTTCTCTCCTTCCGTTCTCTCTTTTCCATTCCCTTTTTTTTCCAGAGAAAATTTTTCTTTCCCCCTTTTTCTTCTTCTTCTTCTCCACATATTATTTCCTTTCCCCCCTTCTTCTTCTTCTTCTCCACATATTTTATTTTTCTTCAGAGAATCCGTCAAGGAGGTCCTTTGCGGGAAGGAGTGCTCCCCGTTCGCGAGAAGGTCTGTTTGGTCATCCCCGCCACAAGTTCGAGGTAAAAATAACATGAACCCTAAAATCCATTTGTCACCCGGACATGCCACAAAAGGTCACGCCGGACACGCCGGACACGCTGGACACTCCACAATCGGCTCTATATTTCTGGTTCTATTTCTGGTTCCAATCAATATATGTATTCTTATGGTGGAATCAATTTTACCTCTTTCATGTTCATGAAAAAAATAAGAAAGATGTATGATGATGCTTCACTATTTTATTTCTAAATTTTGTGTCTAATTTTTCTTTTATCATCACTTGTAGAAAAAAAAAAATTATGCTAATACACGACGCGGAGACTCTATAGAATAATTTTATTTCTATTGAGTTTTTATTAAACATTTTTTCATTTTAGGTTATTTGGCACTTTAAACATAAATAATGGATCCCTCCACTCCGACACCACATCAACATGCTTCACAACAACCACCCCAAATGAACAACTGTTCCTTGCAAAATTCTCCGCATTTTCAAGTACCATATCCTACCCAATGGCCATCTGAAATGTCATTTGCCCCATCACCAATGCAAGCTGCAGCATTTGCATCATATTTTCAACAACACTTACTTGCCCAAAATCAGCCTCCTAATCATAATCCCTTACCTGGTGGTGTATCCAATTTAGAATCCCCTTCAGCCCAGTTTCCATCAAATATTGAATCTCAACCCTCTTTAACTCAAAATACAACACGGACAACACAAGGGACCAATAGAAAAGCACCAAACTGGAAAGTAAATGAGGATATTGCACTATGCCAATCCTGGATAAGAGTTTCAGAGGACCCAATTGTGGGAAATGGTCAGCTTCATGAGGCATTCTGGAAGAGCATTTGGGATGAATTCAAAGGACGACTACCAGGGTCAGAACGTGTTCAAAGAGCATGTGAAAATAGATGGACTACGATTCAAGCTGATGTTTCCAAATGGAGGGCCATTGTAAACAGGGTTCATAGAAACAGGAGTAGCGGTACCAATCCGAATGATGAGGTAATATTTTTTTTTATGTGCTATGTTATTGGAAATTGACCATGCCAAGCAGTAGGACAATTACGCCATTCCCAATGCATACAATCTAAAGAACCGATCATTCCCGGAAAACCACGAGTCTTATTTTCCTCTAATAGCCGAGTGAGGTCTCTTTCATTGGGAGCTCGTAAATATTGTTCGGAGTAGATGTCAACAATAGCTTTGCAAAATAAACGAATAGTTTCTGTGGCAGTCGTCTCCGCAATCATAAGAGCATCATCCTCACGATCTATTGGACTACCATAAGCAAGAATTCGTAAGGCGGCTGTCATCTTTTGGATGGATGAGAATCCTGGTTTGCCAACACAATCATATTTTAACTTAAAATATGGTTGAGTTTCTTCTAAGTCAGCACGAATCCGGTGGAACAACTCCCTTCGCATTCGAAACCGACGTCGAAACATACGTGGTGTGAAAATAGCATCCACCGAGAAATACTTCTTGATAAGGTCGTCGTGTGCTTTAGCGCGATCACGATTTATGAACATACGCTTATTGACTCTGGGTTGCTTGGCCTCTTCTAATTCTTCAACAACTTGTTCCAGCATAAAAATATCTTCCATTTCTTTTTGTTGTAGGACGACATATTTTTCCATGAATCTCATTTCAAAAGGCCAAGGCAAAAAACCTGCCAGAAAAATTATAAATTATGCACAAAAAATAAATTTTTTTATGTACAATCAATGGTTCCAAATCAAGGAGAGACTCGAAGAAGTTTTCAGGAAAACAAATCAAACGAAAATGAGATAAAAATATTTATGCACAGTCTCATTTTCGTTTGATTGTAGAACTAAGTATTATACGGAAATTTTTTTTATCTCATTTTGTTTGATTTGTTTGTGGATTTTTTTTTATCTCATTTTGTTTGATTTGTTTAACGAAAATGAGAAAAATTATCCATACAAAATTTCAAGAAATGACATAAAAAAATTTAAACAAAAATGAGAGAAAAAATTACCAGACATCTTTGTCGTCAGTATTGGTTAATGGTTCTGAAGGAAAATGAGGGAAAGCTTTAATAGTTATGAAGGGAATGAAAATGAGGGAAAATATGGAGGGAAAAGGAAACGAAAATGAAGAGGGAAAATGAAGAGGGAAAATAGGGAGGGAAAAGAGGAAGGGAAAGGAAGAAGTTAATTTGGAGTGTCTATTTTGGAGTATACCATTGTGTGCAAATATCAAGGTGACACTCCAAAAATAGTTTGGAGTGTGATTTGGAGTATGATTTGGAGTATGGTTTGGAGTGTCCCCACTGGAGATGCTCTAAGAGCATCCACAGTGGGACTACTTTCAAGTGCTATATTTTGACTTTTGTCAAATTTTATAGCACTTGAAGGCTACAATGGACTCTTGTCCACACTTGAAAAATGGTAGAAAGCCAAGAGACACTCCAAATTTGGAGAGTCCCGTAGCTAGACTATAGTAATTGATGGGCCCACCAAAATAACCTGTCATTTATTTTTCTTCCTTCCCTTCCTCTCTCTCTCTCTTCTCTTCTATTTTTTTCACAGAGAAACTTTTGAGACCCATTCTTCTTCTTCTTCTTCTTCTTCTTCTTCTTCATTGGAAAAGGGAGGTTCCATTTCTGAGTTTCCACAGTTGGTATTTATTTTCCTCCCCTTCCACATATTCTTTCCTTCCGCACCCCTTCTTCTTCTTCTTCTACTTCTTCTCCACATATTTTGTTTTTATTTATTTTTCTCTCCTTCCGTTCTCTCTTTTCCATTCCCTTTTTTTTCCAGAGAAAATTTTTCTTTCCCCCTTTTTCTTCTTCTTCTTCTCCACATATTATTTCCTTTCCCCCCTTCTTCTTCTTCTTCTCCACATATTTTATTTTTCTTCAGAGAATCCGTCAAGGAGGTCCTTTGCGGGAAGGAGTGCTCCCCGTTCGCGAGAAGGTCTGTTTGGTCATCCCCGCCACAAGTTCGAGGTAAAAATAACATGAACCCTAAAATCCATTTGTCACCCGGACATGCCACAAAAGGTCACGCCGGACACGCCGGACACGCTGGACACTCCACAATCGGCTCTATATTTCTGGTTCTATTTCTGGTTCCAATCAATATATGTATTCTTATGGTGGAATCAATTTTACCTCTTTCATGTTCATGAAAAAAATAAGAAAGATGTATGATGATGCTTCACTATTTTATTTCTAAATTTTGTGTCTAATTTTTCTTTTATCATCACTTGTAGAAAAAAAAAATTATGCTAATACACGACGCGGAGACTCTATAGAATAATTTTATTTCTATTGAGTTTTTATTAAACATTTTTTCATTTCAGGTTATTTGGCACTTTAAACATAAATAATGGATCCCTCCACTCCGACACCACATCAACATGCTTCACAACAACCACCCCAAATGAACAACTGTTCCTTGCAAAATTCTCCGCATTTTCAAGTACCATATCCTACCCAATGGCCATCTGAAATGTCATTTGCCCCATCACCAATGCAAGCTGCAGCATTTGCATCATATTTTCAACAACACTTACTTGCCCAAAATCAGCCTCCTAATCATAATCCCTTACCTGGTGGTGTATCCAATTTAGAATCCCCTTCAGCCCAGTTTCCATCAAATATTGAATCTCAACCCTCTTTAACTCAAAATACAACACGGACAACACAAGGGACCAATAGAAAAGCACCAAACTGGAAAGTAAATGAGGATATTGCACTATGCCAATCCTGGATAAGAGTTTCAGAGGACCCAATTGTGGGAAATGGTCAGCTTCATGAGGCATTCTGGAAGAGCATTTGGGATGAATTCAAAGGACGACTACCAGGGTCAGAACGTGTTCAAAGAGCATGTGAAAATAGATGGACTACGATTCAAGCTGATGTTTCCAAATGGAGGGCCATTGTAAACAGGGTTCATAGAAACAGGAGTAGCGGTACCAATCCGAATGATGAGGTAATATTTTTTTTTATGTGCTATGTTATTGGAAATTGACCATGCCAAGCAGTAGGACAATTACGCCATTCCCAATGCATACAATCTAAAGAACCGATCATTCCCGGAAAACCACGAGTCTTATTTTCCTCTAATAGCCGAGTGAGGTCTCTTTCATTGGGAGCTCGTAAATATTGTTCGGAGTAGATGTCAACAATAGCTTTGCAAAATAAACGAATAGTTTCTGTGGCAGTCGTCTCCGCAATCATAAGAGCATCATCCTCACGATCTATTGGACTACCATAAGCAAGAATTCGTAAGGCGGCTGTCATCTTTTGGATGGATGAGAATCCTGGTTTGCCAACACAATCATATTTTAACTTAAAATATGGTTGAGTTTCTTCTAAGTCAGCACGAATCCGGTGGAACAACTCCCTTCGCATTCGAAACCGACGTCGAAACATACGTGGTGTGAAAATAGCATCCACCGAGAAATACTTCTTGATAAGGTCGTCGTGTGCTTTAGCGCGATCACGATTTATGAACATACGCTTATTGACTCTGGGTTGCTTGGCCTCTTCTAATTCTTCAACAACTTGTTCCAGCATAAAAATATCTTCCATTTCTTTTTGTTGTAGGACGACATATTTTTCCATGAATCTCATTTCAAAAGGCCAAGGCAAAAAACCTGCCAGAAAAATTATAAATTATGCACAAAAAATAAATTTTTTTATGTACAATCAATGGTTCCAAATCAAGGAGAGACTCGAAGAAGTTTTCAGGAAAACAAATCAAACGAAAATGAGATAAAAATATTTATGCACAGTCTCATTTTCGTTTGATTGTAGAACTAAGTATTATACGAAAATTTTTTTTATCTCATTTTGTTTGATTTGTTTGTGGATTTTTTTTATCTCATTTTGTTTGATTTGTTTAACGAAAATGAGAAAAATTATCCATACAAAATTTCAAGAAATGACATAAAAAAATTTAAACAAAAATGAGAGAAAAAATTACCAGACATCTTTGTCGTCAGTATTGGTTAATGGTTCTGAAGGAAAATGAGGGAAAGCTTTAATAGTTATGAAGGGAATGAAAATGAGGGAAAATATGGAGGGAAAAGGAAACGAAAATGAAGAGGGAAAATGAAGAGGGAAAATAGGGAGGGAAAAGAGGAAGGGAAAGGAAGAAGTTAATTTGGAGTGTCTATTTTGGAGTATACCATTGTGTGCAAATATCAAGGTGACACTCCAAAAATAGTTTGGAGTGTGATTTGGAGTATGATTTGGAGTATGGTTTGGAGTGTCCCCACTGGAGATGCTCTAAGAGCATCCACAGTGGGACTACTTTCAAGTGCTATATTTTGACTTTTGTCAAATTTTATAGCACTTGAAGGCTACAATGGACTCTTGTCCACACTTGAAAAATGGTAGAAAGCCAAGAGACACTCCAAATTTGGAGAGTCCCGTAGCTAGACTATAGTAATTGATGGGCCCACCAAAATAACCTGTCATTTATTTTTCTTCCTTCCCTTCCTCTCTCTCTCTCTTCTCTTCTATTTTTTTCACAGAGAAACTTTTGAGACCCATTCTTCTTCTTCTTCTTCTTCTTCTTCTTCTTCTTCTTCATTGGAAAAGGGAGGTTCCATTTCTGAGTTTCCACAGTTGGTATTTATTTTCCTCCCCTTCCACATATTCTTTCCTTCCGCACCCCTTCTTCTTCTTCTTCTACTTCTTCTCCACATATTTTGTTTTTATTTATTTTTCTCTCCTTCCGTTCTCTCTTTTCCATTCCCTTTTTTTTCCAGAGAAAATTTTTCTTTTCCCCTTTTTCTTCTTCTTCTTCTCCACATATTATTTCCTTTCCCCCCTTCTTCTTCTTCTTCTCCACATATTTTATTTTTCTTCAGAGAATCCGTCAAGGAGGTCCTTTGCGGGAAGGAGTGCTCCCCGTTCGCGAGAAGGTCTGTTTGGTCATCCCCGCCACAAGTTCGAGGTAAAAATAACATGAACCCTAAAATCCATTTGTCACCCGGACATGCCACAAAAGGTCACGCCGGACACGCCGGACACGCTGGACACTCCACAATCGGCTCTATATTTCTGGTTCTATTTCTGGTTCCAATCAATATATGTATTCTTATGGTGGAATCAATTTTACCTCTTTCATGTTCATGAAAAAAATAAGAAAGATGTATGATGATGCTTCACTATTTTATTTCTAAATTTTGTGTCTAATTTTTCTTTTATCATCACTTGTAGAAAAAAAAAATTATGCTAATACACGACGCGGAGACTCTATAGAATAATTTTATTTCTATTGAGTTTTTATTAAACATTTTTTCATTTCAGGTTATTTGGCACTTTAAACATAAATAATGGATCCCTCCACTCCGACACCACATCAACATGCTTCACAACAACCACCCCAAATGAACAACTGTTCCTTGCAAAATTCTCCGCATTTTCAAGTACCATATCCTACCCAATGGCCATCTGAAATGTCATTTGCCCCATCACCAATGCAAGCTGCAGCATTTGCATCATATTTTCAACAACACTTACTTGCCCAAAATCAGCCTCCTAATCATAATCCCTTACCTGGTGGTGTATCCAATTTAGAATCCCCTTCAGCCCAGTTTCCATCAAATATTGAATCTCAACCCTCTTTAACTCAAAATACAACACGGACAACACAAGGGACCAATAGAAAAGCACCAAACTGGAAAGTAAATGAGGATATTGCACTATGCCAATCCTGGATAAGAGTTTCAGAGGACCCAATTGTGGGAAATGGTCAGCTTCATGAGGCATTCTGGAAGAGCATTTGGGATGAATTCAAAGGACGACTACCAGGGTCAGAACGTGTTCAAAGAGCATGTGAAAATAGATGGACTACGATTCAAGCTGATGTTTCCAAATGGAGGGCCATTGTAAACAGGGTTCATAGAAACAGGAGTAGCGGTACCAATCCGAATGATGAGGTAATATTTTTTTTTATGTGCTATGTTATTGGAAATTGACCATGCCAAGCAGTAGGACAATTACGCCATTCCCAATGCATACAATCTAAAGAACCGATCATTCCCGGAAAACCACGAGTCTTATTTTCCTCTAATAGCCGAGTGAGGTCTCTTTCATTGGGAGCTCGTAAATATTGTTCGGAGTAGATGTCAACAATAGCTTTGCAAAATAAACGAATAGTTTCTGTGGCAGTCGTCTCCGCAATCATAAGAGCATCATCCTCACGATCTATTGGACTACCATAAGCAAGAATTCGTAAGGCGGCTGTCATCTTTTGGATGGATGAGAATCCTGGTTTGCCAACACAATCATATTTTAACTTAAAATATGGTTGAGTTTCTTCTAAGTCAGCACGAATCCGGTGGAACAACTCCCTTCGCATTCGAAACCGACGTCGAAACATACGTGGTGTGAAAATAGCATCCACCGAGAAATACTTCTTGATAAGGTCGTCGTGTGCTTTAGCGCGATCACGATTTATGAACATACGCTTATTGACTCTGGGTTGCTTGGCCTCTTCTAATTCTTCAACAACTTGTTCCAGCATAAAAATATCTTCCATTTCTTTTTGTTGTAGGACGACATATTTTTCCATGAATCTCATTTCAAAAGGCCAAGGCAAAAAACCTGCCAGAAAAATTATAAATTATGCACAAAAAATAAATTTTTTTATGTACAATCAATGGTTCCAAATCAAGGAGAGACTCGAAGAAGTTTTCAGGAAAACAAATCAAACGAAAATGAGATAAAAATATTTATGCACAGTCTCATTTTCGTTTGATTGTAGAACTAAGTATTATACGGAAATTTTTTTTATCTCATTTTGTTTGATTTGTTTGTGGATTTTTTTTATCTCATTTTGTTTGATTTGTTTAACGAAAATGAGAAAAATTATCCATACAAAATTTCAAGAAATGACATAAAAAAATTTAAACAAAAATGAGAGAAAAAATTACCAGACATCTTTGTCGTCAGTATTGGTTAATGGTTCTGAAGGAAAATGAGGGAAAGCTTTAATAGTTATGAAGGGAATGAAAATGAGGGAAAATATGGAGGGAAAAGGAAACGAAAATGAAGAGGGAAAATGAAGAGGGAAAATAGGGAGGGAAAAGAGGAAGGGAAAGGAAGAAGTTAATTTGGAGTGTCTATTTTGGAGTATACCATTGTGTGCAAATATCAAGGTGACACTCCAAAAATAGTTTGGAGTGTGATTTGGAGTATGATTTGGAGTATGGTTTGGAGTGTCCCCACTGGAGATGCTCTAAGAGCATCCACAGTGGGACTACTTTCAAGTGCTATATTTTGACTTTTGTCAAATTTTATAGCACTTGAAGGCTACAATGGACTCTTGTCCACACTTGAAAAATGGTAGAAAGCCAAGAGACACTCCAAATTTGGAGAGTCCCGTAGCTAGACTATAGTAATTGATGGGCCCACCAAAATAACCTGTCATTTATTTTTCTTCCTTCCCTTCCTCTCTCTCTCTCTTCTCTTCTATTTTTTTCACAGAGAAACTTTTGAGACCCATTCTTCTTCTTCTTCTTCTTCTTCTTCTTCTTCTTCATTGGAAAAGGGAGGTTCCATTTCTGAGTTTCCACAGTTGGTATTTATTTTCCTCCCCTTCCACATATTCTTTCCTTCCGCACCCCTTCTTCTTCTTCTTCTACTTCTTCTCCACATATTTTGTTTTTATTTATTTTTCTCTCCTTCCGTTCTCTCTTTTCCATTCCCTTTTTTTTCCAGAGAAAATTTTTCTTTCCCCCTTTTTCTTCTTCTTCTTCTCCACATATTATTTCCTTTCCCCCCTTCTTCTTCTTCTTCTCCACATATTTTATTTTTCTTCAGAGAATCCGTCAAGGAGGTCCTTTGCGGGAAGGAGTGCTCCCCGTTCGCGAGAAGGTCTGTTTGGTCATCCCCGCCACAAGTTCGAGGTAAAAATAACATGAACCCTAAAATCCATTTGTCACCCGGACATGCCACAAAAGGTCACGCCGGACACGCCGGACACGCTGGACACTCCACAATCGGCTCTATATTTCTGGTTCTATTTCTGGTTCCAATCAATATATGTATTCTTATGGTGGAATCAATTTTACCTCTTTCATGTTCATAAAAAAAATAAGAAAGATGTATGATGATGCTTCACTATTTTATTTCTAAATTTTGTGTCTAATTTTTCTTTTATCATCACTTGTAGAAAAAAAAAATTATGCTAATACACGACGCGGAGACTCTATAGAATAATTTTATTTCTATTGAGTTTTTATTAAACATTTTTTCATTTCAGGTTATTTGGCACTTTAAACATAAATAATGGATCCCTCCACTCCGACACCACATCAACATGCTTCACAACAACCACCCCAAATGAACAACTGTTCCTTGCAAAATTCTCCGCATTTTCAAGTACCATATCCTACCCAATGGCCATCTGAAATGTCATTTGCCCCATCACCAATGCAAGCTGCAGCATTTGCATCATATTTTCAACAACACTTACTTGCCCAAAATCAGCCTCCTAATCATAATCCCTTACCTGGTGGTGTATCCAATTTAGAATCCCCTTCAGCCCAGTTTCCATCAAATATTGAATCTCAACCCTCTTTAACTCAAAATACAACACGGACAACACAAGGGACCAATAGAAAAGCACCAAACTGGAAAGTAAATGAGGATATTGCACTATGCCAATCCTGGATAAGAGTTTCAGAGGACCCAATTGTGGGAAATGGTCAGCTTCATGAGGCATTCTGGAAGAGCATTTGGGATGAATTCAAAGGACGACTACCAGGGTCAGAACGTGTTCAAAGAGCATGTGAAAATAGATGGACTACGATTCAAGCTGATGTTTCCAAATGGAGGGCCATTGTAAACAGGGTTCATAGAAACAGGAGTAGCGGTACCAATCCGAATGATGAGGTAATATTTTTTTTTATGTGCTATGTTATTGGAAATTGACCATGCCAAGCAGTAGGACAATTACGCCATTCCCAATGCATACAATCTAAAGAACCGATCATTCCCGGAAAACCACGAGTCTTATTTTCCTCTAATAGCCGAGTGAGGTCTCTTTCATTGGGAGCTCGTAAATATTGTTCGGAGTAGATGTCAACAATAGCTTTGCAAAATAAACGAATAGTTTCTGTGGCAGTCGTCTCCGCAATCATAAGAGCATCATCCTCACGATCTATTGGACTACCATAAGCAAGAATTCGTAAGGCGGCTGTCATCTTTTGGATGGATGAGAATCCTGGTTTGCCAACACAATCATATTTTAACTTAAAATATGGTTGAGTTTCTTCTAAGTCAGCACGAATCCGGTGGAACAACTCCCTTCGCATTCGAAACCGACGTCGAAACATACGTGGTGTGAAAATAGCATCCACCGAGAAATACTTCTTGATAAGGTCGTCGTGTGCTTTAGCGCGATCACGATTTATGAACATACGCTTATTGACTCTGGGTTGCTTGGCCTCTTCTAATTCTTCAACAACTTGTTCCAGCATAAAAATATCTTCCATTTCTTTTTGTTGTAGGACGACATATTTTTCCATGAATCTCATTTCAAAAGGCCAAGGCAAAAAACCTGCCAGAAAAATTATAAATTATGCACAAAAAATAAATTTTTTTATGTACAATCAATGGTTCCAAATCAAGGAGAGACTCGAAGAAGTTTTCAGGAAAACAAATCAAACGAAAATGAGATAAAAATATTTATGCACAGTCTCATTTTCGTTTGATTGTAGAACTAAGTATTATACGGAAATTTTTTTTATCTCATTTTGTTTGATTTGTTTGTGGATTTTTTTTATCTCATTTTGTTTGATTTGTTTAACGAAAATGAGAAAAATTATCCATACAAAATTTCAAGAAATGACATAAAAAAATTTAAACAAAAATGAGAGAAAAAATTACCAGACATCTTTGTCGTCAGTATTGGTTAATGGTTCTGAAGGAAAATGAGGGAAAGCTTTAATAGTTATGAAGGGAATGAAAATGAGGGAAAATATGGAGGGAAAAGGAAACGAAAATGAAGAGGGAAAATGAAGAGGGAAAATAGGGAGGGAAAAGAGGAAGGGAAAGGAAGAAGTTAATTTGGAGTGTCTATTTTGGAGTATAACATTGTGTGCAAATATCAAGGTGACACTCCAAAAATAGTTTGGAGTGTGATTTGGAGTATGATTTGGAGTATGGTTTGGAGTGTCCCCACTGGAGATGCTCTAAGAGCATCCACAGTGGGACTACTTTCAAGTGCTATATTTTAACTTTTGTCAAATTTTATAGCACTTGAAGGCTACAATGGACTCTTGTCCACACTTGAAAAATGGTAGAAAGCCAAGAGACACTCCAAATTTGGAGAGTCCCGTAGCTAGACTATAGTAATTGATGGGCCCACCAAAATAACCTGTCATTTATTTTTCTTCCTTCCCTTCCTCTCTCTCTCTCTTCTCTTCTATTTTTTTCACAGAGAAACTTTTGAGACCCATTCTTCTTCTTCTTCTTCTTCTTCTTCTTCTTCTTCATTGGAAAAGGGAGGTTCCATTTCTGAGTTTCCACAGTTGGTATTTATTTTCCTCCCCTTCCACATATTCTTTCCTTCCGCACCCCTTCTTCTTCTTCTTCTACTTCTTCTCCACATATTTTGTTTTTATTTATTTTTCTCTCCTTCCGTTCTCTCTTTTCCATTCCCTTTTTTTTCCAGAGAAAATTTTTCTTTCCCCCTTTTTCTTCTTCTTCTTCTCCACATATTATTTCCTTTCCCCCCTTCTTCTTCTTCTTCTCCACATATTTTATTTTTCTTCAGAGAATCCGTCAAGGAGGTCCTTTGCGGGAAGGAGTGCTCCCCGTTCGCGAGAAGGTCTGTTTGGTCATCCCCGCCACAAGTTCGAGGTAAAAATAACATGAACCCTAAAATCCATTTGTCACCCGGACATGCCACAAAAGGTCACGCCGGACACGCCGGACACGCTGGACACTCCACAATCGGCTCTATATTTCTGGTTCTATTTCTGGTTCCAATCAATATATGTATTCTTATGGTGGAATCAATTTTACCTCTTTCATGTTCATGAAAAAAATAAGAAAGATGTATGATGATGCTTCACTATTTTATTTCTAAATTTTGTGTCTAATTTTTCTTTTATCATCACTTGTAGAAAAAAAAAATTATGCTAATACACGACGCGGAGACTCTATAGAATAATTTTATTTCTATTGAGTTTTTATTAAACATTTTTTCATTTCAGGTTATTTGGCACTTTAAACATAAATAATGGATCCCTCCACTCCGACACCACATCAACATGCTTCACAACAACCACCCCAAATGAACAACTGTTCCTTGCAAAATTCTCCGCATTTTCAAGTACCATATCCTACCCAATGGCCATCTGAAATGTCATTTGCCCCATCACCAATGCAAGCTGCAGCATTTGCATCATATTTTCAACAACACTTACTTGCCCAAAATCAGCCTCCTAATCATAATCCCTTACCTGGTGGTGTATCCAATTTAGAATCCCCTTCAGCCCAGTTTCCATCAAATATTGAATCTCAACCCTCTTTAACTCAAAATACAACACGGACAACACAAGGGACCAATAGAAAAGCACCAAACTGGAAAGTAAATGAGGATATTGCACTATGCCAATCCTGGATAAGAGTTTCAGAGGACCCAATTGTGGGAAATGGTCAGCTTCATGAGGCATTCTGGAAGAGCATTTGGGATGAATTCAAAGGACGACTACCAGGGTCAGAACGTGTTCAAAGAGCATGTGAAAATAGATGGACTACGATTCAAGCTGATGTTTCCAAATGGAGGGCCATTGTAAACAGGGTTCATAGAAACAGGAGTAGCGGTACCAATCCGAATGATGAGGTAATATTTTTTTTTATGTGCTATGTTATTGGAAATTGACCATGCCAAGCAGTAGGACAATTACGCCATTCCCAATGCATACAATCTAAAGAACCGATCATTCCCGGAAAACCACGAGTCTTATTTTCCTCTAATAGCCGAGTGAGGTCTCTTTCATTGGGAGCTCGTAAATATTGTTCGGAGTAGATGTCAACAATAGCTTTGCAAAATAAACGAATAGTTTCTGTGGCAGTCGTCTCCGCAATCATAAGAGCATCATCCTCACGATCTATTGGACTACCATAAGCAAGAATTCGTAAGGCGGCTGTCATCTTTTGGATGGATGAGAATCCTGGTTTGCCAACACAATCATATTTTAACTTAAAATATGGTTGAGTTTCTTCTAAGTCAGCACGAATCCGGTGGAACAACTCCCTTCGCATTCGAAACCGACGTCGAAACATACGTGGTGTGAAAATAGCATCCACCGAGAAATACTTCTTGATAAGGTCGTCGTGTGCTTTAGCGCGATCACGATTTATGAACATACGCTTATTGACTCTGGGTTGCTTGGCCTCTTCTAATTCTTCAACAACTTGTTCCAGCATAAAAATATCTTCCATTTCTTTTTGTTGTAGGACGACATATTTTTCCATGAATCTCATTTCAAAAGGCCAAGGCAAAAAACCTGCCAGAAAAATTATAAATTATGCACAAAAAATAAATTTTTTTATGTACAATCAATGGTTCCAAATCAAGGAGAGACTCGAAGAAGTTTTCAGGAAAACAAATCAAACGAAAATGAGATAAAAATATTTATGCACAGTCTCATTTTCGTTTGATTGTAGAACTAAGTATTATACGGAAATTTTTTTTATCTCATTTTGTTTGATTTGTTTGTGGATTTTTTTTATCTCATTTTGTTTGATTTGTTTAACGAAAATGAGAAAAATTATCCATACAAAATTTCAAGAAATGACATAAAAAAATTTAAACAAAAATGAGAGAAAAAATTACCAGACATCTTTGTCGTCAGTATTGGTTAATGGTTCTGAAGGAAAATGAGGGAAAGCTTTAATAGTTATGAAGGGAATGAAAATGAGGGAAAATATGGAGGGAAAAGGAAACGAAAATGAAGAGGGAAAATGAAGAGGGAAAATAGGGAGGGAAAAGAGGAAGGGAAAGGAAGAAGTTAATTTGGAGTGTCTATTTTGGAGTATACCATTGTGTGCAAATATCAAGGTGACACTCCAAAAATAGTTTGGAGTGTGATTTGGAGTATGATTTGGAGTATGGTTTGGAGTGTCCCCACTGGAGATGCTCTAAGAGCATCCACAGTGGGACTACTTTCAAGTGCTATATTTTGACTTTTGTCAAATTTTATAGCACTTGAAGGCTACAATGGACTCTTGTCCACACTTGAAAAATGGTAGAAAGCCAAGAGACACTCCAAATTTGGAGAGTCCCGTAGCTAGACTATAGTAATTGATGGGCCCACCAAAATAACCTGTCATTTATTTTTCTTCCTTCCCTTCCTCTCTCTCTCTCTTCTCTTCTATTTTTTTCACAGAGAAACTTTTGAGACCCATTCTTCTTCTTCTTCTTCTTCTTCTTCTTCTTCTTCATTGGAAAAGGGAGGTTCCATTTCTGAGTTTCCACAGTTGGTATTTATTTTCCTCCCCTTCCACATATTCTTTCCTTCCGCACCCCTTCTTCTTCTTCTTCTACTTCTTCTCCACATATTTTGTTTTTATTTATTTTTCTCTCCTTCCGTTCTCTCTTTTCCATTCCCTTTTTTTTCCAGAGAAAATTTTTCTTTCCCCCTTTTTCTTCTTCTTCTTCTCCACATATTATTTCCTTTCCCCCCTTCTTCTTCTTCTTCTCCACATATTTTATTTTTCTTCAGAGAATCCGTCAAGGAGGTCCTTTGCGGGAAGGAGTGCTCCCCGTTCGCGAGAAGGTCTGTTTGGTCATCCCCGCCACAAGTTCGAGGTAAAAATAACATGAACCCTAAAATCCATTTGTCACCCGGACATGCCACAAAAGGTCACGCCGGACACGCCGGACACGCTGGACACTCCACAATCGGCTCTATATTTCTGGTTCTATTTCTGGTTCCAATCAATATATGTATTCTTATGGTGGAATCAATTTTACCTCTTTCATGTTCATGAAAAAAAATAAGAAAGATGTATGATGATGCTTCACTATTTTATTTCTAAATTTTGTGTCTAATTTTTCTTTTATCATCACTTGTAGAAAAAAAAAAATTATGCTAATACACGACGCGGAGACTCTATAGAATAATTTTATTTCTATTGAGTTTTTATTAAACATTTTTTCATTTCAGGTTATTTGGCACTTTAAACATAAATAATGGATCCCTCCACTCCGACACCACATCAACATGCTTCACAACAACCACCCCAAATGAACAACTGTTCCTTGCAAAATTCTCCGCATTTTCAAGTACCATATCCTACCCAATGGCCATCTAAAATGTCATTTGCCCCATCACCAATGCAAGCTGCAGCATTTGCATCATATTTTCAACAACACTTACTTGCCCAAAATCAGCCTCCTAATCATAATCCCTTACCTGGTGGTGTATCCAATTTAGAATCCCCTTCAGCCCAGTTTCCATCAAATATTGAATCTCAACCCTCTTTAACTCAAAATACAACACGGACAACACAAGGGACCAATAGAAAAGCACCAAACTGGAAAGTAAATGAGGATATTGCACTATGCCAATCCTGGATAAGAGTTTCAGAGGACCCAATTGTGGGAAATGGTCAGCTTCATGAGGCATTCTGGAAGAGCATTTGGGATGAATTCAAAGGACGACTACCAGGGTCAGAACGTGTTCAAAGAGCATGTGAAAATAGATGGACTACGATTCAAGCTGATGTTTCCAAATGGAGGGCCATTGTAAACAGGGTTCATAGAAACAGGAGTAGCGGTACCAATCCGAATGATGAGGTAATATTTTTTTTTATGTGCTATGTTATTGGAAATTGACCATGCCAAGCAGTAGGACAATTACGCCATTCCCAATGCATACAATCTAAAGAACCGATCATTCCCGGAAAACCACGAGTCTTATTTTCCTCTAATAGCCGAGTGAGGTCTCTTTCATTGGGAGCTCGTAAATATTGTTCGGAGTAGATGTCAACAATAGCTTTGCAAAATAAACGAATAGTTTCTGTGGCAGTCGTCTCCGCAATCATAAGAGCATCATCCTCACGATCTATTGGACTACCATAAGCAAGAATTCGTAAGGCGGCTGTCATCTTTTGGATGGATGAGAATCCTGGTTTGCCAACACAATCATATTTTAACTTAAAATATGGTTGAGTTTCTTCTAAGTCAGCACGAATCCGGTGGAACAACTCCCTTCGCATTCGAAACCGACGTCGAAACATACGTGGTGTGAAAATAGCATCCACCGAGAAATACTTCTTGATAAGGTCGTCGTGTGCTTTAGCGCGATCACGATTTATGAACATACGCTTATTGACTCTGGGTTGCTTGGCCTCTTCTAATTCTTCAACAACTTGTTCCAGCATAAAAATATCTTCCATTTCTTTTTGTTGTAGGACGACATATTTTTCCATGAATCTCATTTCAAAAGGCCAAGGCAAAAAACCTGCCAGAAAAATTATAAATTATGCACAAAAAATAAATTTTTTTATGTACAATCAATGGTTCCAAATCAAGGAGAGACTCGAAGAAGTTTTCAGGAAAACAAATCAAACGAAAATGAGATAAAAATATTTATGCACAGTCTCATTTTCGTTTGATTGTAGAACTAAGTATTATACGGAAATTTTTTTTATCTCATTTTGTTTGATTTGTTTGTGGATTTTTTTTATCTCATTTTGTTTGATTTGTTTAACGAAAATGAGAAAAATTATCCATACAAAATTTCAAGAAATGACATAAAAAAATTTAAACAAAAATGAGAGAAAAAATTACCAGACATCTTTGTCGTCAGTATTGGTTAATGGTTCTGAAGGAAAATGAGGGAAAGCTTTAATAGTTATGAAGGGAATGAAAATGAGGGAAAATATGGAGGGAAAAGGAAACGAAAATGAAGAGGGAAAATGAAGAGGGAAAATAGGGAGGGAAAAGAGGAAGGGAAAGGAAGAAGTTAATTTGGAGTGTCTATTTTGGAGTATACCATTGTGTGCAAATATCAAGGTGACACTCCAAAAATAGTTTGGAGTGTGATTTGGAGTATGATTTGGAGTATGGTTTGGAGTGTCCCCACTGGAGATGCTCTAAGAGCATCCACAGTGGGACTACTTTCAAGTGCTATATTTTGACTTTTGTCAAATTTTATAGCACTTGAAGGCTACAATGGACTCTTGTCCACACTTGAAAAATGGTAGAAAGCCAAGAGACACTCCAAATTTGGAGAGTCCCGTAGCTAGACTATAGTAATTGATGGGCCCACCAAAATAACCTGTCATTTATTTTTCTTCCTTCCCTTCCTCTCTCTCTCTCTTCTCTTCTATTTTTTTCACAGAGAAACTTTTGAGACCCATTCTTCTTCTTCTTCTTCTTCTTCTTCTTCTTCTTCATTGGAAAAGGGAGGTTCCATTTCTGAGTTTCCACAGTTGGTATTTATTTTCCTCCCCTTCCACATATTCTTTCCTTCCGCACCCCTTCTTCTTCTTCTTCTACTTCTTCTCCACATATTTTGTTTTTATTTATTTTTCTCTCCTTCCGTTCTCTCTTTTCCATTCCCTTTTTTTTCCAGAGAAAATTTTTCTTTCCCCCTTTTTCTTCTTCTTCTTCTCCACATATTATTTCCTTTCCCCCCTTCTTCTTCTTCTTCTCCACATATTTTATTTTTCTTCAGAGAATCCGTCAAGGAGGTCCTTTGCGGGAAGGAGTGCTCCCCGTTCGCGAGAAGGTCTGTTTGGTCATCCCCGCCACAAGTTCGAGGTAAAAATAACATGAACCCTAAAATCCATTTGTCACCCGGACATGCCACAAAA
Organism: Iris macrosiphon; assembly: GCA_036927795.1. Classification (NCBI taxonomy): domain Eukaryota; kingdom Viridiplantae; phylum Streptophyta; class Magnoliopsida; order Asparagales; family Iridaceae; genus Iris; species Iris macrosiphon. The sequence continues at coordinate 195,808,087 of JAYESA010000002.1, read as the reverse complement.
GGTCACGCCGGACACGCCGGACACGCTGGACACTCCACAATCGGCTCTATATTTCTGGTTCTATTTCTGGTTCCAATCAATATATGTATTCTTATGGTGGAATCAATTTTACCTCTTTCATGTTCATGAAAAAAATAAGAAAGATGTATGATGATGCTTCACTATTTTATTTCTAAATTTTGTGTCTAATTTTTCTTTTATCATCACTTGTAGAAAAAAAAAATTATGCTAATACACGACGCGGAGACTCTATAGAATAATTTTATTTCTATTGAGTTTTTATTAAACATTTTTTCATTTCAGGTTATTTGGCACTTTAAACATAAATAATGGATCCCTCCACTCCGACACCACATCAACATGCTTCACAACAACCACCCCAAATGAACAACTGTTCCTTGCAAAATTCTCCGCATTTTCAAGTACCATATCCTACCCAATGGCCATCTGAAATGTCATTTGCCCCATCACCAATGCAAGCTGCAGCATTTGCATCATATTTTCAACAACACTTACTTGCCCAAAATCAGCCTCCTAATCATAATCCCTTACCTGGTGGTGTATCCAATTTAGAATCCCCTTCAGCCCAGTTTCCATCAAATATTGAATCTCAACCCTCTTTAACTCAAAATACAACACGGACAACACAAGGGACCAATAGAAAAGCACCAAACTGGAAAGTAAATGAGGATATTGCACTATGCCAATCCTGGATAAGAGTTTCAGAGGACCCAATTGTGGGAAATGGTCAGCTTCATGAGGCATTCTGGAAGAGCATTTGGGATGAATTCAAAGGACGACTACCAGGGTCAGAACGTGTTCAAAGAGCATGTGAAAATAGATGGACTACGATTCAAGCTGATGTTTCCAAATGGAGGGCCATTGTAAACAGGGTTCATAGAAACAGGAGTAGCGGTACCAATCCGAATGATGAGGTAATATTTTTTTTTATGTGCTATGTTATTGGAAATTGACCATGCCAAGCAGTAGGACAATTACGCCATTCCCAATGCATACAATCTAAAGAACCGATCATTCCCGGAAAACCACGAGTCTTATTTTCCTCTAATAGCCGAGTGAGGTCTCTTTCATTGGGAGCTCGTAAATATTGTTCGGAGTAGATGTCAACAATAGCTTTGCAAAATAAACGAATAGTTTCTGTGGCAGTCGTCTCCGCAATCATAAGAGCATCATCCTCACGATCTATTGGACTACCATAAGCAAGAATTCGTAAGGCGGCTGTCATCTTTTGGATGGATGAGAATCCTGGTTTGCCAACACAATCATATTTTAACTTAAAATATGGTTGAGTTTCTTCTAAGTCAGCACGAATCCGGTGGAACAACTCCCTTCGCATTCGAAACCGACGTCGAAACATACGTGGTGTGAAAATAGCATCCACCGAGAAATACTTCTTGATAAGGTCGTCGTGTGCTTTAGCGCGATCACGATTTATGAACATACGCTTATTGACTCTGGGTTGCTTGGCCTCTTCTAATTCTTCAACAACTTGTTCCAGCATAAAAATATCTTCCATTTCTTTTTGTTGTAGGACGACATATTTTTCCATGAATCTCATTTCAAAAGGCCAAGGCAAAAAACCTGCCAGAAAAATTATAAATTATGCACAAAAAATAAATTTTTTTATGTACAATCAATGGTTCCAAATCAAGGAGAGACTCGAAGAAGTTTTCAGGAAAACAAATCAAACGAAAATGAGATAAAAATATTTATGCACAGTCTCATTTTCGTTTGATTGTAGAACTAAGTATTATACGGAAATTTTTTTTATCTCATTTTGTTTGATTTGTTTGTGGATTTTTTTTATCTCATTTTGTTTGATTTGTTTAACGAAAATGAGAAAAATTATCCATACAAAATTTCAAGAAATGAGATAAAAAAATTTAAACAAAAATGAGAGAAAAAATTACCAGACATCTTTGTCGTCAGTATTGGTTAATGGTTCTGAAGGAAAATGAGGGAAAGCTTTAATAGTTATGAAGGGAATGAAAATGAGGGAAAATATGGAGGGAAAAGGAAACGAAAATGAAGAGGGAAAATGAAGAGGGAAAATAGGGAGGGAAAAGAGGAAGGGAAAGGAAGAAGTTAATTTGGAGTGTCTATTTTGGAGTATACCATTGTGTGCAAATATCAAGGTGACACTCCAAAAATAGTTTGGAGTGTGATTTGGAGTATGATTTGGAGTATGGTTTGGAGTGTCCCCACTGGAGATGCTCTAACACCCTATGACTAACAACTCATTTTTTATTAATTGGGTTCAATTACTGTCTATTATTTGATTTATTAATCCTTTTATCGGATTGTGCTTTAGCTTATTCCACCTGGGACTAAATTCGCTATTGGTTTCTAGCATTGGACCAGTTCGTTTTTTTTATCCTTTAATTGTATGTTCATAAGAATTGGGATTAAAAAAGAAAATCTAGAAATTGAAATTGAAATTGAAATTTCTGAAAATCCAATGCCAATTTAATGGTAGTTGTGGATGTCTGTTTTGTCAAGTTGTCAGAGAGAAAATTTGACGGGAAGGAATTATTGATATAAATTGTAATGACATTTTTACAGAACTAGACCAGAATCTACATATTGTCAAAAACTTCCATGGATTGGTTTTCATGCGTTTTTTTATGAGAGAATTTCAATTGAAAGATGGAAATTGCTTATCCGCTTCAAGTTATTAGCAATAGTCTTGGTTGAGAACATAAAATGTTTCGTACAAAGTATCCAGTATTAGTGTATGAATTACTATTACATACACTACTGGTGGAAATAAAATTCACTTGCATATTCTGATAATTATCATGTATCAAATTAATAACCAATCCCACGTGAATTTGTACCAAGCCCACATAACATAATATGGATTTGCGCAAATCATCTGAAGCCCACATAACATAGTATGGTTTCGGTATGTAAAGAAAAAAATTCTCTCTTTCATAAGGATCAACTACCACGAAGTACCCGATATGCTGGTATTGGTACAAGAGGTTGTAAGCAATGAAACATGAACATGAATTTGAAAGTGAAAAAACATGAGATTGTGAGCAATGGTGCCAATAGTAGAAGTTACCTTTGTTTGGAAGGAACTGATTATAGAGAAAAGAAGATGGCTCTGCATTTCTATGATCAATCAACCGAGAATTCAATGTGGTCCCCAAGATAATGAGATTTAGCCATCTCTAAGAATGTCGTAAAGCATCAACTCACATAAAAGCACCACAGATTCACAGAACAGCTATAAGTTCAAAAACATTACAATGATTTAACATTCTATTTAACCATTTCATTACTGTCGAGTTGACAGTATATGCAAGAATAATACATAAGAAACCCCAAAGTAATTAAATTGATGTGTTAAAAAAAATTAATTAAACCATGGCACTGGAATAGTAGTCTTTGATTCATAATACTCGGGAATTCATGGCAGTCTAAATTGTGTAGTGCATAATTGCATTCCCATCAGATGTGGCAAAATTATATTTAGTTGCCTAACATCATATTTATGGTAAAAGTAGCTTACATAACGTGTTCCCATTGAGCTGATTGACACTCCTTGTCGTTGCTAGCAATTTCTCCATCAGGTCGGGATGCCAGGCCAAATCTTGCTCAGGAATAAATGCTCAAGTGGCCACCATGAATGATCATCTTCAAAGTATTGTACATCTATTCAGTCCAAGACCCGTAAGGAATCTTCTACCAGAAGGCCAAAGACGAGCAAAGAATCCTATTTGTTCTGCTTCACGCATGCGTGGTGCTTCATCTTCATCTAGGGGTGTTGGCCCATTATCAATTCCTGCCGCTTCATCATTTTGGTTTCCATCATTGGGATCCTTCTCAAATATTGTTTCCATTCCGACCTCAGAAATTTCTCCTGGCTTCTTGTCAAACAAGCCTTTGAACTGTTTCCTAGCCTTCTTTTCGACCTCCTGTTTTTTGCAAGTAATATTCAGCAATATTTGAGTTTGTGCTGAAATTGAACAAATATTAACAAACCACAACTTACCTGCTCCTTTTGCTTTAGCTTAAGAAGGGCTGCCAAAGCATCGGGTTCTGAAGATTTGTCGAACTTTATTATCTAAGCAAATAGGAAAATAATGAGTCATAATTGCCCCCCCCCCTCAGTTCAAAAGCAAATAAAGGTTATCATGCAACATGATAAAGTTTGGTCTAAAGATCACACACCTGATTAAAATCTTGCCTAGCTTCATCAAAATCTCCAAGCAACATGTAGGACATACCACGGCGATATAAAGCTTTGACATGTGCTGGGTTTGCTTCTATTACCTATTTTACAAAATCAGGAAGTCTACTAATTAATGTAAAATTAGACATAAGAAAGATCATCAAACTAGTAAAATTTTGAGGAAAAAAATAAAAAATTAACTGACGGTTACTATTGATAGACACACCAACAAGAAAGACTTCATCACATAACTTTTGCAATTCTATTGATAGGGAACAGTGGAACACAAATCTCTGGATTTTTACATAAAATATGATGAATGGCATAGAGCAATCCCTGTGAGATAGCACCAGAGAATAAACCACAAATAAGATACCACTGTTAAGAGTGCAAGATCATCAAAATATCTTCCTCGAGAAGTATAAGATGGACGTGGGCATTTCAAGAAGCGTCAAGGTTAAGCTATATCTTCTTTAGTGGACACAGCACATGTTTTTCCTCCTATTACAAGGATGTTAGGTTCTTTACTTCCCAGATGTATTGCTCCCTGCCTCACATTTCGAAATGTCCGACTCGCCTGCCAAATTATGCACTCACTGTTTGCTTTTCTAATAAGAGAATAAGGGAAGCACCACCAGTTGCAGGGAGTGCTTGAACCCCTAGCACCTACTATGATCCCCGTACTCATACAGTCTAGCTAAATGAATCTTTATTAGCACCAAAATGCATCACATCTGAAAGTAAATATTAAGCTACTATATTTCAAACTAGCTTTTACTCTTAAATCTCTTTCCCCAACACTAATGTTGAGAGCAAAAGGGTGAAATTGTCACATTCCAGGTATGCTTTAAACATTGAACACCTTGTGGCAACTGTCATAGTCACAAGTTTGGTGTTCGGGAATAATTTGGCGAAGTTGAATAGTTCGATATATATATATATATATATATATATATATATATATATATATATATATATATATAAACAGAATTAGAAATTACAATTAAAAAAAAAGAGTTTAACAAGAAAAATTACTCCCTATTAGCTTTACATCAAAAACGGCATTAGAAAGTCTTCCAAAACCCAAAACCAAAGTTCTTGCCTACAAATATTTTGTGAATAATATGGTAAGACTTAAGACCAAAGCAATTGGATTTATTTTTAAAACAATAGAGGTTTAACTTCTTGTATGACAATCATTAGTCAACTACAACTTGGGCTGCCAGCCAGCTAAACCTTTTATCAACTTCAAACCCATGACCAAATCAAACAATAACTTGAGCTTTGCTTTAACCATTATGTAGTAGCCAACAAGTACCTAGAGCTTTGTGTAGGCTAATAGAACCTACTTTTTGGTCCCACATCGGTGTAAGGAAAGAATGAAGGTGAACACCTCCTAAAAATTTAGTTGCCTAACGAGAGCTGATTTTTAGACCCACAACAGCTGTGAAGAATGAGTGAAGGTGAGCACCCTCTATAAAAGCTAGAGAAGGGTCCTATGTCTTCAATTTCTATGGGCCTTGGTGAAAATTGACGCCCAGCCCATGCAGCTACATTTGCATTGGATTGACCGAATAAAACACGTATTATGAGCGAATATTAGTTTTGCTCTTGATTTTTCTGAAAATTCATGATTTAGTCACGCATCCAAAAAATAATCGTCCAAATGTTCGGTTTCTCATATTCCAGTATAATTCACGGGTTTTTTTTCAAATATTGACGAATTATGTGACTATGGCAACCATGAGTCTCTTGTATGCCAATCTTCTTGGCAAGGTTCGCAGTGACCCTTTCCTATAAGTATTAGGATTGGCGGTATTTGCAGTATCGGTGGTTTGGGATCGGAGTATCAGATTTTCTGGTATCGGAAAACAAATAATTATTAATAAATTATTAAAATTTTAGAACAAAATTGTATATATTTAGGCATAATTTTAAGTATTTCATGTGTTGTTTCTTCGTAATTTTGGAATTAAATGAAATAATAGTCACCCTTGCTGATTGCCTTACCTGTGATAGATAAGTTTCTTCTTTTACATGCTTTTACAACTTTACTATGCTTTTACACCCTTTTTGATTGGTCTTTTTCGTTTAATTCTCTGTCTAATTGACTGAAAAAGAGACCCCGATGTCACTATCGGTATCGGCCGTATCGGATCGGTACATGCCAAACCATATTGGTATCGGCCGTATCGGATCGGTATCAGCCGATACTGCAAACTATGCTTCTTCGGCTTCCCAGCATTATCCTAAAGGTTCTTCTCAACTGTTGAAGGATTCAAAGGTGAGAGAAGTCCAGGGCTCAAAACCTGGAGGTGGAGACAGCGTTGAGCAACTGTCCCTTACAAGAGGGAATAAGAAACTAGACTATTGTTTAACCAAAATAATACAATATCATGATCATTTAATCCAAAAAGCAGCCAATACCAATCATATCAACCTAGACAGAACTATTTCTAGAAACATAACACATAATTTCAAGAATTAGTCAGCATGTATTACCCAATAATACCTTATTGCATGTCTCAATTGATTTTCTGTATTCCCCCATTTTCTGCAGGCAAGCTGCCACATTTAAATGCAACGAGTTCTGCAATCAATAAAGGAAATATAGTAGATTAAACTAAAATTGCGATGAAAATGCATGATAATACCCGGAAGCTCTTTATGTAAGACATTAAGTCCTCTGCCGGGAAATACATTAAGCAGTTGACAATAAAAAATGGCAAAATGAATCAGATGTTATTCATGTCCCTAAGTTAAACCAATCCCACCGTGAAGATAAAATAGGTTTACATATGTAGAATTTGTCACAGCAATTTATCTTACTCTTGAATTCAGAAATATTTTTCCTTCTTCATCATCCTGAGGATTTACATGATTGTATTCCCGAAGGACCTGTAGAGAAAACCATAGAAAGAAAAACCTCCCTCAATAATAAATTACTAATCTTGCAAGTTCATTGTGAAAATCAAACTGAGAGAAGTTATTGCAGGTTTCTTTTATTCTTATGTGCTTCTTGTTTTCTCATTTTGAATCTTGTATCACTATATCACAAGTATATATTTGCATCATATGTATAAATCAACAATCCCAATGGAAGTGCTACAGCCTCGTGTTTCAAAATAAAAGTAATATGAAGAAGATCATGCCTTCTCATACTTCGCCTTAGCAAGTTCAATCTTTCCCTCTTTGAATAGTCTGTTACCCTGAAAAGGAAAACACACGTCTGAGTCTCATATCTATTTAAAACAAAGGAGCATGGACCAGCCAATATGAAGAAGATCATGGCTGTCAACATACTCAACTAGTATAATTATTATCAGTTGAATTTTGTGCACACATAATCATAGAGAAGAAAACTAGGAAATTTAACTTGTAATAAGCCCACTGTACCATGTTGTTTTAATTCATGGCTGTCAACATACTCAACTTGTATAATTGTTATCAGTTGAATTTTGTGCACACATAATCATAGAGAAGAAATGTACGAAATTTAACTTGTAATAAGCCCTGAGACATAGTACACTAACTTCAAATAACAAATCGAGTAATTCATTACATCACACTGCTGAGATGCATTCGGTTTATGCATTTGTCAATTTTTCCCTCTCAATTTCTTAACTAAATATAATCTTTTCATCACTATTTAACTCAAACTATCTTGCTAATATTCCAATACATAGCCAAAGGAGAAACTTCCCTCTCGCATGCTGTTGCAATGCAATAGATCTTGAGCAGAAATAAGCCATTTGGTATATAGATCCAATGGAGAAAGAAAAAGTCCGATAGAATATTAGATTGCATACCGTATTTTTAATTTTGTCAGCTTCCTCCATTATGCTTTGGAAGCTTAAACCCGTCCAATCCTGTTGCCGATAACATTGATGCATAAGTAATAAAACTAAAATGGGTAGAAGAATATATGCTGAGAATCTTAAGGAATGAGGGAGAAGGGATGTGGTGGTATTTTCCAGTAGCTATTACTACTAAATCAAACCATGTCATTATGTGAGTCCGTTTAATAGAAGAAGAAGATGCATATTAAGAATGTAGCTAATGTCAGATAGATGTACAAAACTCTCCTGATTTCAACCTTTGTTTCAAAAATATCTCTTAAGAAAATACAATAACACAGTGAATATCAGCACCAATAAAATACAATTCGTCAAACGGAAAAACTTGAATGAGTGCCAAAAGACAGAAATGAAGGAAAGATTTTTTTTTTTTAAAGAAAGCATTCTTGACATCATTAACACAGTACAGTTAAACTGTTTTATATTACAATAGGTCTAAGACTGTTTAAAATTATTGCATTGCGTGTCAGACTGTTGCCAAGATCTACTTAGCAGAATTTTCACTCTGTTAAAAGAGATATCTAAATACCGACATCAGGAGTTCAGAACATATATACCTTTGGCATCTCAAAACCAAGTAACTCAATTTCCCACTGAACATAAGCACCCTCGGGAACATTGGCAGGCCTGCGCATGAAAGTGTTTGAAAACATATTTGTAAGGGCGTCCTTATGAAGCCCAAGATGAGAGTTTATTATGGAAATCACCTTTTAAATTTATCATATGCATAATCTGGTGGGCAAGTGACTATCGAAATCTCGCCAGGAAGCATTAGACGAACAGACATTTCAAGTCCCTCAGGCACCTAAGGCAAATAAAATAACAAGCATACTAAAATAAAAATAACATCCAAGATCAAACCAATTACAACATGCATCATGTAACCATTCAAAAGAAGTAACCAGTTCCAGTATGCGGCATAAGTAACATGAGAAATTGCTGACCATAAACAATTTAGCTTGTACAAAAAAAAGAGTTATATATCCTGAAGTTCGGTGATATTTTCTTCCTATCAAACACATCATTTTTTTTCCTTCCATTTTTCCTTCCCGTACACGAACTGCATGACCAAAAATAGATCTCTCCCTGCTTTATGGGAAAATTTTCTCTTGCTTTCATTGCTTCCTTGGCCAGGCATTTGTGAAAAACTTATATGTGTGTTGATGTCCAGTTGAAATGAACGTAAAAATCTGTTAATTCTTCTGTGGCGCTTAGCGTTGAGCTGTCTCACTTTTCTCATTTCGTCTCCATTCAAGAATCCAAGTTTCAATAGTTCTCAATTTTGGGGAATTCAAGAAGACCCCATCATGTTCCTTTGCTTTCACTATACACCCATAATGTCTGTTCTTCCATTTAGCACTCATAAAAACCGCCTTCGTTTGGACGCATCTGCTAGTTTGTCTATTGGTATAACGTAAGCTGAACTATTTAACCAAAATTAAAGACATATGGCACCACCGTAATGAATAACCTTAACAGGTTACACTTAAGAGAATTATTATATATATATAAATCAGATGAGATTATTTTTTCACATACTGTTGAGATATTAAGTATCATTATGCAATATTCCGATAAGTGTGGACCTATATGTAAATGTACCATTCACATCTCTATATATATGAGTTCAAACCCTCACTTATTGGTTGAGGCGTTCATTATATTTCTATATGGTATCAGAGCCAAAATCCTAGCCGTCACCCCCCTCTCTCTCTCTCTCTCTCTCTCTCTCTCTCTCTCTCAACTCAAAATCCGAACCCTAAATAGCCTTCTTTCCTCTTCGCCTCTCCTCTGACCTGTCACCCCGCCTTCGCTGGCCGCCGCCCGCTTCTGTTCCCAGCAGCCCCACTTCCTGCTCATCCACTAGCCAACCACGTCTGCAACTACCTATGACCCCGTCACCAACGACCACGTCACCGCGACCACCCGACCCTGTCACCTGACCACCACCACTCGACCCCGTCACCCAACCATCATCCAGCCGACAGCCCCACAACCCCTAACCCTAACTCTGTCAATACAGCCGCCAATTATGCCCAGCCGCCATCCTTCCCTAAAACCTAGCCAAAAAAAATTATTGAGGTTGGGATCTTCAGAGGACAAACTGTGATCGTTTGTGTAAACCTATGAACCTCGACGACGGCTTCAGGAGTTAACAAAAAGCAAACTTGATTGTTTGTGTGAATCTATGTTCCTGGCCCGTATCCACATCAGGATCTAACAGAGAGCAAACTCGTTTTGTGTGAATATTTGTCCTAGCTTATGTGATCCACCTTCGATCTCTACCAAGAATGCGCGAGCCAACATTGACAAAGTTGATGTGAACATCGTGTATTGGCAAGGTTGATGTGAATATCGGGCCGCGACGATCAACGATAGTTGAATCAAGAACGTGAAGGATATCGAACACTGCGGTGAATAGCACTGTTGGTAGCACTAGTGTCGGGAACACGGAGGTGGGGACACCGATAACTGGTACAATGGTTTCTTCGATTCGACTTGTCAATCGAAGGATGGATGGTCCGGACGGCTACTCCACGTAGCGCAAGAAGATCGAGAAAACACTTCGGAGAATGCGGTTGTCAAAACATCTCACTGACAATCCTCCAAAGGAGGAGGATCCCACATATGAGCAGTGGAAGACGATGATAGCAGACAGTTTACACAGTTAATGAATTTGATGGAACCATCAGTCGAGGATATGATTCAGAACACATATTCGGTAAAGGAATTATAGAAGAACCTAGCGGCTACGTTTGATGGAAAGCACAATTTGTCACGCATTTATGACTCGGTTGTCGGCGTCTATCGAGCTAATCAAGCAGACAACCCACATAAGGATCACTTTCTAACATTTAAGGCCTTGACTGATGAGGTGGATCATGTGTTACCCTTGACGGCGGATATCAATGAAGCGAGGACTCAACGTCAGCAACTCTATGTCATGGCCTATCTCGCCTCGCTTTGTCCCGATGCAGATTTTGTACGGTCTCAGATTATTGATGGGGCTGAGGTTCCATCTCTAATGGAAGCCTACTTTCGAATCATACGGACAGCGAAAGTAGTTGGGACTAATACAAGTAATGCACCTACGGATCGAACTGCCTTGGGTGCTGCTCGTGGTGGATTCCGTGTCGTGATGGTAGACGTGGTGGCCGCATTGTCACCACCCCATTTCCAGAGCCGGGTATTTTTTTTTATTTTTAATTTGGTTAATTGTGTATTATTTATAATTAATTGTATTTATATTTAATTAGTGATTGCATTATTTTTTATTATTTTTATTTTGATTGTTTTAGGATTTTGGCTAGCCTGGACCCATGTCAGACCCTAGTGGACCCATGTCCGACCCAGCCCACACCCTTGTGAGAATTATTTTGGGGCTTAGAATATTTATTTTATTTTTAGGAGGTTAGTTGGAGAGATTTGGAACTAGTTTGAGCGCATTTGGAACCCGGAACCCAAAACCGAGTGAGTAGGGGCGTTTTGGGAATTTGCAACTTAGGAAACCCCCCTTTATTAACTTGGCCGGCCCTATTTTCCACACCCACCCGTGAGCATCCAGAGGAGCAGCCCCCCTCCTCTTCTTTCCACTTCTTCCACTTCTTCTTCTTCATTTCTTCTTCTCCACTTCTTCTTCCTTCTTCCTTCTTCACCAAAGTAAGTCTCTTCGTCCATTTTTCTTCCCTCCTCTTTCCATTTCTTCTACTTGTGTTAACCCTAACCCTAGATCTTTCCCTGACCTAGGTGGGTAGAGCCTAGATTTTGTGTTGGAGCTTGGATTGGGAGCTTGGAAGCTTGGATTGGAGGATTTGGAGAGATTTGGAGATTTTGGCTTGGGATTCCAACTCCCAAGAGGTAAACCCTAAATTTCCCCTTGTAATTACTCTTTTATAGTGTAATTAATATTTTAGAACCTTCCTAGACCCTTAGGCTACCCGTGGGAGGAAGTTGGAACTAGTTGGGTAGTGTTTGGAGACTTTAACACTAGGTTTTGTGTCAATTTCGGGTGGAATCCGAATTTGGCCCAATTTTGGGTGATGCCCTAGGTTAGATGGACCTAGGTAGACGTTGTCGGGAGTCGTGAGGGTGAGTGCGTGTCTCCGTTTGGGCACGGGAAGCCGTGTCGCGGAGAAACGGGCGTTTCGGGCGAAATTGGGGCTTTTCGTCGTCGCCGATTCTAAGTGCGTGTGCGTTTCCGCCACGGGCATAGAATCGACGTGGGAGCGCATTTTCTAGGATCTAGACATCGTGTAGAGCGCGTGGGTAAATTTTGGGCCGATTCCGAGTTCGTTTGGTGTGCGTTTCAGGAGGTTTTCCGAGCCGCGCACCACGTGTTCGTCGAAATGACCGAACGGCCATTTCGACTTGGTTTCCTCGTTTCGGCTTTGTGCGCGCGTTGGGTTAGTATCGGAGAGTGTGTGCTAGAGTTTTCGGGCTATATTTTATATATTTTAGGGTGTTGGTGCGTGTCGGGGTCGTTGGGCGTGAGTGGGGCGTGTTGTGAGAGTGTTGTGTTGTATTTGTGTATTGTGTCTTGATATATATATATATTTTTGTGTGTGTCTATATATATATATATTTATATATATGTATATGTGTTTATATGTATATATATTTGTATTTATATGTGTGTATTTATATTTATGTACTTGTATATGTATATGTCTATGTGTATATATATATATTTGATGAGTGTGTGTATATATATCTATATATATATAGGTGTTTATATATATATATAGCTATGTATATTTATATGTGTATGTGTGTTTAAGTGTGTGTGTATTAGTGTGTTTGTGAGTGTGTTAGTGTGTGTGTGTGTTAGATTATAAGTGTGTGTATATATATATATATCTAGTGATATATGTATATATATGTGTGTGTGTATATATATATATATAGAGTGTTATAGATATATATATGTATAGGCGTGTGTGTGTGTGTGTTTGTGATGGAGGGGGGGGAGCCAGCAGAAAACTGCAGCAGACAGCAGCGCAGCAACAGCAGCTATGCAGCAGCTATGCAGCAGCAGCAGCAGCAGCAGCAAGCAAGGGCAGCAGCAGCAGCAGCAGCTAGTATTCGCAGCGCTAGTAGCAGCAGCAAGCAGCGAGTTCAGTAGCAAGGAGAGTGGTTTAATAGATAGATAGATTAGTAGATTGATAGATATTATAGATTGTTAGATAGATAGCTAGCTAGATTCATAGATAGATAGATGTTTCTATATAAATAGAATAGATAGATATATAACTAGCTAGATAGTTAGTTAGATTGATAGATTAAATAGATAGGTATTAGTTAGTTGATAGATAAATAGGTAAGTAGATAGATAAGTTGATAGATAGATAGATAGTTAACTAGATAGACTAATAGATAGATAGATAGGTAAATAACTAGTTAGATAGTTAAATTAGATACATAAGATAGATAGATATATCTATAGATAGATAGATAATAGTTAGATGGATAGATAGATAGCTAGGTATTAGGTATATATCTACCTAAGTGCATAGATATCTATATACATATAGTTATATCTATATCTATAGATATCTAGATAGGTATATATATATGCATTTTGAGTTGGGTAAGGTATATATGGGTAATCGGGTAAATGTGTGTGGATATATATATACATAGGTACATATATGCTTAGATATATATAAATATGATAGATATATATATTATCTAGCCTAGATTAATAACTAGGTATATATTCAATAGCTAGATAGCTAGTTAGAGGGGTTTTAGAGCGAAACCTCAATATCTTGAGATACCAAGGTATTTCAATACCTTAAGATAACTAAGGTATTGGGTTTCGAGCGGGGTTTTTGAGCAATAGCCTAGGATTTGTCTTGGAATGATTTTTATATGTTTATATATATAAAATTACGTGTGCTAGCATAGGTTTTAGCGGGTTTAGGCGGGGTGCGTAGCCTAGGTTGAGGTATCGGATACCGAGGGTATCCCGGTATCTCAAGGAGGCGAGTTTGTGAGTTTTCTAGCTTAATGACCTCGGTTTGACCTAGAATTTCAGGGGCACCCTAGTTTGACCTAGCTTTGACCATAATTGTCCCCGTTGACCGTAAAAGTCAACTTTTGACCTAGTTTTGACCCAGAGTTGACTTTTTGGACCCAGAGTTGACTTTTTGACCCAGATTTCACCGGTTTGATCCGTTTGACCTAGAACGACCCTAGAAGCCTATTTTTAATTATTTTATATCTGTTTAACTTATTAGAAACCCTGTTTAACCTTGCTTTTCGCATTAGGTCCTTGCGACACCAGTTCGGATCGCCAGTTGCTCAGGACGTCAGGCGAGTACATTCTCTGATAGTTTTCATTATCTGATGATTATTATGATTCAGCTTCTAGTATAGTATCATATGATTATTCTGGCACCACACGGGACACTGACTGGTATTTCTGGATTCATTTACTTGCGACACGTACATTTCATGTTTCTGGCCTCTATTCTGGAATCACTACTGGCATCACCTACAGGCATCACTACAGGCATCATTCATGTACAGGCTGGACTCATCTTGATTTGCGTGTCGGGTCTTGGATCCACTTGTATTAGTCGGGGCGGGGAAATACTCGAGTAGACATGTAAACATTCCTATCTGGCATCATCAGGAATCACTCCCTCTGGTCTAATCTGGAATGATAGCAGCCGTGCACCCAGTGCGCGGTGAGCCGTACTTACCCCTAGCCGTTTACATGTCGAAACAAGTATTTCAAAGACACCGAGTTCATTCTTTATAGTCTGGACTCTCATGCATTTCTTGACTTGTCTCACTTACATGTTTCTGGACTTGACTCACTACATGTTTTTCATGCTGGACTCACTACACGTTCATGTGCACGGACTTGATCTTAGCTTAGATTTCCTGTATCTTGCAGTTATTACTATCTTGCTCTGATACCCATGCATCTTTACCTTTATGCACCAGTGATTTACATATTTTCTTGTTCATACTTGCTCCATTTTTCTTGCTACTTGCTATAACTGTTTTATAGTTTTTATCATTTAAATGGAACTGCTGTTAGAGATGTACTTGCTCCAGTCCTGACTGGACATATTTTTCAGAGTATCCGGAGGAGTGGTGTCCGACGTTTTATGGACCTGAGCCTGTCGATGGTGCAGACAGGGACCCTCTAGTTTAGAGGTGATTTCCGGGTTGGTAGCCGGGATCACTAGGATCTTGTTGTTGTTTTTATTAGCTTTTAGCACCGGATTTGTCTCCGGTTTTGGATTGAGACCTTGTTTGTATATTATTTTGGATGATGTATTGTTGTATTATTATTATTATTGATGTTGTGGTTGTTGTAGTAGTAGTTGGTGGTTAGACTTTATAGCTGTTAGATCTCTGTGTTATCTTATCGTGCTTAGATTCGTGATTGAGTATATTGTGGTTATCTTTATGATATTGCTCCTCCGTTTGGAGTTGAGATCTCGGCAGATATATATATATTGTTTGTGTGGTTGCCCTCCTTTTGGAGAGGTCATGCCCGATTTTTTTGTGTGAGATTATTATCTAGATAGTTGACCTAGACAGCGTTCTACCGCCGATGCTGCGGCGTAGGCTGGACGTACCCACGACTCATGCCCGATTTTCGGGTGCGGGTCGTGACACGTTTTTGGTGGCGGCCCCATGCAGGTCTCGATTCGCAATTAGTGCGATGTCGTGGTGGTACAACAACTTAGTTGTACTGCTGCGAGCCTGCTGTAGGATCTAGGATCTAGGATGAGAGTGTACTCAATCACGACTAGGAACAATTCCAATCTAATTATTCTGAAATTGCTTCTTTTGAAATATTATGTCCTTCTTTGATGATATCGTATCTTGCACCGTATTGACTTCTTTTGATCTGTGTTCAGGATGCCTCCGAAGACACGATCCCATCGTACCGTTCCAGCAGTTGCCTCGGAGAGGTCTGCTACCTCTCGTCCAGCTCGTATTCAGGCAGCTGCTACCGCTCCACTCACCACTCCTGCGGTTGAGGGAGCCTCTGTTTCTCTCGGGGATCCTTCTCCACTTATCGATCCGAGGACTACCCCAGTCGTTCCGGTGGTTCCTCCACCACTTCCTGCTCCAGTAGATGCCGCGCAGTTGTTTGCGTTCTTCAGGGAGATGATGGATGCGCAGCACCGTCAGGTGGATGTGATGAGGCTGGGCATTGAGAACGCCCACCAGGTGGCCATGACGGCAGTGGATAGGGTGGCACAGAATCAGCCACAGGCAGATCAGATTCAGCTTCCGAGGCCGGGTAGTATCATTGACTTTCAGAGGATGCGGCCCAAGGAGTTCCGTGGTACAGAAGGGATCCTGTACGCGGATGACTGGATAGAGCAGATTGAGGGGATCTTCAGGCTGGCGCAGATTCCAGACAGCATGCAGATAGAGGCAGCGGGCAGTCAGATGTTCGACCTCGCCTTGACATGGTATCGCACAGATACGAGGATCGCAGCGCCAGGGCTTACTTGGGAGGCTTTCAAGAGACTTTTTAAGGAAAAGTTCTTCCCAGATGTGGCGCTCAGTGCTTTAGAGAGCCAGTTTGAGGCACTCGTCCAAGGGAGCATGACAGTGGACGAGTACGCAGCGGAGTTCTGCCGTTTGGGCAGATTCGTGGATGGCTTGAGTGAGGCAGCCAAGGCGAGGAAGTTTCGCAAGGGCTTGGTTATGGCGGTCAAGTCTTTGACCAGGAGCGACCGCGAGGCGACTTTCGAGCAGATAGTAGGAGATGCTCAGAGAGCAGAGGATGACTTGGAGCTCAAGCCCAAGAGAGGCAGGGATGATTCAGGCAGTGCCAGTGGTAGTGCGGGACCAGCTAAGCGTCCCTATGTGCAGAAGGCAGCACAACAGGGTCAGGATCAGAGGGTGCCCACTTGTGCCTACTGCAGGAAGGCAGGACACACTTGGGATGTTTGTAGGAGGAGGCTGAAGGTGTGTTTGTTCTGTGGATCCGCTGCTCACCAGATGCGAGATTGCTCCACTGCACCTCCATTGGGTGGAGCACAGGATCAGAGAGTTGGAGCTAGGCCATCTGTGGCACAGCATCATGCCCCGCACCAGCAGAGGGATACACCCCAGCAGGGCAGGGCTTATGCGTTGACGGTCGAGGAGGCCGATGCTACGGATGTCGGGTTAGCAGGTCTGTCTCTTGCTTCTTCTTCCTGTCCTTTTCCATTCCTGTGGTGTGCTTCATTAGTACCTGTTAGATTTTTTTTCCTTGTGCTGTGGTAGATAGTGTAGTGACCCCGATTGAGACTGTAATAACACGACCAGTAGGACCCTGATCTTGTGTGTTGTTTAGGTAGAATTTCTTGACTGTGATTGTTGGGGGTTTGACCTAGAGGAGTGTGATTGACTTTAAATTTCGAGGACGAAATTTTCTAAGGAGGATAGGCTTGTCACCACCCCATTTCCAGAGCCGGGTATTTTTTTTTATTTTTAATTTGGTTAATTGTGTATTATTTATAATTAATTGTATTTATATTTAATTAGTGATTGCATTATTTTTTATTATTTTTATTTTGATTGTTTTAGGATTTTGGCTAGCCTGGACCCATGTCAGACCCTAGTGGACCCATGTCCGACCCAGCCCACACCCTTGTGAGAATTATTTTGGGGCTTAGAATATTTATTTTATTTTTAGGAGGTTAGTTGGAGAGATTTGGAACTAGTTTGAGCGCATTTGGAACCCGGAACCCAAAACCGAGTGAGTAGGGGCGTTTTGGGAATTTGCAACTTAGGAAACCCCCCTTTATTAACTTGGCCGGCCCTATTTTCCACACCCACCCGTGAGCATCCAGAGGAGCAGCCCCCCTCCTCTTCTTTCCACTTCTTCCACTTCTTCTTCTTCATTTCTTCTTCTCCACTTCTTCTTCCTTCTTCCTTCTTCACCAAAGTAAGTCTCTTCGTCCATTTTTCTTCCCTCCTCTTTCCATTTCTTCTACTTGTGTTAACCCTAACCCTAGATCTTTCCCTGACCTAGGTGGGTAGAGCCTAGATTTTGTGTTGGAGCTTGGATTGGGAGCTTGGAAGCTTGGATTGGAGGATTTGGAGAGATTTGGAGATTTTGGCTTGGGATTCCAACTCCCAAGAGGTAAACCCTAAATTTTCCCTTGTAATTACTCTTTTATAGTGTAATTAATATTTTAGAACCTTCCTAGACCCTTAGGCTACCCGTGGGAGGAAGTTGGAACTAGTTGGGTAGTGTTTGGAGACTTTAACACTAGGTTTTGTGTCAATTTCGGGTGGAATCCGAATTTGGCCCAATTTTGGGTGATGCCCTAGGTTAGATGGACCTAGGTAGACGTTGTCGGGAGTCGTGAGGGTGAGTGCGTGTCTCCGTTTGGGCACGGGAAGCCGTGTCGCGGAGAAACGGGCGTTTCGGGCGAAATTGGGGCTTTTCGTCGTCGCCGATTCTAAGTGCGTGTGCGTTTCCGCCACGGGCATAGAATCGACGTGGGAGCGCATTTTCTAGGATCTAGACATCGTGTAGAGCGCGTGGATAAATTTTGGGCCGATTCCGAGTTCGTTTGGTGTGCGTTTCAGGAGGTTTTCCGAGCCGCGCACCACGTGTTCGTCGAAATGACCGAACGGCCATTTCGACTTGGTTTCCTCGTTTCGGCTTTGTGCGCGCGTTGGGTTAGTATCGGAGTGTGTGTGCTAGAGTTTTCGGGCTATATTTTATATATTTTAGGGTGTTGGTGCGTGTCGGGGTCGTTGGGCGTGAGTGGGGCGTGTTGTGAGAGTGTTGTGTTGTATTTGTGTATTGTGTCTTGATATATATATATATATATTTTTGTGTGTGTCTATATATATATATATATATTTATATATATGTATATGTGTTTATATGTATATATATTTGTATTTATATGTGTGTATTTATATTTATGTACTTGTATATGTATATGTCTATGTGTATATATATATATTTGATGAGTGTGTATATATATCTATATATATATAGGTGTTTATATATATATATAGCTATGTATATTTATATGTGTATGTGTGTTTAAGTGTGTGTGTATTAGTGTGTTTGTGAGTGTGTTAGTGTGTGTGTGTGTTAGATTATAAGTGTGTGTATATATATATATATCTAGTGATATATGTATATATATGTGTGTGTATATATATATATATAGAGTGTTATAGATATATATATGTATAGGCGTGTGTGTGTGTGTGTTTGTGATGGAGGGGGGGGAGCCAGCAGAAAACTGCAGCAGACAGCAGCGCAGCAACAGCAGCTATGCAGCAGCGCAGCAACAGCAGCTATGCAGCAGCAGCAGCAGCAAGCAAGGGCAGCAGCAGCAGCAGCAGCTAGTATTCGCAGCGCTAGTAGCAGCAGCAAGCAGCGAGTTCAGTAGCAAGGAGAGTGGTTTAATAGATAGATAGATTAGTAGATTGATAGATATTATAGATTGTTAGATAGATAGCTAGCTAGATTCATAGATAGATAGATGTTTCTATATAAATAGAATAGATAGATATATAACTAGCTAGATAGTTAGTTAGATTGATAGATTAAATAGATAGGTATTAGTTAGTTGATAGATAAATAGGTAAGTAGATAGATAAGTTGATAGATAGATAGATAGTTAACTAGATAGACTAATAGATAGATAGATAGGTAAATAACTAGTTAGATAGTTAAATTAGATACATAAGATAGATAGATATATCTATAGATAGATAGATAATAGTTAGATGGATAGATAGATAGCTAGGTATTAGGTATATATCTACCTAAGTGCATAGATATCTATATACATATAGTTATATCTATATCTATAGATATCTAGATAGGTATATATATATGCATTTTGAGTTGGGTAAGGTATATATGGGTAATCGGGTAAATGTGTGTGGATATATATATACATAGGTACATATATGCTTAGATATATATAAATATGATAGATATATATATTATCTAGCCTAGATTAATAACTAGGTATATATTCAATAGCTAGATAGCTAGTTAGAGGGGTTTTAGAGCGAAACCTCAATATCTTGAGATACCAAGGTATTTCAATACCTTAAGATAACTAAGGTATTGGGTTTCGAGCGGGGGTTTTTGAGCAATAGCCTAGGATTTGTCTTGGAATGATTTTTTATAGTTTATATATATAAAATTACGTGTGCTAGCATAGGTTTTAGCGGGTTTAGGCGGGGTGCGTAGCCTAGGTTGAGGTATCGGATACCGAGGGTATCCGGTATCTCAAGGAGGCGAGTTTGTGAGTTTTCTAGCTTAATGACCTCGGTTTGACCTAGAATTTCAGGGGCACCCTAGTTTGACCTAGCTTTGACCATAATTGTCCCCGTTGACCGTAAAAGTCAACTTTTGACCTAGTTTTGACCCAGAGTTGACTTTTTGACCCAGAGTTGACTTTTTGACCCAGATTTCACCGGTTTGATCCGTTTGACCTAGAACGACCCTAGAAGCCTATTTTTAATTATTTTATATCTGTTTAACTTATTAGAAACCCTGTTTAACCTTGCTTTTCGCATTAGGTCCTTGCGACACCAGTTCGGATCGCCAGTTGCTCAGGACGTCAGGCGAGTACATTCTCTGATAGTTTTCATTATCTGATGATTATTATGATTCAGCTTCTAGTATAGTATCATATGATTATTCTGGCACCACACGAGACACTGACTGGTATTTCTGGATTCATTTACTTGCGACACGTACATTTCATGTTTCTGGCCTCTATTCTGGAATCACTACTGGCATCACCTACAGGCATCACTACAGGCATCATTCATGTACAGGCTGGACTCATCTTGATTTGCGTGTCGGGTCTTGGATCCACTTGTATTAGTCGGGGCGGGGAAATACTCGAGTAGACATGTAAACATTCCTATCTGGCATCATCAGGAATCACTCCCTCTGGTCTAATCTGGAATGATAGCAGCCGTGCACCCAGTGCGCGGTGAGCCGTACTTACCCCTAGCCGTTTACATGTCGAAACAAGTATTTCAAAGACACCGAGTTCATTCTTTATAGTCTGGACTCTCATGCATTTCTTGACTTGTCTCACTTACATGTTTCTGGACTTGACTCACTACATGTTTTTCATGCTGGAACTCACTACACGTTCATGTGCACGGACTTGATCTTAGCTTAGATTTCCTGTATCTTGCAGTTATTACTATCTTGCTCTGATACCATGCATCTTTACCTTTATGCACCAGTGATTTACATATTTTCTTGTTCATACTTGCTCCATTTTTCTTGCTACTTGCTATAACTGTTTTATAGTTTTTATCATTTAAATGGAACTGCTGTTAGAGATGTACTTGCTCCAGTCCTGACTGGACATATTTTTCAGAGTATCCGGAGGAGTGGTGTCCGACGTTTTATGGACCTGAGCCTGTCGATGGTGCAGACAGGGACCCTCTAGTTTAGAGGTGATTTCCGGGTTGGTAGCCGGGATCACTAGGATCTTGTTGTTGTTTTTATTAGCTTTTAGCACCGGATTTGTCTCCGGTTTTGGATTGAGACCTTGTTTGTATATTATTTTGGATGATGTATTGTTGTATTATTATTATTATTGATGTTGTGGTTGTTGTAGTAGTAGTTGGTGGTTAGACTTTATAGCTGTTAGATCTCTGTGTTATCTTATCGTGCTTAGATTCGTGATTGAGTATATTGTGGTTATCTTTATGATATTGCTCCTCCGTTTGGAGTTGAGATCTCGGCAGATATATATATATTGTTTGTGTGGTTGCCCTCCTTTTGGAGAGGTCATGCCCGATTTTTTTTGTGTGAGATTATTATCTAGATAGTTGACCTAGACAGCGTTCTACCGCCGATGCTGCGGCGTAGGCTGGACGTACCCACGACTCATGCCCGATTTTCGGGTGCGGGTCGTGACACGTTTTTGGTGGCGGCCCCATGCAGGTCTCGATTCGCAATTAGTGCGATGTCGTGGTGGTACAACAACTTAGTTGTACTGCTGCGAGCCTGCTGTAGGATCTAGGATCTAGGATGAGAGTGTACTCAATCACGACTAGGAACAATTCCAATCTAATTATTCTGAAATTGCTTCTTTTGAAATATTATGTCCTTCTTTGATGATATCGTATCTTGCACCGTATTGACTTCTTTTGATCTGTGTTCAGGATGCCTCCGAAGACACGATCCCATCGTACCGTTCCAGCAGTTGCCTCGGAGAGGTCTGCTACCTCTCGTCCAGCTCGTATTCAGGCAGCTGCTACCGCTCCACTCACCACTCCTGCGGTTGAGGGAGCCTCTGTTTCTCTCGGGGATCCTTCTCCACTTATCGATCCGAGGACTACCCCAGTCGTTCCGGTGGTTCCTCCACCACTTCCTGCTCCAGTAGATGCCGCGCAGTTGTTTGCGTTCTTCAGGGAGATGATGGATGCGCAGCACCGTCAGGTGGATGTGATGAGGCTGGGCATTGAGAACGCCCACCAGGTGGCCATGACGGCAGTGGATAGGGTGGCACAGAATCAGCCACAGGCAGATCAGATTCAGCTTCCGAGGCCGGGTAGTATCATTGACTTTCAGAGGATGCGGCCCAAGGAGTTCCGTGGTACAGAAGGGATCCTGTACGCGGATGACTGGATAGAGCAGATTGAGGGGATCTTCAGGCTGGCGCAGATTCCAGACAGCATGCAGATAGAGGCAGCGGGCAGTCAGATGTTCGACCTCGCCTTGACATGGTATCGCACAGATACGAGGATCGCAGCGCCAGGGCTTACTTGGGAGGCTTTCAAGAGACTTTTTAAGGAAAAGTTCTTCCCAGATGTGGCGCTCAGTGCTTTAGAGAGCCAGTTTGAGGCACTCGTCCAAGGGAGCATGACAGTGGACGAGTACGCAGCGGAGTTCTGCCGTTTGGGCAGATTCGTGGATGGCTTGAGTGAGGCAGCCAAGGCGAGGAAGTTTCGCAAGGGCTTGGTTATGGCGGTCAAGTCTTTGACCAGGAGCGACCGCGAGGCGACTTTCGAGCAGATAGTAGGAGATGCTCAGAGAGCAGAGGATGACTTGGAGCTCAAGCCCAAGAGAGGCAGGGATGATTCAGGCAGTGCCAGTGGTAGTGCGGGACCAGCTAAGCGTCCCTATGTGCAGAAGGCAGCACAACAGGGTCAGGATCAGAGGGTGCCCACTTGTGCCTACTGCAGGAAGGCAGGACACACTTGGGATGTTTGTAGGAGGAGGCTGAAGGTGTGTTTGTTCTGTGGATCCGCTGCTCACCAGATGCGAGATTGCTCCACTGCACCTCCATTGGGTGGAGCACAGGATCAGAGAGTTGGAGCTAGGCCATCTGTGGCACAGCATCATGCCCCGCACCAGCAGAGGGATACACCCCAGCAGGGCAGGGCTTATGCGTTGACGGTCGAGGAGGCCGATGCTACGGATGTCGGGTTAGCAGGTCTGTCTCTTGCTTCTTCTTCCTGTCCTTTTCCATTCCTGTGGTGTGCTTCATTAGTACCTGTTAGATTTTTTTTCCTTGTGCTGTGGTAGATAGTGTAGTGACCCCGATTGAGACTGTAATAACACGACCAGTAGGACCCTGATCTTGTGTGTTGTTTAGGTAGAATTTCTTGACTGTGATTGTTGGGGGTTTGACCTAGAGGAGTGTGATTGACTTTAAATTTCGAGGACGAAATTTTCTAAGGAGGATAGGCTTGTCACCACCCCATTTCCAGAGCCGGATATTTTTTTTTATTTTTAATTTGGTTAATTGTGTATTATTTATAATTAATTGTATTTATATTTAATTAGTGATTGCATTATTTTTTATTATTTTTATTTTGATTGTTTTAGGATTTTGGCTAGCCTGGACCCATGTCAGACCCTAGTGGACCCATGTCCGACCCAGCCCACACCCTTGTGAGAATTATTTTGGGGCTTAGAATATTTATTTTATTTTTAGGAGGTTAGTTGGAGAGATTTGGAACTAGTTTGAGCGCATTTGGAACCCGGAACCCAAAACCGAGTGAGTAGGGGCGTTTTGGGAATTTGCAACTTAGGAAACCCCCCTTTATTAACTTGGCCGGCCCTATTTTCCACACCCACCCGTGAGCATCCAGAGGAGCAGCCCCCCTCCTCTTCTTTCCACTTCTTCCACTTCTTCTTCTTCATTTCTTCTTCTCCACTTCTTCTTCCTTCTTCCTTCTTCACCAAAGTAAGTCTCTTCGTCCATTTTTCTTCCCTCCTCTTTCCATTTCTTCTACTTGTGTTAACCCTAACCCTAGATCTTTCCCTGACCTAGGTGGGTAGAGCCTAGATTTTGTGTTGGAGCTTGGATTGGGAGCTTGGAAGCTTGGATTGGAGGATTTGGAGAGATTTGGAGATTTTGGCTTGGGATTCCAACTCCCAAGAGGTAAACCCTAAATTTCCCCTTGTAATTACTCTTTTATAGTGTAATTAATATTTTAGAACCTTCCTAGACCCTTAGGCTACCCGTGGGAGGAAGTTGGAACTAGTTGGGTAGTGTTTGGAGACTTTAACACTAGGTTTTGTGTCAATTTCGGGTGGAATCCGAATTTGGCCCAATTTTGGGTGATGCCCTAGGTTAGATGGACCTAGGTAGACGTTGTCGGGAGTCGTGAGGGTGAGTGCGTGTCTCCGTTTGGGCACGGGAAGCCGTGTCGCGGAGAAACGGGCGTTTCGGGCGAAATTGGGGCTTTTCGTCGTCGCCGATTCTAAGTGCGTGTGCGTTTCCGCCACGGGCATAGAATCGACGTGGGAGCGCATTTTCTAGGATCTAGACATCGTGTAGAGCGCGTGGGTAAATTTTGGGCCGATTCCGAGTTCGTTTGGTGTGCGTTTCAGGAGGTTTTCCGAGCCGCGCACCACGTGTTCGTCGAAATGACCGAACGGCCATTTCGACTTGGTTTCCTCGTTTCGGCTTTGTGCGCGCGTTGGGTTAGTATCGGAGTGTGTGTGCTAGAGTTTTCGGGCTATATTTTATATATTTTAGGGTGTTGGTGCGTGTCGGGGTCGTTGGGCGTGAGTGGGGCGTGTTGTGAGAGTGTTGTGTTGTATTTGTGTATTGTGTCTTGATATATATATATATATATTTTTGTGTGTGTCTATATATATATATATATATATTTATATATATGTATATGTGTTTATATGTATATATATTTGTATTTATATGTGTGTATTTATATTTATGTACTTGTATATGTATATGTCTATGTGTATATATATATATTTGATGAGTGTGTGTATATATATCTATATATATATAGGTGTTTATATATATATATAGCTATGTATATTTATATGTGTATGTGTGTTTAAGTGTGTGTGTATTAGTGTGTTTGTGAGTGTGTTAGTGTGTGTGTGTGTTAGATTATAAGTGTGTGTATATATATATATATCTAGTGATATATGTATATATATGTGTGTGTATATATATATATATAGAGTGTTATAGATATATATATGTATAGGCGTGTGTGTGTGTGTGTTTGTGATGGAGGGGGGGGAGCCAGCAGAAAACTGCAGCAGACAGCAGCGCAGCAACAGCAGCTATGCAGCAGCGCAGCAACAGCAGCTATGCAGCAGCAGCAGCAGCAAGCAAGGGCAGCAGCAGCAGCAGCAGCTAGTATTCGCAGCGCTAGTAGCAGCAGCAAGCAGCGAGTTCAGTAGCAAGGAGAGTGGTTTAATAGATAGATAGATTAGTAGATTGATAGATATTATAGATTGTTAGATAGATAGCTAGCTAGATTCATAGATAGATAGATGTTTCTATATAAATAGAATAGATAGATATATAACTAGCTAGATAGTTAGTTAGATTGATAGATTAAATAGATAGGTATTAGTTAGTTGATAGATAAATAGGTAAGTAGATAGATAAGTTGATAGATAGATAGATAGTTAACTAGATAGACTAATAGATAGATAGATAGGTAAATAACTAGTTAGATAGTTAAATTAGATACATAAGATAGATAGATATATCTATAGATAGATAGATAATAGTTAGATGGATAGATAGATAGCTAGGTATTAGGTATATATCTACCTAAGTGCATAGATATCTATATACATATAGTTATATCTATATCTATAGATATCTAGATAGGTATATATATATGCATTTTGAGTTGGGTAAGGTATATATGGGTAATCGGGTAAATGTGTGTGGATATATATATACATAGGTACATATATGCTTAGATATATATAAATATGATAGATATATATATTATCTAGCCTAGATTAATAACTAGGTATATATTCAATAGCTAGATAGCTAGTTAGAGGGGTTTTAGAGCGAAACCTCAATATCTTGAGATACCAAGGTATTTCAATACCTTAAGATAACTAAGGTATTGGGTTTCGAGCGGGGTTTTTGAGCAATAGCCTAGGATTTGTCTTGGAATGATTTTTATATGTTTATATATATAAAATTACGTGTGCTAGCATAGGTTTTAGCGGGTTTAGGCGGGGTGCGTAGCCTAGGTTGAGGTATCGGATACCGAGGGTATCCCGGTATCTCAAGGAGGCGAGTTTGTGAGTTTTCTAGCTTAATGACCTCGGTTTGACCTAGAATTTCAGGGGCACCCTAGTTTGACCTAGCTTTGACCATAATTGTCCCCGTTGACCGTAAAAGTCAACTTTTGACCTAGTTTTGACCCAGAGTTGACTTTTTGGACCCAGAGTTGACTTTTTGACCCAGATTTCACCGGTTTGATCCGTTTGACCTAGAACGACCCTAGAAGCCTATTTTTAATTATTTTATATCTGTTTAACTTATTAGAAACCCTGTTTAACCTTGCTTTTCGCATTAGGTCCTTGCGACACCAGTTCGGATCGCCAGTTGCTCAGGACGTCAGGCGAGTACATTCTCTGATAGTTTTCATTATCTGATGATTATTATGATTCAGCTTCTAGTATAGTATCATATGATTATTCTGGCACCACACGAGACACTGACTGGTATTTCTGGATTCATTTACTTGCGACACGTACATTTCATGTTTCTGGCCTCTATTCTGGAATCACTACTGGCATCACCTACAGGCATCACTACAGGCATCATTCATGTACAGGCTGGACTCATCTTGATTTGCGTGTCGGGTCTTGGATCCACTTGTATTAGTCGGGGCGGGGAAATACTCGAGTAGACATGTAAACATTCCTATCTGGCATCATCAGGAATCACTCCCTCTGGTCTAATCTGGAATGATAGCAGCCGTGCACCCAGTGCGCGGTGAGCCGTACTTACCCCTAGCCGTTTACATGTCGAAACAAGTATTTCAAAGACACCGAGTTCATTCTTTATAGTCTGGACTCTCATGCATTTCTTGACTTGTCTCACTTACATGTTTCTGGACTTGACTCACTACATGTTTTTCATGCTGGACTCACTACACGTTCATGTGCACGGACTTGATCTTAGCTTAGATTTCCTGTATCTTGCAGTTATTACTATCTTGCTCTGATACCCATGCATCTTTACCTTTATGCACCAGTGATTTACATATTTTCTTGTTCATACTTGCTCCATTTTTCTTGCTACTTGCTATAACTGTTTTATAGTTTTTATCATTTAAATGGAACTGCTGTTAGAGATGTACTTGCTCCAGTCCTGACTGGACATATTTTTCAGAGTATCCGGAGGAGTGGTGTCCGACGTTTTATGGACCTGAGCCTGTCGATGGTGCAGACAGGGACCCTCTAGTTTAGAGGTGATTTCCGGGTTGGTAGCCGGGATCACTAGGATCTTGTTGTTGTTTTTATTAGCTTTTAGCACCGGATTTGTCTCCGGTTTTGGATTGAGACCTTGTTTGTATATTATTTTGGATGATGTATTGTTGTATTATTATTATTATTGATGTTGTGGTTGTTGTAGTAGTAGTTGGTGGTTAGACTTTATAGCTGTTAGATCTCTGTGTTATCTTATCGTGCTTAGATTCGTGATTGAGTATATTGTGGTTATCTTTATGATATTGCTCCTCCGTTTGGAGTTGAGATCTCGGCAGATATATATATATTGTTTGTGTGGTTGCCCTCCTTTTGGAGAGGTCATGCCCGATTTTTTTTGTGAGATTATTATCTAGATAGTTGACCTAGACAGCGTTCTACCGCCGATGCTGCGGCGTAGGCTGGACGTACCCACGACTCATGCCCGATTTTCGGGTGCGGGTCGTGACACGCATTGCTGGTCTTCGTGGACGTAGTAATAGCGGCCGTGATGGATGACGACCGCACACATGCTTCAATTGTAGTTAACCTGGACATTTTCAGTGGTAGTCCTGTAACCTCCACTTTTCAAAATATTTTGTTTAATTTATAATTATTTATTTATTATTGTCATGATTAATTAATATTTAGATAGTGATTAGTTAATTAATCCTAATTAGTATTTAGGTTAGAGTTAACCTTCGTTTAGGTTAATGGAAGATTGATGTTTAGGTTAGGGTTAATCTTGGATTAGGAAATATCTAGATATTTTTAATCCCACATCTTCATAATTAATATCTAGGAGTAAACTTGTAAATACTCGTTCCACCTCTTCAAAACAAATATCAAGAGAAGCTTATAGGAGAAGCTAACCTACACCTCAACACCCCCCCCCCACCCCACACCCCCATCAAGTGGCCAGCCATATAAACCCCTCCACTTCACTTCATTTCCTTCTTCACTTTTTCTTTCCCAAATTTCCACAACCCTAAACCAATCTCATTCTTCTCCAAACTCCTCCAAAAGAAGAGCAAAAGCTTGAAAACTCAAGGAGGGTTGCTAGAGAAAGCTTGAGGCTAGAAGAAAAGTTTGGACTTAGCTCTTGAGTCCAAAACTCATAGGTTATACTTGGGAGCCCTTCCCAAGAGGTAAAGCTTACTTTCCTTTAGACTTTACAGTGTAGAATTAATCTAAAACCCATAGAAAATTCACTAACAACTAGGTCTAACTTCTAATGTTAATAATAGGTAATAGACTCCTAGGTAATAAATCTAGATGTTCGAATTAATGATTTGTAACACTAATGGATTGGTATCCACCAAGTGTTTGTGTTGTGTCCCCAAGGAATTTTGTGTCCCAATGAGGGTGTGTTTGTCCATATGTCCTAAATAGGATACCTAGCGTCGTATCAAAAACTACTTAAAACGCATGGATTAATATAGAGTTCTTGCATAAACAAGGTTAATAAAGTATCTTGGGTTGGTATCCTAAATTGTGGGTGTATAAATATACACAAGGGTATTTAGATATATATTAAGAGTAATACATAAATACACACACACATATATATGTGTGTGTGTGCGCGCGCGCGGCACACGTGTTTTAGAGAGGAGGGGAATGCCGGAAGCATTAGCAGCAACATGCATCAGCAATAGCATTAGTGGCAGTAGCAGTGGCATCACCACCACCTCTTTATCTTGATCAACGGTGAGAGTGTGTGTGTATGTGTGAGTAGGTGTCAAGTGTGAGTGTTTAATTGAATAAGATGTGTAGTGAGTTTAGTGTCAAGTATTGTTAATGTATTATGTATAAGATACAAGTGAGTATCCTAGAGTGGGTTAAATGTGTTGTGTATATTTGGGTATAATTCATGACAATAATTCATGACAAGGTAAGCTGGATATTGGTTAGATAAGTGTTATGGTAAATATCAAGGTATTCGAATACCAAGATATTCAATTAGGAAAGTGGAAGTGTTATATAAGGTATAATAAGTGTTATAATAACCTACAATATATATGAGTTATATGTGCAACTTTCAACTATATAAACTATATTTTAGTATAAAATACTTATTATATAGGTATCACAAGTAGATAATACTAAACATATTATAAACCTACCTAGATAAATTACCACTAGAGTAGGTAATTGAACCTAGAAACCTAGATAAGTTACCACTAGAGTAGGTAATTGAACCTATAAACCTAATAACTGAAGAGATAGAATAGACTTTGTTCTATTTCACCTATTGATACAATTTATTCATAAATAGGTTTCTTGGACTTGGATTTGTTACCGAACACATATCACCAGCTCATGACGGTAGGTGAGTACATTCTCTGATTGTTTTCATTACTTGATAGTTTCAATACTTCATGTTCTAGCTATGTCTTATTCTCACGCTTGATACACGGATTGGTACTGTATAGATTCTCAGTTTGAATGGTGATTCTCATGTTGGTCATGTTTCAAGTGGGTCATGTGGTACAAGTTGGTCATGTTGTTGTTCATGATCACGTATCTCATGTCTATCTCGCTTGGTGATTTTCATGTTTCTAGAATCATTGTATCACGCCTTGAATTTATGAGTATTAGTCGAAAAAGGAAAAATACTAAGTAGATGTGTGATCAAAGCCCGTCTTTCATGTTACTTTCATGTGAATAGGAAATCATGCAATTCACGTATGAGTATGCCAATCCATTTCATGTAAATAGCCATCGACGGATATGTCAGATTACCTTAGTCGATCACATAATAAAAGTAGTATTTTAAATTTACTTAAGAGTGTTTACAGTCTTTCCTTTTGTCATTCCAATACTTTGTTATCACATATTGTGGTTTCTCATGATAAATTGTTTATCACATGTTATCATACCATGATTCTGATTTACCGTCTTTCATGTATTACATGCCTATTACAGTCTTATAGTCTCTACCATGTATTTGGAACTGCTTTCATTAATGTACTTTAGCACCAATCCTGACATGGATATGTTGAAAATTTTAGGAGACGATTATAAGGGCCAGTATTCCACCTACTATGGACCCCAGGAGGACCTTTTTAGCATAGCTTGATCCTGCCCTACCAGAGAATCAGGAGACCCTCGCAACGGAGATCCCGGCTGCGACTACTTAGTTTTAGTATAGCTTATAGACTATATCTTTTGTCCGGAATGTCTCCGGTAGTCTATTGTCTTATGTTATATTTTTGGATCTAGACTCTTGAAGTTATTTTTTACTTAAAACTTTGGGACTTTGATATATATATATATATATATATATATATATATATATATATATATATATATATATTGGTCTTAATGTTCGTATTGGTTATTCCTTCTCGTGATATTTTTCTTAGAATTGTGATTTGAGTACTACGATTTATTTCATATATATTGCGTAAGTTGTTAGATATTTGTGAGTTACTAGACAACGTTCTACCGCCGACACTGCGGGGTAGGCTGGACGTACCCACGTACTCGTGTCCGGATCATCTGGACGCGGGTCGTGACAAGTCACAAAGCTACTACTGCCAATGTTGCATCGGATGCTCATGATGATGAAGAGCGATGTGCAGATGACTGCAGAGACCTATGCAGAATTCGCTGAATTTTAAGCTAAGCAACGTGATAGAGCATCTACATCTGGATTACAGCCGACTACTCAGCGGCATGTGTGGTAAGACCAAAGAAATGGATGATAGATTCGAGTGCGTCTGATCACATGACAGACGATGCAGGTATGTTGTGTAATTATATATTTGTGGGTCGTATGACAAATATTACTGTTGCAAATAGCAATTCTCTAAAAGTTCGTAGAAAAGGAAATACCAGTCTTTCTCCCACCCCGTCACTCACTTTAGTTATACATACACCTGAAAACTCATTTAGTTTATTATCCATTAGTCAGATAACTCGTGACTTGCACTGCTCGATAACATTTTTTTTATGGTTGTGTTTTTCAGGACCTGAAGACGTAAAAGACTATTGGTAGGGGACATGTGGCTGGAGGCTTATACTGGTTGAGTTGAATTCGTATGTTGCCTATACCGGCTTGTCCCGCGACCCGTTTGAGTTGTATTGTCCGCTTGGTCATTCGTCTATCCAAAGCCTCCAAAAATTGTATCCATCACTGAATCTTTGAATTTATCTTCATTGTGAATCGTGTAGTCTAGCTAAACATCACCGTGCGCCTTATCTAGTGAATTTGGATAAAGCACTTTCAGCTCCATCTGATTTAGTCCACTCTGATATATGGGGTCGATGTCATGTTGAATCGGTGATAGGGTTAAAATATTTTGTTTTCTTTGTTAATGATTACTCCCGAGTCAAAAAAAAAGATTACTCCCGAGTCACTTATGTCTACCTAATGAAGAATCGTTCTAAATTATTTGATATCTGGTGTAATTTTTTTATGGAAATAAAAATTTAATTTGGGGTTTCCATTAAGTATCTTCGGAGCGACTATGATCGTGAGTCTGTGTCTCGGGAGTTCTCTTTCCATCTTGCTAGGCATAGGATTATCCACCAAACTTCATGTCCTTATACACCACAACAAAATTGTGTGACAGAACGTAAGAATCGTCATCTCTTGGAAACAACTCAGACAATTATGTTTCACGTCAGTACACCCAAAAAAATTTGGTCGGATGTTGTGCTTACGGCTTGTTATCTGATTAATCGTATGTCGTCTCGAGTCCTCAATGGAGTTACTCCTTTTCTAGGTTACATCCTGACCGTATGTCATTTCCTCTACCTCTCAAGATTTTTGGGTGCTTGTGTTACGTTCGTGATACTCGTCCTACACTTTCTAAATTGGATCTGAAGGCACTAAAGAGTATTTTCCTTGGGTATCCTAAGGATCGAAAAGGGTATCGTTTTTTTCTGACTTTGAAGATGTACATTGTGTCTCGAAATGTTACCTTTGTCGAGGCTGAGTTCCTCTCATTCTCTCCAGTTAAAGAATGTCCCTGAAACTTATCCAGATGAAAATTTTCTTCTGCATCTTCTGTATCCGATTCAACCACAGCAACCGCCCGTAAGGGTGCCCTCCCCTATCGAGTCAGTCTCACTATCTCATGGTCTGCGAACACCAGCTCCGTCAGAACAGACATCACCAATGGTACCCACAACCATAGAGCCGGTGTCATCATCAGAGTACTCCAGCTCCACCGATTCACTGCCGCCTGATATACCGGCTCGCCCCCGTCGTGCATATCGCGACCATCCTTTGTATGTTGACAACTACAAAGGGCTCGTGACTCACAATCAGTCCTTGCTGGCTACTATCGAGGAGGAACTCCAACATCTTGGTTGGCGCGCCGCTATGGAAGAGCATATGCGAGCGCTTCGGGAGAACCATACATGGGATTTGATTGATTTGCCTACGGGTAAGAAGGCGGTAAATTGCAAATGGGTATTCACAATCAAGGTGAAATCGGATGGCACTTTTGATCGTCTGAAAGCTCGTCTTGTGGCAAAAGGGTATTCACGGACTTACGGTGCGAATTATTTTGAGACATTCCCAGTTGGCAAGATGACATTTGTGCGATTGCTCCTGTCATTGGCTGCCTGATATGATTGGCTCTTATTTCAGTTGGTCGTGAAAAATGCATCTCTATAAGGACCTTGAAGAAGAAGTATATGTGGTGCAACCTCCTGGATTTGTTACAAAGGAGGGTAAATTTTGTTATCTACGTAAAGCACTTTCTGGCCTTAAACAATCACCTCGTGCTTGGTTTGGTCGATTTACTCATGTTATTATACAGTTTGGAATGTGACAATCAAAGAAGGATCATTCAGTATTTTATCGACGAACATCAGTCGGACGAATATTACTTGGTGTCTATGTTGATGACATCGTAATTACGGGAAGGTATTGCGAAACTGAAAATTTATGGGCAAGCGGTTTCAGACTAAAGATATGTGAGCATTAAAGTACTTCTTGGGCATCGAAGTCACATGGAGTGAGCGAGACATTGTAATGTCTCAGAGGAAGTATGTTCTTGACATATTAACTGAAGCAGAGATGATGAAAACTAAGGGAGCAACCCCATCCATGATCCAGGGGTAAAGTTACTCCCAGATAAAGGGATACTGATGACCAATCCTGATCAGTATCGTCGACTGGTTGGGAAACTCAATTACTTGGCGGTTATGACTCACCCGGTTCCTTTGTTGTAAGTGTATTCAATAGATTTATAGTTTCTCCAGGAGTTTCGCATTGGTAGGCAGTTCTCATGATCTTGTGTTATCTAGCTCAGAATCCTGAAAAAAGAATTCAAATGAAAAATCAGGGACATACTCGTCTTGAGTGTTTTATAGATACTGACTGGGGTGCAAGTCTTACAGATGGACGTTCTACATTCGGCTATTCAGTATTTATTGTCGGGAACTTAGTGTCATAAAAGAGCAAGAAAAAAGTGTGGTCTCACGATCGCAGAATACCGAGCCATTGCTCATGGCATAGCAGAGGTACTGCATTTGCAACATCTTTTAAAGGAGGTGGAAGAAGCAGCAGGAACGAAAGCAGCAAATATGTGGTATGATCAGTCAGTCATCCACATTGCTACCAATCATGTATTCTATGAAATGACGAAACATATTTAGATAGACGTCCACTTCGTTCGTGATTAATACCAAAGGGGGTGATAACATTTCACCATGTGAGAACCGGAGATCAGATAGCATATTTCTTTACGAAGTCTCTTTTAGGCCCTCGTATTCATTTTTTTAAGAAGCTGGGCATGATTGATATCTATGCTCCAGCCTGAGGGAGGGTATTGAGATATTAAGTATCATTATACAATATTCCAATAAGTATGGACCTATATGTAAATGTACCATTCATATCTCTATATATGAGAGTCCAAACCCTCACTTATTGGTTGAAGGGTGCATTATATTTCTACACATAGTAATGACAAAAATATACAAAAATAAATAAAATTGACACTTCTTAAGTTAAAGGGTGATAAACACGTATTGAAGAAATATTAAGAGGGTTTCCTGAAATTTATTAAACTTGGGAAATTTTAAGTTTCAGGATAACCCCTAAAATTAATAGTCGCACATACCACATTACTCTCAAGTTCTACTCTATTACTATTCGTTGAAACAAAATTGCTATCACTAGGGTCTAAAAAGAAACAGATGAACTTAATCAAGGTTGAAGCAAGGCTCACAGAATTAGTATTGGAACTTGTATCTTACCCTTATAAGTACGGTGGTTTAGGTAGTTTTGACTGGGTTGATTTTGGTAGTTTCAGCAGTTTCAGTATCGGTTTTGGTCAATATTGCAGACCATTGGAAGCAATAGTTGGAATTACTCTTGTATATGAAACATTTCATACCACAAAAAATGTCAGCAGGTTACCAAGCTTTGAATATGAAATGCTCCGTCTCTTCAACAAAGTGTAGTACCAGTTTGTTTTTGCAATTTATCATTATTATGAGCCAAGCAGGTACTATGAGGCCTGGATGTGACTCAGTTAGATTTACTGATCCAGTGTTTGAATAAATAAATAAATAAATGTGGAATGTCAGATATGCTTAAATATGGATAGGGTGGAGGAGAACATACTCATTAGCAAAAGCTAACATGTCAATATCATAACTCATATTCATAATGCTAGATAAGTAGCCAAAACTAATGTTCAATAATACAAACAAAGCAACATCTGACTACAAGCAACTATCCAACAATTATAACAAAAATAGTGTTCCAAAATAGCTTTCTTTGCCATCTTGATCGGGAAAGGCATCATTTAAGATTCGAAGTATCGATCTAACTTAAATGGAAGTATAATATAGGACTCTCCAAGGAAGACTGGTTATCAATGGATAATGTAGGGGAAGTAATTATGATCTCTCATAGTCTTAGACTTATCTATTTTATTCGGATAGGAGTTGACTTGATTATTTATCTTAGTTTTTTACTTTTTAGGATTTTCTATATCTTTATTTGGATATTGATATGTTTGGGAGGTGCTTAGGGGGTTTTTCATACGATTAAAATTTGTTTCTAAGTATGATATTTTTGGAGGCTATAAATAGGAGCACATTTTGTAAATACTTTATTGCTATTTTTTATTGAATTCAAATTAAGAGTTTTTTGCCTGTGATATTCGTTCTCTCCTCCTAGAGAATACTAGGATTTCTTTTTCTTCATATAGAACAACATCTATCCCACGCCTTCTGATACACTAGTTGGTATCAAAGCCTCTGGCCTGATGGCCTAAATTCCATCAATGAAACTGAGGGTAACCATCTCCATGCTCTCACCTAGCAAGTTGACCGAAGGGAGCAATCTTGCAAAACGTGAAGGAAATTGTCGTTATCAAGAAGTGGAAGTGTCACGCGCCAACAATGCTTACAACATTCCTATCGATTTTACATACTACTACAGCCATCTCAATTAAAACCAAATTGTCAATATGCCTATGCTGAGTCCGATAACGAAGACTTTGCTAAGCAAAGTTTTGGCAGTCAGACCATGCCAGAATCAAAGAAGAATGAAGCGAACCATGATCAGCATCAGGAAGAGAGAAATTATCTGGTTAAGGATCCCATGAGTTTCTACAGAACCATAACATTGAAGAATTCCATGACCGGGTCTTTTGTCAATAAGATGGATTTCTTTTTTGACTTTTTTATTTATTTATTATTTTATTTTTAGAACAAGGTAATTGTATTACAACAAGGTATTAAGCATGTGGCTTATTACATCATCATCTCTCCAACCTAGTCGGATCTCAAACTTTGCATGATGATCCTTATTTTTTTGCATCTGATGCATCATTTCTCCTCGATCCGACGCTCGAACCGATATCCACCGCACGCTTTATTCGGGCTAACGTCGATACCACGATACTCTAGCGAAATAGAAAGCCTGGATAGAACGTTCCTACAGGTCCGACTCTCGATCAGTCGACTGAAATTCTCGATTCTTCTTCCCTTTAATATTTAAGGGCATATCACACCAAGGGAGAATCAAACCTCCGATCCGGTTTCCTGGTTCTTATGCCTCCAAGACTTGACCACCTGAGCCAATGCTTGTTGACTAGGATTTGTTTTTAAGTAGGATTAGGATTTATTTTAAAGGAGGTAAATAACAGCCTACATCATGTAAAGTCTTTCTTGCTATTTTCTATTGAATTCTTGTTAGATTTGTTCACTCTTCCTAAAGAATTATAGGGTTTATTTTGTCGTCATATAGAACGATATCAAACTGAGAAGTGAAATCATCGATTGGACAGTGGCTGGTCTGTCCTTCCAGTTCTAGCCCAGGTGACGCCAATACTGTTCTATGTAGAACATGATCATAGGGCATTCCCCATATAGATATTTTGCACTACAGTTTATTCACAATACCAAGTCATAGAAAGTACATATATTAACTTTACAGCATTTATCAGATAAAAGTAACTAAGGAGGTTGGGGTGCCGTACTTACAAGCCCTTCTCCAGAGCTGAACTCCAAAGGCTCTCCATAGTTGTCAACTCTTGTATCATAAAACACCATCTTTTCTTCATTGAGAAGCATTCCCTTATAATGCACCCTTAGTAAGCTATCATGAAGAGGGCAGTCCATAGGGAAATCACCTGATTGTTTCCAAGGTTTTAGAAGAACAGATTATATATATATATATATATATATATATATATATATATATATATATATAAAGAGTTTAGTATGGCAGAAAATGTAATGTGAAAATGTGATATTCTAAATTCCCAGCGAAATTACGAATCCATTACTTTTAAATGAATATGTACTACCACATACCTAGTTAGGAGTGTTCACTGCGATAACATCAATTGCATGATCAAGTTTCTAATAGACATAATGCGTATAACAATCTATCAATGACAAGGCGTTACAAATGGCCCAAACATGACCCTGGCTCGTCTGAGCAAATTCCATTAGCCCTTCTTGGCCACGAGAACCAGGTCAGGCCCAAATTTTCATTGGCAGCAAGGTTCTGAGTTAAGTAGGTGGCCTCGATCAACACTATAACTCTAAATATAGGATGTTAGGGTACTCGAAGAGAGGTTTCATCTTCAAAACAACAAATGTTAATGTTTAAACTGTTAGAATTCTATGGCCTCAAACCATCTGTAATAGGCATTTGTAATCTTATGTGATTCTTTTATTTGACTATATCGACTATATCAGTTATGCTCCAATATAGGCATCTCTTGTTTTCCACACACACACAAAAGATCAATAGAGGGAAATGTTCCGATCTCCTTATAAAATTCTCTTTCTCTAAAGGGAATCCATTTGCCACCACCAAAACCCATAGAATTGATGATCCATAGCACTCAAACTAACCTAAAACTGTATTGTTTAGCATGAAAACTATAATGAGAAATGAGAAAGCAGAGACAACTCGACTCCAAAGATAGATTTGACAAGAGACCAAATAGAGATGCCACTCTCTTCGGGAATGAATAAACTACTCTATTCATCAAACTGCTCTCTGAAGTGAATGATTTTTTTTGCTTCATAATTCATATTTGAGAACTTGGGAGATAAACGGAAGTTGTCAATTTATATTAAAAAAGGGACAAATATTGGCCAAGAGAGCTAACAGCCACTAGGAGTGACAAAGGACTTCATAAGAGGATGCTAATTGACAGGAAATAATCTCGGATATATATATATATAATTGTACTAATTGATTGATTTTGAAGTGTTAACATAGTGACATGTTGGTGTATTGGGTGCACTTGGGGGCTAGATATAGAGGAACAGTAGGAGGGTGATGTGAGGCATCAAACTAATTTATAGCAAACAGAATTGTGTGCATTTCTTTATGAAAAGAATGACAATTAGTTTGAAAAATGAGAAAATTAACACAACCTACATACCATTGACATTGGCATCAAGAGAAACTTATTATCCATGGCTCGTAATAGTTAGAATACAGAGCACGATGATGGTTGAGCAAGCCAACCAGGTTGCTGACAGTGACATCTAACTTAGGCTTACCTTGCCATGGGTCTATCAGTCGTTCAACCAATAGGACCCGGATGTTACATTTGAGATCAAGATTTGCATCCGCCTGTGCTCTAATTAATGTCAAATATTTTCACTGCTGGTATGGGGTCCCGATCCCAGATAAGGAGGAGGATTGCATTAGGTAGCCGGCCTGCAGCATTACTTTGCTGGATGTCTACGAAGACCCAAACATTGGATATATGTTTTATTGTTGGCGTGATATCTATGGAAAAACATGTCTCAGCCATGAAATGAACAAGTAAAATTCCTCTAGAGCAACAAAGGATTTACCCACACATTTTAGAGAACTGAGACATCGAGTGAGTGTGTCGATCCTAAGGACTTGCCAATATGGTTTTGAGATTTCTATTTCCTAGTTCTAACGTTAAAGCACCGAAAGCCCACTTGAATACCAAGGAAGCAGGCATACAATATTTGGTTCAAAAACAAAGATAACAGGGAGTAGGCAAGGCAAAGGTTCTACAACTGGCAATCTTAAGATCAATATGACACAAGTGCTTGAATGAGTAGGCATGGAAATGAGGACACAGTAGTTAATAATAAGAAGGAAAACTAGGTGATCATGAAATCATACACAAGGGGATTAAGGCCAGTCAGTTTATTGAACACAGATTTACATGTTACATTATAACATTCTAACGTCGCCAAGGTTGGTTATTGCAGGCAAATTCTCAAAGCAGGTTACTCTTATCTCCTGTAACACTAACAGTTCTATATTTTAAGTTCTAAGAGATACACATTATAAATGGTTCTCTTAAAGCTGAAAAGCTAAATTGTTCCTCGTCGCATCCAAGCATTCTCGCATCAAATGGGTCAGCAATAGGTCATAAAATAGCTCCATAAAAGAATGAACAAACTTTTCATAACCAGCTGTCAACCTGACGTTTTCCCTCTACAATGATGTCTAGCTCTTGACGGGTAGGTAGACCTACCTTTTGGTCGTGGAGTTTAAGCTCATGCAACCAAAGAGCACCCTCCAAGTTCCCCTAGACTATAAAGAGTCTTGATGAATAGGTAAGATGGTACAATCTGTTATAGGAAATTGTATTCCAACGACACATGAAGCCAAAGAGTGAGAGGGAATGGCACTCCCATGTAGATCTAAATTGTTTAATAGATTAAAAATACCTCTTCCGTCAAGAACACGGCGCTTTATAAGACGGCCATCGCCAAGCATGTCTCGCACCTGTCAGGACAGTATAATTGTTGGCTCAAGTCATGGACAATTCTCTAAGTTGCATATGACCAAAAAGAAATTTAAGTTAAATGGCACTACCAAACAATGATATGGTGACATGAGATAATTATCATCACACAGCCCATTAAGTTATAAAGGCAGATGATTGGCATCTATGTTGCGCGGACACAGGAAAATGGTGTATGAAGGCGTATCATGTTTGTATTCTTATCCATGCATGCAAGAAAGATGACTACTTTAGTACTGGTCAGGAGATCTGTATTCCATATCTGAATTGTTTCCTTAT
Source organism: Iris macrosiphon (assembly GCA_036927795.1). Taxonomy (NCBI): domain Eukaryota; kingdom Viridiplantae; phylum Streptophyta; class Magnoliopsida; order Asparagales; family Iridaceae; genus Iris; species Iris macrosiphon. The sequence continues at coordinate 195,767,815 of JAYESA010000002.1, read as the reverse complement.
CCGTGTCCCTATTCGTGCAAAGATCGGCATCAACTATCATGATCAACACATCACAAAAACTGTAGGGATCAAAAAAATGTTTTACAGCTAAGCAAGAAGTTGCCTGCAGCAAAGATGGCTGAAAACTATGTTTTGCATCCCAGAATAATTATCCAACCCATTTACTTGCGGCAAAAAGCGAAAAATTTAGCACAGGTGAAAAGCCATCCATCCAGGGACTTGTGATGCATGGGAAAGAAATCTTCAAACTATCTGATATATGATCCATGCCTAGGTCATGATTAGTGGTGCACATAATCATTTAGGTAATTGACTGGGCCATCTCAGCATGAGAATCTCATTATACCTTCTCATTATATGACACACTAGAAAGAATCTCATGTATGTATGCTTGTGTCTGTGTGTATGTTTGTCTGTGTGACTAACCAGAATGCTTGTGTGGGTGTATAAAGTACTACCATGGTCTTTGAAACTAAACACATGCTGGAAACTTCTCCATACAAATATAAATAGATAGCAATCTAATCAGGCCATTAACAGGGATAAACTACTTAATATAAACAATAACCGCTCAAATTTACATTTAAAAATAAGCGTACCTGAACGAAATGGACTAGTTCCACTTCAAATTGAACCTCTACAAGACCTTCTATTATTGGCATCAGAGGGGAACATGTCATGTAGCTACTGCTAACAAAAATTATTGCCTTTTCTCCTCGTGTCATCGTTCCAATTGCCATCTCAAGCCCTTTTGGTACCTATATTAAATATATTAACAAGAAGAAAAAACATATCAAAAAGTAAAGAAAGTAACGTGAAATGGAAGAAACCACCTCTGCAGAAAAGAAAAAAAAGTTGGCACTAATTAGTAAACCGGCAAGTACAAAATAAATGGATCAAGTTTTGAAAGCAAAGGACCTATAGCATGTATCCCATTAATTGTAATGCTCTAACACTTAGCAACTGGCTCCAGGCAGAATAGAAATCATGTCCTATTTAGAACTTTATCCTACCATTCCCTCAGCTTCTAAGAGATATCAAATAGTAAGGATAACTGCTTTACCAACCTCTGATTTACCGAATGTAAAACGGTATTGTTCCAACGTATGTGCCAGAATCAGTTTCCCACTAACTGTCTTTGCAATAATCCTGGAAATATGAATTAATTTTTAACTGTAGTTACCATTTCATAAATAGATTATATGGCGGATTTTAAGTAAGCAAAGCATCCCAGATAGCAAAGATAACTATATTAAACTGAAAAGTGAAATATGAAAGCGTAAAACAGCAATTTGGTTAATAATCTATACAGTAGTTACTGTATCCCATCGAATCCTGATCTGTTGGCCCATGGTTTGATGGATGAAAACTTTTTTAACAAATGCTAGGCTTAAAATAATATGAAAGTAGGGAGGGTCCTAATTTGCATGGAATATATATATATATATATATATATATATATATATATATATATATAATTGAGAAAATAGAGATTGCAAGGGTAAGTGGGTTTGTATCCTATCCAACTCATTTACAGATCTAGATTGTTAGCTTGTAGCCACCGACGGAATCTCTTGTGAGCTTTTCATATTGTAAAATTCATGATGTAACAATGTAACGATATTATAACAGGAACAGGATGTTCGTGTTATGAGCAGCAAGCCCCTTCAATAGCTGTTTTTCTTATGTTATTGCCATGAGTTAGACCCTTCTGTTGATACCTGGAAATCAAAGGGCTTTATGGTCATGTCATAACCCAAACTAAGCTGGACCAGACAGATGCCTTCTAAGTGCGTAGTATGATGAATGGGCATATGCAACAAAATTAGCACATGTCAGCGTAGATGAATGGGCAGAGTGGAAAAAGGAACATATGAACATGTTCAGGGTATCTGTCTAGGTAAAGATTCAAGGCTATAGACAACAATTGGATCTCAGTTTCCCCAAGCTTTCTAATCAAGTAGCTCCTTGATTTAAGAAATTACTCTAGGTCTTACCTTCACAATATCTGAACCCTCACTTGTGCTATTATAGTCTAGTGGTAAAGTTTATTTGGTTTCATACAAGAGACATCGGTTAAATCCAGCCAATCAACAGAAGGAAATTTATAAAAAATAACGAATAAGGAATGTTATGTAGAACTACTAAATATCATGAAAAACTCATAAAACTTTGTGGTTCATGGCAGTGCCAATCTCCCCCATGTTCATCAATCTATAACCGACTTGAACTTATGACAAGTTCAGATCTCCAGCAGTTTATCAAGCCTGCAACATTGCAAATTGATCTAATATGGCAAATTTTCATGTCAATTTAAATAGCCAAGTACGGGAATCAGATAGCCATAGAAGAGAAGAGGGGTGATGCACATGAAGATCAATTTGACCATGTATATCAAGCAACCCCTACAAAAAGATATACATATAGGATTGTTCATCATCTCTGGGTTTATACAAAATGATCCATAACAAATGCTCATTTCCTGAACTCTAAGTACAGAAGTAACTCACATAGTTGATTCTGTATGTTTTGAGTTTTTGTTTACACTCATTCTTTCAAGCCTCGTGGAAGGTCCATTAGCGGAGCCAAAACTGGCTATAATTTGAGGACCTATTAATAGAGGACTATTTGATCAAAATTGGTTTAAAGAACATCCATAAACTTTGACAGATCTTCCACCACGTTCTGCTATGCAAATTATCAAGCATTGTACTTAGGGCTGCAAATGAGCCAAGCCGTTCGCAAGCTGCTCGAAGCTCGGCTCGATAAAAGCTCGTTTGAGCTCGGTTCGTTTAGTAAACAAGCCAAGCTCAAGCTTCATTTTCGAGCTCGTTTAATAAACGAGCCAAGCTCAAGCTTAGAAGTACTCGGCTCGTTTAAGCTCGCGAGCTGGTCCGTTTAGAAGCTTGCGAGCTGACTCGTAAACTGGCTCGTTTAGAAGCTCGTTTAGGAGCTCGTTGCTGGCAGTCTACAAATTTATTTTATTATTTAAATTTTAATTTGTTCTTTGTTGAATTCTAATTTTATGCATGTTTGTATTACAATATGGTTGTGTGCATTATATATAATTATATGTCCTTAATAATTGATATTAAAGAACTTTTTAAATTAAATTTTTATAAATAAATTATTAATATTATAGGTACTTGAATTCAAGCCTAACTAGCTTGAAATCAAGTTCGTTAAGCTCGAAATCAAGCTTAATGAGTTTGAAATAAAGCTGAACAAGCTCGAAATCAAGCTTAACGAGCTTGAGTTTGAGCTTATCAAGCTTGTTTATCAAGCTTGAATCAAGCTTGCTTATCAAGCCAAGCTCGAGCTCAGACCAAGCCAAGCTCAAGCTTAATATAAACGAGCTCGAGCCAAGCTCAAGCTCTAAAATAAAAAAATTATCAAGCTCGAGCTCGAGCTTGGTTAATTCTAATCAAGCCAAGCTCAAGCTTATGAAAGCTTGGCTCGGCTTGGCTCGTTTGCACCCCTAATTGTACTTTAAGAAGACAATAAGGTGATCTATGACTCAGTTATTACAACTAGAACTAGAACGCAACTTCTAACATAAGAAAGAATTTTATGATATAAAAAGTGCCAGCTGGCTTAACGTAAATCTTCTGATGAGCATGCTCAAATACTAAAGACTCAACAAGACTATCAAAGATTAGGTTATTAGGGCATGCTTTTGCAACAGCAAGCACACAAAAGTTGTAAGAAAATAAAAGGCATTCACCTAGCTGCCACTTCATAAGGTTCTCTTGGGCATTCCCATCCTTGTCCTTCATGAATAACCTGCCAAACAAAAGCAAGGAAGATGAAATATGGTATATAGAAATCTTAAATAGAGATACACGAGTAAGATCAAAGCTAAGAAGCACGGTTACTCCAAAAATGTGGCTGTGATAGACACTACATGGACATGCCAAAATACACTAGGACACACCCACATAGGTGTCGTGCCCGTGTCGCCGTGTCCTTAATAGTGTCATGACGTACTTGTGTCCCTGCAACATAGGATGTATACCCGGTCCATGTGTAAGCCATGTCCAAACCAAATTTGAGGGTTCTTTCAGACTGGACATGCAGAAACCATGCCCAGAGAGTGTTGAAGAACTATTCATGCTTTCTAGAAACTGCAAATTATGTCTTAGGGTATTGGAGAATTCAGACTTAAAACACGCAAGAATAGGCATGACCGAAATCATAAATAAATTTAAGAACAAAACAACCATATCCATTTGTTCAAAAATATTTTACTATACAACTCAGTTTCAAGTGATATTAAAAAAAAAAAAAAAAAACAGATATATGTTCCCTTGATCCTTCTAAGCTCTAACTATCTAACCCCCTCCTTTAATAGACCACATCAGGTTGTTGGTTATGCCATTAGCATCTCAATTATAACAAAATCTGGGAGCATATCTAGCAAGTAGCAAACAGGTTAGACTATAACTAAAATCATGCAAGATTGATCCATCTCCAAGCTAATTATGAATTCCATAGAATCTAAGCAAAACAAAAATCATAATGGCTCTGGATTTCAGGGATTACTGTTTCAGCGTTTCACTGTGAGATATGTCTGGTCTGGTCGAGTGTTGCTTTGTTGCTAGTGGTATCATCAAACCATCACCCATTAATACAACACTGTGGATACTACATTTCATGACTGTGTATCTTCATATATGCATAATATTTTGAAACAGCAAAGGACTGGAGTATAGACTGAATAATGTAAAAGGAATTAACATGTGAAAATTGAACATACAGGAAAACTTAATGATGCCTTTCTAGTTTCTACTTTCATATGCAAGAAACTGCATCTACTATTGGAAGAACAGGAAGTGGTATTCAAACTAAAAATAGTTATAAGTACCTGCTTCACAACGCCTAAATCCTCACTGACGACCTGGAAAACAAATTAAAAAGTTTCAATAGATAAAACTCGTCACAATAGAAATTTGTACAGAGAAGTGAAAATATTGGACTATAATAATATGCACAGACAGAACATCTCTTTGTACTGTAAAAAAATATGATAGGCATTGACTGCTAGCAGATATGCATAGAAAATGTTCAAGTATCAGTTGGTGTTTCTTCTATATTTGAACTCCCATATAACTGAAAATTCAGCATAGGAACACTTCAGCAATCCAATCCTAGATTTTCCAATTAGATCATAATGGGATCTCAAGTATGTCAACCGATGGTTAGATAACTACTAACTAGTTTAGTAATTGCACCTTATCTAACATATGTAACTTAATAATCTGTATTTCTTCTTTATTTTATTTTTTTCACACTTTCTATATTTTCTTAAAACAATTGTAGTGAGTATCAAAGTTTTTCCTGCTTATGTTTCCTCATTTCTGTATTAACATCAAATATTGGAACTCCTACCTCAGAAAATTTTGTAGGATCAACCCTCCAATTGTCCTGTTTCTTGAGTATATAATTTGAATAGCATAACGACCATTTGAAATTAAATAGTACTTCAAACCTCAAATTCTTTGCAGAGTGGCATAATTTAAATAATGTTTATAAACATATACACAGATGGTTGAAGAATAAAAGCTTTGAAGTATAGCAGTTGTCAACATTATTACTCATTGTAGGAAGCAAAGTAGATTATTTAATATCTCATATAACTATGTGATAGTTCAATCAAATGCCAAACAATACCTGTCCAACAGATTCCCAAGATATTAAAAATGATGTTATAAAAAGTATTGTGAGTAAAGAATCGTGCCTTCACTTTAGAAAAATCCAGCATCTCTATCTCGAATTGAAGTTCATCATTTATGGGAAAAGACTCTGGCGCTGTAACTGGGCAGTCAACTTCAGCATAGTGTATTTCAGGTTTCATCTTGAACTGGAATTGAAAAGCATGAGAGCAAAATTTGCATGGATCAAGGAAAACTCAACCATAAAAAACAGGAATATGTTCGTAAACATAAACAAATAAAAAGTTGATCTTTGATTAGACTTTCAACTTAAAGTGCAACATCCAGCTAAGTGTTCATAAATGGACAAAGGAAAATATAACTTAATTCATAAAGGAAAATGGTAAATTTGTAACTGCAAACAAACAAATGTAGAGATTTCATATACTGAGCTTTCTACTAACATCAACATCATGTATTCTTAAATATAAGTCTAACGCCCATTGATCAGCGCACGAGAACACAGGATAAGAAATAGCAGAGACAGAGCCACACGAGGACGCATGAACATAAATAACAGAGGTGTCGGCATACAAGAACGCAGGGCCAGAAATAACAGAGATCAGCATACAAGGATGCATGAAGTGATTTGTTCCAAAATACTAGTCAACATTCCCTCACAAGTTGGACATACCAAGCATGTTCAACTTGGATGCAAAAGGTTTTTTACAAGTACATCTGAGTAACAAATTGAGCAATACAATAAGCAATAGAAATAGTAGCACATCGAAGTAAATCAGCTCGTGGAGGAGGCATAGAAACAAAGTACACAAAAGCAGAGGCGCAGAAACAAAGGCAGCAATTGTCTATTACAACAAAAGAGATGAAACATAGGCACCCAATCCACGAAGAGAAGCAATAGACTGCCGCAATAGACAAGTCATCAATACGGCGACCGGGGCTAAGGGTAGCGGCTTTTTTGGATCCACGTTTTTGGAGTCGTGAGTGGGAGGCTAGGGTTTTGGGAAGAGGCTACTACGATAAGGGTAGTGAAGGTCGGGTTGGGTGGTGATCAGGGAGGAAAGTGGCCGGAGAGGCTCATCTAGCATTGGGTGCCGTATTGACTGGAGCAGATGACCGGGTCAGGGTTGAAGGGTGATTGGGTTGTGGGCAGGGTCAGCAAAGGGTTCCATGTAAGGGCATTACAGGTTGAGTCAGGGTTGTGCTAGACCTGGACCAAGATCCGTTAGTCCGGTAGGTACAATTTTTGGACCAAACCCTATCCATATAAGTTTCAGGTTGGGTCCAGTTCAGGTCCTCTACAAAGAGACCACACTGAAGCCGTTTGTCCAAAATCAGGTTGGGGCTGGATCAACCTTCGACTGGATAGACATTAGGAATTAATTCAACAATTAATGAAAAGGTAATAAGAACTTAAATTGCAGTTTAGAACAGATAATTTAAGAATTTTCATCAAAGCATTAGTATTTTGTTATTTATCTCAAAAAACAATGGATAGACATTAGCAACTAAATAAAAGGGGGAGACATGTACAAGAGTTAAGAGAGATTACACAGCAAATAAAGAGGGAGAACAATTGAAAATATAACCTCTTGTGAGGTACAGAAATTTCTCCCTTTTTGAGATCAGTGTTACTGGATTCACTCTACTCCCCGGGATCCATATCCCGAATCATACAACACGAAACACTGTGAGTTTCAGAACCAGATCACCAAAAGTGGTAAACAGGGTCTTCAAACATGATGTTTAACTTTAAAGTTTTGGTATCAATCGAAGGGAAAAGAGAAGAAACAATAGAATAGCTTGAATGTCAAAATAAATAGAGAAGGCACAAAAGAGATCGTTTTGAAGCAAACTGCACCCTAAAATAGCATACAAATTAAACTTTTCCTGTACCGCATGGCGTTATGCCAAAATAGCAGATCTTTTTACAAGTTCAAATCGATTATAACTTTAAAAGACTAGAACATGCATACTGCAGCACTTAACAAACACCAATAGGAAGAGGAAGGACGGACTTTGTGCCACTGGATGTAGAGAAGACAAAAACCATTCAGTTTCTTTTTTCCATAGTCCTCCTCCCATTCTTGTTGCCAAATATCCCTCACACTATTATTCCTCTGCTACTTTTTTCCTCATGGACCCGGTAAAGTTGACAAGGTATTCCTCTTTCCTTCACCTTTTTCCATTACAACTCTCCCAATGGTCCATTCTTCCTATAAATCTAAAGACTAGGAACGACAAGGATCAATGTCGTCGTCGTCGTCGTCGTCGTCGTCCAAGCTTTATTACATCAGGAGGAGCTCGTCTATGGAGCATGAGAAAGCATCATAAAGGATCTGGCAAAGTTTTCGTGACCGGTTGTCGACCTGACATCAACCCTCTGTGCTGGTGCAAAATTCCTTCCCAAGATAGCTACAAGCATGAGAGGGTCATGCCATAAAATCTAAGGTTGACATGGGATCAATGTAAAATGCTAAAAATAGTCAATAGCAACCTTGAAAATAGAGTTAATTGTCTCATTAAAAGTTCGGCCCAGCTCATATCAGAGAGTAGGAAATTAACCATTTGGTAATGGTTTATGAAATAGTGCACATATATTTGATTCTGGACCATCGGCCCAAGCTCATAAAGAACATGTAGTTAAAAGGCCAACTGGGTTGGGTCAGGTTGACCCGTTTGAAACGAGTCGGTTAAGAGGTCAACCCAATTAGACCTGATCCAATTTTGACCCCAACCTCCAGCTTCCAACCTCTGCCCACTCTATGTGCAGCGCCAATCGTGTAGTGCCAGCCACCTCGAATGTCGGCCACCTCTAACTCCACCATAGGCTGCATGTAGTGCCAACCACCTACTACTCTGTTCCAGGCCGTGTGCAATACTGGTTATCTCCAACTTCGGTGCAGGATGCTTTCAGTTCAGCTCTTACAGTCTTACCACATGCGGCCCGACACAAGACGCATGTAGCGCCAACACCTCCAACTGCAGCCTGGGCCATCTAGCATTTCCAACCTTCTGATTAAAAGAATTATCTTTTGTATTGTGTATTGCACAAAATTCCAACATGTTCAACTTGAGGGGAGTGTAAAAGAATACTTTTCTTCTTTTTCTGGTGTAGAATAATATGAATTTAGGCCAAATCATAATATTAGGTCAATATCAGTTTTTGTATATTTTGGGTCTATTCTAGGCTTTCATTTTAAGTAATTGTAAGAAGAAATTGATCTATGGAGAGTATGTTGGTTATTCGCTCAATATTATTTCTCTCAACCAAATTAGGGTCAGCCATCATCCCTGCTCTTCCTCCATCTCCATGCCAATATTGCCTTCTGAATCTCAATAACATTGTAACATTTCAATCAGTAACACTTGTCATCGAACATAGTATCCTTATCATCTACTATATAATTCTATTAACATCTTCTAATCATTTTAATCCCACAATTCAGAATCCAACTTTTATTCTATTCACACGCAGTCCAAGTTCAACATACACTGGAATGGGCATTGAAGATAAAACAAAAATTGATTGAATTGACCAAACCGAATTGACCAAACCGAGTATCGTTTCAGTTGGTTCCCTCTTAAGGATCATTATGTTCTTTTTTTTCTAAATCCCATAAGTCAATCGGTTATGCTTTCCACCTTGAATTAACCAACCAACCAACCAAAAAACCTAATATAAATTATTTTTATGATTGTTATATTTGTTATTTATAAGTATATATCTACCATATTAAGAAAAAAAATGAAATTTGGGGGGTTGGATACTGAAATTTTGGCTATTTTTAAACAATTTAAGGCATGGCGAATGACATTTGGGCTTAGAAAAAATTCATTTAAATTTTGTAAGCAAAACAACATGTTAAATTCCATGTGTTTTTAGCCCATCGGTTAGAACAAATTAACAAACTGACTTGGTTAACCAACCCAATCATTTTGTTTGGAGCCTATAGCTCAGTTTCAGTTATAGGAATTGCATAACCAACTCAGTTTGGTTCCCAAAATTACTCATCCAGTCTGTTTATGGACCGATGTACACCCCAAGACACTAGTTAGGTCATTTCTATTACAATATCTCATACAAAGATATATACTGTACTAACAAAAAGTAGGATCTTAGACCATTTCCACTCCAATTATAGTCACACCCAAAGGCTGTTTAAACAACCTTGTACGTCCCTGCTAATCTTGAAAGATAAGGGGAATAATGGGTGAGTTCCCAACTCATAAATAACTAATCAAGGTTATATGAACAAGGCTCAGATATGAAATCGGATAACATATAAACATATAATAAATAACAGTGTGAATAGCAGTAGGACTAGTATTCTGGAATTGACTAATATTTCAGAGGCAACTTGATCAACGGATAACAATAATGTTCTATATTTGATATATAGTCCATGAACAAACTAACAAGCATTCGAGAGGCGAATCATCGCTAAGGTGGGTGGCTACGATGAACTTGTCTTTGCTTAGCCAGCACACTTAAAATATGGACGATACATGCCAGTCGTTAGGTGAATCAGCCCCTGCATGCTAATAAAGAATACAACGCACCTAGCTAAGAAAATAATCCCAACTTGTATTGCTAATCTTGAAAGATACTGGGAATAATGGGTGAGTTCCCAACTCATAAATAACTAATCAAGTTTATATGAACAAGGCTCAGATATGAAATCGGATAACATATATACATATAATAAATAACAGTGTGAATAGCAGTAGGACTAGTATTCTGGAATTGACTAATATTTCAGAGGCAACTTGATCAACGGATAACAATAATGTTCTATATTTGATATATAGTCCAAGAACAAACTAACAAGCAGTCCTTAGTCGATCACTATGTTCACAATTGTTAACCACAATGTTTGAATGAACAAAAATAATATCAGCCATAAGACAGCAATTTCGAATTGATCACATGAGAACATTTAGAAATCTCATTGCGGTATGGGGTTCAATCAGAACCATGGATGCCTCATCAGGAGTACAAAAATATATACTAAGTGGGTGTCCTAATATGATTGGTATATTTCATGGCAATGCCACCTAATCAGGGGTCAATGCAATCCATGTCCATAGTCTCGAACAACTGAGCTTAGCTCCATGTTTATGCTATCACCGTTGAGTTTCAGTCCATGTTTATACTCCCCGACTGCTGAGTTTTGATCCAGTTTATACACTTGGACCTACTAGTTTCAACCCATGTTTATTTAAAACAAGTTGATCATGACAATCTATTGAACAGCAAATAAGTGTAGTGGTGCTAAGGCGAGCAATACCCCAAACCCCATTAGAAGAACCATCTCTAAAGTGCATAAAGTTAACTTTTTTTAATAAACCTGGGTTTATCAAAAGTGAAGTAGATGTGAAGATTAAGGTTAAACAAGTAGATGACAGCAATTTAACTCCAGAGCTCATATGACAGGTCTAGCTCAGCAAATATAATAGTAAGTGGAAGAAATATTGTAAGCTCGCAAAATATAAAACACAAATTACAACCGTAACAATTGTCGATATAAGATGAACAAGAAAATGACATATTTTACTAATATTGCAAAATCGTTGGCCCAAACAGTTAAAAACTATAAGAGCAATGTGGACTACATAGCTCTAAGAGAATACCATTGCCACTTCACCCTTCAACATGGTAGGAATGCCTTCAAAAAATCCAAGTATCATTTTGCTCTTCCCAAGGATTTGCCTTATAGGATAACCATTGCCTGTAACAATAAATTCAAGAGAAAAAGAATATATCACTTCCTCAACAAATTACCTGAAAAATATCAGGAATGGCAGACATAATGGCCTTAGGCATATACAAAGTTACATATTCAGCAAAAGCATTGGAGAACATTGATATATAAATTGCCAATTTTCATCCATAAATAAGTAGTTGATAATGTGCTCAAAGTTTCAGTATATGATAAGCATAGCAAATATCCTTTATTTGGAGATGTCACACAGACACACACAACACATATAAGCAGGGGCGGCCCTGGCCTAGGGCAGGCTGAGCGACAGCCGAGGGCCCAAAGATTAAAGAAGCATCAACATGGACGTGTCTAAAATAGAACAACTATGTACAATGGGCCATCATTAACACAAAACATATGCGGTGCAGTGGTTATCATGTTAGACTTGCACACTAGAGGTCCTTAGTTCAATTCTAGGTGGCAACAATATTATTTTGTTTTATATTTACTTTTATTTTAGTTTTTTATTTTATTTTACATTATGTACGGAGGCCTCATTTTGAAAGTTCGCCTCGGGCCCCCATAAGCTCAGGGCCGTCCTGATATAAGATGATGCATGTGTGCATTAGACACGTAGAAGGGGAAAAGGCGATACAAGTAGAAAGTATAAGAAATGTGTACATCACACAGCCAAGTCACTTGAAAGTATACTTGCCTCCGTGTTCAGATCTTGTAGAACGAACGATAACCCCTTCCAGTGTTCGAGTAGTACAGTGAAATATAACCTACAAAAGATTCCCATACATACATTATTAAACACATGCAAGCAGTTTGGACTAGCCAGTAGTGACAAAAGAAAAGTTTGAAGTAAAGTGATTTACTACCAAAGAATCAACAAAATAATGGTAATACATCATTACTGGCTCACGTAAAGTTTACATTGCATCCACCGTGAAGACTTCGTCATATCGTCATAAGCTGGAAAACTTACTCAACTTAAATAGTTATCTTGAGAACATGGAGCCTGCATATTACCTCACTCCTGACTTTAGCTCTTGGTATAAAGATCTCAACGAGCTAAACTATATATATATATATATATATATATATATATATATATATATATATATATATAAAAAAAAAATTTTGAAAAAGGTAATTGTATTAATTTTCAAAAAATGGATGTCCGAACTTATAAGCCAAACACCCTAGAACGCATCTCTCCTCTCAGAATTATAACTCCACTCCTCTCAATACAACAGGATGATTATGCCAGCCTACTATGTTGCCCTTTGGTACTCCGAGCGCTAACCCAAATACCAACTTGGTTCGCCTGAAGCTTTCGACGTGCGCGAACCCTCGGGGAGGACTCTTGAGACTGCTGCATTAGACGAAGCCATGCCTCATTCTCTTTTGTCAGCTCCCCATTTATATATATATATATATATATATATATATAGAGAGAGAGAGAGAGAGAGAAGGGGGGGGGGGGGGGTTATTCCTTTTAAGGCAACTAAGTAATTCCCTCTTCGATGTTTATTCTTATATTGTCTTAATTATAATATTTGCTAGATTGTAAAAGGCAGATATTGCAGTTAATTCAAAAAGGAATTCACATATCATCCAGGTTCTAAGTCAAGCAAGACCAGATAACCCATTATTCAAGTAGTTTGATATCAATGGAAGGACACAAAACATTGTGACAGGAACAGCTTGTGTGGAAGTAGCTCTATGTTATTCAGTATAAATCAGTGTCTTATAATTTGATCTCAATATTGTAATTAAAACATTGACTTCCTTTCCTAGAATGTTACAGCCCTAATCATATAGTCAAGTATAATGCCAAGCCAGTAAAAATTAAAATTTTCTAAGTGCACAACTCCAAGTTTAGACAGTCCCGGAGATTACGACAACTATGACAGCATTTATCACAAAATTTTAGTGTAAGTTATTTCAATCTTTTTCTTCCATTCAACAAAACCCCAGTATTGCCATGGTGCAAGGCGTAAGATACACATGACGCTCGAGGAGCAAGGCGCATGGCGTGCCTCACTGATGTGAGGCCCTTTTTTAAATTTTATTTAAAACTCTAGAAAGTACAATAATAAATGTTAAATTGATAATTCTAATCATCAACAATTTATGACATGGCCCTCTTATGCTCATAGCCACCTTCGCTATGCTAAGGCACTAATATATGATGTCAGGACAACAGGCGGTAGTAAAAAAAAAACCTGCCAATTCTCTTATGGACTTTTTATACTCCATAGCCGACCCAATTTTGATGGGAAAAGGATTGGACGATGATGAACAATTTATTGTGTAGATAACTTACATGAACAAACTGGAATAGAATTTACAAAATTGAAAATTATAAACATCACATCGGAGGGTTGCTGGACTTCAGCAGCAACAACTTGCCCCTAAAGTAAGTTCGGTGGTGGCACTGACCATGAACAATTTGAAGTCAAAAAAGTTAAAAAAAATATAAAATAGTCAAAAGAAAAAATGCAAATATAAAACAACCCACTTGAAGAAGGTTAATGGACTTTAGGATCAAGAGAATTTGGAAACGGGCACTTCATTTTAATATGAGTTTCACAACTGAACAGCAACAGATAATAGGTAGGTTTAGATTGGATGTTGAAGACAATGACGAAAAATCTTAATGTGCATCAAGACAACATTAACATCAATAGAAAACTTGTTTTATTTGGTGAGAATAGAAGTCAAATATCTACAAAGTCTAAAATATATCGTAGGCTAATTTGCAATTGAATACCTGAACTTTTCACAATTTACAAGTTGTTATCTTAAACTATGATAATTAGCAATTTTGCTACCCTAAACTATTATAATTAGAAACTAAACACCCCCGAATTCTCCACAATTTGCAACTTGCTACTCTGTGCCGGTAAGGTATGGTAACATTAAGAAAAATAAAAATTGAAGGGTGTCATTGTTAACGGCAGAGGGGTAGCAAGTTGCAAATTAGAGAAGTTCATGGTATTAAGTCGCAAATAAGCATGTATAGCATATACTAAACATCCTGAGTAAGTACACTTTATCTTGGAAATAACAAAGATAGTTCTACCTGATCGTCCTCAGCAGGTTTCTCTGTACCCTCTCCTGACCTTATAACTGCTTTCATCAAACTTCCAGGAGTTACCTTTTTCCTCCTAATAAGGAAAAAAAAAGGTCAAATAGTTACTACAATAGAAGCAAAACAAGCAGGTCAACAGAAGAAGCTAATTTTGATATTCTACCAAGTTCTTTTGTATCAAGTTCAAAGTTCAAACACCTAAAGTTGCATCCATGTTCCAGGAGCACTAGTATAGACAATAGGCTATAATGCCTAGTTCCAGTTAATTTGGGGATGCCAGAGGAAGCTTTCTTCACAGAATTAAGCGAAACAGTAGACTTGCTTCTAAAAAAATTTACTACTTGCGGTTTTGCCGAATCATTGTCTACTCAATATGAATATCGACACCGATGATATGACGGACAGTCCAAAATATACTATAACACGCCAAAATTGGAGCCATTTTTTTCTATTCCTACTCAACAATTCATCTTTAAACCTTGATTTACTCAACTACAACAAATCAAATTGCAAATTAAGCAGAACTATACAAAATTGCGAACAAAAGATTATACCGCTTCTCATCCTCTTCCGATGGTTTCTTCTTCTTGAGAGGGGCGAAATCTCGCTCGTTAGCCTCTTCCGCCGCCATTCTCTCCTCCCCTTCTCGATCGAGTTCACGAGAATCGGGGAGGATTTTGGAAACCCTAATTTCTGTTGGATTTGGGGATTTTCTGAGCAGTGAGGAGCAGTTGGCTGGTGAAAACAACGAGGAGCGATGCCGTTGACGATCCCGAGGAAGAGGAGCTTTAACGCGGTCGGGTTTCAGGTTCGAATCCAGATCCGCCTTTTTCATTCAATATAAGCCTCTCGATCTCTTGGTTATTTTCAATGCAAGTCTTCTACATCTTGTTATTTCGAAAGGGACCCCTCAAAAGGTCTTTTATCTCTGTCTCTACTTCTCTTACAATGAAATTCTCAAAATTGAGCCATATAAATATTTATAAATTATTCATTATTTATTTTTTTTAAATAATATTAAAAAAATTAAATTTGTTATAAATAACGTTATGGTAATCGAACATAACCAACCAAGAAGAATACCTCTCATCTTAATCACATATTGTTATTGTTAATCGTATTGTTATTGAATAAGAGTAAAGTCTCACCATGTGGAATGAGAGTAAAGCCTCACCATTGCCACATGGCGAGTCTTGCCCACTAAATAATTTCTCTTTCTGCTCATTGTATATAACTTTTAAGAGCCTGTTGTAAGTTTCAAAAAGATGTGAATTATAATCACTAATAACTCTTTACTCGAAATCCTTTCCAATTACACATGATTATGCTTCGATAACAATAATTTTAAATTACATGAAAATGTGCTTCGATCCTATAATAGTTTCAACGTTATGACATACATTTACAACGTAGCAGAAGACAGAAGATAAGGAGGAAACATAAGCATATTCACCACCGCTATCATCAATCCCAAAAAAGTACCTAACTCCCACGTTTTGGGCTCGAAGCTTGTCACGCCCCAGTCACAAAATACGTAGGACTAGGAATACGTAACACGCCCAGCCGTATGTATACGGACTCCAATATATGGAAACCATATACACACGTACACTGTACATGAATATTAAATCCAACAGTGGTAATATACTGTCACAACAAGTCACACACAATCTATATCTCATCCAAAGCACAAATAATAAGTAGAAATAAAGAGCTGAAAATAACTGAATATCAAAGATGAGTATCAAGTCTGATAGTCGGATGGAAACAAATCCACTAAAAAATGACTATACTGAAGTAGCAACAAGGATCACTAAACAGTGGTAATAAAATCACAGATACTCCGAAGATAAGACCTCCTCCATCTGGTAAGTAACGTCAGGTCCAGGTCCGTACTCCTGCGGATACTCCTGCTCGTCTATATCTGGAAAGAGACCAGGTCCTCAGAGGGACGTAACAAGATACATAATAACATGTCAATAAGTACTGAAAAGTAAACATCCAATGGGGTCGCCTAACCATCTAAGTGAATGCAGTTTGAGAACAACTTTCCAACACGTGGGCTATCTGGCCAAAAAAAATGGGATTGGCATGGTTCTCTTGGAGATCCAGGGGCCTACAAAGCATGTCGTCTTTTGAACGACAGAGCCGCCTGATAATATAATATATAGTATTCATCACCACCCGTCTCTCCGACGGAGAATCCGGGCGCACAGGAGAAAAGTGCAAAGGAGCCCAAACGCTTTACTTATTGTTCTTCCCACCCCATGCTCTAAGCATGCCACATCCATGACACGATAAAACCTCTAAATAACTGCCAGGTCTACTAGCATACAAAGTTTCTATCGGCAGTTATCCATATCCGTCGCACGACCTATACGTACTAGTGGCCAGCCGAATACGCAAGTCCGTGTCCTACATGTGACTCACTCTCGTGTAAGAATAGTGTTATGGCCAATGAAACATAAGATGTCTCATGATAATGGGATGGTCTCATAAAGTAGGTCCAATGCATATACATAAATAAAAACGGAATACGACGTCACCGTCGTTGCAGCCAAGTTTCCTTGGACGCACAATTTATATAGCAGTTAAAATATATGAACTAAATTAAGCAGAAAATAAATATGCATGCATCATATGGAATGTAAATAATAGTACAATGGCAAGGTATACTTGCCGGGCAAGAATTCTGTATAGTGCAAGCGTCCAGAACGGTGTTAAGTTTGGTGGAAGAATTGGAGCTAGGGTTTGGGAGAGTTTGTAATATATAGAGAGATAAAGAGGCGGTGGAATGAGACGGCTCACACGCGCGGAGAAGGGAAAGAGAAGTTGGTTTTTGCTACTGCTATTGTTGATATTTTGCTCTCCTAACGGGTCCGGGTAGGGGCTAAACGGGTAGTGGGTTTGGTTTAGAATAGGGTTTGGGTTTTGGGTTGAGATCCAATAGTAATTATATTTGTGCATTCCATTAAGCTAGCAACTGTCCAAAGGGTCTCCTACGTGGAATAATTTAAGAAAAAATTATAATGGCTCCATAAATCCCCTAAATGCATAACCATCTTGAATAAAAAAAATTAAATAAAATATATTTCCTCTATTTAGGGGTTTTACATTCTACCCAACTTATAAAAATTTTGTCCTCGAAATAAAAACTAAGCCATGGTAGAAATTCAAGGATGGTATAAGATATAAATTGACAAAGTAAATTTATACCTTGGTCTGCGAATAGGTTCGGAAAATGTTTGCACATGTCGTCCTCGCGCTCCCAAGTAGATTCTCCTGGTGCGCCATGCTTCCATGCCACGCGGACCAAGGGAATAGACTGGTTCCTCAATACTTTCTCTCGACGATCAAGGATTCTCACGGGTTGCTCTTGATATTGTAACGCCCCACAACCGCTCGGTGCGTTACGCTGAGTCGGATTGAATAAGTCAAATGCTGGTTACATTTGAAATGTTGGATTTTGGGAAAGAAGGATTTATCGAGTTGGTTTTAATGTACAGATGGCTAGCGGGTTCGATTGGAAATCAGGTGTTCGTTCAGAACAGTACTGAATAGCTGGATGGAAGCGATAATGCCGTCTTCCTTAATCCGATCGGTCGGATAATTTGGAGAGCACGGCCTGCTCGCACGGTCATACCAGTTGAGTAGATCGCGCTTGCATCGGACCACGGGTTCAAGGGATTTGCCGTATCGGCAGGACAGGATGCCTAACGGGATCAATCATTGTGAGTGGGCTCTTTCCCTTCTTCTCTACTCCTTCATGCCTAATAATATGGAAAAATACGTAAAAAGGCTTGAACACTTGGGCTGAAATATTGAGAATCACTACACTGAGGCATGCATAGAGTGTACGTCGTTGGCTTGGTAGGATTGTGGCTTGAAATAATTTACGCGTTGGATAGTTGGTACGATAGTTGGGTTATACATTTGAGACAGTCGGTTGGATAATTGGGGTTATACTTGGACGGTTGGAATTATACAAGTTGGAATGATACAATGGAAATATCGAGAATTCGGACGAGCGAGCGTGCATCCGTGCACGAGTATCACTGGGTCGCTTTGTCTTGCAAAGCGAGCAGTTGTGGTTCGAAACCGAACAACTGCATAGGCGAGGGTATTGTGCCACTGTTGGGGCATTGTACCACGGGATTATTCGGAGTGTGGGGTGTTGCACCCAATATGAAACACTGTGTTGGAAAGCGGCAATGTGAAAAGTGTGGGCATAACTTGGGCACAACTTGAGAGATTGTGCATATGGGTATTTTGGTGCCTTAGGATATATATATTGAGGTCGAGATTTGGAATCCTTGAGGATATGTTGAAAGAATGGTTATGGATGCTTTGGTTGGATATTCGGTTGAAACGAGTCTAGGATCGCTTGGTGGGGCGAGAATGTTCGATCCTCTCGTCATACCTACTTTCTGCATGTCACGGACAACCTGTGTACACAGGGTTTGACATTTCCTCGAAACGGCTTCCCGGGGCACTGGGACCGTATCGATCCGGAGGGAAATATTGATTCGTGCTAGTCACGATGCATTGCGGGACCTCCAGCGGGGCTTGCTACCCGGGCTGATAGGGCGCACCGTTAATGCTTGGATTTTGTCCTTTATGGCTTGGCCAGTGACTTCATATAGATAAGAGTTGGTTTGCTTTTCTTTTGTTGGTTTGGCTTTCGTGTAGGCGCGGCCACCTTGCCTCGGCAAGAGTGTGCACTCGATATTGGGATACAAACTTTGGTTGAGGATGGATATTGAGGCGAGACTGTTGGTTCGATATGTTATCGTGCAAGCGATGGCATTGAGTTAGACGGGTCGGATATATATAAATGCTTGTCGTTTGGTTTGAGTTGAATGCTTGCATGCTTAAACTGCTTTACAGCTTTCCTTAACATGTCATCCATATGCCATGAAACGAATCTAGGATTCAACTAGAAAGATCACCATATAACTGTTGCATTCACTATTTTACTTAGTGTCGGCTTAGACGAGTGGGTTACCCCGCTCACCAGTACGGTTGTGTACTGACCCACGTTTGTGGGCAATATTTCAGGTACACAGGCGTAGTGGCGCTGCTTGGATATACGGGACAAGATGTATGAACTGTAAGTACCTTTATGGGCTAGAGAAAAGAGCAAGAGCATTTCATCGTCTTCGTGGCATCGCCTTTGTGGCATTGCCTCGGGGCATTTTATTTGGACCCTATCGTGAGCTTCGTTGCGTATTACTCTGATGTGTGCTTGGTACACAATACTTGACTTTCGCTGCAACTTGGTTGATTCAATGATAACATTTGGTGTTTGATAACATTGCCTTGTACGAGCGCAACTCCAGGCTCGTACGGCATCACGTTCCGATTAGAACGATTGTCCCGCGGGAGAGCTGGAACGTGGTGATTTCACGTTCAGCGGAGACTATTGAGCTTGCGGGAGATTGGGGCGTGACAGATATGACAAGCTCGGCCCAATGGTGATCTCCGAATGGTCGAGAATATCGCCTGAGCTGTGACACATGGAATACGTTATGTACTCCCTCAAGTGAAGGTGGTAGCACAAGGCGATATGCCACTTCTCCCACTCTCTCTAGTACGTCAAATGGTCCAATATACCTTGGACTCAACTTGCCGCACCCTCCGAATCGAATGGTGCCTCTGGTAGGTGATATCCTCAAGAAGGCATGATCGCCCTCTTTAAATTCCAAGGGACGACGATGAAGGTCTGCCCACTGCTTCTGCCTGTCTTGCGTTGCTCGCAAGTGTCCTTGTATCTTCTTAACTGTCTCAACGGTATTGACCACCAACTCTGGTCCCATAATCTGACGTTCTCCCACGTCACTCCAATACACAGGAGACCTACACTTTCTTTCATACAATGCTTCAAACGGAGCCATCTGGATGCTCGCCTGATAGCTATTATTGTAAAAAAACTCCACAAGATGTAGGTGGTCCTCCCATGATCCTCCAAAGTCTAACATACATGCCCTCAACATATCCTCCAATGTCTGAATAGTACGCTCTGACTGCCCATCTGTCTGCGGGTGGTAAGATGTACTGAACTTCATACGAGTTCCAAGACTCTCTTGCATGCTCCTCCAAAAGTGCGATGTAAAGCGCGAATCCCTGTCTGATACAATGCTGACTGGTACGTCGTGCAATCTCACGATCTGCCTCATATATAAATCAGCCAAAGCTTATGTAGATTGGCCAACTCTAAAAGGCAAGAAATGGACTGATTTGGTGAGTCGGTCCACTATTACCCATACTGCATCTCTTCCACTTGGACTCTTGGGAAAACCTGTGACGAAGTCCATAGTGATGTGCTTCCACTTCCACTCTGGAATCGGGAGTGGTTGCAATAACCCTGTTGTTCTCTGGTGCTCTGTCTTTACTTGCTGACATACCAAACATTTAGCTACAAAGCGAGCTATCTCTCTTTTCATTCCATGCCACCAAAAGTGCTGTCGTAAATCACGATACATCTTGGTGCCTCTAGGATGAATAGAATATATCGAACTAAGAGCTTCTGTCATCAGCTCCTGTCGAATCTCTCCATTAGGAATATATAGACGATCACCACATCGTAATGTCCCGTCATCATGAATGTGCAGTCCTGTCTGCTCTCCGGCCTCTATCTTTTCCTTTAATCTTCTGAATCTGGCGTCTGTAGGCAATGCTGTCTTGATCCTCTCTACTAGTGATGATTGTACTTGCAAGTTGGCTAGTGTCCCGTCTGCTCCGGGTATTATTACTTCAATGCCAAGACCTTGCAAGTCCTCCAATAATTCCTTATGTGTTGTAAGAAGTAAGCTATTGGTTTCCGGCTTAACGCGTCCGCTACAACGTTAGCCTTGCCTGGGTGGTAATGTAGCTCTATCTCAAAATCTTTCATCAATTCGAGCCATCAACGTTGCCTCATATTTAACTCCTTCTGCGTGAAGACGTACTTGAGGCTTTTGTGGTCTGTATAGATTTCCACTCGTTCCCCATATAAGTAATGTCTCCATAGCTTTAGAGCAAATACAACGGCTGCAAGTTCCAAGTCATGAGTTGGATAATTTTTCTCATGTACTCGTAACTGCCTAGATGCATATGCAATCACCTTGCCATGCTGCATCAATACGCATCCCAAGCCTTTCCCTGATGCGTCACTGTAGATCACATAGCCTCCTGATCCTGATAGAATAGTCAATACTGGTGCTGTGGTCAGTCGCTTCTTCAACTCCTCGAAAGCGGCTTGACACTCGTTGGTCCATATGAACTCTTGATCTTTGCAAGTTAACCGAGTCATAGGTGTTGCTATCCTTGAGAAGCTCTCCACAAACCGTCGGTAATATCCCGCAAGTCCAAGGAAACTTCTCACTTCTGCTGCTGATTTAGGAACAGGCCAAGTCTCGACTGCCGAGATCTTTTCTGGATCAACAGAAATACCATCTCCTGTAACAACATATCCAAGAAATGAGACTATGTCCAAGAAGAACTCATATTTACTGAGCTTTGCATATAACTGCTCTCTCCTCAAGGTCTCTAGAACAACCCGTAGGTGCTTCTCGTGCTCCTAGTAGTTCTTTGAATAGACAAGTATATCATCTATGAAGACGACCATGAACTGGTCCAAATAATGATGGAAGACTCGATGCATTAAGTCCATAAAGATAGCTGGAGCATTGGTCAATCCAAATGGCATAACCAGAAACTAGTAGTGCCCATATCTTGTCCGGAATGCGGTCTTCGGGATGTCCTCCTTCCGTATCTTCACCTGGTGATATCCCGATCTCAAATCTATCTTTGAGAACACCTTAGCTCCACTGAGCTGATCAAATAGGTCATCAATGCGTGGCAGTGGATATTTATTCTTCACAGTCACTGCATTTAAGGCTCTATAGTCAATGCACATACGCATTGATCCATCCTTCTTTGGTACAAACAACACTGGTGCTCCCCAGGGTGATGCACTTGGTCGGATGAAATATTTCTCTTATAGTTCTTTCAACTGTGTCTTCAGTTCATCCATCTCCCCAGGGTGATGCACTTGGGCGTTATTTTTGCCTAGGTTTATGCGCTGTTCGAGGTCAACTAATATACATATATGGAAGGAGGATAGGTGAGGATCATACCGGCGAAAACGAGGTCGAGTTTGGTTGAGCGAGGTGACGAAAAACAGGGCTGGAACACAGGTAAGATGATGTTCCAAACTGCAGCGCGCGGTTGTGCGCGTTGATCGCGGTCGTCGTGCGGTCGGCCGGGGAGGTCTGCGGCTTGGCTGGGCGGTTCTGGTGGCTCGGCGGCGGCGCTCTGGTCGCTAGGGTTTAGAGAGATATGAGTTTTAGGATTAGGTTTTGGAGAGGCGATGTTATGTATATATAAAGGGAGAGAGGGAATCGCGGTCATACGCGGGGGGGGGGGGTATTATGCTGCGACTGCTGCTGCGGTTCTTAATTTTTTCTCTTTGTTAATGGTTCGGGTTAGGAGCTAAAGGGTCGGGTTTTGGGTAGGATTCGTTAGGGAGTTAGATCCAATAGGAATTATTGTTTTTCTTTTTCTTTTTCTCTCTTTTTCTTATTTCTTTTTCTTTTCCTTTTCCAATCTTTTTCATTTCTTTTTCTTTCTTTTTCTTTTATATATATATATATATATATATATATATATGTATATATATATATATATATATAGAAAAATCTAGAATTTGTATTAATGCATACCATTAAGCTAGCAACTGTCTAAAGGGTCTCCTACATGAAATAAACTAGGAAAAATTTATACCGGCTCCATAAATCTCCTAAATTCACAAACACATAAAATAAAAATAAAATAAAATCTATTTCTCCTAATTAGCTCATAATTACTACAATTCAATTATATAATTAATAAAAAGGTTAATACGGTTTTTAGGATTAGGGGTTTTACAATATCAATGATGGAGAGCTACATGGGAGGGAGTGGGGAGAGTTGCTCTCACTTAAAATTTTTTTTCCAGTGCTCTTTTTTTTAATCAATTTTATATATTGTCCCATTAAAATTTTATTATTTTTAATTTCTTTATACATATTTACATTAGTTTTTTGTTTGTTTCTTCATAATTTTAATTTATAACAAAAAATTGATGTAGCAACCTTTATTTAACAAACTTTTGGACATATTTGATATTTGCTATTGACCCTCTCTTTTAATTTTCTGCATCCGTCCCATGTACCAACTACAATATGATAGCAAAAATATAAAACCATGATAGTCAATCTTATAACCACAAATAGAAGATAACAAAAGATTTTTGTACTGAATAGTCCAGTGATCAGATATATATACATACATGACATATAAAGAAACCATGGCCAACAAGTTTCATTCTAAAGCGACTAAATCGAAATTTAATTTATCAATGATAAACAACTGTGTCATTGCAGAAGCAATAACGACTTCAAAAAAAAAATTCAAAGATAAATCTAATACGAGAGAAGTCTGACATAAGAGAGAATGTTTATTGCGTCGCTCAAGTGTTACATCAATTTATACCCCTAAAACACTACCACAAAGCAAATTAGTTCAAACTGTCCAGCCCATGGTAATATGAGCGAATAACCAGCAACAGATCTTAGGTCATTATCCGAGCCGACCTCACATAGATGCTATCTACAACCTTGCCTATATTGGATGTCATCTCTAGCGTTGCAGGGAAGATATCATCCGTCTTAGGCTCCTCAAAGTTAATAAGACATCCAACATCCTGATCCAGTGTCCTTGCAAACTTCTTGTGTAGTATCATTTTTTCTAAAATATCCGGCGTAACGCTCGGGACTTTGTGCACGCTGCGTTGCATGTCTTTTGGGCCCACTGTCCTCCCAAAATTCTACCTTTTTGATCCACTGTCTCTCAAATCAACCATTTATAAATTGAATGAATAATACGTCCCCATTGCTTGATTCATTGATCTTTAGCCACCTCGCCACCTTGGGGATTACAAAGAAGAAAGGTCACAGTTTGGTCAGAAGGCTTTTTAGCTCCTCACATTTCTTTTTTGTGTGAGGAGTTCCGAAAGGTTGGAGATTGCATGTTCTTTGATGTGAAGTGTTTCTGTGGACTTTGAAGGCTCTTCAAGTGTAAGGTATAAAACCAAGTTTGATTCTAAAGGATCTTTAACCTCAAAGGCATGTGCTAACGAATGAGCGGTGACATGAAGATATGATTTTAAAGCCATTGCACCTGTTTAAAGAAAACAACCCTACAAGATAAGAACACGAAAACTATCGCTCATCAATAGATTATGTAAAAATTATGACAGAGAGTAAAAGTAAGAGCCTATTTGGTGTCACGCCCCAGTCCCAAAATACGTAGGACTAGGAATACGTAACACGCCGAGTCGTATGTATATGAACCCCAATATATGGAAATCATATACACACGTACGCTGTAAATGAATATGCAATCCACCAGTGGTAATATACTGTCACAAAAAGTCACACACAATCTATATCTCATCCACAGCACAAATAATTAGTAGGAACAACAAGTCACAACAAGTATCAGGTCTGATAGTCAGGTGGAAACAAATCCACTACAAAACGACTATACTGCAGTAGTAACAAAATCTCTAAACAGTGGAAACAAGTCATAGCTACTCTGAGGGTAAGACCTCCTCTGTCTGGTATGTAGAGTCGGGTCCAGGTCCGTACTCCTGTGGATACTCCTGCTCGTCCATATCTGGAAAGAGACCAGGTCCTCAGAGGGACGTAACAAGATACATAATAATATGTCAATAAGTACTGAAATATAAACATCCAATGGGTCGCCTAACCGTCTAAGTGAATGCAATTTGAGAACAACTTTTCCAACGCGTGGGCTATCTGGCCATAATGGGATTGGCATGATTCTCTAGGAGAATCAGGGGCCTACAAGCGTACCATCTTTTGGACGGCAAAGGCCGCCTGCAATATATATAGGATCACAACCACCCGTTTCTCCAGCGGAGAATCCGTGCGAACTAGGGAAAGTGTAAATGAGCCCAAACGCCTTACTTGTTGTTCTCCCCACCCCATGCTCTAAGCATGCCACATTCATGACACGATAAAACCTCTAAATAACTGCCAGGTCTACTAGCATACAAAGTTTCTATTAGCAGTCATCCCTAACGCACGACCAATACGTACAGAAGGCCAGACCTGTCACGCAGTCCGTGATCTATATGAGACTCATAACTCGTGTAACAACTGTGACACAGCCAATGAATCTAATGATGCTCCATAATTCTGGGGTGGTCTCATAAAATAGGTCCAAAATCTACATAAATGAACATCTATATAAGCAGAATTAAATATGCATGTATCAACTGAAATGTAAAGAACAGTATAATGGCAAGGTATACTTGCCAAGCAAAAGTCCTGAAGAGTGCAACGTCCAATACAGTGCTTTAGTTCGTTGTAAGAAGAAGTGGGATTAGGATTTGGAAGAGTTGTAGTAACACATATATATATATAGTGATAAGAGGCGGTGGGGGTTACTTAATGGTTAAGGAATCACTGTCGCTGCTGTTTCTTCCTATCATTGGGTTAGATTGCGGTTAAGGAGAGTTTAGTAATAATCAGGTAAAGAGGCGGTGGAAATGAGGCGGTGGTGTTTGTTTTATGCGCGGTGTAGAAATTTAAGCAGTGGAGTTCTATTTTACGCGCGGATCAGAATTTAGGCGGGTGGTGAGGTTTACGCGCGGAATTGGGAATAACAATTCGGTTTTGCTACTGCGGCTGCTGATATTTTCCTATTGGGTTTGGGTTAATGGTTTTCGGGTTGAGATAAAATAGGAATCCAACCCGTTTTCTTTTATTTTCCTTTCTAATAAACTATATATATATATATATATATATATATATATATATATATATATATATATATATATATATATATATATATATATATATATATATATATATACACTTAGAAATTTTTAGAATTTATATTGGTGCATATGCAACTGTACAAAGGGTCTCCTACGTGGAATAAATTTGAAAAAATTTATAATGGTTCCATAATACTCTAAATGCTCAAACATCTCAAAATAAAATCTAATAAAATCTATTCTCTCTATTTAGCTCATAACTACTATAAATAATAAATTACATAATTAATAATAATAGATAAATACGGTTTTCAGAATTAGGATTCTTACATTTGGTCCAGAACTAAAAGCTAACTTTGATGATAAATCATAATGGGCTGGAATCATCTATTGAAGGAATAACAAATTAAATAACTACTACAAGGAAAATTAAAGCAGGAAATAGAAGATCATTAGGGAAATTATCAAAGGTATAAATTTACTTATATGCAGAAGAGGCTACTCGATATTTATTAACAAGAGGATAAAATCTTCAAGTATGTTGATATTCTTTTAAATCTGGTTATCTTAGCTTCAATTTGTTTTGTCAATCTAGATTGATCTCCCAAGCCTCATCAAGTAGTGGAATAGGTCCTCCTCGATTCAAAATGGATAATTTATCCATTGTCTAGACCCCTCCAGACAGTAACTGATGGGAATAAATTTTCAAATTAATTAATGAAGACGTTACAGTGGGTTCACTCCACTCCCCCTTCCCAACCATCATCACAGGAATCGTCTCCTTTGTATTTAAAAAAAAAATCATGTTCTATAACCGAAATATTTTGAAAGAAATTGGAGTCCAAGCATGTTCTTTTCATAATAATTCACGTGCCATGCTATCATCACTATCTAAATCTTGAGGCATAGTGTATTGAAGACTGGAATCACCAAAAAAAAAGTAAAAGAAAAAATACCCCTTGACAACACCAATAAAGAAAGACAATTTTTATTTCTTTAGAAGAAACTGGTGGGCACGATCTTCAAATATTTGGTCAAGTTGTGGCGAAAAGAGACTAAAAAGAAGACATTGCATAAAAGAACAGTCTTACTCTTGAATCATTCACAAATCCTATTCGGTTATTGTCGAAGTCGAACAATGTATGATACACATCCATAAAGAATAAAAAAATCTTGCATCAAGTAGATTTTGACATAAGAAATAAAACATTGGAAGAGCTTTTGTTTATATATGGACATATAGATAATTTTATTATTGTAAAAATACTTTAAGAACCGTTCGTTAATGAATTAAGTTGGACCGATTTAAAAATTGCTACTTATAATTATTCAAAATCGGATCCTTATAATCTAATAAAAAAGACCTCATAAGAACAATTGTCGAGTAGAACCATACAATGTATTTGACATTTTGTGTATTGTTATTGTTATTCATCTAACTATTTTTTTTTAAAAATGTTAAAAAGTAGCGAAGGCACGGATCATAGTGACAACTGAATAGATCTGTCACGCCCCAGTTCCAAAAATATACGGAACTAGGCCACGTGGCATTGGCCAGCTGACACGTCACTAAGGGAATACCCAATTTAATGGACCCAAAGTGATGTGCTACGCTGTCCTAAACTACTACAAGTCTAAATACAGGTAAATCTATCTCATCCACAAGAATATCAGGGAAAGTACTGAATATAAATAGATGCTAAATCTGAAATGTCATATACAACCCAGATAAAGTCAGGTGGGAACAATCCCACTACAAAAGTAAGCAGGAGTGAAATAAGATAAACTAGCGTAACATCCTCAAAATATGTAGCTTCAACTCCAGGTGCACTCAGGTAGACTCTGACGGCATCTCCTCTAACTCCGTCTCCGAGACATGTCCAGACTCCTGTCCAGGTCCAGGTACTGTGGGGTGGAATGTCTCAGCTAAATCTGGCAGGGAACCAGGTCCTCAGAGGGACGTAACAAGATACAGAAAAATGACATGCCATGTAATGTAAATACTGAATAAATAAATTACTGAATAAAATAAATACATGGTGCTAACCATCTAAGTGAAATGCAATTTGAGACAACCTAGTACGTATGGGAAATGTGTGGCTAGACATATGCTGACGTAATTCACCAATCTGTAGTGACTGGCTAGTATATACCACATATGCCCCCGTTCAAGGGCACTATACAATTTTCCATCTACGATGAGAATGGTCACATGAATATATATATATATCATCCGTATCACTCCGTCGAGTGCGGCACATGGTAAAGAGGTGGGTGTCCCATACGTATTTTAGTCGTTCTCCCCTCCCAATGTAACTAAATGTCAAGTCGTATATTTTCTGACTTATTCTAATCCGTGATGCGGTCACACGTACTGGTAGCTAGTCAACTACGCAGCTCGCATCCCAATATGCATTGCAACCATGTTGCGTGTTCCCGTGATAGGGTCTAGGAGAATATCAGGATATTCTCACAGTTGTTGGTAAGTCTGTAACTACTACGTTGATTACCCTAAGTCAACGTATCTGTTGACTGTACCCAAGGCAATCTCAGATACATACTGTTATATGTAATTTCAGGAGCAGTTTCATATGACAATAATTGAATTTAAATAAGAACATTTAACAGTTAATATTTAAGCAGTAAAAACTTGGCAAGGTATACTTGCCTACTCCCTGATAATGTTGATAACCTGATCTCGCAGTCAGGTTTTGAGGTTGCTGGTGACAGGGGTCACTGGTTGTGGTGAATGTGGTTTCTGTTA
The DNA here is from genome assembly GCA_036927795.1 of Iris macrosiphon. NCBI lineage: Eukaryota > Viridiplantae > Streptophyta > Magnoliopsida > Asparagales > Iridaceae > Iris > Iris macrosiphon. The sequence goes on along the minus strand of JAYESA010000002.1, from coordinate 195,738,744 downwards.
AAACAGACAGGGTTCGTGAATATCAAGGCTGTAATATAAAGTATGTATATATACTTATATACACATATATAACATAGATATATATATAGTATGTATATATATAGATATAATATATAGCAGTATATATAGTATATAAAGAACAGACAAATGCAGGTATTATATAATAGTAGCAGGGTATATCCACTGCTATATATATATAATAATATAATATTATCAGGGTGTATCCACTGATATATAATAATATGGTAGTCAGGGTATATCCACTGAATTATATATAATAAATAATAATCAGGGTATATCCACTGATATATATATAGATAAATTGAAATGACAGGGTAGAAATTAAATACATATATATATCTATGTACTGTATTATACAGTACTATATAGTATATATTATATATAGATAATATATATATAGATATAAAATAAAATGACATTGCAGGAATTTAAATACATATATAAATGCTGTACTATCCAGCACTAAATAATATCAGGGTCTATATGTGACCACTGTTATATATAGTAGTATATAATAGCAGGGTATATCCGCTGATATATATAGTATAGTATAAATAAAAGACAGTGCAGAAATTTAATATATATATAAATACATTTATTTACCTATATATAACAGAAGGAAAATGCAGGAATTTTAAATACGTATATATACTGTATCATTATTATAATAAATATAAAATATAAATATATATAATATATATGTACTGTATAACCAGTATTATGATATAATATACATATAGAATATATATAAATATATATGTACATATATTTATATATACCTCATATATATATATATAATATATATATAATAACAGAAATAACAAAGCATATATATATATACATATATATATACCATAAAGATAATAAGTATAATATGTATGTAAATACATATATGTTTTATATATAAATACATTTTATATACTGTATATATATTTTTAATGTAAATATAATAATAGATATATATACAAAATATACATAAATATATAATACCTTAATTATAACATATATATGTATAAATATACATAGATATATATATATATATATATATATATATATATATAAATATATTAATACCCAATTAAATATATAATAATATAATATGCATTTAGTATAATTATACTGTATTTATACAGTATATAATTAATATAACAGTATATATTAATATATATATATATAACATATATATATAAGTATATGTATACATATATATATACATGTATAAATAAATACATATATACGTATAATTACTAGGGGGGTATACCTACTGTCAGGGGGCCCACTGGGCTTGCCGCCGGTGGAAGCACGGCGGCGGAGTCGCCGGCGGCTGGCCGGAGAGTCGCCTGCAGCAGCAGCTGCAGTCGGCAACAGCAGCAACAACAGCAACGTGCGGCAGCTGCAGCGCCGGTAGCGGCGGCGGAGGAGGTGGTGCAGGCCGTCGGGGTGGCGGAGGAGGAGGTGGCGAAGGGTTCTGAGGTGGTGGCGGAGGTCGGGGATGGCCGGAGTGGCGGTGGGAAGCGTCGGGAAGGTGGTTCGGGGAAGATGGCAGAGTGAGGCGGTGGGGATTGCGGGGGAGCTGCCGACGACGGAGGCCGTCGTGGGGCCGCGGGATGGTGGTGGGTCGGTAGGGGAGGTCAAGGCGGAGCGAATGAGGGTGGTGGCGGTGGTCGGCGACGGCTAGGGCGGCGGTGGTGGGCGGTCGGAGGTGGAGTAGCTACTGTGGCAGTGTGGGGAGTTCGGGTCTGCGGTGGCTGGCCACGGCGGAGTAGGGCGGCTCAGGCGGCTGGACTTGACCGGAGGGGAGAGGGGGTCAGGGCGGAGGGTTCGCCGGAGGTGGGCGGCCGGCGGTACACGGTGGTCGGCTGTGAGGAGTGAGGGATGAGAGAGGGTGTGTGGTGTTAGGGTTTATATAGAATTTGGGTAATGGCATTTTAGTAAATAAGTAGAACTTTGGGGGTATTTTGATAATTTTGGATTTTTGGGATATTTTCAGCAGATTTTTCTGTGGGTCCCATGCCACCTATTGTCTAGCCAATAGGGTAATGCCATCTAACATGCATTTTTGCATAAAAACCCTAACTTTTCATAATTTGCATAAAAGTCCAGAAATTGGAAAATTGCACAATTATGCAATTTGTCTGAAAAATCACCTGGTTCTAAAATTACCAAAATTCACAGAATTGAGGGGAAATGCTGGGGAGAATGTTTTGAACTGTGTGGGGTGAGTCTGGGCAGATGCAGGGTCTGATTTCTTAGGTGATACGGGTCACCGTATTTATTATTTAATAAATACTGCGCACGGTGTTCACTAATTATTTAAGGGCAGTTAGGGTCATAATTTTTCTACGGTGTCAATACGATAATTGTAATACAATTAGTGTAGAATATTATCGTATTTTTGGTTGGGCAAAACAGGTGCCTACTTGTCCTCAAATCTCTAGGGTACAGAGGTGGATAAAGAGCAGAAAATTAAATAGGGATTAAATACGTACGTTTGTAACGATATTTGTGCGACTAAAACGAAGCACAAAACGAGGTTTCTGGGAGTTGCTAAAAATACAAAAAATGTAGTCTAGCAAGTCTAGGGCAGGGATGTGAAATTAGTTTAGGGTTAACAGCTAGTGTGGTGCCCTAATTTATTGTGTAATAAACAGGTGCACAATCAATAGAATATATAATAAATAAATTTTAAAAAAAAGTTGCATTGATTCTAATTAACTAAAAATAATATTAAAATACTGAAATCTGGTCGAGGGAGTTTACAAGATCACCCAACTGTCTAAAATACAGTATATCTATTCTACTATATAATGCCAAAACTAGGCTTCACCGTGAAAGTTTTTCGTTCCAAAAATAGCCTTCATTACATTTCAATATATATTAACGTTGATAAGGATATCTAAGTAATTAAAAACAGTAATTAAATACGTATTAAATGTATGTACGCATGCATGAGGCAACTTGGAAAATGATAGTTAATAAAACAAAGATATGCATACATGCAAAGTAGGTAGTTTGGAGAATAAAACAAAAGTTAATAAAGCATGTATGCAAAGTAGGCACATGAACCCAAGAGATAAGAGAAATCTTTCATATTTTCGTCATTTAATTTCTCCCAACTTTTCCTATTATATTTCCACCTATAATAAAATTAAGAAATTGTCGGTTGCTCTTTTAATAAAGAAATAATTTAGCTAAAATACGTGCAATGCACGTGCGTATATACTAGTTTATTATACGTAAGAAAAGGTCTATGCACAAAAAAGGAGCAAGAGATTGTGACGATGTCAAAGAATCCGGGACCACAAAATAGCACGAGACTACGAGAAAATCCAAAGGGTAAATTGGTAATTCTCCCCCTCCCAAACATCGTTTCTCTAACTTCCCTCAACCACAAATTCCCTCCTCCGCCAAACGCGTGCGAACGAGACCGAAGCTCAGAGAGTCCCACGAGAAGAAAGGGTTACGCGAGTGACTCCTCCACCACCGACCCTCCGGCAAATTTATCCGATCTCCGCCGTCGGACCCCCTTCACCGGAGAATCCCAGCAGCTGTATTCATGTCGGGCCTCACCGGATCCCCGCCGGAGCGGTTCTGCGCCCGGATCCGCTTCCGAGCCCTCGGGAAATGAACCCCCTCTCCGCTGTCGTTGGATACCGGGCCCTCTCTGCCAACGGTCACGATCTCGTCCACGGATGGAGGGAAGCAGCAGCGACTTAGGTCTCTCTCTCTCTCTCTCTCTCTATATGTTTAAAGTCACTCTCTTTTTCTTCTCTCCACTTCACTCATACACACACTCTCTTTCTCTCAATTTCATTAGGAATAAAGTTAGGGCTTCCGATCCTCCCTCTCAAATTGTAATGTTACGGGTAACTTTCCCGCTGATTCATTCGTGGGCTGTTCTCTTTTGAAAAATTAGGGTTTCATTCGAAAATTTGAAAATATAGCCGCGCGAGCAGTTCGACTGGTTCGAGTGAGCTTAAAGTTGGGATCTTGTTGACTCTTTTGTAGCCATTCGGGGATTATTGGGTGATTGGTTTGAATCTGATTTCTTTGCTTGGAGATTTTGTTTTCGGGTTCTTCACTTTTGAAAATTTATGGTTTCGTTTGAAATTTGAAGAATTAACTATGTCGGGAGTTTGATTCGCTCGAACGAGCTTAAAGTTGGGATTTTGTTGCCACGCTCGGCGCCGTATGAGTTTTTTTTGGTTGGTTTGCATGGGATTTCTTTGCTTTCTTGGAAACTATGTTGTTTTAGTTACATTTTCCAAAAATCATATATAGATTTTGTAGATTTTAGTAATTGTTGATGTAATAATCTGGCTAGTCACCGGTCAAATCTGCAATGGCTACTTTTTTTTTTATAAGAACTAACACCTCAAGATTGATTTTAGAGACGGGATTAATTTTTCTGTAGCCTTCTTAAATGTATTCAAGTACCAATTACGTGACATGGCCATTCTATTCAAGAAAGTGGCACCAAAAAGCGAAGTTCCAGTTGTACATGTGGGATTTTATCATGGAATCACAGGCATTCCAAACTTTGTGCCATGTTCGTGTCACATTGTTTTGGGTGCAACACGGACATTCCTACAGTAGGACATGCCAATATTATTGCCATGCTCCTGTTGTAGTATTCGAAATCTTGTTATGTCCTATTTGTGACCGTGCAACATAGGATTTTAGAAACAAACCATTTCCCACATCCGTTAAAATGGGTTTCTCTCGGATTCATTAGGAACTGTAAAGTATCACATATTTGCCGTATATTTTTGTTAGTTTCCAACTGAAATGGATGGAGTTACATTATATATATATATATATTTTGGAACAAAATAATTGTGTTACAACTCCTGCTACGAAGGCCTACAGACTCGGCCCAAAGGCCACACTCCCAGCCCGCATCCGCATCGCACCTGCATCGCACCTGCACCGCACCGGCATCCGCGTTTGGCCCGCACTCACATTTATTCTCCCACAGGGAATTAAATGTGCTGCCCTCGTTGCTTGAACCTGTAACCTCTTGGGAGGATATGCCTTACTCTAACCACTTGAACTAGAGGTCCTTGGCTATATATATATATATATATATATATATATATATATATATGAATGTGAATCCAAAATCATGACTAGAACCACGGAAAGTTCCAAAATTGTTGAAACTGAAACCACAAGCGGAGAGCTGAGAAAGAAAGTGATTTCTCTAACCTTGTTAATCTCTCTCACTTGTTCTTTCATGAGCTCGGTGTGCCTTGCTTCAGCCAAGCGCACACCTTGCTCTTGCTGCGAACAAGCATGACCTTGTTTAAGGATCTAATTTTGTCACTAATCCTTCCTATCAAGTTTTCAAGTGCCACCATATCTTCGCTGCTTTGTCATGAACAATTGTCACTTGCAACAAAGCACTTTCGAGGTTGAGGACCTTTGTTTTTCTTCATATTATGATATGAACATGTCTCTTGGAAGCCAGAAGTAGGAGCATGGGAGCGCGGATACTTATAAGAGTGTAAAGTTGGAAGCGTGCACTATTTTTTTTTATGTTTATTAATTATTGTTATCAAAATTTATAAATATATTAATATTTATTAGATTTTATAAAGTTAAGTTCAAAGTTACATAGAGATTATTTACATGGTAATTTTTTATGATGTCAAGGTAAGTAATCTTTAGTTTTTTGTTACTTTAATGAACGCGTATTATTATTTTTTTAACTTTCTTTCCAAATTTTATGCTCTCTTAAAAAATTCTGGTTCTGTTATGGGAAGTGTTTCCGTTGCTTGGGAATCGAGCTCCCAAGTCGCTCCTAAGTAAGAACCGTCAAATCGAGGTTGTTACTGAGATTCGTTGGCCTCCTAGGAGATTCTGGCTTCGAAGACGTGTCTTGCTTTGTCCAAGTGTGCCCCTTCTGTGCTTTTTGCTAAGTTCCCAAGCACTGTTTACTTTCCTCATACGTCTTATTTTTTGCACTTTGCAGTTTACGCCTAAGGAACTTGGTGCCTAAGTGCTCTTTTAATCTTTGACAGCTATACTCCCGAGTAAAGTGGGCATTGAAGTTTTGGCACATTCATGCAATCACACTCAAGAGTATCTGTCAAGTAATTTGATCAATTGCTTGGAAGATCCAATTTTGTGCCTGTACTTTAAGATACTATTATCCACTCATGGATAGTATATGAATACACCATTATTGTATATTATGTGGTCTTTTTAACAATAACAACGTTTAAATTCTTTGGGGTCATTAATCATTGCTTGGATTTTAAAAATTGAAGTTTACAAAACCCATCTTGAATTTTATAATTGTAACTTCCATTAAGTCATTACATACCTCATTTGTCCTACGAGTTTTAGACTTGGAGTCAATACCTTACCTGTTTACTTCAAAACCTTTTCAGGGAAACACCCATGGATTATGATGACAGCGAATTTCAAAACCAGAGTTTTCATCTTGTAGGAGAAGAAAACAACAAATTCCCTTCAAGCTTACAATCATTTGCTCTACCGAAAATTGACATTGATGAACACCTTCAGGTACATCTTAGGTTTGATACAGATGTTTTACTAGGCATACAAGGTCAGGACAACAATTGGATCGAGGACTTCTCATCTGGAACAACTGCAATTGAATTCAGTTCGACTGCTGCTGAGTCTTGCTCGATTTCTAGGCATAACAATGTCTGGTCTGAAGCTACATCATCTGAATCAGTTGAAATGTTACTGAAATCTGTTGTAGAGGATGAGATGACTGACAGAAACATGGAAGCAGTTGCGCATGATGGGTTAATTGATGAGAAAGATAAAAGGGATGGCACTTTAAAGCAAGGTGATGACCATAGCTCGAAGATGGGGGATACCGGACAGAATGACCCATCACTACCACCTGATAAATGCATGAGTAACTTAACTATGGTAGATGAAGTCACAATTGGAGTTCAGACTCCGGTTGAAGGTATGTGTCAAACTGTGTCTTTTAGATGTGTACATCTCAAACTTATGATGATAAGATCTGGAGTTCAACTGGGCTCAAGTTTCATGGGTTAAAGTGAAACTCCGATGGGACTTTTTTTTTAAGCTGTCATACAAGTGAAAAGTGTAATTCACCATTAGATGAATCAAGTAGAAAAGTGTTCAGCAACCTATTAGGTTGCACCGGAACCCCCATGAAAGGTCTTTGGATAATAGCTAATAACAAAATCCGATTTCCACTAAATAATTAAGTTTGAGTGTAAAAAGAGATCCTGAATGTATTTCTGGTTTGGGCCGGATGTAAAAAATGGAACCTTGATTAATTTCGCATCGAATTTAGTCGGTATTTTAAGTTCTGTTTTGGTGTGGGCCGGCTTGTTTTTGAGAGATGTAATTGTTTTCTTGATGTTTTTTTCAGAATCCTGTATTATTCCCACATTTTTCGAGCATTTGTACAAGAACAAGGAAAGAAAACGGGTCAAAGGATGCCCAAAGCGAACCCAAACACGAGTTTCTAAAGTGGGCTAGATAGGGTAGTGATTCTTTGGTCCTTATTAGCTTTGGATTCAAATTTGGGAGAAGATATACTAAATGGGTTTGATTCTGGTTATACTTGAATACCAAAACCAACTAGTTGACAAACCTACACTGTTGGTGTTCGTATTTGTCTTATGTCACGCTTGGTTTGAATCTGGATAAAAAAGGAAAAAAAATGTGGGTGAGGATACGGATCTTGTGTTTTCTTGGGTCAGTCGGGCTCAGAAATATAATAGTGTCAGTGTCAGATGAACTGGACATGGATTCAGCCAGATTTAGTTTGAATTTGGATCAGAAAGAAGGCAGGGGAGGATTAGGTGTTTTTTTGGGGTCAGTTGCACTCTGAAATATAAGGTCGAAGTTGGTTCTGTACAGTTAACAGTTGCTCTGACCCAATAATTTAAGTCACGAGTTCTCTCTTTTGAGCCTACTGTAGTATCCCCATAATTAGACATCATTGATGGATGGAGAAGAGGAGGAAAGATAAGGTGAGATGTGGACTGAGAGTTTTCCTTTTGGGTAGAGACTGGAGAGGGACTGGAGTTGGTCCGGGAAGTGTTTCTTTATAGGATGAGGGGAATTCATTAGCGGACCCAGAAATTACATAGATGCCCCTGATCTTTTTGATGTTAAATTGAAACTGCTAGAGGAGGGGGACACTTCTCTTCTTTTATTTGTTTTTTGGGGAAAAAGAGCAGATGGCACTATATATCATACTTGAGCCTTGGAAGAGGAGTTGAATGTATGCAACTCAGATTGGCAGTGCAATTTTATGTATTACTTGGCATGCCTTGTCAGGACAAGTTAGATGTATATTTGTTAAACAATAATTTGGTATTTATTTGTTAATTTGTATCATTGTATGTGATGTTGAATCATCAGCTATTGTATTTAGGTTTTCTTTTTATCTTGATATATGTCGACAGATATAAAGCACTAGGCCAAAGAGGGGGGATAAATATAACTTTAATTCATATAACATACAGAAATAATGTATCACATGTGTGCTTGTGTAAATAGATAAATATAAAAAAAATGGACTAGTAACTAGAGAGATACATTACAGATAGAGATAGATAGATAGATATAGGATTTGAACCCCAAAACCGAAAGAATACACTCACGAAAATCCGCTTCCTATATCTTGTTGTACATTATTTGAATGATTTTGAATTCTCTTTCATAACCACCACGTGGTACCAATGTGCGTGGTTGACACAATGAGAAGAAAACACACACTGAAAATCCGCTGCATATATCATGTTGTACATTATTTGAATGATTTTGAATTCTCTTTCGTAACCACCACATGGTACCAATGTGTATGGTTGACACAATGAGATTCAAACCAAGGACCATGTTCTAATTGTCAAGGAAACTGAATAACACATTTATACTGCAATCTGTTGATCAAAAAAATTTGGGGTCACTTCATGGATAAGCAGAGGACTCAAAATGCTTTGAATTTATGGTTTGTAGATATTTAGGACCATGTAGCAAGATGGATCTAATGTATTTTCACTATGAGCGGGGTGGGTTTTCTTTGATTTCACGACGAGGATTTGGATTTAGATCCTCTTGAAGGGTCCAAGTCTCTCTCTCTCTCTCTCTCTCTCTCTCTCTCCCCTCCCCTCCCCTCCCCACACACGTGACATATACCATTCTCATCCATTTTCTAGATCAATATGTATTGACATATTTGTAATTTTGTATCCGTTGCAGTGGCCACAGGTAATAAATTAAATGTCACACACGCTACTTCGGATTGGCCTTTGTATTGTTGCATACACGACAATAATAAGGTTCGCAGTATCGGTATCAAACCCTTTCTATGAGTATCGGGATCGGCGATATCAGTGGTTTCATATCGGAGTATCATATTTTTTGGTATCGGAAAGCAAATAATTATTAATAAATTTAGAGAAAATATTTTAGACATTTAGGTATAATTTTAAGTTTTTTTTGCATGATTTCATAGTAATTTTGAAATTGAATGATATAGTAGTCACCTTTGCTTGTTGGTTTACCTGCAATAGAGTAAGTTTTACAGAAAATTACTTAAAAAGCAAAAAACTTTATATATATATATTATAGAAAAGGCACAATGTTTTGTATATTTGTTTATGCAGCATATTGTCGTCCAAAAATAGGGCGTAAAACCTTAGAAAAAAAATTAAAAAAATACTCACGCCCAAAAATAGGACGTAAGTTACTAAGTTACGTCATATTTTGGTGCGTGAGTAGTTAATTACCTAATTAATTTAAATTTAATCCCGGATTAGAAATAAATAACCGTGATTTAAAAAAATAAAATAAAAACTAACGCCTAAAAATTAGGCGTAAGTTGCTATATATATAACTCACGCCTAAAAATCAGGCGTAAGTAATATTAAAACAATTGTTGAAATGGCTGACTAAGGTTCTTGTCCGAAAGGGCGTGGGTTCAAATTCCACTCTCATTTTTTCCTTGAATTTTCTTTCAAAGTCTTCTATCCTAGTGAAAAATAAGTTATGGTTCTTTGTATTTAACCCTACAATCCTAATCCATAACAAATAAAATCTTTTGTAAATTTTTTCCATTTTTAAACACTTTTTCCAATCCTCCTTTCATTTATTTATTAATTAATTTGTTAATATTAAATTTTTTTGGAATTTTTTTTCTTCTGATCTAAGCCTCTGTCCTCCGGTCCTTCTTTCATTTATTTCTAATATTATTATATAGTTAGGATAATATCAGCTTAATATCTAATATTATTATATAGTTAGGATAATATTAGGATATTATGATATTAATATATAGTTAATATATAGTTATGGATATTAGGATATTAATATATAGTTAATCTTAACAGTTAGCTTAATATCAAATTCCGTAGTAAAAAAAAGTAAAAAAAAAAAAACACACTTACGCCAAATATTAGGGCGTAAGTCCTTTAAAAAAAAACTTACGCCAAATATTAGGACGTAAGTCCTTAGGTTACGCCAAATAAAAGGGCGAAAGTCGGCTTAATAATAATAATCTAAACGCGGTTATAAAAATCTTAACTTAAACAACCCGAACTCGGTTATAAAAATCTTAATTAAGGATTTTGGGTTACTTACGCACTAAAATAGGTTACGCCTATTTTTTGGCGATATTATGCTCTATGTGGATTTTTTCCAAACTTTATGCTTTTTTCGCAATAAACATGAAGTTTATTGCTCTGACTGCAATTTTTCGTAAGTTTTATTCATTTACATGCTTTTACAGCCTTACTATGCTTTTACATCCTTGTTGATTAGTCTTTTTCGTTCAATTTACTTTGCCGATTGACTTGGAAAGAGACACCCAATGTCGGTATCGGTCAGGATCGGTATCGGATTGGGGCCAAATCGTATCGGTATCAGCCGATACTGCAAATATGGACAATATCTGACGGTTATTGCTGCGGTGCAGGTAGTGATGTTCAGAAAAGTTCTGATTGTATTACTTGTACCAGTGCTCAAGATTATTCTTCATCTTCGTTGGGTAACCTTAGTGTGGGCCCTGAAGAATTCCACATTCCAGTTCCTTCTGATCAAGTAGTGGAAGAAGACACTAGGATTAGCATGACCGAGAGGTCAGATTTTCTATCTAATGATGGTCTGAAAGAGAGTCAGGTCAGTAAAAGGGATGAAGTGAATGAACAGTATCCCAGGGGGCAGGAAGTGATGCGTCGCCTTTCTAGCGGAAAAGATTCTTCCTTTTTGGACCCTATTATGGATTCTATGGTGCCAATGGATCAAGAATGCAACAAATCTGGTTATAGTGAGAACCCTGATGTGTTTCTAGAAGCTATTGCTTACCCAGTAAAGGCTTTGAACAAGGACACTGAAGCAAGTGAGAGAAGTTCAATACATGCAAAGGATATGTGTTCACTGGTGAAGGAAGGAGATACATCTATTGGTCCACAAACTCTCAAAGTTGGCGATGAACATGTTCCTGTTCTGTCCCATCTGGGTGAAGATTCTGAAGATGTGTGCTATAAGCCATCAGATCCTTGCTCTAAGGTTGAGTATCTCCGTGCTGAATTGCCAACTCATACTGCCAATAATCGTGGAGAGGAACCACTCGACTCTTATATAGAAGTAACTGGAGGAGAAGAATCCCCTGAACGACACCTGACTAAAAATAGCAGTATAGGAGATGCATCAAAAATGGCATTGGAAGTGCATGCTACATCTCCCGTGGATTTTGAAACACAGATTAATGAAGTGAAAGATGTCAATGGTTTGGATAACTTCAAATCACAAGCTCCTGAGCCTGCTGTTGTAGAAAAGCATTTTGAAGATGAAGCTGCTAAGAAACCCGAAGCTGGTGTGAATGTCTCAGATGCTCACATGCCTGCTGATCTTTCCCATGTTGATGTTAAGATCACTTCTCCTATTGCTGATGATTTGGATGGGAGGGACAAACTGGTGCCTTCCACCTGTCCTGAAGTTACCAGTGGGAATAGTGCTGGTGGTGTTTTCACAAAGAAGGCAGAAGACGGATCATCTTCTGGGAAAAATGCTCACACAACCTCAGTTTTGACTGATACAGTTGCCAAGATGACGGACGAATCAGGTGACTACTAACAAATTTCCAGATCTACTTATTTTCTTATCAATTGCTTTTAAATATTGAAAGTTTTGTGCACATATTTTTCTTCAGTACTTGGTCATGCCGAGGTTGATGTTGAATTGGTTCCCCTCAAGAAAGATACAAATATTCAGCAGTCACATCCTGTTGTTTCCAAACATGTGGTTGAGGTCCTTGAACAAAAGGGAAAGGGTATAGATGCTCATTTACCAAATGAACCAGTTGCAATTACTGATCCAGTTGTTACTAGCAGCTCTCATCCTAAAGGAGAGCTCTATAACGAGTCAGGTGACTCTTGCTTTTAATTTCTCCCTCCCTCCCTCTCTCTCTATATATATAATTATTACTGTTAAAATATTTTGGAAATGGATTACAAAAATATATATGCCTGCCCGACGCTGATGGGATTTTCTTGGTAGGTACCAAGGTTGCTTCTCTTGACCACCAAGATATATCTGCTGTGGAACAGAACGAGGAAGCTAACTCGAGCCCACTTGCATCAGAGTTGGTTCAATCCCATGAGAAGGAAATCATATTTTCTGCAAGTGCCTGTTTATCACATCCAGAGGGAAACTTGCTCACCCAATTATCAAGTAGGCCAGTTGCCAAACCTACTAATGATGATCATAGTCCTCTTGATTCTACAACTGAATCACAAACTATTATAGATGGGCAGTCTTCATCTTATGTGGACAAAGTTGATCCCTCATGTCAGAATGAGCCTCGATCGTTGATAAATAAACCAATCTCACAGGAAAATACTGTGGGCATCGAAGGGGCTCTTGTTGTCAATGATTCTGCTTCAAATGTAAAGGATGCCTGTGTTTCTCGGACAGTTTTTACACCGGTAGACAAGGAGATAGCTGTGAATATTACTGGTAATCTTATAGTAGCTTAGTTTTCTTTTACTCCTTTTGTTCTTAGTTGGAAATCTTTGCTTTATATTTTCATGGAAATATTGTGGTGTGACACTGCCCTCCTCTTTTTTGTTGTTTAAGGTGTGCTGCTTCCAAGTAACTTATGGCGATTTTCTATTATCTGTTTATAGTTGAATCTTTTACATTTTCCTTTTCAGTGAGACTTGCTAGTAATGATGAGGGACAAACGTTTCTTGAAACTCCATCTTCTGAAAAAAATTCTTCAGGTATTTATCTTTACAAGAAACAATGTTATATGAATAATTTATTCCTGGAGATGGCAAATAGACAGAATGTCTTGCCTTTCAAATGTCTGTATAACTATTTGAATGAATTTTGATTGCGTTTCCTGAAATAATGAAAATAAAAGCTGACTGTAGATGCCTTTCTTTATCCTGATACTCTACTAGCTACAGGACTATTTCGCCTGAGTTTCTAGAATCTGAATGTTGGAAAGACGACGTCAATCTGTGTGCTCTCAATATGTTACATGCATGGTCTTGTGCTGAAAGTTGATCCTAAAGATGCAGATGCATCATGTGTATTTGTGTTTCTGCTATGCTATGTTATTAACCCATGACAATTTCCCTTTTAATTATGCTGTGTCTAGCTGGGATGATCTTACAACCCATGTGTAAATATCTGCCATCTTTTATGTGTCTATTTGCTTTTTCATTCTAGATTCTCATAAAGCTCTTTCAGATATGTACAATGCTCATGTATTGCATGTGGTGCTCAGATTGTTCTTATAGACATTTCTACCTTTACCCTGTCTCAGTGCAATGCTTATAATGTCTCCGTATACCTGTTATTTTTTTTCCCTTCTATCTGCATTTCATGCTGGACTTTTAAATCATTATGTTATTTGTAGTTCTTTTAGATAGCTACATGGCTTATGTACTGCAGGTGATGCTCAAAATTATTTTACGAAGGTATCTTCTGCATTCCCTTTATCTAGAAGTGATGCTGAAGACCACTTGGTAGAAGCCAATAGTAGCAAACCAAGTTCCATGGAACCAAATTGTGGTTCTCCCACGGTTATCAGTTGCAGTGAACATGTAGAAGACGAAGAAGGGAGTAGGGTTACCTTAGATCGACCAGGCACTGCATCTAATAATGCTCCTCAGAATTCTTCTGAAACAGGGGGTAATATTGATAAAGTCCTGTCAAAAGCTGAGGATGATAGAAGCTTCACATTTGAGGTCGGCTCCCTAGCAGATCTTTCAAAGAAAAATCCTGGCATTGAATGGAAACCTTTCCCTAGTATGCAGACTTCTGAACTTCCCAAGGTAATTATCACCATAGTATATTATTTCAACACTATTTTTTAGTCGTCCCAGATTATGGTGAATGTTAAATAAACTTTGGTTGTTTTTCTTGATATTAAGATTTCAAAAGAGAAGTCTCATGGAAGTCGTACTGAATCCAAGGAAGGAAAGCAACATGGTGTCAGGAGGAAGACACCTAATGCCGATAAAACTACTCGGGTGACTGTATCCTCAAATGAAAGTCTAACAACGCCGAAAGTGAAGTCTGCTAAAGGAACATCAATAGTAAAGAAGCCTGGTGATAAGGATGCAAGATCATGCAGTGTCACTTCTACATCTGTTGGAACTGTGAACAGGGACATGCAGTTGGAAGAAAGTAGACAGCGCAAAGGCAATGAAATGAAGACTTCTTGTTCGCCGATTGTTCAGACATCTGGTTTGCCTGATTTGAACTCATCAGTTGCAGCAACAACATTGTTTTACCAACCTTTCACAGATCTGCAGCAAGTACAATTGCGTGCACAGATCTTTGTATATGGATCTCTAATGTAAGTAGTGGATCCTTATCTATTTTTCCTTCCGGTTAGGATTGTTCTTTGGTTGTTCTTTACTTCATAAGCTGTTTCTTTCCCAAGCATACCAAATTGAAAATTCTTTGGTTCTATGTGAAACTGGAGTGATTTTTTAAAAGAAGAAATGGAACCAAAATTATAGAGTTTATTTTGCTCATATTTTCTTGTTTGTATCATGTGCCTGGCTTGGTCCAATCATAATTTGAACATTTATAAAATGTGAACGGGATTTTTCAGCCTATATAAAATATGATATAAATTTCTACTTGTTATACCATGAGGTTCATGAGATACATATGGGCTTCATGGTAGTGCATCTTATGGAGTGGATGTGAAGAAGAGCGAGAAGTGGAATGTTGGAAGGATGAAAGAGAAACATGGAGGTTTGGACTTTGGGGTGGGGTCAGTGCCATAGGCGCATATGGTGTCAAGGTAGAAGAAGGGTTCAGAAGTCGCTGATTTAGTTGGTCATCGATGGATTGCATGATTTAGAGGTGGAGATCAGGAGAGGAGTCTTTGCATTTTTTCTCAGAAAAGAAACTCAGAAACATAGCTTAGTGGTAGTGCAGTAGGGATCATGTTGATTTTTATAGAGAAGTAATAAAGGGACATTGAATGACAGATTTCTACTCCCATAATCCATCATTTGGTTTTATTTGGTCGGTTCGTTTAACTTGCGAAAGAATGAAAAGTGAAAACTGAACCTACGTGTACCCGACTATCACTGAACAAAATAAACCAAATTTGGTCCCTTTGGTTCATTAATTTGGTTTTAATTGAATAAAGTGTATCCTTAATTCCCATTTTATTCATCAAATAATACTTTCATATTTTATTATTGCAGTCAGGGTGTCCTACCAGACGAGGCTTGTATGGTGTCGGCTTTTGGAGGAACTGGTGGGTCTTTTTTTTTATAATCACTTCTCATCTTGTCATCTTATGTTACTTAATGCTTTAATTTTTATTGCTCATTATTACGTACAAACAGATAGGGGAAGAAGCTCATGGGAAGCTGTGTGGCGTTTGTCTTTAGAAAAATATCAGAATCAGAAGTCACCTTTTGTTAATTCTGAGACAAAACATCCTCGTTCAGGTATGTCAACTAACTTCTCTTTTAAACAAACTGTTGTAGTTAACTGAATGGATTCTGGTTTATCTGGTACTGAATGAATACAGCTGTACGGGTGCCTGAACAAGTGTCGAGATGCAGCTCTCTTCAAAGCAGAGTCTCTAATACTTCTGCTAGTCAAAGTGGTGGCAAGGTTGTACCCTCAGTTCTTCAAAATTCTACTCCTTTGCCATCTCCTGTGTGGAGTACATCTACTAATGATGTGTTAATCCCTAATATGCCAAGAGGCATGCACCTTGACTTCAATCAGGCTTCGTCTCCATTGCAATCTTATTATTCTTCACAGACAAGGCAATTTGCGAACAATAGTACACCATGGTTATCTCAAGCCCCTTGTAACGGACCACGAGGTGTCCCAATCCAAGGTTCAACACTTAATGCTGTGACACAATATTCAACAGTTCCTGTTGTCGAAACAGTTATAGTAACTCCTGTGAGAGATTCATCCATGCCACGTGCTCCGAATATTCAGCTTGTGACCCCTGGTGCTTTACTGCCAACGTCATGTCCCTTGAGTGTAACTGCTGTGACAGGTGTGAAGAATGAAACTCAAAGGAAGACTGCAAGCCCAGGGACCAATAAGAATGCCTCTATTAGTCAGAAGCCCAGAAAAAGAAAGAAGGCTGCAGGAGCTGACGACCTTACTTCAACTATTCCTGTATCTCAATCTACTACAGAACCTGGTTCTACTGCTATTGCTGAAATTGTTCCACCTGCATCTGCTGACTTGGTCTCATCTTCTAGAATGCCTAAGGTTGCCTCTGGTAACCTTGTCACCACTACGCCTAACATCTTTCCTGCCCCTTATCAGATAGTAAGCAATAATACTACCGAGCAGAGGGCCATCTTTTCAGAAGAGACGAGCAGTAGAATCGAGCAGGCTAAACTGCAAGCTGAGGATGCTGCTTCTCTTGCTGCTGCTTCTGTCAGGCACAGCCAAGGCATATGGAGCCAGTTAGCTGCACAGAGAGATTCTGGACTGGCTTCAGAAGTTGAAGTAAAACTTGCTTCTGCAGCAGTAGCTGCTGCTGCTGCTGCATCTGTTGCAAAGGCAGCTGCAGCAGCTGCTAAAGTTGCATCGGATGCAGCTTTACAGGCAAAGATGATGGCTGATGAATTGGCTACAAAAGAAAATCTGACTCAGATTCCAGAGAGTGGCTCTGATACAGGAAAAAACTTGGGAAGGTTAACACCTGATTCAGTCTTAAAGGGAAAGGACAAGATTGATGGCTCTAGCTCAGTCATTTCTGCTGCACGTGAGGCTGCGAGGAGAAGGGTTGAAGCTGCTTCTGCTGCAGCAAAACGAGCAGAGAATATTGATGCCATAGTAAAAGCTGCAGAACTCGCTGCAGAAGCTGTATCACAAGCAGGAGCGATCATTGCAATGGGCGATCCCTTACCTTTCAGATTGAGTGAATTGATAGATGCTGGTCCGGAGGCTTTCCGGAAATTACTGCAGACTGGCACTGAAAAGGTCAATACAAAAAACCTGCTTGGAGCAGAAGATATGGTTTTGAACCACAGTGATCATCATGATCGAGTAGTAAAACGATCTAACGAAAATCCTTTGAACAATAAAGGCATACAAAAAACTGGTACTGAATATAGAGTATCGAACAGTGAGCAATCTGGTACATTGGCTGGAAACTATCAAGGTATAATATACAACTATTCTGTTACTTTTCGAGTATCAAACAATGTTAATTTATGTATGAAAGGTGTAAGATTTCTGATAAGGCTTTATTTGAGCAGGTGAATTAGTAAATTCTTTAACTGTTCAGAATGATAGGCATCAAAGAGATCAATTGTCGACCAGTCCGATGGAAAGTGACATACAACAGGGATCTCTTGTTGAGGTATGTACATTTTAGTAGGTCCTTCGAAACTGAACGAGTTTAATGTTTTGAATGTCTTTATTTGTAATTGAGAAGTGCCCGTTTCTGGACCATCTTTTGATCTTGTGCATTATACTTTCACTTTACTCTCATTGATATGTTCTTCAAAGTCGAACCTATCTAATGTTCTGAATGTATGTATTTATAATTTAGAAGTGCTTATTTTTCGACAATATATTGTTCCTCTGTATTTCACATTGGTCTCTTTGAGGTTTTACATTATAATATGTTTTTCAAAGCTTTACATGTTTAATATTATAAAATTTATGTGTTAGTAGAAGTGCCCTATTTTGATGATTTTTTGACCTGTTGTTTTCACTTTTATCATACTGAAATCTTTACTTTCAAATCAATTTTAGGTTGTATCTGACGATGATGGTCTTAGAGGAGCTTGGTTTTCTGCTCGTGTCCTTGATTTAAAAGATAATAAAGCACATGTTTGCTATGATAATCTTCTCACTGACAAAGGTAAGCAAGAGATTGTAATAGCAACACTTCTAATCGTGACCTCCTTCAGTAAGGTGCACACCAACTATTTTGAGCACATTTTTCTGAGATAGGTAACATTTGCTGGTATATATTTCTCTACGCAGGTTCTGAAAAGCTAAAAGAATGGGTATCACTTGACGGTGAAGGAAACACAGCTCCTAGAATACGTATTGCCCATCCTATGACAACATCAAAACATGAAGGCACAAGGAAGCGTCGCCGGGAGGCTGTTGGGAATTATGTATGGGCAATTGGAGATCATGTAGATGCCTGGATGCGTGATGGGTGAGCACTTTTTATATTTCCAAATTGTTTAGTATGACCTTCTGACAATTAGAAAGTTCTTAAAATTATAGTAATGTGTCAACCATTTTAGGGGCGTTTGGTACATGGTAATTGATAGGAATTTGTTATTCCCATCCATATTAGTGCCTTTGGCATAACGAGTGAGCACTTTTTATATTTCCAAATTGTTTAGTAGACCTTCTGACGATTAGAAAGTTCTTAAAATTATAGTCATGTGTCGAGCATTTTAGGGGCGTTTGGTATGTGGTAATTGATAGGAATTTGTTATTCCCATCTATTTAGTGCCTTTGGCATAAGCCAATTAAAATTTCATGGGAATAATGAATTTCCTTGGGCATCATATTCCCACCATATGGTGGAATACTATTCCTAGGGTGCGATGTGTGTATTATGCAATGTTCTTAGAACCGAACCGGGAATCGAACCGGAAAAGGTAGGATGGTTCAAGGTTAAAAGGTTCAACCAGGGTTGGACCGGTGGTCGAACTGGGAGTCGAACTGTACCTATAATTTTATATGTTTCACTAAATGAGGTTTTCTTTATCATATAAACAAATATTCAACCTATATATGAAAATTAATTTTTGTCCCAAAAATCAGTAAAATACTTTTCTAAATCTAACATGATAAATCTTTTTTATAATATTATTAGATATTTAATAAAGTCTTTTTTTTTACATGTAGGGCTTTATCCTTGGTTAGAGGGAGCCCTTTCAGAAATTCTCTAGGGTCCAATGGGCCAAAGAGGGGGTTTGGAAATAACTTACAACCAACAATTAATGCACCTCGGTTATAACCTCACTCGCTGTGTCATTGCCCCAAGCGCAAAGATATTTAATCGTTCTTATATTATATAAATATAAAAGTTATATAGTTTAAAAATATTATTAATATAAAGTAATGAAAAGCCCAATGCATAAAAAAAAAATAAAGTAGGTTTGAGAAAAGAAAAAACTAGTAACAAGAAAGAACAAGATATCTTTCTTCCCTGTTGGTAGATATTGGATGGACTAGCATTAATCGACTAATAACAGCATGCATGTATAATGATTTTTGGATTATAATCGTCATAAGGTCATAAGTGACGTGCGTGAAAACCTAAGAAGAGCTGTATGGCTAGCATGAAACACACAAAAAAGTGAAGTACTAACATGTTGAGACCACTGACAAGTGACAACATGGTCTCCAACAAACATTTTACAGTTAGAATTTACTGAGAACGTGACAAGTGTAAAGGCTACTTGGAAACTTAACCCTGTGTAAAGGCTACCTGGAAACTCAGAAAGGTTCATCAAAAACCAGATTGAACCATTCTGGTTTGATGCCATTTTTCACGGTTTTCACACCGGTTTGATTCCGGTTTTTGGTACAAGCAGATTCGTGGGATGTAGGGAACCGGCCTAGCTACCGGTTCACCGCTTTTCCGGTCCAACTGGCCGGTCCAGTTTTCAGAACACTCGGATTATGTATTCCCTTCTACCAAGAATACTTGTAGTTTAGATATTACCCAAAATACCAAGATTACTATCCGGACTGAACCTGACCTGACTAGATCCAAACCTGATCCGATCCAGACCTGACCTGACCTGACCTGACCTGACCTGACCGGACCCGACTATAGCTTGACCTGAACCTGAACCCGACCCGATCCAACCAGACTCAAACCTCAATCATACCTGAACCCGAACCTGAACATTGGTCCGAGCTTGACCTGACTGGACCCCAACTGAATCCCGTCGAACCCGAGTCTAAACTGAATCTGAACCTGACCCGATGAAGCACAACCTTACTCGGACCTGAACCTGGAGGTGATCGACTTGGGCCCGAACACTTTCTGTTGTCCAAACCTGACACCATCTGACCCGATCCAAACAAGACTGACTTGACCATATGATGCCCAAACCCGGACAGAATCTAAACCCAAACTAGGCCCGGAACGTGACCCTCTCTGGACCCGAACCAGGGCCAAATACTTTGAGAAAGATACAGTGTGCCAGGGGTGATTCAGGAAAGTAGGCCAAACAATGTCATGTTCATGAGAATTTACTTAAGTAAACACATGAATTCTATATTCCGGGGAATACTACGTATTATACCAAACACAGTAATAGATAAAACCCATGAATTTGATGCCTGGGATAGAATTTCCAGGAATATTGCAATCGGCTTACCAATCACACCCTATTCTTTCTGATGTCATAATAACAATATCTATTATATTAGGGATATACTATTTCTTCTATTTCATAAATACATATTGCAAAGCTATATCTGTTTATTTGTATCACTTGAGCATTTATGATCATTTCTGTATGTATTGTAAATGTTCAATGCTATGTTCTAAATTACGGATCTAGGTCATTGTGGATTACATTTTGGCATATGTTGTTTGAGAATAACAGATATTCTTGGTGATGTCTTAAGAATGGGCTTCCATATTGGACGCCCTTAATAATATGGAAAGATCTCATCATAATAGAGGGATATACCAATCCATGCTTGAAGGTTATAAAAAGTTTGAAATGACTCATCTCTGCTTCTCATCATCAAAAGAGGATCTCTAAGATGATTAACATAGAGATTGTCAATATCTGAAGAAAGAAAAAGCTAGTTGGTCATAGACTCGTAATGATTTCTACGAAATTCAAATTGAGATAAAATGAAACAAACATAATTGCATTAAAAAACAGAAACAAGATTCCAATATATATATTCAACGTCAACATTCTTAAACATAAAAATGCTATAAACATAATGTGAGCAAAGTTATGAACTAGTATGAAAAGCTATATTACAATTTTCAACATTAATAAAACATGTGTCCAAACTTGATCTATGTCCAAACTTGAGTTCCGAACCAGAGCAAGCTTAAAATAGTAAAGCATGACAAGTTAATGACACAAGCAAAGGCAAGTAACTTACAAAGTACAAGTACATATTTTAACCAATTCATCCATCTTTTCTCCCCATTCATTCTCTTTAATCTAGTGTTGTGTAATCATCTAGGAAGCACATACACTCCAAAAACGTGGCTGTGTCGTGTCAGACATGTCCGAGACACTCCACGAACACTCCAAAATACACTAGAACACTCCAAAATAAGTGTCTTGTCCATGTCGCTGTGTCCTTAACGTGTCATATCCCTGTCTGTGCAACATAGGTAATCATAAAAAACTATTTGGCACTTCCTCCTCTATAGAATTGCTATGATCATCTGGTATTTTCTTTAGCATCTCTCTTGGGTGCCGACCTCTTTCCTTTTGAAGGTGGAGCCAGTTTCCTTTCTTTTAGTATGAACCTATTTAGTTTCATTTGTAATTGCAATGGCTTTAGAACTTCTCCTTCGCTCTTGACATCTTTAATTGGATTCCAGGTCAATACTTCCCCAGAAAAACTCTCGTGATGACTACCTTCACTATCTGAAATTGAACCAATGACTTTTTGTGTCTTAGGAGACTTCATCTACTCAATGAACTTCCCTTCATTAAAATTCCTGCTGGCAAGAGATCTTTATTTTATTGGGAACTTTCTCTTAACAAAGACTAGGTCCTTCAATCTCCTGTTACTTATTTTCTTCTCTTTGTGTGCATCTATAATTAGGAAAGAGAATCATTTAGCTCAATTGAGATTCAAAATGTAAGCAGCATCCATAAAACATGCCTAGTACAATGTTATATGTTCCTGCTTTGAGTTTAGTGGTCAAGATCAAGATCATCAAGGTCAGCAACCCCAAGTGGGGAGCTTCAGTCCTGTGTTTATTTCACCAAATAACTAATAAGCAAGCATAAGAAATATATCAATTTAACCGTGCTATTGGGCAATTGTCTCTATTGATATATTTGTACACTTATGTAAGAGCAATATTGAGACTTTTCTCTCTCCTGAATTAATCTTATTGACAGTGATAGAATAGAGTTAATCATTAAGCTTGTCTTGTGCTTTTGTATCATTTGCCTATTCTTCATGCATTGAATTACTCCTTCCATGAATATCACATCCTATTCAATTGTTTTCATTAGAGTAATAGATGTCAGTAATCGAGCAGTATCCCATCAATGAAAAGGAGTCTGACAATTATCTTCAGTATTGGGAGGTACTCAGTATCTACTCTCCTTAAGGTTGAGTGCATTAGAAATATCATCCTTGGCGATCTCCATATATCACTACCCTGTGTCTAACATCTCAGTGAGTCAGTCTGCCCCTCATATATCACTCCAATGCTCAAGTGCCTGCTATTAACTTTGAAGGTAAAGACGATATCACACACCTACAAGCAGAATAAGTTACATATAGAAGGTTAATAGTAGTAGAAGGCAAGTACCAGCAAACTACAAAAATATTGTATTTCATTCCTACTATAGAATCATTATTTGCTTCTATCTCAGAACTTTACCAGATTCCAGTTCGAGGCACATTGGTTTAACAGATGACTAGATGAGTTCCTCATCTTGTAATGGCCTGTTTAGGCTTTAAATTGATGATTGGCACTGTTTATCATTCGAGGCAGATTTTGATAGCATGGTTCAAAATTCTCAAAAGCCATGGACCAAAGTGAAACCTTTAAAGATGTCTTACCTTTTTCAGTCTGAGAAGAACTAATGTTAGGGTATGGACCAAAGTAAAACCTTTAAAGATGTTTTACCTTCTTCTGAGACGAACTAATGTTTGGGTTGGACATGTCCAAACCTTTTTTTATTGTCAATTGAAAGGCATCCATGTGCGATCTCAGTTTCCATCTCAAGTTTACATTTTAGTCCATTCAATGAATGATCTTACAATTAACTGCTAGATTTTAAAATATCACACTTTTTGGGAATATTTTAGCTGGATTAAGCGATCGATAATAGATGGCTTTTCAACTGTAGAAATAGTGAGACAATTATGTACAATAGTCTGTCAGTCTATGCTTGGGCTTTCAAAATTGCTGTGAAGAGTGGACCCTCCACTTTGGTAGTCTACTTTGTACTTCGATTGGCAAGCGCTCGTAGACAGGATTACAACATCTCCCATGGATGAGTTCTTAATGAAATTCTGTACATAACTATTTCAGATTGTCTTTTTCCATTTTAATCAATAGTGAGAAACAGGGTTTAGATAACATGCACTAATAAGTTCGCCATTTTAATCAATCGTGAGAAACAAGGTTTAGATAACATGCACTAATAAGTTCAGTGTGTGATTTACGTAGAGGGGTGAAATTATATTTGTTACCATCAATTTTTACTAGGACGTTTTAGCACTATATTATGTCGCAAAAATATATATATATATATATATATATATATATATATATATATATATGGTAAACGGAATATGAGCCATAGACTCGTATTCCAACATGAGCCAATGCACATATGGACCAATAGGAATGTAGTGTACTAATGCACATGGGTGCAAATGGGATGTAGGAGTCCATTTCTATTTGTCCACATGTGCATGGCTCATATAGAAATATGAGCATATATATATATATATATATATATATATATATATATATATATATATATATGAGCCATTGTCACGTTGGACCATGTTAAACTTTTCTCCCATTGGTCCAACATTACATGACTCATTCTACAATATGAGCCATTGGCTCATATCCCGTATTATATATATATATATATATATATATATATATATATATATATATATGGGTAAACGAGATATGAGCCATAGTGCTCATTTTCTTAAATGAGCCATGCACATGTTGTCACGCCCCAGTCCCAAAAATACGTAGGACTAGGACACGTAAGCATGCCAGCCGCATGGATATGGCAACTCCAATATATGGAAACCAAATCCACACATACGCTGTAATATGAATATCAATCCACAAGTGGTATAAAATGTAATACAAGTCACAGGTTAAAATCTAAATCTCATCCACCAAATCATATAGAAATAAATAACCAGTATCTATGAAACTAGATCTCAACAAGAAGTATCTAAAGATGATAGTTGGGTGGAAACAAATCCACTACCAACTCAAATGGCGAAGTAAATACAATATAAGTACAACTCACTCAAACAATAAGTACCAGCTACCAATCACGGCTCGAAGAAAAGACATCCACGGAGCATCTATATCCTTCCAAACCTGTGCTCCTGCAAATACTCAAGAACAGGTACACCTGGCAGCGGACCAGGTCCTCAGAGGGACGTAACAAGATACAGAAAATACGAGCCAACTTGAATACAGTAAACATGCATATAATTTGAAAATAAATAAGTACGCTGTACAAGACAATCTATATGAATGCAAATGAGGACAACTTTTCGACGTATGGGCAAGGGTAGTCTACTCGATCTAAGCCTCACAACTCACACACCCGTCTAGAACATCAGAAATCGACATACCTCTGGGGTAGCGACCAGCGCGACTCTACAGAAATCGACATACCTCTGGGGTAGCGACCAGCGCGACACACGCCCGTAGTGCGAACTATATACTACGGTTTACCAGAGTGGTTAAAAGTCCATACGCCTAATAATTGTCCTTTATGATACTAAGTGCCATGTGTGTGTCAACATATCTAATACATAGTAATGACTGAAAGAAAACTACACATGCAAGAACTATACAGAAATGAAATAAATAAATATAAATATAAATAGCATGCAAAGCACTGTAAACAATTTGGCAAGGTATCTTGCCTGGTAAGAAAGCTGCAAGGTGTACTGTCCAGAAGTCAAACGCACAGGATCAAAAGCCATGGCCACAGAACAAATATCTCCGGATGCTGAAATAAATATCACCAACGTTTCTAGAATAAGCAAAATAGCTAAAAAGTACATCCCTTTCGTCCAATTTGGACACAGGGGCAAAACGGTAATTTCGGATAAAAGTGGGGTCCACATGTGGCCCACTTTGTACCGAAAAGCGTGCCAAGGGTAACAGTCTCTAAATGGGACAAACTATGGGTCAAACAACTCTAGATGTCAATACGAACCCAACGGTATGTCCAAATTTGGATTCCGATGAGCCGAACAAAATTTGGTCCAAAAAGTCAACTGTGGGGCCCGCCAATTGGCGATCTGGTCAACCGTCTCAGAAATGCGTGAAAATTGGGTCACAGGACCAGCGCGTTACCACGAGTCCAGTGGCGCAAGTTTCGTCGCATTCTGACAAGCGTGCACAAAATACTCGCGAGTTCCACAAAAGTGGCGACACGAATTGTGTCCGCGGATACGGTCTGATTCCGGCGCGCACACGCGTCCGAATCAGTCCCCACGAATTTTCACGTGTCCCGTTATGCTGCGTGCACCATTTGGTACACTTGGCACACGGCGGGGCGGTCCCGTTTGGCGGGGCGCGCTCCGATCTCCAACTTTTGGAAAACCGGAAAAAGTGGGTGCGCGCAGATTTGTGACGAATATAATTTTGTCCACAGCGACTAATAGCACAAGGTTATAATACAGAAAATAAACTAGGTCATGTAATCTACAGGTATCAAAAAGAATCACCGAATTCGGATCTCTGTGGTGGGAGATACGAACTCGGCAATATGGGTGGTCATTTTGAAATTCTGCGATTGCAGAATTCTGTCTGCTCGCGCTGACTTGGGCGCTGTTTTTCACCTAGGGACACACGTTTTCCGAGGTTGACTATAAAACAAATATTGGAGAGGGTTGAGGGAAGATCATACCTATGAAAACGGAACAACGTTTGGTCGAGCGAGTCAACGAGAAATCACGCCGGAGCGAAGGTGCCTCGAGTGGGAGACTGCAGTTCGCGATGTCGGCGTCGACGGGATGGTTGGATGGCTTGGGGAGGCTTCTCTGGCTGCGGTGACGGCTCTAGATGGGAAGAGGAAGTCTGGAGTTTCTAGGTTAGGGTTTTTGGGATAGAAATATATATATATATATATATATGTATATATATATATTAAGAGAAAGAGAGAGGGAGATGGGTGCTGTCCGCTGAAGCTAACTAGGGGCGGGTCCTGGGAACTGGTGAATTCCTAAAGGGCTGGAGTTAGGCGGGCTAATGCAAGTGCTAAAGAAAGGGAAAAGCAAAGTTAAGTTGCTGCAAGTGCTTAAGGTCTAAAGCAAAATCAATTAAAAGGTTTAAGTATTAAGTTGCTAAGGAATCTTAGTATTCTATGGAACGGCTGCTAAGAATCCTAAGTAACTAAGTACTATTATTACTATTATTATTATATTATTATTAGTAGTATTATTATTAATAGTTACTTATTAAATAATTTCTTTTTCCTTTCTTTCTTTAAATATATTTATATACATATATATATATATATATTTGTATATATATATATATATATATATATATATATATATATATATATATTCACACATAAGAAAATTTATAGATTAGGGTATTGCACATCGTTAGGCTAGCAACAGCTCAAGGGGTCTCCTACATGGAATAAATTCCGAAAAATTCCTGATGGTCGCATAAGTCCTCTAAGTGCCCGAACACCTAACATAAAAATTATTAAAAATCTATTTCTCCTATTTAGACCTAATTACTACAATTTAATTAATAATTAATAAAAAAAGGTATATACGATTTTCTAGGAAGGGGGTTTTACATTCTACCCAACTTATAAAAATTTCGTCCTCGAAATTAAAATTAAGTCACAATAGAATGTCAAGAATGGTATAAGATTTGCATCGTTTAAAATGCAAGGCTAGGCTTAAAGAGGTGGGCGATGTTGCGTATTGCACATCCCGAAAATCATGGAAAAAATCCACATGAGCGAAAAATAGGTTTCTTCATGTGTCATGTCCAATGATGTGGATACATAAATGCTCTTCTGCATAAAAGAGTCCAACAATTGAGAAATTGCACAAAGATGAGAATTGGATGATGGGCATGTCTAGGATAAGGGTGTAGAATTTGTAGGAAGGCAGTGGCTAGTGTAGTGCTCCCATTATCGGATCACGATAAGGGCGCTAAGTGATATAATATTACAAAATTAAATAAAAAATACTGTGTTCTACTTCTAACTGGATTCAAGCTAACCTTAGTCTCACTAACTCAGCCAAGTAGGTCAAATTCTTAGGTGAGGGGATTTTACAATCTGCCGAACTTTAAACAATGTCGTCCTCAAAATTGAAATAAGGCAGAATCGGTTAATCCTTTAGGTACAATAAGGCAATTCAGTTGCAATCTTCTTGCGATAACTAAAATCCTAATCATATCCATTGCAATCACTTCTAGCTCCAATCAAAAATTAACCTATGGTTATCTCTTCTCCCCTTGTTTCAAATTATCCATATCCACATACCATCTCCAAGATTTACATACGCATATAACTTTTACCTCACGATCTCTAACTATCATAATCTCCTTTAGAAGTGGTTTGAGTCCAATATATTCCCATTTTCACTTATAAAATTTTGTATGCCTCAACTCTTTAAATTCCATTCACATCATTATTATTTCAAATAAGTCGTCCAACCAAAATTTTAATTCTTAATCCAAATCGCCAAATTGAAAAATAATTTAAATGCAGTCCACCAATATTCAAGTCTGAAATTCTATATTTATCCTCTAAATTCAAATTGGTGATTCTACCTTCATTGTTCAAAAATTTAACTCATGCGCTTAAGTTATAAATATTGGGTCCTCAATATCAATTCATTGATCCTCATCATCTTAGTCATCCTTCTAACTTTCTCAAAATTACAATGGCTTGAACCTCTCCCAATCTAATCTTACTCGATCATAATCTAAAAGAAATTCCTCCCGAGTTGACAATGCACTGCTACCCAACTTAGAATTTATCCACCTATCACCTAAGGCTATATACCTTAAGAAAATATCCCTTAATTTATTTACTCATGTCGTTCAATCCTCGAAACTTCAACGCCGATCATATCACATATGATATGTCCTTAATTACAAAAGAATAATCCTCAAGTATGTGATCGGTCTATGGGGTATATCTAGTACTCTCTGTGTATCAAATTTTATACCCAGCACGAGGTTTCGTCTTTCCGAAATAGGGGAAGACGGAGAGAAATAATAAAGAACTCGAGGTGAAGGTGACAGAATACAAGTACGAGGTTCAAAGAGATTAAAGAATCGAAAGAAGAGTTGTCAGGACAGTTGTGGATTGAAATCATATTTTTGGTAATTTCCTATTTACATGCTCGTATCGGTATAGTTATGTAACCGATACGATGTGTCAGACATATCTAGGGGCAAGTATATCTGTCTACTACCATATATCTCAATCCACGTAAAGTAGTCATGCGAAGAGCGAACCAAGCGCACTAAGGTTAGCTAGACCTTAATACACCGATTCTGATTAGGCAATTGTATCATTGTGTGCACCCAATAATATATATGCCATGAGCAAGCTCGAATAAAAAATAAGCTTGCAAAAACTAGGCTATAATAGCAGCAATAGGTCAAGGTAGTACAACAAACATAAATACGCTGGATTATGATGAAAGAAGGTACGTAAAAATCCAAGTTCGCAGAAGCAAAAATAACATAAGCAATAATAATAAAAGACCCTACAATCTCTACAGTTATCATACTAATTCCTTGTCTAGGTCGATATTTGACAAAGCAGGGGTATGGCTTCTAAGCTCTACAGTCTGAGAAAAAAAACAATGTCGTCCTAAGCTAGCATACAGTTAAATGTCATTCATTCACACTTCAATAATAAGGCAAAAGACTATGTGATACTATGTTGTGAGGTATACTGCCCAACTTATAACAATAAACTAGTACTGTAATTGTCTTAAGGATACCGTAGAAAATCTTGTTAAGGTTTACGAGAAGGGTCTTGGTACTTATTAGGGTATCCTCTATGCTAGGGTCAAATATTATGGTAAAACTCCTAACTAACTCTAGTAGCATCTATACTACTCTCAAGTCTTCATAACACATAAAGGGGTAATGCTAAACCAATCTATAGATAAAGAATTCTACGGTTCACTTAATTATTCTAAACTTAGTGGGGTGTCTATATTCTCTTTGTATTCTTAATAGGTGTGCTACTCTAATTATCATCTAACAACATGAACTTCTATATTCTAGGACAAGGCTATACTTAAAGAACTATTGGGGAAGTACAGGAATCAAGCATGATGCAATTATTCAAATAGAACAGATAGGAGGAAGATGAATCATAGTCAATTGTGGATGAGATCCTATACTCTAGTCCTAGGTGCAGGCTTGCTCGGCACAGTAACGTAACCGAGACAATATATTCTCGACCTGCATGGGCCACCACAAAAACATGTCACGCCCCAGTCCCAAAAATACGTAGGACTAGGACACGTAAGCATGCCAGCCGCATGGATATGGCAACTCCAATATATGAAAACCAAATCCACACGTACGCTGTAATATGAATATCAATCCACAAGTGGTATAAAATGTAATACAAGTCACAGGTTAAAATCTAAATCTCATCCACCAAATCATATAGAAATAAATAACCAGTATCTATGAAACTAGATCTCAACAAGAAGTATCTAAAGATGATAGTTGGGTGGAAACAAATCCACTACCAACTCAAATGGCGAAGTAAATACAATATAAGTACAACTCACTCAAACAATAAGTACCAGCTACCAATCACGGCTCGAAGAAAAGACATCCACGGAGCATCTATATCCTTCCAAACCTGTGCTCCTGCAAATACTCAAGAACAGGTACACCTGGCAGCGGACCAGGTCCTCAGAGGGACGTAACAAGATACAGAAAATACGAGCCAACTTGAATACAGTAAACATGCATATAATTTGAAAATAAATAAGTACGCTGTACAAGACAATCTATATGAATGCAAATGAGGACAACTTTTCGACGTATGGGCAAGGGTAGTCTACTCGATCTAAGCCTCACAACTCACACACCCGTCTAGAACATCAGAAATCGACATACCTCTGGGGTAGCGACCAGCGCGACTCTACAGAAATCGACATACCTCTGGGGTAGCGACCAGCGCGACACACGCCCGTAGTGCGAACTATATACTACGGTTTACCAGAGTGGTTAAAAGTCCATACGCCTAATAATTGTCCTTTATGATACTAAGTGCCATGTGTGTGTCAACATATCTAATACATAGTAATGACTGAAAGAAAACTACACATGCAAGAACTATACAGAAATGAAATAAATAAATATAAATATAAATAGCATGCAAAGCACTGTAAACAATTTGGCAAGGTATCTTGCCTGGTAAGAAAGCTGCAAGGTGTACTGTCCAGAAGTCAAACGCACAGGATCAAAAGCCATGGCCACAGAACAAATGTCTCCGGATGCTGAAATAAATATCACCAACGTTTCTAGAATAAGCAAAATAGCTAAAAAGTACATCCCTTTCGTCCAATTTGGACACAGGGGCAAAACGGTAATTTCGGATAAAAGTGGGGTCCACATGTGGCCCACTTTGTACCGAAAAGCGTGCCAAGGGTAACAGTCTCTAAATGGGACAAACTATGGGTCAAACAACTCTAGATGTCAATACGAACCCAACGGTATGTCCAAATTTGGATTCCGATGAGCCGAACAAAATTTGGTCCAAAAAGTCAACTGTGGGGCCCGCCAATTGGCGATCTGGTCAACCGTCTCAGAAATGCGTGAAAATTGGGTCACAGGACCAGCGCGTTACCACGAGTCCAGTGGCGCAAGTTTCGTCGCATTCTGACAAGCGTGCACAAAATACTCGCGAGTTCCACAAAAGTGGCGACACGAATTGTGTCCGCGGATACGGTCTGATTCCGGCGCGCACACGCGTCCGAATCAGTCCCCACGAATTTTCACGTGTCCCGTTATGCTGCGTGCACCATTTGGTACACTTGGCACACGGCGGGGCGGTCCCGTTTGGCGGGGCGCGCTCCGATCTCCAACTTTTGGAAAACCGGAAAAAGTGGGTGCGCGCAGATTTGTGACGAATATAATTTTGTCCACAGCGACTAATAGCACAAGGTTATAATACAGAAAATAAACTAGGTCATGTAATCTACAGGTATCAAAAAGAATCACCGAATTCGGATCTCTGTGGTGGGAGATACGAACTCGGCAATATGGGTGGTCATTTTGAAATTCTGCGATTGCAGAATTCTGTCTGCTCGCGCTGACTTGGGCGCTGTTTTTCACCTAGGGACACACGTTTTCCGAGGTTGACTATAAAACAAATATTGGAGAGGGTTGAGGGAAGATCATACCTATGAAAACGGAACAACGTTTGGTCGAGCGAGTCAACGAGAAATCACGCCGGAGCGAAGGTGCCTCGAGTGGGAGACTGCAGTTCGCGATGTCGGCGTCGACGGGATGGTTGGATGGCTTGGGGAGGCTTCTCTGGCTGCGGTGACGGCTCTAGATGGGAAGAGGAAGTCTGGAGTTTCTAGGTTAGGGTTTTTGGGATAGAAATATATATATATATATATATATATGTATATATATATATTAAGAGAAAGAGAGAGGGAGATGGGTGCTGTCCGCTGAAGCTAACTAGGGGCGGGTCCTGGGAACTGGTGAATTCCTAAAGGGCTGGAGTTAGGCGGGCTAATGCAAGTGCTAAAGAAAGGGAAAAGCAAAGTTAAGTTGCTGCAAGTGCTTAAGGTCTAAAGCAAAATCAATTAAAAGGTTTAAGTATTAAGTTGCTAAGGAATCTTAGTATTCTATGGAACGGCTGCTAAGAATCCTAAGTAACTAAGTACTATTATTACTATTATTATTATATTATTATTAGTAGTATTATTATTAATAGTTACTTATTAAATAATTTCTTTTTCCTTTCTTTCTTTAAATATATTTATATATATATATATATATATATATATATTTGTATATATATATATTCACACATAAGAAAATTTATAGATTAGGGTATTGCACATCGTTAGGCTAGCAACAGCTCAAGGGGTCTCCTACATGGAATAAATTCCGAAAAATTTCTGATGGTCGCATAAGTCCTCTAAGTGCCCGAACACCTAACATAAAAATTATTAAAAATCTATTTCTCCTATTTAGACCTAATTACTACAATTTAATTAATAATTAATAAAAAAAAAGGTATATACGATTTTCTAGGAAGGGGTTTTTACACATGTGGACCAATAGGAATAGTGTACTAGTGCACATGGGGTGTAGGAGTCTATTCCTATTGGTCCACATGTGCATGGCTCATTTAGGAATATGAGCACTACGGCTCATATCCTGTTTACCAAAATCTGTGAATAAATATTTTAGGGTTAATTAGACTTAGGGTCCCAGAAATATTCTCGCTCTTGAGTTCTGATTCAATTTATTTATTAACAGATTTTGTATGGTCAACATGGATCAACCGTATCTCAGGACCCAATCACTAAGTTGGACATCTTTTTGACCCAAGCACTAATTTTTGAATGTTTTTGGGACCCATAGTCTGATTAAACCCTATATATATATATATATATATATATATATATATATATATTAGAACCTTTAAATTATACTTCTCCTTGGCTTTGTCTTTTACATGAGCTGTTATTCTCTTTTAAATGGAGGTTTGACATTAGTGTGGGTTGGCTTTATGGATACTTATGTGCATTTTTTGTTTTTCGAGAATACATCAGTTACCATTTTGTCAATATTTTACATGTCCTCATGCACCATGGAGAAATCTGACATTACGTGCATGATTATGTGTTTGCAAATTTTATCCTGTCAGAAATTTCTTCTGCTATCATTCTTATTCACATGTTTATTTTCAGATGGTGGGAAGGGATCGTCACTGAAAAAATCCAAGGAGATGAAACAAAACTGACTCTGCATTTTCCAGGTTTGTTCATTCATGCAGGCATAATTGTTAATTCTCTGACACATTGTGTGTTTGTTGTTGGATTAATATGTTACAATTTTAATGATGTACCTGCATGTTATTGCATATATTTCTGTTGCACAACTGTTGTAGTTTGAGCATCGAGCTACTGGGAAACAAGAGAAAACCAATGAAGTCTATAGTTCGCTATAACAGAAGGCATACAAGAGCATGAATAATTAGTATTTGTAAGGAAAAGATTGGTGAAGTTATGAACTATTCCCAATTTTGAGTCAGATGTTGCTTAGTTCAGGCACTTGTTCCTACCCTTGTTCAGAATATTGATGATTTTCTGTAAAACTACATTTTATTAGTATTAGCTAGTTCTGCAACAAAAAGCTACAGTATATTTGTGTGTGTGGAATGTCTAGAAAGATTTGGGTAAGGGTTGTAATTGCTTTCTGATGTTCACTTCAAATAATAGTATAGAATAGAGAGATGGTGATTCATAACATTCTGGTTAACTTAGATGGGTATGCCTCCAGGAAGTAGGGTCCTTGGCAAGTTGTTACGGCCAGTTCTGAAAGCAGAAAGTCAAAGAGTTGATAGAAATAAGCATATAACATGGCAATCAGTTTAATTGTTCTCTATGGACTTGAACGAAATAAAAATTTGTAACCTTGCAAGCTTTAGTCTATTGTGGTGCTGTAGTCATGCACTTTTTTGGACAATAAACCAGAACATCTAGAGTTCTAACTTCTTTCATTATTGTATAATTAATAAATCTGTACTCACACTCTTTCCATTTAGAGTTTGGAATGCCAGACCTTTATTTTTTTTATATGTTATATAGGTTGGGATCTTAGCTTCAGGTGTCCTGGCTAAGTGCTTACCCTTTTCTCCAGAAAAGATTAGTGAACTTGTAACGTTTCCAAATTTATTCTTGCCCAATTATCTTGAGCTCAGCAAGTAAAGTGTGATTAAGTATCCAAAATATCGAACTTCTGGTTGATTGTATAATCGTTATATTGACTGTAAGTTGTGACACTCTAATGGGCATATTTTGAGACGAGGGAAAAGCTGCTCACCTTTCCTCACTAGTGAGATAGGTCGGTTACTCGGTCCTGTGATTGCTACAGGAAGGTAATTTTAGCAGGAGGAGGGAAGGGTTCCTAAACAGGTCTTTTGTCTTGGGTTTGTTAATCTTTTCTGTGTCTCCCACCCCCACAACTTTACATTTTTAGTATCCCAACACAATATATCGTTTACTTCTTGTGTTTATTACAAGATCTTTTTCTAAGTGTTGATATCAAATTCCTTATGCCAGAGTCCATTCTTGATATAGAGGAATTGCTGGGCAATTTCCTTGAGCATGTCCTTTCTTTGAATATTTTTATGTATTGTGCTTTTTGGTGTTTTATTTATGTCGCAGCTCAGTATTTCATATTGCACTCTGCATATTGGATTGTACTAGACAACAATTGCATTAAGAATAATTTTGTTTCTGTAGCTGGAGGTGATTCTTCAGTCGTTCGAGCTTGGAATCTTCGACCATCGCTCGTTTGGAAGGACGGTCAGTGGACAGAGTGGATGCGAGCGAGGGAAAATACACTTAGTCCTTATGAGGTTCCCAATTTTTTCTTGGAATTTCTTACTCTTTTTCTCTAGTGATGCTTGGTTTATTACTAGTTTTGTCAACTCACTTATGTCTCTTGATGACTATTAGGGTGATACGCCGAAGGAAAAACGACCGAAGTTAGGCAGTTCTGAAGCAAATTTTGATACAGAGTTCGATGGAAGAGGAATAAGAAAGCTGTCGAAGAAAATTCCCCTTGAGGATCCAGGAAACCCTGAGGAGTCAAGACCCCTTAATTTATCTGCAAAAGATAGAGTATTTTATGTTGGAAGGAATGCGAGGGAGGAGAGGATTTCTGATGCACTTAAGGTAAAGCGGACTGGCTTGCAAAAAGAAGGATCAAGGGTAGTCTTTGGTGTTCCAAAGCCTGGAAAGAAAAGGAAATTTATGGAAGTAAGCAAACATTATGTTACAGATAATAAGATAGACAAGACAAGTGAAGGGAATGATTCCCTTAAGTTCGCAAAATATTTGATGCCACAGCAATCTCGCCCGTGGAAAAGTACTTCTAAGGTGGAACCTAAAGGAAAACAGGCTGGTGAATTTAGTAAGACGAGGGGGATTAAATCGGTGAAATCTCAGACTATTCAGACTAGAAGTACAAGTGAGAAGGATACCTCTTCACTTTCAACTACTTCTGTTTCCAACAGAGGAGACAGCTCTCATGGTGCTTTACATAATCTCAGAGCTGGTATAAGTGAAAAGACTACTTTAGAAAAGAATCCTGTAGAGGTTGTTTCTTTCCCTAGCAGTCTTGGAACATCAGCCAACCTGTCTCTAGATTCCCACATGCAAGCTTTACCTGGTCTCCCTGCTGCCAAGAAGAAGTCAACAACAGCTGTTGAGGGTGATTCTGGGGCAAAAGGAAAGTCGACATGTTCTGTGGTTAAGCCTACAAGGAGTGAAGACAAGGGAGAGAATTCCGTTAAGGAAATGTCTGATTCAATAGAACCAAGGAGATCCAACCGTAAAATTCAACCTACCTCAAGGGTAAATTTATTGCCTTTCTTTCCCTGTCTCTTTTACACTGTTGGCCTATCATGAAATTGGTGTTAGTTACTATGCTTTCCTAGACATAAGATTTTGCAGCTTTTAATTTTTCCTTTATAAATGGCTTTCTATAGACATAAATATTAATGTAATGTCTTGGGTCACATTTATTTTGGATACACTGAAATCTTAGCATAACCATCATATCTATCGGTTCGATTTGTGCTCGTTCTTCTTGATAATGATAATGTTGGTAGAAACAATCATGTTTGTATCTCACCGAAGTTATCGTGTTCACATAAATATCTTGTGCAATAACCATTGAGTCTATGCAACATTTACCCAGTTTGAGATCTTTACTTTCTTGGGGCAGACACACACACAAGCTGATTTTCACTTAACTACCCTGAACTACCTGCTTATGCACTTTAATACCCTAAACTAGAGTGCTG
Organism: Iris macrosiphon; assembly: GCA_036927795.1. Taxonomy (NCBI): domain Eukaryota; kingdom Viridiplantae; phylum Streptophyta; class Magnoliopsida; order Asparagales; family Iridaceae; genus Iris; species Iris macrosiphon. Next base: position 195,702,232 of record JAYESA010000002.1, on the reverse strand, counting down.
GTGACTGGAGGGAAGAGGGTTGGGTAGGGGCTTCATATGGAGGAAGATTTATTTTGGATGGAAAAAGAAAAGAAAAGAAAAGAAAAGAAAAGAAAGAAAAGAAGTATTTTTTAGATTTCTTTTCTAATAAATTTTTAGAAAATTGTTCAAAGGAATAACTAATTATTATAGGGGATTATGGTCTTGTGTGGCTTATTGTTGCCTCTAACTGCAAAGTAAGTGATAGTTCAGGATGTTAAGTTCAGGGTATCAACTTGCTGAAAAAGAAATAGTTTTGGGCATTGAAGTGTCAAAAGTCGGAAGTTCATGTATTGTGAAAATTAGCCATTTATATTTATATTTATGTATATGTAAAGAGAATTTAGGCATGCAAAAATATACATCTATCAAAGTGAGGAAAATAAAATAAAATGCACAAGGTTGTAAAAGTCACTGGGCGGTAGTCGGGCGGCCATCGGACGCCTAGCCCCGCCTAGATGCCGCCTAATTCTAGGCGGTCCACAAAAAAGCAGCCCACAAAAAACTGCTGAAAATTGCCTATAAACCCCAAATAACCTGCATGGTCGGGCGGTTGTCGGGCGTCGGACGGGCGCCTAGGCATAGACTAATCACGATTTTTAACAGCGCCATGCTTGCATGCATGCATTGTTGCATTCACAACTATATCATGCATACATGGTTTGAAATATAAATTTATTTCTGAAATTTTGGTGGACTTCTGAATTTTGTTGTATGATGCGGTTGACAGCCTCACCAATACGATGACATCTTCAAATTGCTGTGTAGTTGAATAGTAAAGATTTATTATAAGGATGCTGGTTGAAGTCATTGAATCATCCTTTCCATATATTGGGGTGGGGGAGGAGGGGGGGGGGGGGGGGGGGGGGGTATGGCTACATACATCTCAACCCGCACCCATAACTTGCATCAGTGGGAGCCTTGATATAATATGATAAGAAGGTTCCTAAGGCGAGACATATCTTGCCCAATCATAGCTTGATAAAATGCATAATCCTACAGTTACAAAATGTTGTGTACTATATTATATTGCAAGTATTCTCAAGTTCAATGTCTAAAATGTAACTTTGGATATTTTTGGTGCAACAAATGTTTTTTTTTTAGTAAAACAGGTAAGATCTAGACCATTGTAACCTTTTGGAGTACTCAATCAGATATCATTACTAATATAAAAAAACCAATATCCTTAAAACATAAGCATCATACCTGCCCAAAATCCCTAACTCGCTGACCATTGTCCAACACAAACATAAAAGCTATTACGTTTTGATTAACAAAACAACTTAGCAACTGGGAGACTACTAGAAGTTCAATACAAAAGAAACTAAAATTCTATGCTCTCTTAAGTTAAACTCCCTCTTCTTGATCTGTTAAGTATCATGTTCTTCCAGGATACTAGTACCAGAACTATCCACCAAACCCTTCTGGTAGCTGAATCTCCTTAGCAAGTTATCAGAGACTATATCGTTGCCACAAACACAGCTCCTTTCCATGTACAAAATTGAACTAGAGAGATAATATTAAAAAACAGATTTAACCACGGTACTGTTTTTGTTCAAAATCCACAATTTTCTTTTCCTCTGTATGCTCCGAACAGTACCATCCATTGAAATATCCCACATCACTGGATAACTAGAAAACTATGTTTTTTCTCCCCAACTACACCAAGAATGCACTTAATCTGGGATAACTTCAATATTCCAAAAGGCTAAAAATATTCTCTTCTCAACAACAAATGTTGAATCAGGTTCATTCTCCCTATTAAATTAGACACATTGTTTCTATTGATATTATTTTATTATTATTAAAACAGTTTATTGAATTTTCCTTGTCATATCTACAATTTAATAGCTTTCGTACATGCTGCTCTCTTTCTCTCGTTTACTCTCTTTGCTCCTCTTGAGAACAAAATCACATTCTTAAATTTATTGTATTACATTAATTACTGTATATGTCATTACATTTATACACTATGAAGAGTCACTAATACCTTGATCTCTCTCTCTTCCCCCTACATTAATGGATTCCCATCTCTCTCCAATTGATGACATTACATAATTAAATTTATTGTATTTATAATTTATTGTTTCTATGTCGTAATTCACTCCTTAATATTGTGTTACACTTGGCCTAGGAGTAGCCACACCTTGGATTTAGCATTGGTAAGTAATATTGAAATGGTTGTTCTGAAGCTTCCATTATATGGACTTTTTGGTGTCAATCTTCGCTATTTTTAGCCCACACATCTTGATTTTGTTTCACCAATGTTCACTACCTATAAGTTCATATCATCATTTGTCTGTGATTTCTACCATGAACTTTACCTGACAGCTGAGATCTCCTCCATTGCCTTTTGGCTTTACCTTATCTTGTTGGTCATTTTGGAGATTCATTTATCTTTTTTTACTATCTTGTTGAAAGGCTGTCTGCAAGATCAAATGCAGGGTATCAGAGTCAAGAAGCTCTCTTAAAACATTTTTGAGATCTGAGTTTATTCATGGGCCAAATAGTCGTCGTATTGCCTTTTTTTTGTATTTTCTGAAATTCTGTTAATAATTAACACGTTCAGATTCTCTATGTAGCATGGGAATTCTGTGCTTTGTGTTTATGCTTGAAGATTCAATTGATTTGAGATCCATGCTTTTTTGTTCTTATTTGTATTTGTTAGTATTATTGGCGGAAGTACTCTCTTGAAACATATTAATACTTAGTTTTTTTTTTACTCATCTTTTTTGGTGATTGTTATCTTATTTTTGTTGGCTTTGTTAACCAATGCCCCACTAATGGTGATCTTACAGTTACTAGAAGGATTACAGAGCTCTTTAGTTATATCAAAGATTCCCAGCTTTTCACATGATAGGGGTGCCCGTTCCAAGCATAGAGGTTCGTCTTCTTCAAGAGAGAATTCTCCGTACAGCTTAATTTTTTTCCATCCTCTTGTGTGATTTATGTCTTGTGATAAAACTTACATGTTGGTACAGGGAGCTCTCGTGGCTGAGGCTATGGTGTTTGCTATCGTTCGTTTATCAAAGTGATATAAGGGTGATGTGCTTCATCCGTCTGGGTTATGTACATAACTACATTTGTAGGTGATGGAACTAGAAAGCTTCAATCTCATTTTATCAGCTGTAAAATGCTAGTGGCTTTTGAGAGTTGCTTTATCTTCTTGGTATTGAGCAGATTCTATTTTGCGCTGTTGGTTTGTTACCTACACTAGTCTCCCTGGTCTCCTGTCTAACATTATTGTATAGGTTTGTCATACATCAACTTTAGCAGGATATGTACGTAACCTTGACAAGCTGCACTGTTAACTTAATGTGTACCACCTTGATCCGATACTTAAACAAAACCATTTTGATTCTTTGCTTCAATCGTGCAGCTTTGTTGCGAAAGGTTAATTTTACTTTCTGTTGGTTCTTTCATGGCCTTCACCTTTTCTTTTGTTCAGTATGCTTTATTCCAAGTAACCTGGTGTGAATGAAATTGTGAATCTGTACTAGTTTAAGGTACTACTGGTTTTATTTTGTGTATAATGATGGCTGTGCGAACCTAATATGGTGATTGGTTGGGTTGTAGTTGTCAAAACCTTGTTGTTTTTACCATAGCACCTTCCAGAGCTCGGTATTTGCAATGGCTGACTCATTACCAGGCTTGTTATTCACGTGTCCTTTATTTGTACTGTAAAGTTTCAGATTGTTTGTTTTTGTGATCTAATGATAAAGACTAATTGGATTTTAGTCTGTACCGTGTTTCCCAGGGACAAAGTGGACATGGGCAATGATGTCTTAAAAGTAGGTTGCATTTTAAGTTGATATGCAAAGGTGGATTAGCTAGAAAGATGCATAGTATCTTGGTATTAAAATGTTGAACCTGTAGTTGTTTCTTTGTTATTGAGAAACTTCTGTCTTGAGCTTTATTTTTTGGTTGAGATGGCTCTAGTGGTGTAGCCACAAGGGGATGTTTTTGTGTGGGTGTGGGTGGGAATAGACTTTAACATCCCATGTGCAATAGTATACTCTATTTCTATTGGTCCAAATGTGTATGGTTCATGTAGGAAAACAAGCACTATGACTCATATCCCGTTTATATATATATATATATATATATATATATATATATATATATATTTATTGGGTATAGAAAATTAGGATGATGTTTCATTACGGCAACACTTTAATGTCAGATTAGTGAAATAATATATTCAAGGAACAAATTTTTAACAAAACATCAATTAATAATAGCAGTATATTTTCGAGAATATGTCTACTATGAACAAAGTAGTTTCAAAGTGTGCAACAAACAGTCGCTTTCTCTTTCTTTTTCAGATTCAGTTTCAAGCAAAAGAGTCGGAGGTGAAAGTGGAATAGGGGGGAGACAGGAACTGCGCATGATTAAATCATATCATTTTGTCCACTTTCAATTGAACGAACCAAAACAGCCGAGAACTCATATGAGTTCAGCTGAATTTTCTATATTTGCTCACTTTCAACACACTTTCCTTCAACCAAACACCCCCTATGTTGATTTTCTAAAGATTTATTTTAGTAGCAAATAGAAAAAAAATTAGTAAAGAAGTATATACATAACTAAAAGAATAAAGTTCATAAGATATATTTCTAAATTGACAATACTCAACAGTTTATCACCATCTTTTATACATATAATGTCAAAACCTTCTACCTCACTTAGAATAAAAAAGAACAATTAGGTAGTTGTAGGTATTTTCTAACTTCAAAGTATTAGACGATGTCATTAGGGATGTCAATTTTCTCCGAATTCGAAGGAGATCCGATTTTTTTTTTTTTTTTCCGACGGGGACAGATTTAGAGATTTAAAAATGGGGACAGAGACAAGGATGGAGATTAAAAAAAAAAATTCGGTCATGTTAGGTCCATTAAAACTTTTATTATAATTGATTATAGTGGCAACACATTCTTTGCTCGGAGTCAATCCAATTAATGGATCACTTAACCTAAGTTGATTGGTGAATCATAACATTTCTATTTGTATTAATCAATTATTAGATTGATGCTTTATATTGTTTCTATTCATATTAATCCAGTAATAGTTTATAATATATAGACTTAATATATAATATTTTTAAAATTATCGGTTCGGACCTCCACTTAGTTTCATCCAAGCTTCATCCTGGTCATGGATAGATCATCCAGGTTTGGATTAAATATATTTATTATATTTAGTTAATAGTAAAGGTGACAAAAATTCTGGCCAGGCCACCGATGGCTCAAATAAGTATTTTGAGAATATTATTGAATGGCTGGCTGTAGAGAAATTGGATTTTATGTGTATGTGAAAGTGGACTTGGTTGTTGCCAGTCACTTGCTGGAGGTTTTTATCATCCAACTGGAACATTCCACTATATGGGAGGAAATTCACTTCGGGGAAATATGTCTCTCCATTCAGCCAACTAGAAGTTCTGTTTCAAATGCATCTCCGTGTTTTAAAGCATTTTGCTTTAATTTCTTAATCTTTATAAGAGGTGCAATAGAATAGAAAATCCTGGATTAAACATTTTTAAAAGAATCAATTAAGAAAACCAACTTCATACATACTTCTAGGGACAATCATCTACTCGGTGATTGTTTTAGACTAGTAAATTTGACTAAGGGTTCATCAAAATCTATATGAAATGAAAGAAACATAAACATAAACATAATTACTTGTACATCCTTACATTTCCAAGAAAGTACCAAAAAAAAAATAAAAAAAAAAAAATCCAAAAGGTCCATATATTAAGCTATACAGTAAGCAATTGCCTGTGTTATTATGCTTTGTCTCATCAACTCTTTTTTTTATTTTATAGGGAAGCTTATCAGCTCTTGTAACTGCAACATCTTTTAAGCTCATATATAACTAGGGCCGACTAGCTCGCTTAGTCGCTTAATTAAGAAAATCTCTCACCGTAAGCCAAGTCAAATGGATAATAAGACTGCGACACGACACAAGACTGACAACACTGAGACATCTCATATTCTCGTGTCCTAATGTATTTTTGGGATGTTATATGTGTAAGATACGATGCTTGATGCTTGTGTGTCAGGGCAAGTGTCTGACACACGTTTCTGATACACCATTTATTTATTTATTGTCAGTGCTTCGTAGTTCAGCAAGTATGAACCAAAAAAGAAACTATCTGCTAAACATCAGCCACTTCTTTCGATGTACTGATTTTCCAATCTCGGTTCATACACTTAATAGCAGTCTCCTAACTATTCCTTCTTCTATATCAATGGTGTCTTGCTAGAAGGAGAGAAAATTGTAGATTAAAACTGCACCCCCACCACAATATAGGTAATTGCAAACTTCACCCAATTTTTTTTTTTTTTTACTTTTTAAATGACTTTGGATTCCGACGAAACTTGCGTCATTGGATGCAAACAGTTAAACTTGCCTTACCATGCAAGTTTCGTGTCCATTTATGAGACCGACGATCAAATCGTCAATTTGCGGGCATTTGCAATCCGTCCGTCAAAATTTGTTTCTGGGAGCACGGATGGACGTGCGCCGTCGTTCTAGTCTAGATAGACATATAGTTTGTCATATTTTGACACCTATCATTTTGGCTCTTGTTCGGTGTCCTGCGAGCTAACTTATAGGTTTCGTTTGACTCTGAAACAACTTATTTTTGTCATGTGTCCAAATAAGACTTACGGTAGTTTTTTCTCTCTTTCATTTCTAATGTATTCTTGGACTAATGATGATTTTTATTTCAGCATCTGAAGATGCCTGTTCCACCTAAGTACTGTTTTAGGCTCTTCGTATCTGACATAATCGTGTCTGATACATCGACTCTTCTTCGACTAGCTTCCAAACAAGTATACATTATCCTATGCTGTTTTCATACATATTAAACTGCATGTTTTCTATTTTTGTATATTATATTATTTGCTGATATTTGTGTGTCCGAGAATGACTCGAGTGCGATCGACGGTAGACATTGATTTTATTTACTTGCTTAGCTTAGATGTTAGTGTACCACCATTATTTTTGTATTGGGGTATACCGATATCTCGCATTGTGCTAGACACTTATACAAGACACAAATATGGGTTACTCATGATAGGACATGTACTCTCGTATCTGATTGATCATCGATAGGATCATGACGTGTGACGATATAGCTTATACTTGATATTGATACATATATTTTACTGGACATACTAGCTATGGTTTGGACGTATCGTGAATTCGACCTGGATAGCGACATTGGGTAGAGAAAACAACCACTAGACATCGAGACTACTATTTATTTTCATATGATGGTAGTTAGCTAGCGACTCGGATGAGCTCCCCTGCCCTTATACTTTATTCGGAGAGCTCTTGCATGTGAACGTCGTAGTCAATTGCATTCACATATATTGGAGTAGTTATTCCTCCCTATAAATAGAGGGGAGATGGTGAAGGTTGATAACAACAAGTAACAAGAAGAACAATACACAACTTGTTATCCTCACACTTGTAATCTACCTCAAGTGAGTTTGTGAGAGAAAGTGATCCTCAAGTTAAGTTGTACCAACTTGAGAGAATGCCTTTGTAATCTTTCATTTGATTATAGTGAAAACGGTAAAGAAGGGGCGGACGGAGGACGTAGGCTCAAATTGAGCTGAACCTCGGTAAATCTTATGTGTGTTCTCTCTCTTAACTTCTCTTCTCTTCCATTTTATTTTATCTCATCACAAAGACGGAAAATGTCTTATTTTTTCCAACAGTGGTATCAGAGCACATGTTGCTAATCTTCTTGTGTTGAGATGGAGACTCCCATTGGTGGCATTCAGATGATCAGCTTGAATAGCCGCAATTGGATGATATGGAAGGCAGATATGACGAACCTTCTCTATTGCAAGGACCTCTATGCACCGGTTGAAGGTGAATCTTCCAAGCCGGATTCTATGACGGTGGAAGAATGGAAGGAGCTTGACCAGAAGACCATCGGCACCATTCGACAATGGGTGGATGATACTGTATTCCATCATGCGTCGAATGAGACTTCGGCGAACAGTTTGTGGAAGAAACTTGAAGATCTCTACGAGAGGAAGACCGCCAGCAACAAAGCTTTCTTGATTCAGAAGCTTGTCAATCTCAAGTTCAAGGAAGGTGATTCCATATCTGAACATCTGAATGAAATTCAAAGTATTGTTAATCAGCTTGCAGCTATGAAGATGGTATTGGACAACGAGCTTCAAGCCCTTCTTCTACTTAGCTCATTACCAGATAGTTGGAAGACTCTGGTGGTGTCTCTTAGCAACTCCACACCTAACGGAGTTGTATCCATGAACCAAGTTACAAGCAGCCTCTTGAATGAAGAAATCCGAAGAAAGTCATCTGGATCCTCCCATTCTCATGCCCTTGTCACCGAGAATAGGGGGGGGGGGAGCAAAAGCCGACAGCCTTAGAACCGAGACAAGTCGAGAGAAAAATCAAAGGCTAGGAAGGACATTAGTTGCTATCACTGCGGGAATAGTGGACACATAAAACGGGAATGCCGCAAGCTCAAGCGAGAACAAAAGGAAGGAATGACCAATGAGAAGCAAGAAAAGAATAAAAGTGCACCAGTTGTCACTGACAATGAAATCGTACTTTTCTCAGCATGTGAAGAAGACTGTGCAAATCTCACTTGCCAAGACTCAGAATGGGTGATTGATTCTGGTGTCTCCTACCATGCTACTCCCCGGAAGGACTACTTCACTTAGCTTCGTGAAGGTAACCTTGGAATGATAAAAATGGGTAACAAAAACTCTTCTCAAATTCTTGGCATTGAAAATATTTGTGTTATCACTAACCTTGGAACAAAGATGGTTCTAAAAAATGTTAGATTTGTGCCCGATCTTCGTCTAAATCTTCTCTCCAACGGCAAGTTTGATGAAGAAGGATACACAAGTAGCTTTGGTAAATGATGCTGGAAGCTTGCCAAATAATCACTTGTACTGGCGAGAGGAAAGAAGTGTTGCACTCTCTACAAGACTCAGTTCCACTTAGAGAATGATGAACTTGGAACAGTGGAAGGTACCTCTATGGATTTGTGGCACAAGCGGCTTAGCCACATGAGCGAGAAAGGACTACAAACTCTCGCAAGGCGACAACTACTTCCATCAATGTAAGGTACAATACTATCCCACTGTGATCATTGCTTAATTGAAAAACAACACCAGATAGCTTTTGTTAAAAATTATAATAAAAAAGAAACCAACATATACCCATAAATGTAAAAACTTTTAGTGGTGCCTCCTGCTTTGTGACCTTCATAGATGGTGCATCTAGAAAGGTGTGGGTGTATGTCATAAAAGCCAAAGATCAAGTCTTTGAAGTTTTCAAGACTTCCATACCAAAGTAGAAAGAGAAACCGGAAAGCTCTTGAAGTGTATTCACACGGATAATGGTGGTGAGTATACTTTAAGGATGTTTGAAGATTATTGTTCTAAATATGGCATTAGACACCAAAAGACTGTCCCACACACACCACAACATAATGGGATTGCAGAAAGAATGAACCGCACAATTGTAAAAATGATAAGAAGTATGCTATCTTTAGCCAAATTATCAAAAATATTTTGGGGAGAGGCAGTGCGAACATCCTGCTACTTGATAAACTTGTCCCCCTCAGTTCCTTTGGATGGAGATATTCCTGAAAGGGTTTATAGTAAAAATGATATTTTCTATTTTCACTTGCCTGTATTCGGGTGCAAGGCATTTGTGCCTGTACCTAAGGAGAAAATAATAAAACTTGATGACAAAGCTATTACATGCATCTTCTTAGGATATGGAAATGATGAATTTGGATATAGGTTGTGCGATCCTATAAACAAGAAAATTGTAAGGAGCAGGGATGTTGTATTTTATGAAGGTAAAACACTTGCTGATTTTGAAAAAGAAGAAGAGCCACAAAATATTCACATTGTCCCAGATTCAATCTCCACGCCTATTGTTATTCCTTCTCCTATGTCAGAAAATAATAATTTTCAAGATGTGCAGAAAGAAGAAGAAATTACAGGTTTTCCAGGTTCTGATCAGGGGGAGCATGAACATGCAGAGCCGCCACACATGGATCAGCCACTAGCACCTTAGTTGAGACGGTCGGAGAGAGAACGACAACCCTCAATTAGATATCCTGCTTCAGAATATACTATGGTGACAGATGCAGGTGAACCAGAATATTTTCCATGAAGCACAAGTTCATGAAGATCATGCCAAGTGGAAGAAAGCTATGAAAGAGGAGATGGATTCTTTGCATAAGAACCACACTTATGACTTGGTGGAGCCATCGAAGAACATAAAAGCCTTGAAGAACAAATGGGTGTTCAAAATCAAGAATGAAGGAAATGACCAAGTCAAGTACAAAGCTCGTCTCGTGGTGAAATGTTTCAGTCAGAAGCAATGTATTGACTATGAAGAAATATTTTCTCCTGTTGTGAATATGTCTTCTATTTGCATTATTCTTGGTCTTGTTGCTTCCCAAGATCTTGAAGTTGAGTAGTTAGATGTGAAGACTGCATTCGTCCATGGAGATTTGGCGAAAAAAATCTATATGGAGCAGCCAGAGGATTTCAAGGTAAAGGGCAATGAACACTTGGTTTGCAAATTGAAGAAGAGCTTGTACGGGCTCAAGCAGGCACCGCGACAGTGGTATAAAATGTTTGATTCTTTTATGCTTGACCATGGATACAAAAGAACATCTACAGATCATTGTGTTTATGTCCAGTAGTTCTGATGATGATTTAATTATTCTCTCTCTATATGTTGATGATATGCTTGTTGTTGGAAAATATATGTCCAAGATTGACATGTTGAAGAAAGAGTTAAGCAAGTCCTTTGATATGAAGGACTTAGGAGCAACACAACATATATTGGGAATGAAGATCTCTCAGGACAAAAGTGCGAGAAAGTTGTGGCTATCACAAGAAAGATACATTAAACGTGTTCTGGAGAGGTTCAATATGGTGAACTCTAAGCCAGTCAGCACACGCTAGCAGCTCATTTTAAGCTAAGTGCATAATAAAGCCCTTCAAGTGAGAAGGAGAAGGAGGAGATGAAGAGCATTCTATTTGCCTCGGCCGTCGAAAGTTTGATGTACTCAATGGTTTGTACAAGACCCGACATAGCACATGCAGTTGGAGTGGTAAGTCATTTTCTAGCCAATCCTGGTAAAGCATATTGGAAAGTAGTAAAGTGGATCCTAATATATCTTAGAGGAACCTCTAAATATTCTTTATGCTTTGGAGATGGCAAACCTATCTTGGAAGGTTACACTGATTCTCACATGACAGGTGACTTGGACAAGAGAAAGTCCACATCAGGATACTTATTTACCTTTGCAGGGGGAGCCGTATCATGGCAATCAAAGCTGCAAAAGTGTATCGCTCTATCCACCACAGAAGCTGAATATATTGCTGCTACAGAAGCCAGCAAAGAGCTCTTATGGATGAAGAATTTCCTAAAGGAGTTATCTCTCAAGCAAGAGAAGTACACTCTATATTGTGACAGTCAGAGCGCCATTGACTTGAGTAAAAATGCTACCTATCACTCAAGGACAAAGCACATCGATGTACGTCATCACTGGATCCGATATGCTTTGGAGAATCGCTTGATACATATTAAGAAAATTGATACAAGACAAAATTCGTCTGACATGATGACGGAGCCTCTACCAAAAGAGAAGCATAACTTCTGCCGTAGGAAAGCAGGTATGACTACTGTTTGAGAACTTTCTCCTCATGAGGATGGAGGGAGAGATTGATGGAAACGGGGTATATCCCCATGATGAATAAACTGTATTTGATCAATAAAAATCGGTCACCCATGGTTGGGTTCGGCCAAGTACTTAGCCATTTTTCTGGGTGCAGTTTCTGTGACAAGATTCAATTTTGGGAGGCTATTTCGAAAATGTTGCAATCATTATTTGGCTCGATCTTCAATACAAAAGTTGTTGAGAAAAATTCTCTTTCATTCAGGTCATTTGGAGGTGTATTGAAGACGTTATGACCATCTGAAGTATCCTATCTATTCATATTCTGCATGCATTCAGCTTGCATGCAATATTGATGATATATGAACGAATCTTTGGAGAAGGAACGAATCTTTCCTTTGGACTTCTCCATGCAACGAATGTGATGTACCCAAGAGGCATATCCTCCCTATAAATAGAGGGAAGATGGTGAAGGTTGATAACAACAAGTAACAAGAAGAACAATACACAACTTGTTATCCTCACACTTGTAATCCACCTCAAGTAAATTTGTGAGAGAAAGTGATCCTCAAGTTAAGTTGTACCAACTTGAAAGAATGCTCTTGTAATCTTTCATTTGATTATAGTGAAAACGATGAAGAAGGGACGGACGGAGGACGTAGGCTCAAATTGAGCTGAACCTCGGTAAATCTTGTGTGTGTTCTCTCTCTTAACTTCTCTTCTCTTCCATTTTATTTGGCTTTGGCGGTATTTATCATGGGCTTCTAGGACCCGAGACTCTTATCTCATCACAAAGACGGAGAATGTCTTATTTTTCCCATCAGAGCTCCCCTGCCCTTATACTTTATTCGGAGAGCTCTTGCATGTGAACGTCGTAGTCAATTGCATTCACATATATTGGAGTAGTTATTGTACCTATGGATTGAGTTGTGCGTATGATATACAATTTTATATTTGGCATGATATTATTTATCTTGTTACGTCTCTCTAAGGAATTGGTTTCCTTCCAAGTTAGTAGAATAGAATCTGCGGAGCTTATTATCCCTGAGAAGAGAAAGTAGTTCTGTTCTCGGATTCATGATTAGGTATTATTATATATCATGTTTTTGTCGTAGTTGTATTTCATATTATTATTCAATCAGCTATGATAGTATAGTATTTGCGAGCTCTATTCATCGTCTCGAGCTTGGTCAGACAAAGTATTACGGTCTGGCCAAACCCTAGTTCATATTGTCTATTCTGTATGTTCGTATTTATGTGAATTGAGACATAGTGCTTATAGTTCATTCATAGAGACTTAAAGATAGTTTGATCCGATTCTGGTCAACGTGTACGTACCGGGTAGGGTTAGAGTCCACTTGATGCGTAAATGATAATTGTCACGTATATTGGTTCTCGTTAATGTGGGACGGGACATGACAAATTTATATCGTTATTTTATCTGAATTTTTTTGTATAAATATTATATTATTATAATTGAGATTATTTTAAGAGATTTAGTATTTTTAGCTTAAATTTATAATATAGAAAATATATTTTATATAAAATTAATAGTAGAATAATTATTATGTGTTAAATTTTATATATATATATATATATATATATATATATATATATATATATATATATATATATATATATATAGTTTTCACTGTGGATCGAACTTGCGATATATAAATTGAACATATTAGCGGTGAGCATTATTCGGTTTTGGACCGAAAACTGAACCGAATAAGACATTTGGTTCGATTTGAAAAAAAATCGGTTCGATTTCGGTTTTGAAAATACAAAAATTTCTTATTTGGTTTTGGTTTTGGTTTATGTCCAAAATCGAAAACCGAATAAGACTTATAAAATTATATAAATATCCTCAATCCTATGCATATGTTGTAATTAAAAGTGTGTATATTTTGAAAGCAACAATTTTACGTATGCGTTTTAAAGTCTAATTTTGGTAATTTAACAACTAATCTAACTTTGGACACAAATACAACAAATGTGTGTATAAAAATTTAATTTTTAATATCATTTAATCATGATTCCAACTTTCGACCATATCCATTAAACAATATAAATAACCCAACCGAGTAAACTGAATCGTTATTCGGTTGGGTTTCGGTTTTGGCTAATTTCGGTTCGGTTTCGATTCTGGATTTTTAGGATTTCGGTTTATTCGGTTTTGACTATTTCGGTTCGGTTGAAACCGAATAAACCGAACGTTCACCCCTAGATCATATGATGTCCACAAGAGATGGATCAATCTCTAATTCTTTCTTGGAAACTAGAAACTGCTAAATAATGAGCCGTTTAAATCGTTTGTATATTCTCCATTAATTACTAAAAAAGTATGAAAGAAACTAATTTAAAAACTAGCTTTATCACAAGATTAAGGAAGAAACTAATTTGGAAACTAACTTTATCTTTTTTTTCCAGCACATTATAGAAGAAACTAATTAAGAACTAACTTTATCTTAAAATTAAACAAAAAACTAATTACGAACTAAACTAATTTTAAAACTAACTTTATCTCAAATTTACGAAACAAAACTAATTTTATCTCTTTGTTTCAGCATATTAAAGAAGAAAATAAATTTTTTTTTTTGATATGTTATTTTCACCGGATTATGAACTAAGCTCCCAAGCAAAAATTCGAACCGTGCCTATCTCCACGGGAGTCCCCCATCGTAATCAACATGCCACGACCCCACGGACAAGAAGAAAATAATTTAAGACCCCACGGACAAGAAGAAAATAATTTAAAACCCAACTTTATCTAAAAATTACATAAGAAAGTAGTTTATCAACAATAACAGAAAAAAAAAATTATGTAGTAAAAAGTAAAACGTTAGGCAGAAGTTTCTCACGAGAATTGAGACGTGTTCTAATTGACAGGATATGGAAATATAAATGAATGATAGTCTTGAAACTTTTGAAGAGGATTTTTTTTTTTTGTTTTTTTTTTGTTTTTGTAAAACCCATACAAAATCTTTTACCAACGAAATATGTCTATACCTATATTTGAAAATAAAGATCGGGAAGAAATTAAACGTTAAGCGTAGGTCGGGGCAGTACCAAAATTTGCCCAAATAACTAATTACTCTTCATCTCAAAAAAAAAAAAAAAAAAACTAATTACTCTTCAACAAAAAAAATGGCAAAGCACTCCTTCCGTGTCCTTGTCAGTGGGCTGCTGGTAACACTCTTATTTATTATCGGTCCCACTCCCACCTGCATGCACGCTTTGTTCTTTCTCTCCAACTTTGGAATGAATCACTTGTGAGTGACTAGTTCTTTACTTCTGGGTTTCTGTTGCTTGATCCCAATGAGAGAGTATATTATATATCATCGCCCTTTTCTTTTAAATGAGGTGTCTGACTGTCCATGTATATAAATTGTCATAGAAGAAGAACTTGGCAATGTAGCTATTAATTAATTGGGGGTATAATATGGCTTCACTTTCTGTACTCTTCCAGAGGCTCATGAAGCGATTTGGTCTCATCAGCCGTTGGAGAGCAGCTAAGGCTCCAGTGAGAGTGCTGGTCACTGGTGCTGCAGGCAATTTGTGCTTCATACTCTGCTTCTACTTATGCTCCTCTTTATTCTCTCTAAAAAGTTCATATATATATATATATATATATATATATATATATATATATATATATATATATATATATATATATATATATGAGACGAGATATTGTACTAAACAATAATATACTAAGCAATCTCAACCACATATTTTTTAAAATGTGTGGTCATAAATTATTCCATAAAGTTACTGTCACGTCAGCATGCTATATAACTACACATTTTAAAAAATGTGTGGCTGAGATTGCTTGATGCAATAAATGATATAATAAACATAGTGAAATATCCTCTCCATATATATATATATATATATATATATATATATATATATATATATATATATGTGTGTGTGTGTGTGTGTGTGTGTGTGTGTTTATATTTAGTTTTTGAATCTCATATAATATTAGAAATTTGCATTTATGTCTCTATATTGTCCAAAATAGGATTTGGATCTCTCGTCTAAAGGTTTAATTGACAGACCATCCAAAATGGAAACATAAACGCATTTGAATATTATATGAGACTGTAAGACTAAACGGAAAACACGGAGGGTTGTGTAACTTGGATTATTCAGTTTTGCATGGTGGAGGTTGTGTGACTTGAATTATTTAGTTTTTTCATAAGACTAATCGAGAATGCAACTTGTAATATTGTTGTTTGTTTCTATTATGATCTCAGCAGTCACACAACCCTCCTGCCAGTTGGACGACTTCATGGACATCGTGTATCTCAAATGTCTCTCGTTCCGGCCGCATTGTTGAATGCTTGCAATTCAAGAGCCCCAAAGGGTTGTGTGGCTGCTGAGATCATGATAGAAGCAAACAACAATGCTACAAGTCTCATTCTCGATTGATCACGACAAAACAAAATAATCCAAGTCACACTATCTCCACCATGCAAAACTAAATAACCTAAGTCAAACAACTCTTACATATCTCCGTTTACTTTAGTCCTGTATACTGTTAATTTTTTTGCATTTGTGACCCAAATTCTTTTTGGACAATAATCCATATTCAAAATTTTAATATTATACAAGATCCTAAAACTAAATAATCTCTCTCTCTCTCTTTGTATATATATATATATATATATATATATATCCCCAAGGCCAGGCATCAAACCACCATCCGCCACTTTATTCTTTTCAAAGAAAAAAAAATTAAATGGCACCCCCCACCCCCCCGGACTCAAACCCACAACCTCCTGTCTTAACCGCTAGACTTAGACTTCATTTGCACAATATATATATATATATATATATATATATATATATATATATATATATAAAAGACACTCCAACAATCAGTACTGTCTGTGTACGATCGGACACGGTACAGAAACTCCAAATGACACTAGTAAACGCAAATATCGTTGCTGTGTCTGATCATCGTGGCGTGTCCGTGCAACATGACCATAAACCATGCATTTGGGTTGTTTGGTGACAGGACAAATAGGCTATGCCCTTGTCCCGATGATCGCAAGAGGGTTGATGCTAGGCCCCGATCAACCGGTAATTCTGCACATGCTTGATATTGATGCAGAGCCATTAAATGGTGTGAAAATGGAGCTGGTCGATGCTGCATTTCCTCTGTTGAAAGGCATGTTTCTTTCATTTCCATGATAAATCTAAGCTAAATTTAGAAGCAACTGTTTCTGAGTAACTACGCCGACTACTTTCTTTCCTTTCCTTTCCTTTCCTCTTCTTTTCTTTTTCGGGTTCATTAATATAGGTGTGCTTGCTACTACTGATGTGGTCGAAGCCTGTACTGGTGTAAATATTGCTGTTATGGTCGGAGGGTTTCCAAGAAAGGAGGGAATGGACAGGAAGGATGTGATGTCGAAAAATGTTTCCATCTACAAATCTCAAGCATCTGCTTTGGAACAGCATGCTGCTGCCTATTGCAAGGTAACCCTGGATTCTGCTTAAAAAATGTCTCAAATATTCGTATATGTAACACGGATACAAATATGACACGACAAGTTTCAGACACAAAGACACGAATCTGTCACCTATTTTGATGTGTCTTAGTGTATTTTTGAGTGTCCGTGGTACATCCGATACATGTCGGATTTTTGGAGTGCCCGGGACGGAGCAAGCACTCGCGTTGGACAGGGGCCGAACACCCAAACAAATCAAAACATAATAATAATCACATCGTAAGAGACAGAACAGAGCCAGTTTTACTAATGTTCTTTCAAGAGGAGCTTCAAAATTAATCTAAAATACAGAAACCATAATAAGTATGTAACTAATATATATTCTATAGATAGGGAGGGAAGAACCTGAATTGAACTTGATTTTTTTTTTTATAATTTTTATTACCTCCTTTGGCCTTAAAGTAGCTCCCTAACCCACCCACCCCCAATTTAATTCAGGTTCTTTCCTATCTATAGAATATATATTGGTTACATACTTATTATGGCTTCTGTATTTTAGATCAATTTTGAAGCTCCTCTTGAAAGAACATTAGTAAAATTAGTTTTGTTCCGACTCTTACGATGTGATTATTATTATTTTTAATTTGTTTTGAGTGTTCGGCTCCTGTCCAACGCGAGTGCTGGCTCCGCCCCTGATGTCCATATTCGTGCAACGATGGATAATTACTGTTATGCATATTAGAAAATGTACGTATCCTACATTCCTATCTTGTCCATATCTATAATATCTGTATTCGTGCAACATAGAACAATATTAATATGTGACAATTCAATAGAGAGCAAATATCGGGATTGAATTGGATGATGTAGCAACAAGCTGCTCTTAACCATAAATGGAAATAGATGGGTTATTAACCAAGGTTAACAATATCTGTATCGGATACTTCCTATGAGTATCCCCAATATCAGTGCGGTTTCAGATCGGAGTATCAATTTTTTTGGTGTAGGAAAACAAATAACTATTAATAAAACTTTAAAATTTTAGAAAAAAAAATATGTTGTACATTTAGACATAATTTTAAGTATTTTTGTATTGTTTCTTAGTAGTTTTAAAATTTAATAGTCATCTTTGCTCGTTGGTTTACCTACGATAATTTGTTTTTTTTTCATTTATATGCTTTTACAATCTTACTATGCTGTTACTCCCTTGTTGATTGGTCTATTTTGTTCAATTTTTTCTACGAAATTGACTAGGAAAGAGATTTTCAACGTCGGTAGCGGCCGGTATCGGATCGGAATATACCGGCGATACTGCCAACTATGTTATAAACTTAAAATGAACTTCTTGATAACCAAGAAAGTGTGAGGAATTGCTAGTAGTTGCCATATATCACTGATCAAAAGCATCATTTGCATGATGCTAACAAATATTTTTCTTTTCTGCATAATGATCTTGTTGTTCAATTTAATATAGGTGCTGGTTGTTGCGAACCCAGCTAATACCAATGCACTCATTCTCAAAGAATTTGCTCCTTCTATCCCGGAAAAGAACATCACTTGTCTCACGCGACTCGATCACAACAGAGCCATCGGCCAGATCTCGGAAAGGTTGAACGTTCATGTCACCGATGTGAAGAACGTCATCGTGTGGGGGAACCACTCTTCGAGCCAGTACCCCGACGTCAGTCATGCGACTGTCGTGACCAAAGCTGGAGAAAAATCAGTCAGAGAGCTCATTGCTGATGATCACTGGTAATGTCACTCCTCTTAGTATGTTACTCAAGAAACTTTATCCATGTCTCTGAGTTTTATTTTCATAAAATTGTGCTAAGGTTGGATGGCGAGTTTATCAGAACCGTGCAGGAAAGAGGTGCAGCTGTTATCAAAGCGCGCAAGCTCTCAAGTGCACTGTCTGCAGCTAGCTCTGCTTGTGATCATGTACGCGATTGGGTTCTTGGCACTCCGAAGGTTAGACATTTTGCCAGGTTTTATTTTGACGTCAAGCATTTATATTAACATGGCAAAATCTTGGTCCAGGGTTCCTGGGTATCCATGGGAGTGTACACTGATGGGTCTTATGGTGTTCCTGCTGGACTAATCTACTCGTATCCAGTCACTTGCGGAAAAGGAGAATGGAGCATTGTGAAGGGTAAGATGCTAAATTTCATAGTTTGCAGTATCGGTCGATACCGTTCCGATACGGCCGATACCGTTCCGATACGGCCGATACCGATGCAAGTTTGTCATGTCCCGATCCGATACCTGCCGATACCCGATACTGATCGATACTAACATTGGGGGTCTCTTTTCCGGTCAATTCGGCAAAAAAAATTTAACGAAAAAAGACCAATCAGTAAGGGTGTAAGATTGTAAAAGCATGTAAAAGAAGAAAACTTGTGTATCGCATTTAATCCAATCAGTAAGAGTCACTACTATTTCATTCAATTTCAAACTATTAAGAAATAATACTATTTTTTTTAAAAAAATTATGCCTAAACGAATAAATATATTTTCTATAATATTAAAATTTTATTAAAATTTATTTGCTTTCCGATACAAAAAAAATTCGATATCCGATCCGAAACTGCCGATACCGATACTCATAAGATTGGTCTTATACCGATTCCGATAACGATACTGCGAACCTAGTAAAATTACCAAAGTGAAGAAATCTATGTGAGTTTACGATTTTTATTTATTTATTTATTTATTTATTTCTGTGTTCACATCTGCTGAAAGTTTTAAGAGGAAAGTTCAAATTAATTTACTTATTTTCAATGGCTGCAGAAATTAATCAAATTGAGGCATTTATAATTGCAGTCGGAAGATACCTATGTTTTTGAAGATGGTCAATTAGAATATGTAGGGAACTTTTACTTCCAACTTCGAGCAGATTTTATTGTTACTATTGGAACCTTTTGTAGTTCTTCGGTACTCTGAGAACTATAACCAATTTCATGATAGACTAAGGTTGAAAGTTCGGATACGTATTCGAAATACAGTATTTTGGAAAATGTAGGAGAGGGAAAGTCATGGATACAAATAGATATACGTGAAAGATATCTACGTTAAAATTTTATATATTAGATCTTAAAATATCTATAATAATGATTATTTGGATAGTAACTATAGATTCCAAAAAGTTCAATAAAGGATTAGTTGCGAAGTAGTAGTCTCGCATCACTTCTAACCATATTTTGGGTCCTTTTTCGAACCTTAGACATGGATGAGCCATATATGGCAAGGAAGTATCATGTCTAATACATGTCTGAATATGGATATAGACATGGATACGGTCCTCTGGAAGAGTATCTGTGCAAATTAGATATATGGCAAGGAAGTATCATGTCTAATACATGTCTGAATATGGATATAGACATGGATACGGTCCTCTGGAAGAGTATCTGTGCAAATTAGATAATAAATTGTATTGTGAAGGAAGTATCTTGTTCTTGTTCTTGTTCTTTTTCTTTTTCTTATTTCCTTTCAATGACAGGTCTCAAAATTGACGAGTTTTCACGGGCAAAGATGTATGAAACAGCAAATGAGCTTGTCGAAGAGAAGACACTGGCCTACTCATGCCTTACTTAACGAAAGATTTAGGGGACTTGCCTCCAGGTGACCTCAAGAATAGAAGATGACCTCAAGAATAGAGAAAAAGAAAATGATGGAGAAAGACAAATAGTTTCAATTCCTTTTATGTTGTTGATGGTGGTGATTGTTAGTTTACTCTCATAAGTGCTTGTAAAGTTCCTGGAAATACACATTCCTGTCATGATACATTATAGTCATGCAGCCACATTGTTGTTTAATTTTAATTTCATCATTCAGCTATTCATACATAAAGGTCTTTGGTGATCAGAGCTCTACCACTTTGGAACTGCTTGATTAATGGATCATAATAGATCTGGCTAGAAATCTATCATAATTGATACTATTACTCGATTACATGCAATAACAAACATTCAAAAATATATTAAGACAGCACTTGCAGATAGTCGATATCCACAGCTGATCCTCTAACTTCAATGTTGCAGAAGCTGCCTAGGCCAAAACTAAAGGCTAACAATTCATCAACGTCCGTATCAGGACTTGCAGAAAATGTTCTCAACATAGACTGATAATAAAGCATGTTCAAAACATTATACTATACCTATAGAAAATGTTTTTTTAGAGACTAATCTATAGAGAATATAGAAAATGATTAGTAAAGCTGCAATAGCCAATACCATATCAAAGCAAGCATCTTGGCGACGAAGCTCTACATAATCTACAGAGAGAGAGGGAGAGAGAGAGAGAGCAGATTTAACAGCCAATAATAATGACTACCAAAACTTCTTTTTTGAAGGTGCACCATAAAACCAGCACATGAACTAGAGCTGGAGGAATTGATTAAGTTACACATCAAGTAACTGCTGCTGCTTATATCAAGAAATGAAAAAAGAGCAGTATACACGACTTCAAAAATATTAGAACTTGTTATCAGAGGCAGATCATTATGTTCTTATAATTATACAATCAATAATCTCCTCTTGTATGGTTTCTTTCATCCATGATAATATAAGGAATATTTCCAAAGAATGTTCGACACATGGCAACCAAGTGATTTGAGAGTTTAAAAAGGGCTAAAGGGTTCACATAATTTATCTGCACATGCCATTTAATTTAGTTTTATAACATTTTAACAAATGAAATCTCCGTAGAATTCAGTTACAAGCTGACCCTTCTGGACTCTGTAAGGTTCAGAATCTACCATAATAAATCAAGTTAACATAAATCATACAATATCTACGGCACGGCAGACAGCTTCCCCTCTATGCAAGCCCACCAATCAACACCTCACAATCGTATTTACTTTCAGGCATTCTTTGGAACTGGCCCAGTTCAGCCTTCGTTGCTTCTAGGCATAGGCATCTTCAAAACTCACCCGAGTTCAGGCTGGTTGGATCATCATACGTTGACAAAATATGGTTGTGGTAAGCTCACCAAGCTAAAATTGGCTCAGAGAAAGGTGATTGGTGCTGTCTCTTCACTCTGTACAGGGTTCCTGTAAGGTGCAAACCCTGCTTCATAGATATCTTATCTGGATAATAGACCTCTGGTAGCTCAAGTAGTTCCCTACTTTGTCAGTGTCAATGTCTCCCCTCTTGTAGTTCCTAGTTCAGGTAACCCTTCTGGTATTGCTGGTGTTTGACATATACAAGAGGTTGGAAATTCATGAAATTCACCTCGTCCTGGCCTCACCTCATCAGGTTCTCCCATGAAGCCTTTCTGGGCCGACTTCACCTTATTGGAAAATGTCTTCCAGTTCATCCGTATTCTTCCCTTGAATAATGAGCTCAGCTTCTTTGCATTGGGTCGTATGGTCCTCTTGTGCCCCGTATATCTCCTGCAAATTTCAATAAATAATATGTGAGAAAGATCAAAGCTTGTTGCTACAGCAAAGTATACTTGGAGGAAGACACTTTTTCCCACGGGATAATTCTTACAACCTTCTAACCACTTCAAGAAAAGATGGACAAACATCTCTCAATAAGATTAAAGCAAGGAAGGTTGCTTTGGGTTTTTTAGATGTCCTTGAATGTCACTTAGTTTTAGAGAATAGGTCTATGTTGGTAATTAGACCAACACAAGGGAAGATAATAGTATAAACGTATTGTCGAAATGTCAGGTTACATGTGTGGTTATTAAATTAGAGTTAGGAGTGACACCAGCAGAAATTAGGAAAAAAACACTGTAAATACCAAAAAGAAGATCCTAGTCAGGCGAAGTTTGAATGGCTAGAAAATAGTAAAAAGTTCTCTCTGAGCAGTTGTCATATGAATCCATTTCCTGCGGTAAAGGGCATGGAAAAGGAACCACAATGACCGAATGAGATTTGAATGGCGAATTATTACCAGGTAATAAGACAAGGAAGATACAGTGCAATGCAGTAAACAGTCAAACCGATGCCTTGCATATGAAATGATACAACATAGACCTATTCTCTAAAACTGTTGAACAGTTAAAATAGAATTCAAGTCTGACACCAAATCATCCAACATTAACAACCAATAAAGGACTTCCATGGAGCTTTGCATGCCAGACAATTAAAGACAGAAATTTAGAAAGACAGATCTAGTTAGACATAGAAGAAGTAGGATCTAGCATAAAAGGACTTGGGATTGATATAAGGGAATAAAATTAGAAATGAGTCAGTAAATGTCATATCTGGCACTTTGAAGTATGAGGAACTAGTGTTGCTGAATAGTGATTTAGTTGAGAGTTTATAGTCTTGGCAACACTAATGTTGCTGAAAGTACTTTAGTTGAGACAGTTTATAGTCTTGGCAACAGAAATTCTCCTTTGTTACTTGGTTTGTGACATATTTGGATGAGATTTTGGTTTGGTGATACAAATTTTTGCTATTTCGGGACTTCTTATACCTATTGATTTCTCGACATTCGGTGATATCCATGTGTAGCACTTTTGGGTTATATATCTTTATTTCTCGTATTTGGTGATATTCGCCGTCGACTATTCTCTATTATTAGCGCTTGTGTGTAGAGCACATAGTTGGTGTGATTTTTGATATTATGGTGCCTACTTCAGCTCATGTTCATAGTTGCGGGGGAGTATGTAGTGACCCCTTGTGGCTTGGGGTTAACTGAGCGAGGACACCGTTGAGGTCCTCTATTCTCCTCAACTACGATTCCCAATTATTTCTCGCCACCGGAGATGCAATGACTTCGTAGTCTTATGTTTTGCATCGTCTTCTTCCTCGACTTCGTTTCCGACTATTTTCACCACGAGATACAAAGTCTCCGTCATCTTATTTCTCAGCCTATTGGATATCTCTCTTTTGTTACTTCAGCCCCCAGGATTTCATATTTGACTTATAGATTTTCATGGATTATTTACTCAAATGCAACCAATCATGTTACTTTACAACACGTACGCTTTACGGCTGCTAGGTTTTCCATGTCTATTATTGTGGCTAATTGGGAATCCACTCCCCTTCTTGGATCCTTCTTGGAACAGGGACAATGCCTCTTACACCTAGCCTTCATCTTCAGTCCGTGCTTAATGTTTCCGATTCAAACTTCAATTTGTTTATATTAGTTGCCTCACCAGAGATCATAATCGCTACATTACCTTCTCTCCTTCATTTGTGATTCGGGATCTTCAGACGCAGGCAATTCTTGGCAAAGGTCGACAGGCAAATGGATTTGTATCTTCTGGATTGACATCTCTTTATTCCTTCCCCGTTGACTGACATCGACGCCTTGGGCTTGCCCCCTTGCCTATTCTTCGGAAAGTGCTTCCTGTTTGTTTTTTTCCTCGGAGTTCTCTTCAGAAGTGTGCATTTTATGGAATCAACATCGGCTACGTTCTCGCTTGACTTTTTTAGAAGTAATGTTCCATTCTCTCTAATACATTCTGATATCCGAGGCCCTTATAAGATCACAAGTTTGTTTGATTTTTGCTAATTTGCTACACATCTTGATTATCATTCTCGTATAACTTCGTTATTTCTTCTTTGCGATCGTTTCGAAATCTTGCAAGTATTTTGCGACTTTATTACTCAAATTCGTACGGTGTTTTCTCCTATAATTAAAAGCATTCGTACCGATAATAACGTGAATACGTTAGCAAGAAGTTTCATGATATTTGTGCATCTTATGATATTATTCATCGGACTCCATCTCATATACTCCATAGCAAAATGACGTGACGAAATGTAAAAAACCATCACTTTCTTAAGGTTGCACGCTTATTACTTGACCAGACGAATGTTCCTAAGGTTTATTGGAATTTGCAGTTGGTATTATGCATGTGTCATATCATTAACCGTATTCCCAAATGCAATTTTGGATCACAATTTCCTTTTCTATCATTTTTTTACTAAGGAAGCCTTCTCGGTAGTTCCATGGGTATTTAGTTGTATATGTTTTGTTCACCATCTTGGACCTATATAATATTAAGCGTGAGGCAAGGTGAGAAGATGAAGCTGGCATCTCGCTTAAGCGTGCTTAAGTGGCGTTTAAGCGTCGCCTAAGCGCTTAGTTAGCGCTTCACCCATTTTTACCTATCTACATGTAAAATACTCTATATACACATAAATTTTAATATATTTTTCATACAATCCTATTAGTATATGCATGAATAACAATTATTAATCAAGCAAAGACAATATAAATACTATAATCAATATACAAAGTCATCAAAATACCATGGTTAAGCGATTTTTTTTCGTTTTTTTAAACCTTGGTGCATTTTACAGCGCCAAGTTGTAGGTGAGGCGCTGTTAAGCGCCGCCTAAGCGCGCAAAAGCACGGGTCCATTTTTTTGGGCGAGATCTCCCTAAACGAGACGTCCAGGTCTCCAAACCCACTTAAGTGCGCTTTTTTAAAACAGTCTTGGACTATCTGTTTATAAATTAGCTCCACATGCTGCCAGCTTTATCTTTGTGGAGTATTTTTCTATTCATAAGGGTTATGCTTGTTATTTTTATTCTGATTGGAAGCTTGTTACTTCTATTGATGTTACCTTCCTTGAGAATTAACCTTTCTTTTTCCCTCTATCCACTATCTAACCACCACCGTCAGTCTTTACATCTGTTTGTTCCTGTTGATGGACCATTTATCCCCCCTGCACCACCCACTCCGTCTCCAGTACCACATACTTCCTCCACTGCACCACCACCACCACCACCACCTACTCCTGGTCATAAATAAATAGAAGTTTTGTCAGGGTACAAAGGACTGTTTATTCCTACTGATGTTGTACCTCCTATGGGTGATCTTTCCATTGCTCTTCGTAAGAAGCAATGTACTTGCACTATGCATCATATTTGTAATTTTGCTTCTTATCATCATCTAGGTCCTCTATTGTGCAAGTTTGTTAGTTCTCTTTCTTCTATTTCTACACCTTTTGTACATGAGGCCCTTCAGCATCCAAGGTAGTGGACCGCCATGGACGAAGAGATGCAGACACTTTAGTCTAATGGTACTCGGAATTTGGTTCCTCTAGATTGTTATGTTAAGCGGTTGAAAGTGTGCCTTGTTGCACGAGGTTTTACTCTACAGTATGAAATTGATTATGAGGATAACTCCCATGTTGCCAAACTTAACAGTGTTTATGCATTAATCTCTCTTGCGGTGCACCATAAATGATCTTTATATCAGCTAGACATCGAGAATGCATTTATGAATAGTGATTTAGTTAATACATTTTATATGTAACAACCTCCTGGTTATGAAAATGTGAATCTCATGTTTGTCTATCTCTGCAAGTAAATCTATGGTCTCAATTAGTATCCTCGTTCTTGGTTCGACAAGTTCAGTCAGGTAGTTCAGAATATTGGCTTTACTCAGAGTACTGGTGATTCTTCTCTTTTTTTTACTAATTGTCGTCATCAGTCTATGATTAAAGCACAATTGTTCTCTCATTTTTAAACCAAAGATTCTGGTCTCCTTCGTTACTTTCTAGGAATCGAGGTTGTCTGGGATGGTGATTCCCTTGTTCTCTTTCAGCACAAGTATTGCATAGATCTTCTACACAATTCTGGTTATTTGGGTGTAAGCTAGTTCATATCCCTATGGATGCAAATTTGCGCCTCAATTCTCTTGATTCTACATCAGACTCATAGTTGCTCAATCATGATCGTTATCGTCATCTTGTGGTCTGACTTTTACTCATCAAGATATTTTATTTATTGTGAGCATTGTTAGCCAGTATATGTAGTCTTCCCAGATATCTCATCTTTAGGTTATTGAGCATATACTTCACTACCTGAAGAAGTCTCCTTGGCTAGGGACTTGTCTACCGGTTTCCTCCTCTCAATGACCGCTTATGCAGATGCTGATTGTACGAGTTCGGTGGATGACTGTCACTCGACGAGTAGTTTATGCACATATTTTGGAGGATATCTTGTTACATGGTGTAGAAAGAAACATCATGTTGTTGCTCGCTCTTCTGATAAAGCTTGAATATCGCTCAATAATCTATGCGATTTTCGAGCTCACATAGTTGAAGAGTCTTCTTACCACTTTGTGTCGTTCCCTGTTCTCCAACTCTTCTTTATTGTAATAACCTGACAACTATTCACATAGCGAAAACTCGGTCTTTCATGAACGCACCAAGGATATTGAGGTTGATTGTCACTTCATTCGGAAGAATGTCGAGCTTCGCGAGGTTCAGCTTTTGCATGTTTCTGCCACTTCAGATTGTTGACATCCTTACCAAGGTCTTATCTTGCCTACTGTATCTTCACTCTCTCTAAGCTTGGAGCTCATAACATCTACGCTCCAGCTTGCGGCGGAGTGTAGAAAATAGGTAGTTTGGTAGTTTAAATTTTGCTTCTTTGTATGGCATAAAAATCTTCCTAGTTTGTCCCACATTGGAAAAACAAGGAAGGGTCTACTACCATGCCTATATATATGTAATCATTCATTCTAAAATCTAAGTCGATTAAGTTAGAGTCAACTTCTCAACAATATGAAAAACTCATCTGCTAATAAGTATGTTGAACACACATGATCCATGTTCAGGGATGTAGCCATGTGCAGTATCTGACCATGATGTATAGCCATTAGCAAAGTAGCAAAGACGTCGATAACCATGTTTTTGGCAAGGTTTGCAGTATCGGACCCTTCCTATGAGTATCGGGATCGGCGGTTTCAGATCAGAGTATCAAATTTTTATGTATCCGAAAATAAATTTTAAATTTTTTAAAAATCATGTTTTATATATTTAGGCATAATTTTAAGTTTTTCATGTGTTTTTTCTTAGTAATTTTGGAATTAAATGAAACATTAATCACCCTTGTTGATTGGTATTTTTCGTTCAATTTTATTTGTTGAATTGACTGAAAATGAGACCCCGACGTCGATATCGGTCATTATCGGATCCGAGCATGCCAAACCGTATCGGTATCGGACGTATCGGTCGATACTACAAACTATGGTTTTTACTTTTTAGATATATAATGGCCAGTGCACTCCTTATAGGTGTGTCAAACACAGTATCCTTGTTCATATATGTAGCAAAGTGAAGTATTTGACTGTGATATGACTAGCAAAGTAGCAAATACATGTTAATAACCATGTTTTAGATTATATAGCATAGTTTGCAGTACAGATCTAATCCGTTCGATGCCGATATTGTTTGGCATATCCCGATCCGATATCGTCCGATACCAGATACTGACCGATACCGAAATTAGAGGTCTATTTTCCGGAGGCAAAGAAAATTGAACGAAAAAGAACACTCAACAATGGTGTAAAAATATAGTAAGGTTGTAAAAGCACGTAAAAGAAGAAAATGTATCTCACATGTAAACCAATTGGCATGGGTGACTGTAAATTTCATTCAATTTCAAAATTATTAAAAAACAACAGTGAAGATACTTAAAATATGCCTAAATATATGAAATATTTTTCCTAAAATGTTGATAATTTATTAATAATTATTTTCTTTCCAATACCAAAAAAAAATTGATACTCCGAACCGAAACTGCCGATAGTGTCGATACCGCCGATACTCATAGGAATTGTCCGATACCGATTTCGATACTGCGAACCTTGATATATGATGATCAGTGTCAGTGTAAGTTTGAAAATTTTCTCATCAGGAAAAGATTGCAAATGAAGAAATCTGGACGGTTCCTTCTTTTCTGCATGAGCCAAATTGTATCGCCAAGAAGGTAGGTCTTTGTAGCTACCAACCATCCTTATAGCTTTATGACAAATGTTCTTGGCAGCATTGTGGCAGTGGTGTTGAAGACAGATGATGGACAAAATGTTCAATGTTCTAATGTCACGCTTGTACTTGTATCCCCCAAAACTTAGAAGCAGCAGACACTATGTTGCATGAATACAGATACAACACAAGATACATATTCAACAACGCTGCAAATGAAAACTTGAAAAATAAATTGATACAACACAAGTAGTTTACAAAGAGGAGGATATAATAATAGGAATATTTACTTAAATTCGCAGTGGATGAATAGAAAAAATAACAATAATTTCCAGTTAACTTAAATCAGAGGCAATGATAATAAATGGGTTTCTCAAACTCTAGAATGTTATGGTAACTTTCAAGCAAATAAGTCTTTCAAGTAAAATATAAAGGAAAAGAAATTACATCCGAACTTCATATCCATACCTCCGCCCAGCAAGAATCTTGGCCATGTTGCCGTTGTTATTGGTAACGAATACATCACTTTCATCACTAACAATATAGTCTATGGCAGCAAGACGAGACGAGAAGGGAAGATATGGCTTAAGATCCTCTCCAGCAAGCATCTCTTTGTTATAGAAGTTTGGAAAGAGGTTTCTAAGAGGCCGTAGGGTATCTTCTCCACCATATATTTCCCCAGATGCAACATAAAGATATGTATTGTTTCTAAAACCAAGTGCCCTGAGCATTAAACCGACTTCAAATGGAGTCAGTGGACATTTTCCTCGATCGCGTTCATCCTCAGCATTTAAATCCTGCCAAAGACCAGAGAAGTACTGCTTCAAGCATATGTATGCACTTCATGTTTAACCACAATTTCCTATATTTGGGTAAGTTAATGCAGATGGAATTTATTCTAAAATTTTAACCAAAATGACGAAGCAATAGCAGAATTTCAAACAGCAATACAATTTTATTGCCCAAAAGATATAGCATATTTAACAGATATTTAAGCGTTCATAATCATACAGGCAGTGTTTCCCAGCGCTTCCTAATTTCACTTAGCTCATCACGCTCTTTCTCACCACCTCCATAGTAACAACCAGAAAACGCAAGCATGTCAGGTTCAAACCTGTCATATTCATTGAAGACATAATATTCAGACTGTTGAAAGTGAGCCATAAAAAAATATGCTATAAGAACTGGTCAAGATATGAAGGTATGGACATAGACTGTATGCTCATGCCAATAGATGATATAATTTACTATCTACTGAATAATCTTTACAGGACTAAATTAAGAAGTTGATTCAAGGAGCAAAAAGAGCATAGCCATCCATATGCAGGAATGAGGGGAAAGGCTAAGTTATAAAAGTCAATCTAACAATTACATACTGCCTGAATGAACATTAGATTAGCAAATTTTCTTACAGCAGCTTAAACTAAGAGAAAATAACTACAAGGTACATGAGATTACTGCTAACTTCAATCATTGACTTCTTAATTCAAAACCAAACAAAACAAGTTGATATGAAGTAAAGAAACCAGGATTCAACAAACTGAGAAGAGTTTGCTTGGAGTTCTTAATTAGAAAGACAATCTTGTAATTGCCTCCAAATCCTGTAGATTAATGTTCTATCAATCAACTGAAGTTTGCTTGGAGTCCTTGTTAAAAAGAGTTCAATAATTTGCATCAACAAATAATGCTTGTACACTGAGACACAAACCAAATGAAGGTGAGTAATGTTATTATCATCTAATTGTGGGGGAGGGGGGGGGGGGGGGGGGGGGGGGGTCGGGGAGTGATGGGGATTTATGAAAGGTTAATAAAACTTCTTTACAAAGAGAGAGAGATACAGCCACGTCCAGAAATTTGCAAATACAATACTTTTAAGTTCCTGGTTCTTTGAAAAAATCAAGATTTCTATATAAGGAATCAATTTCACAAGGTTCCTCTCAAACTTGTCCAGTGCCACAAGGCTCCCGCTTACGCAGGGGGGTCTGGAAGGGTCAAGATATACACAGCCTTACCCCCATATATATGGAAATGTTGTGTCTGTTTCCTCTCAAACTTCTGCTGAATCATTAAATCAAAGTCAAGTTATACCCAAAAAAAAAAATTATCAGTTAGGTATACCTTACAGATTGGTAGATTTAAGTGGCAATCACTCAGCTAACACTTTTTCAGAGATATACTGCAGCAGCAGTGTCCTGTGCAATCATAGACAACATCCTAGTAGCACTTCTTAAGGCTGTATATGGTCCAGAAAAAAAAGAGGCAAAGAAAAGGAACAGCCAAGATCATGTAGAAACGGGATCCAGTTTCTACAGGATCCATTTCCATCCTTCACTTTCTCTCTCTCTCTTTATTGCAACAAAACACAGTTACACAGCCTTAATGAAACCACTGTGAACAAGGTGTTTTCGTTATAAGTTAGAAATTACAATGTTGAAGCCTTGGATAGACTTATGTTCAAAAGATATTGGACCAAAGTAAAATTAAGTTTATTTCTGATAAAGAGGGTATAAATACCCCTTGGTCCTTTTACAGTTAACACCCTTCTAAGATAGACTATTATAATTTAGTCCTTGGTTCTCAACACTCTCCCTCAAAATGGACGATAGATATCAACCATTACCATCTTATTACATAGTTTAGAAAGAATAAAAAAACTAAGACCCTTAGTAAGAAAATCCGTGAGTTGTTCTTCTGAGCGAACATGATCGAGTTTCAATATTCCGTTCTCTAACTTCTCTTTGATGAAGAACAGATCGATCTCGATATATTTCGTTCTGTCATGCTGAATTGGATTGTTAGCTATACTTAGTGCAGCTTGATTGTCACTCAGAAGGCGCAATGGTGCTCCTTGGTCTAACTTCAACTCTGTCAGCAGTGCTTTTACCCATATCAACTCTGACACTCCTAAAGCCATAGCTCTATACTCTGTTTCAACGGACGATCGTGCTACCACAGACTGTTCCTTGCTTCTCCAGGAGACTAGGTTACCCCCTACAAAGACAATACCCTGAGGTATACTTTCTGTCGTCCATGCAGCTTGCCCAATCTGCATCACAGCATCCCTTAACACTCAGGTATTTGTTGTTCTTGAACCATAACCCTCTTCCAGGGCCCTCCCTTCAGATATCTCAGAATGTAAAAAACTACATCCATGTGACCCTTCCTTGGATCATGCATGTAGCGACTAACTACACTCACAACAAATGAGATATCAGAACGAGTGTGGCCTAGATAAATCAATCGGCCTACTAGTCTCGGATATCTCTCACGATCAACAGGCTCTCCTGCCTCTACACCCAACTTATATCTTTGATCGATTAGAGTGACGGCTGATCGACACCCCAGCATACCCGTCTCTGTGAGCAAGCCTAGTACATACTTCCTCTGAGAGAGGATGATCCCATCTCTTCCTCGAGCCATCTCGAGCCCGAGAAAATACCTCATCATTCCCAAGTCCTTCACTTCAAATTCCTTGACAAGTTTTAACTTCAGCTGGGCAATCTCCTCCTCCTCATCACTTGTGATCACTATATCATCTACATATACTGCAAGTATGGTGACGTGACCTCTCACATGCCGGAAGAAGACCGTGTGATCTGCATTGGTCTGGCTGTACCCTATGCCTGTGACAGCCTTTCTGAATCTCTTAAACCAGGTCCGAGGAGTGCTTGAGTCCATACAGTAATTTCTTCAGCTTGCACACCTTTCATGTCGACTGCTTCGTGCAAAACTCCGGGGGCGTCTCCATGTATACTTCCTCTTGTAGATCTCCATGAAGAAATACATTCTTTACATCCAATTGATGAAGCTGCCACCCATGATTTGCTACAAGGGAGACCAGGGTTCTCACAACGCTCATTTTTGCTACCGGAGCAAATGTCTCATCATAGTCGATGCCATAGGACTGAGTGAATCCCTTTGCAACCAATCTTGCCTTGTATCGCTCCACCTTCCCTTCTGACGTCTCATTTACTGTGAATACCCATTTGCATCCAATTGCTCTTTCCTTTAGGTAATGGAACAAGCTCCCAGATCCCATTTCTTTCGAGTGCCCTAAGTTCCTCCAACATTGCAGCTTTTCATCTTGGATATTCCTTCGCTTCCTACCAACACTTAGGCAAAGAACTGGTGTCTAACGATGCAATGAATGCTCCATAAGTAGGGGATAGATTTTAATAGGATAAGAAATGGGTAATGTCATGTTCATAACCATAATGATTATGGGATCTTCCTGCATTGCTGCGAGAAGATCTCCTTAAGAGAATATAAGATAGTGAAGAGGGACCATACCATCTGAATCAGAGGGATCCAGTGCGGGTGCATTTTCAGGAGTTAGGGCAAGGTTAGACGAGGGACATGGCACAATAGTAGTGGACCGTTGCTTTCTCCTCCTGTAGACCTGGAGCTCTCCTTGAGCTGTAAGTTGTTCTGATGACAAATCTCATGTTTTAGGTGTGTCATCAAATGCGGAGCCTTCACCGGAACCATTGTGGTAGTATGGTTCCATCTCTATGAATGAAATGTCCATGCTCACAAAGAGCCTTCGCTCTACAGGACTCCGGCAAGAATATCCCTTGTGAGTCCCTAAGTAGCCGACAAAGACGCATTTCACTGCTCAGGGTCCAACTTTCACACACCAGGCCTATTATCCTTCACAAAGCATACACATCCAAACACCTTTGGGAGAACAATGTACTTGTTCTCACCTGTAAGCATTTCAAATGGTGTCTTCTATCCTAACACCTAAGAGGGTATTTTGTTGATGAGATATGCAGCCATCAACACGACATGCCCCCACAAGTGTTTAGGGACATTCATAGCAAACATCATCGACCAAGCCACTTCCAACATGTAACTGTTCTTCCGCTCCGCCACGCCATTTTGTGATGGTGTGTAGGCGCATGAAGTCTGATGATGTATCCTATGGGCTAACAAGTACTCTTCAAGAGTCTTGTTGATGTATTATGTTCCATTATCAGACCTCAAAATCTTTATATTAGCACTGTACTGCGTTGTGACCCTGCGATAAAAATCTTGAAAACATGCGAACACATCACTCTTTACTCTTCATTAGGTACACCCAGGTGACACGAGTGTAGCAATCAATAAAGGTGACAAACCACTTAAAGTCATTAACAACAGTTGTAGGACAAGGTCCCAATACATCGGAGTGTATCATATCAAAAGGGGACAAACTTCTATTTCCAGAACTCACATAAGAGCTTCTGGTATATTTTTCTAGTTCACAAGCATCACAAACTAACTTCTGTTTATCAGTCTTCTGATACATAGAGGGATACATCCGACTCAGTAGACTAAATGAAGAGTGTCTTATGCACTGATGTTGGAGTAGTAGTTCTGGTTCCACAGTCCTTCGCGGCTCCTCCGACTGTGCTTCATCCATCAGTGATGTCACTGCTGCATCCAGTCCACCCCTGTCCAAGTACCATAGCCATTTATGCCAAGTGACAGTCCCCAACCGTCTTCCTGTTCTCTTCTCCTGAAAAATCACCTTAGGAATGTCAAAGGAAACAACGCAATTAAGTTGAAGAACAATGACACTAATGGACAATAGATTAACAGAAAAAGATGGAACATGCAAAACTTCGGTAAGAGTCATAGAAGGGGTGCATTTAACCGTGCATGTACCCACAATGGGTCTAGCAGTACCATCAGCAGTTTGAATGCTTTCAGGTGTCGCCAGGTGAGTGTAATCCTGGAACTCATTATGTGCCCATGTGACATGGCGGGATGCCCCAAAATCAACTATCCAATTTAAACTTCATGTTTTGTGGGTAGTTGCAATGGCATGAGCATGTATATATGTGCTTGTGTAGACATAGTAGATGATGTTACCCCCGGAGGTTGTTGGAGTCGATGTCCCAGCGGTGTTGGCTCGACTGTCGCTGGTTCTAAGCTTCATGCTCCTCCACAACTCTAGCATTTCCCTCTCACTATAGGTCACATCGGATGATTGACTCTCATTTCCCTCTTCTGCAAAATTTGCCTTGTGCCCTTCAGAATAATCACCCCTGCCACTCCTACGCCCTCCACGGCTGCGTCCACGGCCGTTGGACTGGCCTCTCAGAGATTTCGTACAGAATCTGATGAAGTGTTCAGGGTCTCCACAGTTGTAATACCCTCCCTCCAGGAGGGGTTCGGATTAAGAACTGCTAAAGCTGATTTCACCTCCGGAGAACTAGTGGCGCTTGGTATCAGCTTCAGTCGTGCCTCTTCTTATGCCATAGCAGCTATAGCCTCCTTCAGTGATGACAGCCTGGGCTGTGCAAGTAAGACATTCCTCCTCTGCTCGAATGCTGGGTTGAGCCCCTTCAGGAACTTCATCCTCTGTCGCGAGACATACTCCATGAACTTTTGATAATGTTTCATAAATGTCGGTTCTACTTGCTCGTCCTCCACGCCAATGGGATCATAGTGGTCGAGATCTGACCAATACTTCTTTAGCATAGCCGCATACTCAGAGATTGTGTGATCTTCTTGGACCACCTTTTCAAGTCCATCCTGCAGTTGGAAGACCCTCATGGGGCTGTCCGACCCTGAGTACATATCTCTCAGCGTCATCCAAATGTCACTAGCACCCTCCATCGCTTCCACGTTGCACGACACTTGATCGGTCAATGAGGTTGTCAACCATCCAGCTACCACATTGTTGATATTTTCCACACAGGAAACTCCCGTAAGGAATGATCTTCAGGTGCCTTGGTTTGGCCATTCATATAGCCCACCAAGCCCCTTGCCTTCATGGTCCGCATAGCCTGACGCGACCACTTCAAGTAGTTGGTAGTACCCTCAAACTTCACCTCCAGTTTCTCCAACTTCCTCATTTTATATGGTAAAAGATTTACATCTGCCTGTGCAGCACGGGAGCTAGTCTCGGTCTGAACAAGAGATTGTCCACCAAAGCCTTCATCTCCTCGATCGTTAGCTTGTCGTAGATTATCTCCATTGTCTGCTCCTCTTCCATCAATCCGACGGTGGCAGATTTAGGGCACGCGAGTTCCGATGATGCCCTCTAGCTTCGATCGCGGATCTCATCACGTCTATCGTTCCTTCTTCAGCGGCAACGACGTCCCCGAGAGCCGCTGCTCATGTCCCATGCATGACCGCGATCCGAGGACGCATAGTCTGCTGTGGCGGCGGCGGAGGGGGAAGAGGACCGGGAACATTGGTCGGTGGGGAGGAGGTGGCGGCGGGAAAGGAGGGTGGTGGCGGCGGTGAGGGTAGACGACGGGTGAAAGTGGTGGCGGCTGCTATGGTGAAGTAGGGTTAGGGTGGCTCTAATACCAGAAATATATTGGACAAAAGTAAAATTATGTTTATTTCTGATAAAGAGGGTATAAATACCCTTGGTCCTTTTACACTTAACATCCTTCTAAGATGGACTATTATAGTTTAGTCCTTGGTTCTCAACATGTTCACTATGTTTTATGTTTTTAACGAGATGAGATTGGTGAAAATATAGTACAGTTGCTATATTTCAGCTATACCAACAACAACAACAAAGCATTTATCCCAAATTTTTGGGATTGGTTGTTTGAATTCATTTCTTCCATTCAGCTATGTTAAGGGTCGTCCTCTAATAACACTAACAAAAAGCATAACCTTATTTAAAACTTCAATTCATGTTTGTTGAGGCCTACCTCGATTTCCAGGGGCTCCTCTTACTATTATTTTATTCCTCCCCCTTACTAAAGGGTCTATTGTTCTACAATGCACATGTCCAAGCCATCTAAGACAATTTTTCTTATCTTTGTCCCCATTTGGCGCCACCTCTAATTTCCCACTATATTTCATCTACACCAAATTCAATTTAAAATACATGAACAAATTTAAATCAAATCAGGATGACACTTTAGGATACAAGGAGTTTTGGGAGTTTTACTCAAAAGCAAAATGGTCAAACTATGGTTCCTATTAAATTTGCATAAGAGAAACATATTTATTTCCCTCTAAACCATGTGGGCTTATAAAGACAATATTTACTGTTGATAATTGTTAGCCTTTTCTTACTGTTCAAAGATATAGTAGTATATCCAAGCATTAAAAGTTTAAAACTAACACATACCTTATATAATAATCATTTTCAGCAAAAAAAAAAAAAAAAAGGTGATGTCCTTGGTTTTGATAAATATCATCAAGGGAAAAGGTAAATTGACCATCACAAGTTCCAGTGCCAAGGAATCATACGAGGGAACAATTTATTCACTATTTAACAAAAACCAATGAGGACATTGCTGTTTCTAATTTTGTATTTATACATCGTGTAATTATGGTCAGTTAATGAAGTGCCAAGGCTATATCCTTTTGTTAATACAATGATGAACACATTAATTATTAATTAATAAGGTTGAAAAGGCTTCATATTTCAACTGCCATGTTTCTACTAAATTGGTAATTCAAAAGGCATGAAAGATAAACAACTCATATTGGTTAATTGCAAAGAATAGGACATACCTCAAATGAATTGCAATAAAACGGGGACTCATTCTCCGCATTTTCTTTACCAAGTTTTGGCCTAGCCCTTGTATCGGCTTCGTAAATCTTAAAGCATGATAGTTCACACGACATCGCAACTTCTGTAGCTCTTCATCAAGTTCGTTTGTGAGCCTGTAATCGAACTTTGTCAATTGCAGAGCCTGCAATTGCTACCTTGTTAAACATGTGGACACTCATAGAAGTCATGCTAATGCAAATCACAGCTACAACAAACAAGAACTTTGAAGTAAAAAGTGCAGAATAGAAATATAAGAGTGTTGCATTCCTTGCTGCAAGAACAGGGAAAAATAAAGCATAAAGGTAAGACAGGGAAAAAACACTCACACATTGAACCCATATTTAAGTTAGTATTCATTTGCTTTTGTGACAAAAGAGCATCCAATATAAATAATGATATGCATTAAGCCTGCTATCTACTTATGTTTGCAATAAAATCTCCTTCCATCAGAGTATTCTTTCAAGGGACGAAACATTGTAAAAGAAAAAAAAGAACTTTCAGATGTTGAACCCATAATTAAGTCAGTGTATCATTTGCTTGGTGACAAAATAGCATCTAATATACAGAAGTGATATGCATTAAGCCTGCTACCTACTTATCATTGCAAACCAAATCACCTTCCATCAGATTATTCCTTAATGATTATGAAACTTTGAAAAGGAGACTACCAAGTCAACTTCCTAAAAGGCTTACTAAATTCCTGAAGGTAGAGTTTTGGGTTGGAGTTTGGGAAGTTCCTTCTTTTTGAAATGTGAAAAATAATAAAATACTTACCAAAAAAACTAAAAAAAAACTATATGATACATTTAGGCAAAATATTATGTA
Organism: Iris macrosiphon; assembly: GCA_036927795.1. Classification (NCBI taxonomy): domain Eukaryota; kingdom Viridiplantae; phylum Streptophyta; class Magnoliopsida; order Asparagales; family Iridaceae; genus Iris; species Iris macrosiphon. The sequence goes on along the minus strand of JAYESA010000002.1, from coordinate 195,664,026 downwards.
ACTTTTATCATTGGCTTTGAATGAAATAATATTCAACATTGATGAACCATTTATCCGCAATAGATATTGTTGTTTTTTTACTTGCTTGCTTTTAAAGAAAGCACACCCACAATAGATAGTATTGAATCGAAAATTATCATGATGAATGAATGTTGTGAATTTATATGTATACAACTTCAACAAATGGTAATGGTTATAGTGTGTCGATAAGGAATATCATTGACACATTGTAGCATGTCGGCACAATCGAATCATTGTGGTGAAACTGTTTTCTCGTACTACGTTTTAAAAAAAAAAAACTTTGTTGAACGGACTGAAAAGGACATTTCCAATAGCCGTATCGGCTGGTCGGTGGGGTCAATATCGGATATCGGCTGGTCGGTGGGGTCAATATCGGATCAGGACATGCCAAAACCGGTACGATATGACCGTTAGGTACGATACTGCAAAGCTTGTTGCAAATGCAACATAAAATAACATCGGGGGAGTATCCACATTCTCGCAACATTAGTGAATTTCAAACATCTTATCCACTTCAAGAAATATCAGGCTTTCTAGATAAATGATATTTCAAAAAATTAACAAGAAACAAATCTAATGAAAACATCCACTTACATGCCTCCTCAAGAGTATTGGTAGTGCAACGTCAAGATAATATTCAGGAGTTGATTTCCTTGGAGGACGCATGGTGTACGGAGGTTTCTCCATTGATCTCATAACTTTATCAGGGATCCTTTTAACGATAGTCACATCTTTGGAAAGGGAGGAAATGAACCAGTTCACATCAAAAATATTGGCAAAGTCACTGCAAGTCAGTAAGAGATTATTTTACAGAATGCACGCTGAAGCCTGATGTAAGTAGTTCTTGCTGTTCACCACTACTATTAATTGGAATGTGATCATAACATAAATTAAACAAGAGAAGTAAACACCTTTCATCTTTCCAGAAGGAATCATGATCCAGCTCAGGTACTACAAGAGTAGCATTCAGAATTCGTGCAACAACAACTGCATCTGTAATCTGGATATACAATCAGGTTGATAATATATATATATATATATATATATATATATATATATATATATCGCAAAAAAGGTTCTATTTTTCTGTCTATTGTTTGTAACTTGATGGTTTTGCACCAAAAAATATATGACGCCTAGAAAATGACTTTATTACTATATACTCACTCAAGGGAGAAGATGAGTTGATAATGATAATGCATTTCATACAGCACTTAAAATGCCATAAGGCCCTTACATAGATCAGATAGAAAAAAAATACTTTTACATGTCAGGAAAGTGACTGAAAATAAAAATGTCTACAAACTTAAAAACGTATTCAAAATGTAAGTTGCAGCCTTTCAGGCTTGCAGATATGTTGGCCATTCATGGACAAGAACTGGAAGGTTTGTCCAATCCAGTAAGTTACAAACCTGAATAGTTTCACGGTAAATTGTGTTCAACTGGTAAGGTACAGCTTACACAATATATTTGTTTGTCAATGACTCGAGGTTCAGGTGGGCATGACATTAATAGATTTGGATAGCAGCAAACTTTCCCCTGAACTTGAGGCCATGGCAATCATAGAGCTTGTTTTCCATGTACTTCAGTGGTAATTTCTTAAAAGGCTCTATAGTATTGGTTCAAAAGTTAATGCACAACCCGATATGTTGTAGTCATCATTTTTGTATTAATAACTTCTAATTTGTGGTTAGTATAATAAACAATTAATTCAATCATTTATAATAATAACTCCTTCATGATCAGTAAATTGAAATATATAATGGACTCAACAATATGTTATACGTCCTAAAATAATCTATACTACTATATAATAGGAAAAGTACACCTTCACCGTGGAACTTTTCTTTTCAAATATATCCTTGCATATATTTACTAATTAAAATTGTTCATTAAAGTTAATAGGGGCAGCTAGGTAATTACGAGAGTTGTCATTTGATCTTCCTAAATAGTTTGTCATTTGATCTTCCTAAATAGTCTTGCATGCATGTATAAAATAATATATATAGTAATATAAAAATAAATTTAGAATAATTAAGTCGACTTTCTTTTAGTTTTCCTAAGTATAAGTAATCTTCATAAAGATTAGAATAATTACAACATCATTTTAGTCTTCGTTAATAATAATCTATGAAATATGTGCTTTATAATAATCTATAAAATACGTGCAAAGCACGTGTATATATAGTAGTAGTCAATAAAGAATAATACTGTTGTGTTTGACAAATTAGTCAATAAAGCATTACTAATTGTCCGAATGTGATTTAGTAATATTGATCATTATTTCATCCAAAACTAACATGAAATTGCATAAATAATACATAAATTTTGTAGAATATTTTAGAGTAATTGTTATATTTTTATTGATAATCTCTTGGCTATTTATAGTGTTACAACTCTTCATCTTACATTAATACCCCATTAAAAACCCCTGTAGAATATTATAATATCCCAACAAATATACCAAGAATATTCTAATATACCAAGAATATTCTAATATACCAACACTCCTCCTCAAGATGGACGAAAGATATTCACTAAGTCCATATTGTCACATCCTCTAATCATATATACAGAGCTAAGTCCCTTGGTCAGACTGTCTGCTACCTGCTCCTCGGTTGGAACATGACCTAGCTCCAGTAGTCCACGGCCCAACTTCTTCTTGATGAAGAACCTATCGATCTCGATGTGTTTGATCCTGTCATGCTGCACTGGATTGTTGGCGATACTGATGGCTGACTGGTTGTCACACCACAGCTTCATCTTGGCTCCTTGATCCAGCTTCAGCTCCACCAGCATACTCTTCAGCCATAGCAGCTCTGCAACTCCCAAGGCCATAGCTCTGTACTCCGCTTCAGCTGTCGATCTGGCGACCACCGACTGCTTCTTACTCCTCCAAGAGACCAAGTTGCCTCCTACAAATATGCAATGGCCCGAGGTAAACCTCTTGTCATCAGTACAGCTAGCCCAGTCAGAGTCACAATAGCCATCGATGCTCAAGTGATCATTCTTCCTGAATATCAACCCCTTTCCGGAGGCACCTTCAAGTATCTCAAAATCTGGTACACTGCGTCCATATGACCCTTCCTTGGGTCATGCATGTAGCGGCTCACCACACTCACTGCAAAGCAGATATCAGGACGTGTGTAGCTCAAATAGATCAATTTGTCTACCAGTCTCTGGTATCTGTCTCGGTCAACTGGTTCTCCAGCCTCAGCACACAGCTTAAACCCCGGTTGATCGACGTCGTTGCAGGTTTGCAACCCAACATCCATGTATCTGTGAGAAGGTCCAGCGCATACTTCTTCTGAGAAAAAACAATCACCTCTGCTTCTCGAGCAATCTCAATCCCAAGGAAGTACCGAAGAAGGCCAAGGTCCTTCACCTCGAACTCCTTGTCAAGCTTCCCCTTGAGTCGGACAATCTCCTGCTCATCATCTCCTATGATAATTATATCGTCTACATACACCGTAAATATGGTGATGTGGCCTCCACTCCGACGGAAGAACACAGTATGATCAGCATTGATCTGCTGATATCTCATCTCTATCATCGCCCTCTTGAATCTGTCAAACCACGCTCGAGGAGACTGCTTCAGTCCATAGAGGAACTTTTTCAACCTGCAGACCTTGCCCACTGTCTTATCGGTACAGAATCCTGGTAGTATCTCCATGTACACTTCCTCCACTAGATTTTCATGAAGAAACGCATTCTTCACATCCAGTTGTTGTAGCTTCAATCCACCATTAACTGCCAAAGAAATCAGGGTCCTGACGGTGCTCATCTTCGCCACTGGTGCAAAGGTCTCACCATAGTCAATGTCGTACGTTTGACTGTATTATTTTGCCACCAGTCGAGCCTTATAGTGCTCTACTTTTCCATCTGGGTTCTGCTTCACAGTAAAGACCCACTTGCATACGACTGCCCTCTTTCCCTCTGGCAGGTTTACCAGTTCCCACGTGTGGTTCTTCTCAAGAGAGCCTAACTCTTCGTGCATCGTCGCTTTCCACTTTGGATCGTTCTTGGCAACCTGCCAATTGTTAGGTACAGTAATACTATCCAAAGATGCAATGAATGCTCCATGAGAAAAAGAGATGTTATTATATGAAACAAACTGAGCAAGGTCTCAACCATATCTATCAGGAGGATTTCCCGCATTGCTGCGAGTGGTCCTCCGTACTGATAATGGTGTGGGAGGAGTAGGAATAATGATATCACCTGAAGGGAAATCTGGTGGAGGTGGTGTAGGTATCTCAGGAGTTGAGACGGACGCAGGCAAGGGACTTGACACTGGCACTATAGGTAGTGGTCCTGCAGTTTGCTTTCCTTTCTTGTTGTAGGTAAGTAACTCCCCCTGAGCCGTGGGCCTAACACCTCTCATCGTCTCCCCACGTTCCTCTTTACTCTCCTACTCCTCCTCAAACGTTCCTCCATGCCATACTCCTAAATCAGTCACCATACTCTCACCAATCTCCCTCTCTCGCCTTATACTCTCAGTATCAGGTGAGTTGCTCATGGATGAGGTCCCCTCCTGACGGTAGTATGACTCAAACTTCCTGAAGTGAACATCCATGCTCACAAACTTCTTCTTCTCTACTGGGCTCCAGCACACGTACCCCTTCCGAGTCGCCGAATAGCCCACGAATACACACTTGACTGCTCTGGGGTCAAATTTTTCAACGGACGGTCTGTTGTCCTTCGCAAAACATACGCAGCCAAACACCTTTAGTGTAAGTATCCCACAATTATTTTCTTGCAATATCTCACATGAAGACTTCCATCCCAGTACCTTCGAGGACATCATGTTGATCAATCGAGCTGCTGTCAACACTGCATGCCCCTACAGACTCTGTGGAACATTCATGGTGATCATCATGCTCCTTGCCACCTCTAGAAGGTGTCTGTTCTTCCTTTCTGCCACTCCATTCTGTGCTGGTGTGTATGCACAGGTGGTCTGATGCTGTATCTCTTGGACTGACAGGTATTCCTCAAGTGCTTTGTTGGTATACTCTGTTCCATTGTCAGACCTTAGTACCTTCACCACTGCTCTGTACTGAATCTGGACATATTTATGAAAGTCCCGGAAACAGGCAAAGACCTCACTCTTATTCTTCATCAAATACATCCACGTGACACGAGAGGAACAATCAATAAAAGAGACGAAATACTTGTAACCATTTATAGTAATTGTGGCGCACGGCCCCCAGACATCAAAATGTATAATATCAAAAGCAGAAGAGCTCATATGGCCCGCACCAACATATGAGCTCCTAATAAGTTTGCCTAAATCACATGCATCACATACTAATTTCTCCTTATTTGCCTTCTCATAAATAGATGGATACAACCTACTCAAAATACCAAAAAAGGAGTGCCCCAACCGCCTGTGATGGAGTATCAGTATATTCTCGACACTCATCTTTGGTCCTCCCATTCCTGCCCTTTCTGCCACAGACACCAATGTCGAATACAGTCCTTCTCGATCCAGGTACCACAGTCCATCATGCTAAGTGCCAGTCCCAAGTCTTCGTCCCGTCTCCTTCTCCTGGAAGATCACCTTAGGAATATCAAAAGAGACAATGCATTTTAGTTGGAGGATTATAGAACTAATGGACAAAAGACTGACTGGAAAAGGAGCATGTAAAATATTGGATAATCTTACTGAACCTGTACAATCGACAGTACCCTTACCGACCACTGGCTGGAAAGTACCATCGACTGTTTGAATATTGTCTGCAGATGCTAGGTGAGTATAGGAAGAGAACTCACTAGCATTCCATGTTACGTGTCGAGACGCACCCGAATCGACAATCCAGTCCGACGATCTAAGGGAAGACATAGATGCAAGGGCGAGTGAGTCATCAGTACCTTCCGATGGATGGGCATATATGACAGCGTTGCCTCTGGCAAAAACTGAGGTGGACGCATCCTCAGTCCCACTCCTCCTGTCTCCATCGCTTGACGCTCTCTGCTTTCTCCTGAGTACTTACAGCATGCCCAGTAGTGCTTGATCCTCCTCAGTATAGGCACCATTAGCTCCCTCCTCGTCTAATGCTACCAGCAGGTTCGCCAGATAACCTCCTCGACCACCCCGTCGACCCCCACGACCACAGCCACATCCTCCAAACTGTCCACGTCTGCCACATGAATCTCCCTCCTTGGGTGGTTTGGTGCAAGCATACCTTAGATGGCCCACCTCTCCGCAGTTGTAACACTGTCGGGGGTCTCCCTTAGGTTATGTGCCGCCTGAATTGGCAACTGCCAGTGCTGTCTTCACTTCAGGAGGACCACCCGTTCCTGCTTGTAGCTTGGTACGAGTCTCCTCCTGGATCATGGCCGAGATAGCCTCCTCAAGTGTAGGAATCTTCGGTTGGACTAGAAGTAGTGTTGTCCTCTGAGCAAACACTGCGGCCAGCCCCTTAAGAAACTTCATTGTCCTCTCCTGCAGACATACCTGTCTCTCCTTACACTTCGGGTCCTCGCAGCTCGCCCGATCTGAGAAGTGATCATAATCCAACCACAGACGCTCCAACTCCGTGGCATACTCCTGTACCATCTTCTCTCCCTGTACGGTGTCGTCGATCTCCCCCTTGATCTGAAAAACCCTCAAGTTATTTTTCACACCATCGTAGGTTCTCCTCAACTTCTCCCACATATCTTTCACCATCTCAAGGCCATCCACTGTTGCGGCGATCGACTGGACTAAAGGATTGAAAAGCCAAATGTATACCACCATATGAGTGGACTTCTACTCGTCGCGTCCTGTCGAGCCCTCATCCGGCTCTGTCTTCTCTGCTGACAAAAAACCCTCCAGGTTCTTCCCTGCGAGGGTTTTCCTCACCCGTCGTGACCAACTCAGGTAGGTGACCGGTCCATCAAGCTTCAGATCGATGGATGGAAGCTCCAACTTCGCCAATGTTCGTGTCGCGCTCTCACCAACTGACAGTTTCATCAGCTTCATCAACGTTGCGACCTCCGCAGAGTCCAACTTCTTGATGATCTCCTCCATCGATCATTCTCTTCTCCGACCACCTCACACTCGTCCCACGATTCACGTTCGCCCTCTTCGTCATCTCCTAAATCCGATCATGTCTCTCCCCCATCAGATCTAGGCCTTCGATGTCAAGGCAGAAGGCTCCGCGGGAGTCGCGACTTCGCGGTGGTGGTGCCGGACGAGCGGCGCGGCAGCGGTAGTGGCGGCGCGGCAACGGTGGTGGCGGGAGGTGTGGCAGTGGTGGCGGTGGCGGCGGCTAGGGTTTGGGAGGTGGTGGATAGGGTTTGGGCTCTGATACAATGTAGAATATTTTAGAGTAATTGTTATATTTTTATTGATAATCTTTTGGCTATTTATAGCCTTACAACCCTTCATCTTACATTAATACCCCATTAAAACCCCCTGTAGAATATTCTAATATACCAAGAATATTCTAATATACCAACAAATTTATTCCTAAATATATCAAATTTTAATATATTTAAATAAATACTATAAATTGTAGGTATGTGCTTCAGTAATGTTGTTGATCATTTCATCCAAAATTTAAATGAAATACCATAAATGATACATAAATTTATGCCTAAATATATCAAAAATATTGTAGATTTTTTATATTTTTATAAAATTTAAAAGATGAAAGTACAATATTCAAATACGAAAGCACTGAGATAAGAACGGTCCGAAACCGAAACTGAAATTTCTAACCTTCTTATAAAGCTGTCACAATTCCTAGGTAAGGCATGAATATTCTTGTCGCAGATAGTTTTTCATGTTCACATCTACCGTCTTTATATTGCCTCAGCCTATTATAGTATTATGCATCACATCAATTTTCAGATTCCTATAGTTCAGTATACATAACGAATGAAATTGTTCCAAGGTTCCACTTAACTCCAACAAATTGAGATCTCTGATGTTTACTTAGGCTAATAGAAGAGGGAGAATGAATAAAAATATTACCCCCGTTCTTTGCTGGTTCAGGCCTCCACTTGTTGCAATTAGTAAGTAGCCATTAGATCTGCCTTCTCTAACTGCAGCTAAAGTTGTGAATATAACGAAGATAATAAGTACTAACACTATAAATATTACTCTCACAAGTTGTACTTTAAAAAAGTTTACAAACCAATTTACCTCAACAAAACAAAGATAACAAATATCAACCACAAATAAAGGTAAAATTCATTATTAGTTACTCAAAAGTAAATTGGATGTAGCAAAAGAAGGGAAGAAGACAGAACGCTCGTTCGCCCAGACAGAAATGAGGCCTAGGTAGTTCTTCAGGGTGTCTTAAACTTGTTTCTTTTTTACTAAGGTGTCAGAATGCAAACTTGATATTTTATCCCAAAAGGAAGTAGACTGAACTCTCATTCGCCCAGATAAAAGAAACCTAGACACTTCTTCAGCGTGTCTTAAACTCGTTTCTTTCTTATAAGGTTGTCGGGGTGCAAAGTTGATATTTCCCCAACTGGATTAATGTATTTCATTAGTTCAGTTTCTCTAAAAGCAAAATGCTTTCACAACTTCGACAAAGAAGCATTGGTGAACAAGTAGTGAAGTTGCACTAGTGAAGAGTGCATATGGCTTTGTGATATTCTACACTTACAAATTTGCCTTCTTGTTTTTGCCAATTAGCATGATGTATGTCTTAGAATCTCTTGAGACCACAACCAGAAAACTATCAGCTACCTTGCAATAAAAAATTATAATATTTGACAACTCCTAGCTGCATGTGTGTTGGTAAACTATCAGCTATGAGCTACCTTGCCTATAATATGTGAAACATTGGTGAACAAGTAGTGAAGTCGCACAAGTGAACAATGCTTATGGCTTTGTGATACTCTACAGTTACAAATATATATTATCAGCTACCTTGCATATAATATTGGAAACATTAGTGAACAAGTAGTGAAGTCGCACAAGTGAACAGTGCTTATGGCTTTGTGATATTCTACAGTTACAAATTTGCATTCTTCTTCTTCTTCTTCTTCTTCTTCTTCTTCTTCTTCCCAATTAGCATGATGTAAGCCTTAGAATCTCTTGGGACCACAACCAGAAAAAAAATCAGGTACCTTGCATATAAAAAATTATAATATTTGACAACTGGTAGCTGCATGTGCAACTCAAAGGAATGTATAACACCGTACTAAGAAGTAAATGGTATTTATGTACAGTTGATCTATTTTCTTTATGAATACAAGATAACCAATTATTTGATATCTACAAGTTATGGAAAGAAGTACCTGAAACAATCTGCAAATCTTATGGTGAAAACACTTACATTTGAAATTTGGGCCCCTATCACTACAACCATAGTAGAGATTTGAAAACTCGGACTTCCATATATCAACCGGTACTTTGTAACCACCCTGCATACAGTACAAATGCAAGAATAATTTGAAGAAGTAAAAAAAAAACTCCGAATGAACGTTCACTACATCTCATCGATATTATTTTGAACCCGTTAGCTTTAGCATCATTGACTTTTCTTATCAACAAATACAAATAGCACACAGAAAACCTTCAAGCTCCATATCCACTTTGAAACTTTCTGGATTCCTAACCAATGATTACCTTATTAAGTCACGGACACAACATCCCTTGAAAGGCTTCTTTGTCAAAGACAATATCAACATTCCTATTATAAACACGGGTTCTTTGTCACAACAACATCATCATTCCTCCTATGAACACAATCAAGTCATACAAGGGCATGCAAGTAATAAGCTTGTGCATTAGGTGTTACGATAAGAAGACGTAATAAAAACGCAAAAGATATTGTAGGATACTGATGATCAAGATTATGTTTTCTGACAATTAAGCGATGAGCTAGGAAGCACGGACACTACAAAAAATGTGAGCCATGTCATGTCGGCACATTCCGGACACTCCAAAATACATCAAGACACAAAAATAGGTGTCGTGTCAGTGTCATTGTGTCCTTATTGTGTTGTGTCGTATCTGTCCATGCAACATAGATGATGAGAAATGGATGTGATATATGCATCAATCAGCATTGCAGTCAAGGTAGGCATTGCTGCAAAAACTTGTCCATGGACGGATTACATTCTAAAGAACAAGTGCTTTGAGATGTGGTCTGACTAGAAAGAAACTATCTTTCTCAGACGAGGTTCAAAAAACTTGTTTAGGTAATCAGTTTCGGTCAGGGGTTCGGTGGTTTTCAAACGGTCAGTTTTGGTATCTAGTGCTGGAACACAGCAAATATATGACGTGTCCGTGTTACCGTGTCGTTTCGTATTTGTGTCCCTGCAACATGACGGTTACTCTAGCTTCTCATTAGGGGTATCTCGGGGTTGTCAAGCTACTAATTATGGGGTTTCTGGTAAGCTACAACTGAACTCCGGTCCGTCATCTGTGAATATCACAACTTCGCTTACCAAATTGACACTTACAAGAATTAAAAAAAAAAAATCACAACCAAACCACACTTCAACTGGGGTGTAAAAATAAAATCTTTCCTCTCACTTCTCACATCCAGTTTATAACCAGCGTAAAATAATATCAAAAATCAAATTTTGATCAGTAAAAAGCGCACCTTTTTGGAACGCCAGCGGCCTCTGAACTGCGACCACTCGATATCAGACGCAATGTGGCCGGTGAGGAGAGAGATGAGGCCGAGGGAGAAGAGCACGGATCCCAGGAGCAGGGACCGAGAGATCGCCTTCGGCGAGCTCCATCCCGAGCGGCCGATCCTCTTCCTCGAGGCGGAGTCCGGGGAGTGGAGCTCGACGTCCTTCGCCATCACCATTGCCGATCACTCTCCGATCTCAGCCCATTGTGGAGGGAGGGGGATCGAGAAACCCTAGCTTCCGAATTGGGAATACAAACCCTAGCTTTTGCGTATAGGCGCTGATGCGGTTGAGAGAGAGCTCGTAGTACGAGGGGGAGGGGAATGGTAGTTTAACAGAACCCAACAAACTTTATGTGGTTTCTTTCTGAACATTCTACTAAGAAAACTGGGATGATTTGTCTTTTATTAATATATAGTAATGAGACTCACGATGTGATAATTCACTACTAGACAAATCTTAGGATTTATTTATATACTTGGATGTTTTTATATTAAAGGCTGATGTTAAAGGCAATATAAAATACATTCAGGTTGGTCTAAAATAAAATTTTTTTAAATTTTTTACTTAAAATTTTATTCGAAACTAACTAAAAATTTATTTAGAACGGTCAAAATTTTGACCGTCATTTCAATATATTAGACTGTTAAAGAACTGTCAAAATTTTGACAGATTTTGACAGTCCAAATTATTAAAAGGGCTGTTAAAATTTTTACAGTACTAAATATATTTTTTAACTAGTCCTGAATAAAATTTTAAATAAAAATTATAGAAAAATAAATTAAAAAAATCTAAATCATTTTCACAATGCCTTTATCAATAACCATATTAAACACCTGTAGTTTTGTCCATTTCAACACGAGTTTCCAGGTCTTGGAATTTAAAGAGCTCCCCAAATATTTGCTCATTTCGAATAGTTCATTTTTAGCTCCCGTCAAGTTATAATATATATAATTTTAAATCAAATCTTAGGACAGATGTATGGATGGGGAGACAGCAACAGCCCATGAGTTATCATTCCAAGCTATATAGTTTTATTTCCATCATTTACTAAACTTTCTATGAATGGTTGCTCACTTCTCGTGATGTAGAACAAAAAAAAAAAAAATCTAAAATTTGATATCTTTCTTATGTATTACGTTGAAAAGATCGAACTAAAAAAAATTGTTCTGATGTTTTGGAAAAGTGAAGGTTAGAAATTAGAAATCGTAAAGTACGATGTTTTGTTGGTTGAGTGATAAAATAAAAAAATAAAAAATTAAGTGACATAAATAGTAAATATATATTTTAAGTAGAGCAGAAGTGGTCCTCCAACTAAACGCACGAAGTGGAAATGGAAATTCCTCATTTCTGCACTCCACTTCGGAATAAAATTTTTTATGTCAAAACTCTGATTTCGTGACAAAGAAGAGTTATTAATCATGTCAAATCACAGTAAATCTTGTCTATAAATTTTCCAACCAAACACACGAAGTGGTCCAAAATTCTAATTTTGACAACTTTCGTGCTCCAAATTCACAAAACAAACGACCATTACAAGATAGTGACACACGGTTATGATGGATGGGGGTAATCGAACAGATCATGAATTCAAACGCTGGGCTCGTAGGAAATTTTATTTTTGTTTATTTGGCAAATGGATGAAATTTTAACTTGGACTATTGAGTTTGATTCTTCTTAAGAATGTTCAAAAGTATGCATGTCTTTAATTATATATATCGAAATTGGTAATTTGGGAACGGTCCCAGCGGGACTCGAACATAGTTCTTATGAATCATAGACCTCGACATTTAAGCCACTTGAACTACACTTCCTCAGTAATATACGCATGCATTGTACGTGTATAAAAATATTAAATATAAATTAATTATAAAAAAATTACTTCTAGGAATTAAACTCAATCAATCAAGGAAAATGACTCATACATTAACCACTTGAGTTAAAATTGTTTAGTTGTAAATATATCATATTAGGTAGTTGAATGCTTAGTTAAATTTTAAAAATAATAATTAGTGGAGTATTTAGATAGTTATTTAGTTATATTCTTATTGATTTTTTTAAATGATAATATACATACATTTTTAACTGCTTATTTTTTGAGCCGTTTCCAAGCCATATATATATATATATATATATATATATATATATATATATATATATATATATATATATTAGTAACTAATTGATATCATGTCGTAAGGTATACTACTGTTATTGACTATGTAATGATAATAGTAATTTCAAATTTAGTAATTCATTTTGAGTCTTAGGATGATAACTTTTTTGGTGTAACCTTCGTCTAGTGGAACGACACCCAAGTCGCATAGGTTGTGTTGGCCAGATTTGGATGTGTGATGTCGTAAGTCGCTGACAGTCGTGCCATGACTGGTTATCTTAGAAGCACTCTAAGTTCTTGTTATGTTTGACTTGTTAAAAATTTCTTTTAACATTACATAATAATAGTAACGGTATTCTTATTATCTTTCTGTTTACTAACCATTGCAGGAATTGTTAAGTAGAACCCTCTTATTCTTTTCATGAGTAATCCATTAGCCATTGGTGCTAATAAAAAATCCTTTCATAAGGGTGTTCTTTTGTTTATCTGTTTATTTCCTTACTACTTGCAAGTGTGTTCATGTTGTACTACTTATCATCGATCACCTAGTATCGATTACATCAATAAAAATATTTCATAATTCCGCTTAAACGAGTTGCCTCGCATCCGACATACGATTATATATATATATATATATATATATATATATATATATATATATATATATATATGATTGGAATCTCCTTTATTGACTATTCGCACATATTTTTCGAAATAGCAGTCGTTGTATTGTATTTTTTACCGCTAAAATTAGTTTCTCGCGAGATTTTGACCTAATTTGAACGAACAAAAAAATACAATCCAACGGCTGTTATTTTAGAAAAATTTGTGGGAATGCTTATGAGCAGAGATCCTTATCCCTCCTTATATATATATATATATATATATATATATATATATATATATATATATATAGAGAGAGAGAGAGAGAGAGAGAGAGAGAGAATAAGGGAGGTGAGATGGCACCTCACTCTAAAAACAAGGGTGGCGGTGACGTGACACAATTTCAACCACACAAACGAGGGGAGGGGGTTAAGTACAAATTGCCAATTATGAAATGTGTGGTTGAGATTGTGCCACGTCACCGCCACCATTGTTTTTAGAGTGAGGTGCCATCTCACCTCCCTTATTCTCTCTCTCTCTCTCTCTCTCTCTCTCTATATATATATATATATATATATATATATATATATATATATAGTGTGTGTGTGTGAGAGAGAGAGAGAGAGAGGAGGAGGAGGAGGATCCCCTCACTTAAGCATCCCCCCTATTTCCTCGGAATAGCAGCCATATGATTAACTTTATGGACCGTTGAGATTAGATCCTTAAAGTAGTCAATTTCTTCCGATATTTTGATCTAATCTAAATGTTCCATAAACCTAATCTGACGGCTACTATTCCAGGCAAGACCGGCTCCAGTATTTTGGAGGCCCTAGACAAGTCTCATAAAAGAGGCCCTCATCCCTCTACATAATTTTTTTATAAATTTAAAATCCAACAAATCAAATAAATCAAAAATGTAATATTATTAGTTCTTTAATACACATAAATTTATCACCAAGATTCAATAAATTATGCAACTCCAAGTTATAAATGTATTACATAAATGAAACCAAATAACACTAAACTAAATCTAATAAGAAAAAGTTTATACTCTTCTCATTTTTTTATGTGCAAAATTGTCAATTAAATCGTTGTGGTCAAGGGCTCTCGGCTAGTATGTTAAAGTTAAAAGTTTCGAACTACTAACTTGTAAACAAAACAATAATTTGCAAAAGTCCAAATAGTTATGGCATATTCAATTATTCAATAATAGTCCAAAAGTGAATTACAAGGGATATACTCAAGAATAATCAACTGATTCTCAAATTCAGAAACTTAGTAACTATGCTCAAATGGAAACACATATTATAAGAGAAAACAAGTAACAAGTTTTACCTACGAACACCCAGGCACCCTCAGCAAAATAGTCCAATAATAAGTGTATCGGACGCCCAATTACTACAGGTCTGCCTTACGGCCAGCGACCACCGGAATGAAGGCTATGAAGCAAAAAAATAAAATAAAAAAGAGATGATATTAGAGATTAAGAGAGAGAGAGATAAATGATAATATTAACATTGTAAATACGCTGATATTTATATAAAGGCAAGAAAAAATAGACGTTAGAAAATTATTAATGGAGGAGAAAATACATGCGTAGTTGAGGGAGGTTTTCTATGGGAGTGGGACTCGGGAGAGAAATAATGAGGCGGTAGATTTTGATTTTTTTTTCTAGGTTTTGCTTACTTGCTGTTTTCTTTTCTGGATACAATGGGTAATGGGCTTCCTTCCCTACGCCTTTTTTGGTCCTGGATGGCCGGATCTGCCTAAGAAAAAAAATTCAAAATATAAATAGGGCCCCCTTGGGGGAGGAGGTCCTAGGCGGCTGCCTGGGCTGCCTCCCCCTGGAGCCGAGCCTGATTCCGAGAAAAGAGGATGGATGCTAAACGTAGGGATCCCGATCCTTAGCATCCGTAGGATTAAATTTATGGACCATTGAGATTAGATCCTTAAAGTAGTTAATTTCTTCCGAGATTTTGATCTAATCTCAATGGTCCATAAAGCTAATCTGACGGTTACTATTCCGAAAAAAGATGATGGATGCTTAACGTGGGGATCCCGACCCCCCCTCTCTCTCTCTCTCTCTCTCTCTCTCTCTCTCTCTCTATATATATATATATATATATATATATATATATATATATATATATATATATATATATATATATTAGGAATGTAACTCAAATGGTTAAGTGCTTACTTTGCATGTGTGAGGTACATGGTTCAATCTCTTACATATCTATTTAGTCAATGACCCTTTAGCCTAGTGGTAGTGGTGAGGCATGCAGCCCGAGTGGTCAGGAGATCGATTTTCAGTGGGGGTGTTCGCCATTACAAGTTTTGAATGCACTTGATTTGATAACAAACAAAATAAAAGTACAAAGAAATCCTGAACATAAAAATTTAAGTACAAGTTTTTTTTTATTCTGGGGAGTGGGACTGTTTGCCATGTAAATTGAGTTTGGGAAAACTTTCGTTTAATAATAAAAAAAAAGTACAAAGAGATCATAGACAGAAAATTTAAGTAGAATATTTTTTATCTGGGTAATATAACGATGGAGATCGAGTACTGCAACGACTCTTTTACTCCGTTGACGGTCCGACGAGTGAATGTGGGATGCTCTCTTCTCTTCTCTCTTGCTTGAGCTTGTGTGCACGTACGTAGCTCGTCTGGAAGGATATAGTCTTTGAAGCAGAAAAAGCCACTCCCCCGCAGGACGTCTAAGTTGCTCCTATTTATAGCCATTATGTTGGTGGGCTATAGGTGCCGCATATGCTCTTATTTGGTGGCCGCATGGGGCTCTTTCAACAGAATGTGGTTACAACTGTAGAAACATATGATGGACAGGTTGCCACGTGTTCTTCATCCTTAACAGGATATAGTTGGGCCAGGCCGAGCCGCCACGCGAACGTTTGTCGGAATTTGCTATTGCTGAGGATCTGGACGGTTCTTGCCTTTTGTTTGCGTGACTTGGCCAGTTTGACACGTAGTCCGCATTTAGTTGAAGAGAATCACATCAGTTGTAACAGAAATTTTTGTCTCAGGGAACATTGTCACGTTGGACGTATGGAGTCAGGGACGCATAGGACGCATGGAGTCTGGAATGCGTAGGACCAGAGACGCATATAACATATGGAGTCTGGAACACATAGACAGAGACGCATAGAGTCTGGGACGCATGAGGCAAGAGACTCATGAAACACATAGAATCTGGAACGCATAGGGCCCGAGACGCTTGGAACGCATGGAGCCTGGAACGCTGGGCCAGAGACGAATGGAACCCATGGAATATGGAACGCATAGGGCCCGAGATGCATGGAACACATGGAGTCTAGGGCGCATGAGGTCAGAGGCGTATGGACTCTAGGATGCATGTGGCCTCGTACACGTGGTGCTGCACACCTGTCATGAGTCATTATTAGTTCGACAAGAGCTTCTTGTCGTTTGGTGTGCTCATATTTTTTGAAGCGTTTAGAAAATCCGTTTTGTCAAGATTTTGTGTCAGACATAATCTTTGTGTCAGGCCTTTATGCGGTCAATATTTGGGGTGCATTGATGCTGCTTTTTCTTGGCCGCAGGATCATCTTGTAGCCTGATTTCTTCTGAGTCATCTTGGGGCGCATGGTAGTTGAGCGCATGGATCTAGATTTTTTATGCTTCTACAAGACCCCTTTTAAAGTTTTTAAACTGATAAGTTTGGAATACTTTGAATAAGAAACATGTAGGAGAAGTGTGAGACTCGTCTCACTTTTCTAGTATGCGTACCTGATATATGCATATTATACATGTTTAGCTTGATTATTGTTTAATTGCTTACATCTTGCTTTATGTCATTCATGCATTGTCTATGTTATTTTTATAAGTTTTTCCTTAGTTGCATGCTTTGGACCGTTGGTCCCTTAGTTTTCGTGTGCATGGCTGTGATGAAGCCGGAAGAGGGCATGGATTATGATTCAATAGCCTACAATTAACCCTTTGCCTATATAAGCAAACATTTCTCTTTCCTTCAATTTTTCTTTCCTTTCATTTCTCTTTCCTTCTTCACTTCTTCAGCCTTCACCTAGAGCAGCCGAGCTTAGCCTTGACCGTGGGTAACCTTGGTAGTATTAGGCTATAACTTGACCTAGGCAAGTACATCTTGCCAACCAAAGGAACAACCATGGATCTTGTTTTGATTCTTAGTATAACTTGTTTAATTACTTGATAGGTTTTCTTTGCTTAATACTTAGAACTAGTCTTCATGATGATTTTGATTTCCTTGTATTGTTGCTCATGGAGCCGAGAACAACAAGTCGAAGAATACAAAGTTGGCCTGAGAATGTATATAAAAAGTATGCATAGAACCCTTGTCGCATAAGCGAAGTTCCAGTGAGCTCACTTGTGTGTGTTCCACAAATTTCTTAGAAAGTGCGCCAAGATATATGAGTACTCTGGGCGCACTTCTCTACTCCTACGTACGTTTTGTACTATGTCAATTCCTTCAAAATTATTCCAATCCTACTTGGTGCACTTTTGGATGGGTCTGCAAGTCATCAAGAATGTACGCCACTTAAATAGCCAAGTTGACGCACTTTAAAGATATTACAGAGTTGGCGCACTTTGGTGAAATTTTCTTATCGGCGCACTTTGTTGCTTCTAGAGAATGGCACACTTTCTTGTGTAGCGCACTATGTGGTATTCCCCAAAGATGGCACACTTTTTAGCCCTTCGTAAATTACTTAATAACTAAGCAAAGACTTCTGACCATTCTCGAGAATTATGTTCTCGACTATAGCAATTGTCTTTACTGTTGTGCCATGTCTTGAGACTTGTGTTTTATCTTTTAGTAGACCTTCCTGCACTTGTTTGTGCGTCCAACCTCACTACTGGCATGCTTAATAAAATTGCGCCAAGTTTATAGCTTGGGGACTTTCATTTGTGCGCCAAGCTCCTAGCTCGCGCACTTCTATCATTGTGTTTCAAGATCCTAGGAGTGCGCTTTAGTATGATTGCGCGCTATCCTTGCTTAGAGCACTTTTGTATCAAAGTGCGTCAGAACTATCCGGATTAGTGAATTATGCGCCAAATCTGTTTTTGGCCATTTGTGCGTCAATACCCGTTTGTGCGCCAATGGTGGTTTTTGACCCATTGTACACTGATGTTATTTTCTTGCCTGATTTTATACGTCAACCCTGAATTGTTAATTTATGCGCATGCATGCCAATATTCTCTTTAATATGCTTAACTCTTGATGATTCTCTAGTTCACTTTTATCCTGTTATTTTAGTTAATCATGGTTATTTCCTAAATGTAACATTCTTGATATTGATCTTGATTTTCTGACATGATCTAGTGATTGTACATTATAAATGAACCCCTGAATCTTGACATAGAATTGATAATACTGATTACCCTGATACCCCTGATATTGATACTCCTGATAGTGGCTCGACGTAGCGCATCATTCTGATACTCTTGATCCTGATAAATTATGATAGTGGCTCAACGTAGCGCACTCATAATTCAAGAATTCTTGTAACTGTCCCGATCAAGGCTATTAGTAGCACCTGTATTGCATGACCCGTATCCCCGTTGTTGATTTTGATTCTACTCGTCAAGTTACTATCCTGTCTTGCATCATGTCTAAGGCAGATTCCTGAGTACCATGGTTGGGAATCCTTGATAATTGTCCAGGCTAATAACTAGAATAATAATCTAGAAAGAATCTAGACAGATTTTCTGGCTACATGCAATCCCAGTATTCCAGCGACACCTGATGGATTTGGAGCTCTCTGTCGTGAGGGACACACTTCCAGCACATCATCGAGTATTGAATTACCAGAAAAGATAAGAAATAATTATACCTGATTTACCTATATTATGTACCTGTTCATCTGGATAACCCGGATAGTCTGTAGGACATGTGGCTGTAAAAAATCTGAAATTGCATATGTTAGTAACTAGGATTGTGACAATCCTAGTTAGTTAATAATAGTAAGCCGTAGGGCATGATTGGTCGTGATTGCTTGATTTCCAGTCTGGTTTAGTCCCATCCTGATTTATTTTCAACAACTGATCTTGAGAACAATAATTATAGACCGACTCCATATATTCCTGTTTAATACTCCAAAGCATGTTTAACTGTTATTTTTACCTACTGCACTTAATTAAACTGTTCCTTGAGATATTTCTTATTGACTTGTCTGCTTGCTGGTTTTAGTTTCTAAGATTGGCTCTCTTGTGGTACTTTGCTATTTTGGGGTCTGATCCTACTAGTTTTGTATGGCCAAATTTTGGAACAGAACCACATGATCTCCCGTACTTTCGTCTCAAGATGGTGAATACAAGGAGCACCCGAGGGCATGTGTGGGTTTCTTCTTCCTCACCCACTTGATCTTATACATTTTTTTTTGAGCCGTTTAGCCACCGAGCACGTATTTAGCTCGTATTTTTAGAACTTGACATTCTAGCCTACGGGCCTACATGTAAATCATATTCTAGACTATAGCTAGAGCTGATCATGTAATATTATACTCTGTTAGTTCTTTATTTTTTTGTACTAGCTTCATGATCATCTGTGTATGTATAGTTTGGGATGCCTTACTATTATATGTTGGTGATCATACATCTTGTAAACTTGTTGCTTGCTTGAAATTGAGACACCTATGATTTTTGACCCAGGATTGCCTGATCGATTGTAGAGTAAAACTCTAACATGCGGCCCAAGGTCTTATTGTCATGCCTTACTATTATACTTTGGGTATCGTACTAGAGATAATATGGACGTAGTATGATACTGTAGTTTTTGAGAATATCTCACTGGGGGATCTTTAGTGGGCATATTACTTCTTGTGCACTTGAGTGCAAGTAATAGATTCGAAATAAGCCCCACTAGCAGTGATGTCACGCCCTAGTTTCAAGTATAAGGAACCGAGCCACGTGGCATTGGCCAGCGAGTACACTCCGATGGGCATCCCAATCTAATAAACCTATTAGAGTGCACCTAAGCTGTAAAGTACAATGATATAACCCAACATTTTAACATAAGCAATGTAACTAATCTCATCCACAGACATAAGAATATGAAACACTAAGAAAAAATAAGTCTACTAATATATAGGAAAAAAAATAAGTCTGAAAATGTATCATAATATAAAATGGGTAGAGTCACACGGGAACAAACCCGCTAATACAAGTACTAAATGAAAGGAAGCAATAAGATAACTATGACCGATATCTGCTAACTAGATAATGATACCGGATCCAAGGTGAAGTCGCTACCTGTGATCAAGTGAAGTCCTCGGGAAGGATCTCGTCCTCTGCTACAAGCCCTACTCCTGGATAAACACCCGGTCCGTACTCCTCCGGGTAGTTCTCCTCGCCTATGCCTGGAAGGGAACCAGGTCCTCAGAGGGACGTAACAAGGTACAAAAATAATATGCCATAGTAAAACAGAAAGGAAACATGTGATACGCCGGTGTAATCTAGAATAACCACCTAAGTGAGACACAACCTGAAGACATTGTTCGACACGTGGGCTTTCCAAATATAAATTCGTAGCTCCGAGACACAGAGACACACGTTGCATACCCGTAGCTCTGAGCACAGAGACACACAGTAAGTAAGTACTATGACTCCGGATACATGATCTCTACGTAGATAAGGATATATATATATATTGTGTATGCGAAGTAGCCCAAGCGTCTAATAACTATCTTTTCCTCCCAATGCGGTCAACGAGACGCATCCACAGCTTGCTAAGCCTGAATCTCTATCTAAATAGTCTCGTCATCCTGAAGTAACTAGCACCAATCACGATCCTATAGTCATCACAGGTTCCGGTCATGCTGACACTATCAGGATACAAGAAGTCTGGCATGATAACAATGTATGAATGTGTCCTAGGGTTCCGATGTAACCAAGTAGGTACATAAAGGTATCGAGAAACATCTAATAATCGATGCTAGACATTACCGACGAAAGTCTGCAACCGGATATGACTCGGACGTTAAGTAACGATTTTGATCCAAAGCGCACACAATGTATAGACAAAATAAATAAGTAAAACTGTAACTGAGTTACAGTATGGCAAGGTACACTTGCCTGGATCTGCAGGCTGAAGATGAGGCTCTGGTCCAAATTCTAAGTCTGAAGAGTCCAAAGAACCTAGAGAAGTAATTAAATAAATTAATTATTGCGTTAAAATTTACTATAATAGCTATACATAAACATGCTCTATTAAGGTTAATTGACCCTTATCACAACTACTAATTAGTCCATCTTCTAATTCTGAACCTCAGTAAAAGAATTTGCTCCTCTATTAACTTAATACTTACAAACCTCTATTGTCCACTTTCATATGCCACTCATTCTCAAACACTTCCCTTTTATCCTATGATGTTGTTAACCTTTTATTCCCAACTCAGTGCCTCTATGTAGTGCATATATTCACAAACCTTTTTTTCTTACACACACGTTTCCATGTATATAAATAGTATTTTTCTTAATAATAATTATAACACCCTGGACATTCCATGTATATAAACTATGATTTCCTTAACAAACTACACAGACATTGCTTGCCCCTTGTTCTCATGTACTCTTTACATAGTAAGGAAAATAACACACCCACACATAGTGTATCACCCTGCCGAAAAGTATGTACATGTCTAAGTATACAGTAAGCTCTCATGGGCACACGCACATGCACGTGCACGTAGTTACTACCAAGATCACATACAAAAGAACTACATTAACGAAGAAAAAAAATCAATGGTGACTAGCTAATGCAAAGTGGAGGAGAAGGTTTACTATGGGAGAGGGAGAACCGCTGTTCGTCGAACCCCACGTCAACGACGAGAGAAACTCGCCAACCACCTTCTCCCTCGCCGCTAGAACGTCTTGCAGTGCCCAACTCAGGACTGCGCTGGTGGTGATGTTGTGGTGGTATTGGTGTCGACAGTGGTGGTGGTGTTGACGGTGGTGGCAGTGGTGGTGGTATTGACGGTGGTAGCAGTGGTAGTGATGTTGTGGTGGTGTTGGTATCGGCAATGGTGGTGGTGGTGTTGACGGTGGTGGCAGTGGTGGTGATGTTGTGGTTGTGGTGGTGTTGGTGTCGGCTGTGGTGGTGGTGTTGACGGTGGTGGCAGTGGTAGTGATGTTGTGGTGGTGTTGGTATCAGCTGTGGTGTTGACGGTGGTGGCAGTGGTGGTGATGCTTTGGTTGTGGTGGTGTTGGTGTCGGCTGTGATGGTGGTGTTGACAGTGGTGGCAGTAGTTGTAGTGCCCCGCTCTGCGTCGGCGCTATGTACAAGTGGGATCGACTTGCTTGCTCGAACGGAAGTCTTCTCGGAGAGTTCCCGACCGATTAATCAAGGTGAGTGGGCAGAAATGCATTCTCTGATTCTTGCACGACTTAATAATGAATCTGAGTTTTAAATGCTTGTTTGCTTAAGAAGAACCGTTTTATAAGAAGAATGATAAAATCGACTCAGCATGCTAATAAGAGAACTCACATAGCTTGTCATTGAAACGAATCCGCTGCCTAATAAGAGAATATGTATGCTTGTCCGAAATGAGATAGAACCATTGCTATGCTAAGAAGATAGAACTGCATATTTTACTTGATGTGATAATAGACCCGTGCCATGCTAGTCTCAACTGAAAGATTGTTCATATGTTTGCTTGTCATCGTGTTCATATGGATTGTCTTGAATGCTTGTTTCGATGCGAGAGTAAATGCTTGTCTTGTGTGTGCTAGACTAGTAGCTCGCCTGACGTCCGATCCTACGGGATCTTGGGGGTACGGCTATTAGGAATATGAGAAGATGGTTCGATTATGACTATGTCATATTGTGTGCTATTGTGAAAGAGACTAGTGATATGTGGGTGCTTGTGGTGGATGGAGGACAAACGAAATGTGGGAGACTAATAACGCGCCCTGAGCTCGGGGCATGGATATTGGGTGGAGGATGGTGATGCGATGGGGTAAGACTAATAGTGCGTCCTGATGTTCCGTTCTTTTGGGATCCAGGGGGGCGTGGCTATTAGAGGGAGGCGGTGCTTCTGTAGAGAAGAGTTGAGTCTGCACTAGAGAAGTGTATGGAGATAAGCTGCATTCAGGTCGTTAGGGAGCATGCTAGGCTAGCCTTCTTGCATACCTAACTGTTTGATACAGAGACAGACAGGAAACTAAAGAACGGTAAAACATATATGTTTCTAACTTGTATGTCTGCTGCAGGGATAACCGTTCGGCCGTGGGGTAAGAAATATGAGTTTATGCTTATGCCTGCTTATTCATTTTGTCTGCATCGTAGAGACCTCCCGTTAGCGCTTCATGCATTGCATCGGTCGAACAATGACTATTAGTGCAGAGCTGAACCATGGCTACGGCTGCTTCGGCAGTAATGTGCAACCATGAGTCACAGCTGCTAATAGGATCAGAATGTGAGTCATTGGTTAGCTGGATTACCGCTACCGATCCTGAGTTACTCGGGGACCGACCTCTAATTGATAGTTAACTTGTATGCTTGATTGATGGTCCCTAAATGTTGCCTGTCCCTAGAATCCTTGCATATAGTTCACCGAATACGCTGCGCACACCCGAACAGGATTCCTCGTGCTTGAATTGGTTGCCTCGATTGATTGGTTATTTGAATAATATTTTCAAAGCATGTTTCCAAATACACAGAAATATGACTCTGCTAGCAAACTGCATGTAAAGAACATAAGTAAAACTAGCAAGATCACTAGTAATGCAATGTTTTGCCACAAGTTTACTTAGTGTGGGTTTCAGGGGGTGTAGCTTCTGTTCAGTTGTTTTATCTCACCAGTATTTGCATAAAGTGCTGACCCACCAACAGTTTGCTTATTCTCAGGTGCTCGTTCGTCTGAGGAAGTGATAGCCGTGCCTCATCCCAAGGAGCCAAAAATCTAGAGTCGATGCCTGGAGCCGCATCGAGTTGTGCCTACTTTTAGTTGCTTTTGTATAGAGGGACATAATGTATGGAACGGTGTTATTGTAATCTAGAGAAGAGTGCTTGAGCGATTTGTAATCTCGGCCATGTGCCGCTTGTAACACTTTCGATTATCAATAAAAGAGCCTGTTTTCATATGCCAATAAGTTCTTCACTTTTCTGCAATGTTATGTGTCGTTGCTTCAGTATCGAATAGCTTACTTGCCTTGTATCAAAGCTTTGGCCTTGTGCAAGCACACCTTAGGCTTGCACGGCATCACGTCTCGATGAGAACGATCGTCCCGCGGGAGAGCTGAAACGTGGTGATTCACGTTCAGCGGGGACTATCGGGCTTGCGGGAGATTGGGGCGTGACAGTAGTGGTATAGGGTTTCTCCTTTTTGTGCCTGAATAGCTTTTGAGGATCCACTGTCTGTTGCGTATTCAGGATTCCTGAATACAAACAATGGCTTTCGTCACACTTTTGTGGCATGGGAAGTACATATTGTGCTTACATGAACGACGGAGAATGTACATTTTATATTTTGGTTGTCCTACTGATAGTAAGGGGAGTACAAGTCTATCTTAGACATAGTACTTTTTGAGAAACTTGTCATTGATAGGCATCATAAGCAAGTCGCTATTGGATTTTGTGAGCCGGTAGGCGCCGAAGGAGAACACGGACTCCACGATGAACGAAACCTCCCATTTAGGCTTGAATTTATCGGCCGTATTATGGGTCATGACCATCGGTCTTCTTACGGTCAGGATGAGGTCATCCACTTGGTAAGTCCTCTTCTTGACCCATTTGTTGAAGGCTCCCGAGAGGCGTGTTTGGTATAGCTCAATGCGTTGTTGAGCTAAGATACACTTCTCATTGAGTACTTCCAACTCTTGTAGCCGTCAACGGTGATTGTCGTCAATGGTCAATTGGTTGGAGAGGGCCACTCGGAGCGTGGGGATTTGGATCTCGAGAGGGAGGACTGCCTCGCTCCCGTAGACTAAGGAGAATGACCTGCTGCCAATAGGTGTCCGGACCGTGGTTCGATAGGCCCAGAGATATTCACTCAGGTTTTTATTCCATTCGTGCTTATTTGAAGACACAAACTTTTTAGTAGCTTTATGATGGTCATGTTGAATGCTTCCGCCAGACCAATTGCTGATAGGTTGTAGGTCGTCGATGCTACATTCTAGATTCGATTTTTGTCACAAAATCGATAAAAAGCATGACTTGCAAACTGTGGACCATTGTCGTGGATGATCCTCCGTGGCAAGCCAAAGCGGTATATGACGTAGTGCTTGACAAAGCTGATCATGTTTGAGGTCTTGACTTCAGCAAGTAGAACAGCTTCCGCCAATTTGGAGAAGTAGTCGGTGATAGCCAAGATGAACCGATATCCCTTAGAAGAAGGTGGACTAATTGGTCCAAAAATGTCCATTCTCTATGTTTCAAACGGCCAAGATGCTACCATTGGGTATATGAATTTTGAGGGCTAGTGAATAAAGTTTGAGTGGATTTGGCACGCTTGGCATTTTCTCGCATAGTTGACAGCATCCGCTATCATTGTCGTCCAATAGTAACCTATTATCCGGAGATGGTTCTGTAGCTTGGGTCTGGCTGATGGGCATCGAAAACCCGGTTGTGAGCCTCACAGAGAGCCTGATTCGCTTCTGCATTAGATAGGCATCATAGCAGAAGACCGTCATAGGAACGACGATACAACATTTTGGTAGCCATATCGTAATAAAACCGGAGGGAACGTCTTCTGATGGAAACGGCTTCCTTTGGATTCTCAGGAAGAATTTCATTGACTGCTTATTCGATGAATGTGAGCCTCTAGTCTTGGGAGTCGGTGCTTGTCTTTACTGAGTAGCTCGGACACAAACAGAGGTTATTTTTTGGGCATACCAGCACTTGAACGACCACAGTGATCAGTTTATAGGTTTTGACCGTAATAGCTAAAGAGGCTGCGAGGCCGGCCAGGGCGTCAGCCTGGATATTTTGTAGTCGAGGAACGTGATCTATGAAGAACCCCTCGAAGATGGAGATTATTCCAAGCGCGGCTTGGTGGTAGAGAATCAAGTCCTCGTACAGGGCCTCGCATTCGCCCCGGACCTGACTGACTATCAGCTTGGAATCGCCGTAGGCTTCAAGGTAGTCTACTCCCACTTTTTTAGCGAGTTGGAGGCTGATGACGAGGGCATTATACTCTGCCACATTGTTGGATCATGGCTCTGTGAGGGAGTAAGAACAATTTATGACCAGATGGGAAATCTGTGCTATCCCGACGACAGCGACAATATCGTCTTTGGGCCCTGTTCTTGAAGCACCGTCGAAGAACATTCGCCAAATGGGTTATGCGCTTGTGGTCATGTTTAAGCCTATTACTTCATCCGGGATCTTCTCGTAGAGTTTTGAAGTTTCCGGTACAGGGTGGGCTGCCAAAAAACCTGCCAATGCTTGGCCTTTGACCGCCTTTTGTGGGACAAATACCATATCGTACGGCGATAGCAGTATTGCCCATGTGGCTAGGCGAGAGTTGAGTGCTCTGGTTTTAGTCATAAGGGCCTTGAGAGGATTAACTCACGATATCACATAAATAGTTTGTCCTGCCACGTAATGCCGGATCTTCTGAATAGCGAATACTAGAGCGAGGCACTCATTCTCAACGGGGTTGTACTTGTGTCTGCGTCGGCCATCATTCTGATGATATAGTAGATGGCCTGCTCGTGACATGCATCACTTTTCTGGGCTAGTAGAGCTCCGAGGGAGTGATCCAGTGCCTACACATATAGTAAGATGGGTCTTCCCACAACGGGGGCCACCAGTACTGGAGGATTCACGAGATACTCCTTGATGTCGTCGAAGGTGCACTGACATTCTTCGTTCCAGACAAAGGAGACTCCTTTCTTCATAAACTGAGTGAATGACTGACAACGTCTAGAGAGGTTTGATATGAACCTCCTGATGTATGCTAGTCTTCCTTGAAGGCCACATAGTTCTCTAAGGTTCTTCGGTGGGTGCATTTCAAGGATAACTTTAGTCCTGTCGGGGTCCATATGGATACCCTTCGAAGTTATGATAAAACCCAGGAATTTACCGCTGGAGACTCACATGAAGGATTTGGTAGGATTTATCTTGAGCTGGTGTGCACGTATTAGGTCGAACATAGTCTTCAAGTCTCGGAGGTGATCATCTTTGGAGCGACTCTTGACAGCAATGTCATCAACGTAATACTCTACTGTCTTGCACATATGTTTATGGAAGATGGTGCTCATAGCTCGCTGGTATGTAGAACCTGCGTTCTTCAGACCGAAGGGTATGGCTTTATAGCAGTATACTCCTATCGGCGTTCGGAATAATGTATGCTTCTCGTCGTCTGAAAATATCTTGATTTAATTATAGCCTGAGAATCCATCCATAAAGGACATGCGCTCAAAGTCGCAAGTTTTGTTGATCATTATATCTGTGATCGGAAGGAGAAACTCGTCTTTATGGCATGTCGCATTCAAATCACAAAAGCCAATGCAGATCCGGATATTTCCGTTCTTTTTAACGATGGGCACGATATTGGCTACACAATCCGGATGTTGTTCCTTGTGAACAAAGCCACTATCTATCAGTTTGTTGACTTCAGCTTCGATGGCATTTATAATGTCCGGCCAGAACCGTCATTGTTGTTGCTTGACTTGGTTAGCATTCGGTAAAATGTTGAGTTTGTGGACCGTTATTTGGGGGTCCATTCCTGGCATGTCTTCGTAACTCCAGGTGAAGACATCGATGTATTCCCTGACGAGCTATAGCAGGAATTTTCGATCCCCAACGGACAGACTCTAGCTTATGAAGATCAGTTTAGGGGAGGATTCGTCGCCCAAATCAATTTGTACGACTTCGTCCTTAGTGGAATGTTCTTGTTGTTCGAACCACATCACCCATTGTGCATATAGGCGTTGGACCTACGGTTCTACTTCAAAGAGTTCAGGTGGATTCTCGTCGTCTTCCTCAAGGTCACCTGACACCATGTTGGAAGACAATGTTTGTTTGAGCATCTCTCCGATATTGACATCGGAGTCCCAAGAGGATATTCTGAAGAGTGAGAGTGTGACCCGTCTTCTTCATCTGAGCCTTTAGGGGTTGTGGGAGACGTGACGTACTCTAAACCATGCTCGATCTTATGGTAGTAATCCTCGGACTTGCTTGCAGGAGCCTGCAGACACAGAGGCAGCCGTCATCCTTTACCGTAGTTTAAGCCCCTATCGGCTTTCAGATCGTACCCCATCTTCTGGATGAGGTGCTTGGTTTGAGAACTGTACTGGTGAAATAATATTTTGCCAGTATCGAGTTCTGGCTCCAGTTCGTCTGAGATGGGGGATTGAGGACTCTCCACTCTGTCGAAGATGACGGGTTTGTCTTTCGTCTTTCTTGCTGGAACTATGAAGTAGGAGTTCTGACTGGGGAGATTTGCAAGGAAAAGTTTATACTAAACTTTTGTTTTATAAACTATTGAAAAGAAAGAAAAGTACAAAAAGATTATAAACAGAAATTTAAGTACAATTGATTCTGGGAAAGTACAGCTGTGGAGATCTGATTTGCGGACGATCACTTTACTCCTTGGACCACTCAACGACGAAGAAATGTAAACAATGACAAAAAAAAATTAGGAAATGCTGTGAACAACTTGGAGAGTTGAACAATAAGATAGCTTTGGCAATAACGGCACGAAAAGCTTTTATTTCTCTCATTTTGTTCTTGAATTTCAAAGACTTGAGAACTCTAGCCCCTTTCTCTCTCTCTCTGTGTGTGTGTGTGTGTGTGTGCCCTCTTTGTCCCTATCTCATGGATGTACTGATCCTGTATTTATAGAGTTTAGGAGCAGTTATGAAAGTGTGCGCGCACTTTTAGTAGACTTAATACCCCACGTTCTGAATGGGTGGGTGCACAACTTACTGCATGCTTGACACGTAGCTTCCTATAAGAAGAAAGCATAGGTCATGGGGACAGTTATTTGTACACTTTTTACAAGAAGCATAGCATGTAAGACACACACTCATAACTGCTCACTATTTTAGAATAGTATGCGCACTTTAGAAGTGGTATGGAGACTGAAACACTTTTGGAAAGATTGGCACTACGACACATTTTTGAAGAAATTGGTACTAAGACGCACTTTTGAAGAAGTTGGCACAATAGTGCACTTCTGAAAAAATTGGCACTACGACGCACTTCTGAAGAAATTGGCACAACGGCGCACTTCTGAAGAAGTTGGCACAGCGGCGCACTTTTGAAAGAATTGGCACGATGACACACTTCTTAAAAATTGGCACAACGACGCCCTTTTGGAAAGATTGTCACAGTGGTTCGCTTTTGAAGAAGTTCGCACACTGACTGGGTCACTAAAGGACAACCTGGGTCTGCGTGCCGCAGCACAGCTATAATGATGACTTCTGACTCTTTGATTTCTGTATCTGTCAGCTGTCAGTCTGTTATATTAAATGCTGAGAGGGAGTGTGTATTTTTGAGCCTTTGTGTGTTTCGCTCCCTGACCTGGGGTTCGTACAGAATCTTTTCCCAAGTCTTTAGTGAATGACTTTTGAGTCTGATCCTGTCTACTTGCCGCAGCGAACATGACACGTAGGTAGGTTTTATATAGCTTTTTATCAGGGGTACATATAACAGTTAGTGGAGCCTGCTGATGGTCAGCCGAATGAGCAGTTGATTGAGCTTGGCAAGCTCGCACTGCCCTAGACTTCTTCATCTTAGCACGTACTGGTGTGTAGTATGAAGAGTCCAAGTTTGAGTTTCCTCCTTTCTCAGCATCGCGCATGTAGTCAGTGCCACACAAGATTTGGTCAAAATTGAGCTTCTGTTACTGTCAGGGCCGCATGCGACCATCTGCCTGAGGCTGCCGACTAGTGCCCCTTGAGCATTCTTATGCGGCCTTCGTAGTGGCCGCATAGAGCGGGCCTCAGCACTCGAACTTATGGTATCGTAGTATTTTTCTTTGCCAGAGCTTGGGTGTTGAGCATTTTCCTTGTCAGAAGAGTCTGTCGCGTGGGCAGGGACAACCAGGGTGGACGCATGATGTGCGTCTCCAGCAATAGGGAGAGAGGCGGGGAGCACATGCTCTGTAGTTGGGCGAGGCACATCGGCCTTTGAGACCCATGTCCTGTGGGTCTTCTTAGGCTTTGCTTGCCTTGGTGAAGGGCTCGCTCTGCTATCTGAAAGCATCTCCTTGAAGGCTTGTTGGTCGAAGCGGACGACCAACATCTTCTTGATAGACCCCAACTTCGTAGAGTCAGATTGCGTCACCAACTTTTCATCAGTGAAAAAGTTTATCCCCAACACAGTCGCCATCTTATTTGCCATTACAAGTTTTGAATGCACTTGGTTTAATAACAAACAAACAAAAAGTACAAAAAATTCTGAACAGAAAAATCTAAGTACAAGTTTTTTTTTATTCTGGGGAGTAGGACGATGAAGATCGAGCGCTGCAGTGGCTCCTTTACTCCGTTGACGATCTGAATAAAGAAGGAAAAATGTTCTCTCTCTCTCTCTCTCTCTCTCTCTCTCTCTCTCTCTCTCTCTTGCTTGTGTGTCTGCCTCTGGCCAACCGTACCTGTGGGATATGCTACCCTTGTTATTTATAGTCATCCTGCTGACGGGCTATAGGTGCCGCATATGCCTCTATTTGATGGCCGCATAGGGCTCCTTCAACAGAATACAGTTGTAACTTTAGCCGCATGCCACGGGCATGCTGCCATGTAGCCTTGGTTGGGATATGATGTTGATAGGATCTCGGGATTATTTTCAACTCCGTTGTGTGTATGACTCGGTCAGCGGGACACGTAATCTACACTTATTGTTTGAAGATCTTTTCGGTTGCAACGGACAGATCTTGCAAGCTAAAAGCCGCATAACATCTTGGCCACATAACGTCTTGGCCGCATATGTGCTCTCCTTTGGCCTTGGTCATATGGACACTTCGGCCGCATGGTATTGTGTTCGCATGCGAGCTCTCGTCTGGCCTTGGTCGAATAGACACTTTGGCAGCATAATGACAAGGCTGCATAGGACCGTAGCCGTATATGAGGGAACACGTGGCATGGCATATCTGACGAAGTTATTAATGCACTGATGTAACTTTTTGTCTTTTTATGAGTCGCCGCCTCTCTCACGATTCTCGAGGCGCTCTGGGTGATAAGTAGTGTATCAAAATTTCTGACAGGCTTTGAATGTCGTGTCGGGGATCTTATGTGGCCTCTTACTTCGTGGTTGTTCAGGCCGTTTGGATTCTTCTTATGCGGCTTCCAACTCCTTGGTTGTTCGGGCCCATAGGTTCTATGTGGCCCCTCTGCGGCCTGCTTTCATTTTGAAGGAGCATGAGCTTTATGCGGCCTATATGATTTTCATGCTTCTACAGGGGATTGTTCGTCGTTCCAAGGGATATTTAAGTGCGGAAATTTTGATCCCTCTTGTGCCAATCCTTCTACCAACAAATTCCTAAGACAAATTCGTGTAGAGTCATTGGAAAGCTAACCAAGACATGTATATATATGTCAATAAAAAAACCATAATTAAATTTTTATTTATTAAATAACATAAATAAGAAATAATTAAAAAAAGGATCATTAAAACATACGATATGAGATATATGAATGACTAAGAATATGACACATTTATATGTTAATAAAACATCTTAAAACTAATAAAACATTATTAAGTATATTATTAAATGACATAAATGCAAAATAATTTCAAAAATCGAAGTACTACGAGTGCCAAGGATATAAGTAGTATATAGATATAAAGTAGTAATTTCTTAAACTTTTTTTTCTACAAATTCTTTATCGTTTGATATTGTTCATACTAGATTAAGAACATTTTTGTATCAGTGTCCGATATAACGTGTTTGGATTTCATTTTGAGGGAGCAAAGGGAGGGAGGTAGAAAAAATATAGAATTAGATATGCGAGGATTGATTGTTAGGTTAAAAAAAACAAAGAATAACTCCTCAAAACTCTTATGGAATTTTGTTTGAGGGTGAAGAAGTATAGATAAAATGTTGAAAAGATGTCATATCAATTTTGTTATTATTGTTACTAGTATATATGTGCGTACATTACACTAATTTAATACTTTTTCGAAAGAACAAATAATAGTCTTTTAATATTTTACTACTTGAGAAGAAAAAAAGTTTCTTAATTTTTTACTGTTACTTGGGAAGAGAAAAAAGTCTTTTGATTTTTTTACTACTTGAAAAGGACAAAATTTCTTAATTTTTTACTACTTGAAAAGAGTAAACAACAACTCACCTTATTTTCTTTTATATATGTATTTACCTAACTAACAATATTAAATTTAATAAAAAAATTAATTAGTAAAATTTATAAATATACTTTTGTAAAAAAAAAAATTATGGTCAAACTTAACTTTTTTTTATATAGTAGTATAGATTAACTACATTGATTTATAAACAGTAACCTTAATAATATCCAAGAGATCTTCATTAAAATAATAAAATTTCAGGGGCTTATATGAAAATGGGCAAGAATCGAGTGATTTATATTGAAGAAGAAGAAAGAAGAAGAAGAAGAAAACTTACACTAAGGCCATAACTGGGACCTTGGCGTGCATGTCATGAACTTACTGTGGTTTTAGGTTTGGCAGAGTTCATAAATCTGTAGGCGTAATTGCAGCATGTTGGTAGTTGAATTGGCAGCACGTTTTGGGGCCCTCGGCGTGCATGCCATGAATGTCCGGAGACCGGATTGTTCGCATTCAAGCCATTCAATTGACCCATAGTCACCGACATGTAAAAAGCAAGCAAGAAAGAAATATCGGACCTTACAATTTTTTTTAGATGGTTACAAACTTGTTGTACAGTGTGACAGAGCTGGCTCCAAGTCCAAGCCTAGACGAAGTAGACATGGTCGTAGGATCTCAAATTTTACAAAATCTCCAAAAATTTGCAAAGGTTCCAAAATAAAAATTTTACTAAGACCTCCTGAATTTTACAAAGGTCTTCAAATTTTACAAAAATTTCAAATATTTTACATAAGAACTTCTATTTTCAGGATTGCCTAAGATCATATTTTTACTAGCTGCTCTGAAAGCCGGCTCTAGGGGGAGGCGGACTAGACAGCCGTCTAAGATCTACTCTTATAAGGGGGCTTACAATTTTTTTTAAAATTTTAAATTATTTTTTGAACCAGCAGTTTAGACTGGTCGAGGCAAAAAAAAAAAAAAAATTATGGACCCGAGGAAACTCATGGCTGCCTAAAGAAGAATAAAAAGGGCTTGTAAAAAAAATAAAATGTTACCCATATTTTTAAGCCGTCTTTTCATCTCTCTCATTTTTAGAACTTGTCTATGTAGAAGCATGAAAAATCATACAGGTCGCATAAAAGTCATGTCCCCTCAAAAGAACGAAAATATGCACTAGAGAAACTACATGCGGCCGCACAACCTAGCCGCATAGGAGCCACATATGACATGATCAACCAAGATGCAGAGGAGTCACATGCGCCCTGAAAGACCACAGAGCATGGAGCTGCATAAAACTCCCCTAACACAGCATTCTATGGTTGTTAGACTCTCTGACACATCACTCATCACATTGAGACGCTTCGAGATTCTGGAAGACGGCGACTAAGAAAAAGACAAAAAATCACGTAAACTCATTGATGGCATCGTCAGACGTGCCACGCCACGTGCTCACTCATATGCGGCTACGTACCCATGCGGCCTCGTCAGCATGCGGCCATAGTGTCCATCCGATCAAGGCCAAACGTGAGCACGTACCTGGCCACAATGTCATGCGGCCAGAGTGTCCATCCGAACAAGGCCAAACGTGTCACGCCCTAGTCCTAAAATACCGAGGGACTAGACACGTGGCAATGGCCAGCAGCACACACCGATGGACAAACCCAATTTAATGGATCCATCGGGGCGCACTTAAGCTGTAATACAACAATAAGGAATCTAAATATACTAATCTCATCCACAAAAATGAATATAACAATATCAGAATCAATAAGCAAGATCAATCTCAATAAATATAAACTCGGGGAAATAACCCAATAATGAGTCTGATACATCTGTCAAGATACAAGAATAAAGCTAACCACAACAAATACTGAGTATGGAAACAGTATATACTCAGAAGATACCATCGGTGATCACTCGTCTACTGGATCTGATACTGCTCCAGTGCTTGCTCCTGCTTCTGCTCCTGATAATGCTCATGTCCCGTGTAACTCGGGGTCGATCTCGTCTGCTAGTCCTGGGGACAAAGTCCGGTATCCAGGTCCTCAGGGGACATAACAAGGTAAAGAAATCAACATGCCAAAATGCAGTGTAATAGTAAATGAGATCAATAGGGTAAACTATATAACCATCTATGTGAAATGCAATTTGAGAACATCACTAAACTCAGGCTGAGACCACTACAAGCTCTGTGTCTGGGAGTCGGTAGCAGTGTTTACTATGTGTTTACTATGTTTTTTATATATATAAACTCAGCCTGTAGCCTGTGTGTCATATACTGGGAAAATATCGGACGAGCCCTTGAGAGTCCATCTCAAAGCACGCGCTCCCGATACAGCTCCTACCCTCAGGGTAAAACTGTACAGGAAAGCACCTGAGCCTCTGGTCATTCGTCTCCATAGAATGAATCAACCACCGAAGGAAGATCCAGCACCTACTACGACTTCCAAACCTCTAGTGGCAAAATTGCGCAGGAAACCTGCAAAGTCGTTGCTCGCACTAGGGATAGATCTTAGGAAGGATGAACTGGAGGAGTACGTAGATTCTCATACTAATATCACTTCTCTCGATAATATAATTTCGAAAAATGAGATAACTTATTTTATCAATAAAGGGCTAACTTTGAACTACTCGGATGTTACATATCTCAACACTTTATATTTCCTTGAGCACGGTCTGGGCCTGCACCTGCATACACAAGTGACTACCACCTATGGAGCAAACCAAATTCTCTCCAGTCAAAACTCCTACTTCATAGTTTCAGCAAGGAAGAGGGGAGACAAACTCATCATTTTCGGCAGAGTGGAAAGTCCACAATCCTTCGACCCAGAGGAGTTGGAGCCAGAACCAGATACCGGCAAGATGCCACTTTATTGATATAGCTCTCGAGCAAAGAACCTCATCCAGAAGATGTGTTACGATCTGAAAGCCGCTAAGGGCTTGAACTACGGTAAAGGTCGTGTTTGATAATAAACGAAAGAAATTTAAACTAGGTTTATACGAAACCATTTCTTTGGTTTACAAACAAGAAAAAGAAGTACAATTAATCCTATACGAGGATGTTAAGTACAAAAGTTTGATTCTGGGGAAATATTGCTATAGGAGTCTGATCTGCGGTCGATCACTTTGTCTCTTGGACCACACGATGACGAAGAAATACTGTAGAAGATGAAAAAGAAGCTTCAAAGACTGTAAGAGAGATTGAACTCTCGTTGCCAAAGCTCTCTATATGGGCTCTCTTGACCTTGACCTCTGTTATTCTTCTCTCTCTGATTCGACCTCTTTCAACCCCCGACCTCCGTGACCGGAGGTCTCTATTTATAGAGTTCAGCTACAGTCGACGTAGAAACTGAACAGCGGAGAGAACTGCACCTTTTACGCGGCGGTTATAATAACTGCTACCCACGTATAAATGATCTCTTGAATTGGCGTATGACACGTGTCCCATTATGAGGTACTGCGTATAATCGTTCATCGAAGATCACGGCATGCAAGCCACGTAGATAACTGCTCCTCGCGTAGAGATGGTTGGAATAGAAGCCAAATAACTGTCTCATTGGCGTAAAAGCCAAATAGCTGTTCTGATGGCATAAAAGCTAAATAGGCGTAGAAGCCGAATAGTTGTCAGGTTGGCGTAGAAGCCAAATAGGCGTAGAAGCCGAGTAGTTGTCAGGTTGGCGTAGAAGCCAAATAGGCGTAAAAGCCGAATAGTTGTCAAGTTGGCGTAGAAGCCAAGTTCTGCGTAAAGCTTGATGCTTTGCAAATATAGCCCGGGTTGGCGTATTTCAAGAAGATAGCGTACGGCGTGCTCCTATAGCTGAAAATAGCCTGGTTGGCGTAATGTGCGGGGATGGTGATGTGGACGTATTAGCCCTAATTATAGCTCACCTAGTCTTTGAAAGTAGAACCAAATCCCTTGCATTAAATACAGAGATCTGCCCCCATCTCGCGCATTAACTGCAGAGACGTGCTTCGAGTTCTGTACGAAAAACAGCTTTTGACGTGGCAGTTGGTTTCGTCTCTTCCTGAGCGTAAAAGCTCATCTCTGCCTATGTAAAACAGGCAGCATATCCTTTGGATGCGTAAATGACGTCTTATATCAAGAATTGTATCACTAAACGACAGTCTGGGGCTCTGTTGTAGAATCATCATTACAGCCGTCCTCTCGATCGTCGTGCAGTACTCTTTGTCAGGAGTCAGGTTCACTGCTTCAACTGACAGGTTCATTCGAGGAATACGAAGAGATCCTCGTACAACTTTCCGCTGCATTAAAAGCAGATGGGCTTTACGCTGAAATGACGATGTAGCAACCTTTTTACGCCGAAGCAGTCTGGAAATACTGTATTACGTGGGTTATTCCGGAGCTATGTTTTACGCTGAACTAGCGTTGAAGCTCTGCTGTATGCCGATGGCTCTGGAATCATGTTTCACGCCACCCAGTGCTGGAGCTCTATTTTACGCGGACTTCCTACATGTTGAGTGTTTTACGCGTATGATTCTCCAGCGTATTTTTTATGCTTCTACAGGTCGGCGACTACCTCTGCGTCTGCAGGATCCTACAGGCATGCCCGATGATTACTACTATAAGACCAAGCATGGCTTATGGTGCATCACGTCTCCCACACCCCCCGAAGAATCGAATGAAGAAGATGAGTTATACTCTCACTCTTCAGAATCTTTCGCTTGGGACTCCGATATCAGTACCCGGGAGATGCTCAAACCAACATTATCTGCCAACATGGTGTCAGCTGACCCTAAGAAAGACGACGAGGATCCACCCAGACTCTTTGAAATAGAACTGTGGGCTCAACGCCTAGATGCACAATGGGAGATGCAGTTCGAATAATGAGAACCTCATCGTACAAATTAATCTGGGCGACGAATCCTCCCTTAAACCTATCTTCATCAACAAGAGTCTGTCCAATGAGGATCATAAATCACTGCTA
Organism: Iris macrosiphon; assembly: GCA_036927795.1. Taxonomy (NCBI): domain Eukaryota; kingdom Viridiplantae; phylum Streptophyta; class Magnoliopsida; order Asparagales; family Iridaceae; genus Iris; species Iris macrosiphon. Next base: position 195,626,557 of record JAYESA010000002.1, on the reverse strand, counting down.
CAGCTGGTCAGGGAATACATCGATATCTTGGACTGGAGTTACGAAGATATGTCGGGATTGGACCCTCAAATCATGATCAACAAACTTAACATCTCGTCGAACGCTAAGCCGATTAAGCAACAGCAACGGCAGTTTCAACCGGACATCTAGTGGCTTTGTCTGCAAAGAACAACATCCGGATTGGACAGCCAACAATAATGGAAAGATCCGGATCTGTATTGACTTTCATGATCTAAATACAACCTACTCTAAGGACGAGTTTCCCCTTTCGATCACAGACATAATGATCAACAACACTTGTGGCTTCTAGCGCATGTCCTTCATGGACAGATTCTCATATTACAATCAAATCAAGATATTTTTTTACTACTAGATGCATACATCATTTCGAATGCCGATAGGAGTATACAACTACACAGTTGTTTGTGGTATTAAACGAAAGAATGAAAGAGTATTTCAATGACAGGGTTTATACGAGACCCGTGCCCTTTGGTTTACAAACAAACTTGTACAATTCGATCCTATACGAGGATACGGGAGTACAATTTATTTAATCTGGGTATAAATTGCTATAGGTGTCTGATCTGCGGTGGATCACTTTAGCCCTTGGACTACACGATGTTGAAGAAGTGCCGTGGAAGACAGGATGCAGCTTCGGAGGTTGCGAAGGAGGGTGGATGCGCGATGCTGAAGGTCGTCGCTCTCTATTCCTTGCCTGAGCTCTCTATTATTCTCTCTCTCTCTGTCTCTCCCTCATGATCTCCGGTTCGGTGACCTTGTTCGATCCTTCTTTCAAAGTTTCGAGCTTTGATCTGATATTGGTATTCTTGGCCAAATTTTCCCGACCTCATTCGATCTTTCCAATTGTCGACCTTGTTCCCCATTGATAGGGGTCTCTATTTATAGAGTTTTGGTGACAGTAACCACTCCATCGGTGTAACAACCGAGGAGTGGAAAGTACAGCACCCTTTTACACAACGGTTAAAGTAACCAATGCCTACGTATAGATGATCTTTTGATTGAGCGTGTGACGCGGGTCCAACTAAGGGGACACAACGCGTACAATTGCTACTAAGACCATGGCGTAAAAGCCACGTAGGTAGGTATCCATTGTGTAGAAGAGGTTGGCGTAGAAGCCAAATGTCTGTCACCTTGGCATAGAAGCCAAATAGGCATAGAAGCCGAGTAGGCGTGGAAGCCGAGCAGGCATAGAAGCCGAACAGGCATAGAAGCCGAACAGGCATAGAAGCCGAGTAGGCATAGAAGCCGAGCAGGCATAGAAGCCGAACAGGCATAGAAGCCGAGTAGGCGTGGAAGCCGAGTAGGCATAGAAGCCGAACAGGCATAGAAGCCGAGTAGGCGTGGAAGCCGGGCAGTCGTAGAGACTGAGGGGGCGTGGAAGCCGTAGGAGCACAGATCCTGAATGGGCGTAGAAGCCGCTGCGTACCGTGCCAGGGTGCTGATGTGGACGTCTTTAGCCGAAATTACGGCTTTTGGAGATCAAATCTTTGGCAGAGATTTGCCATCATCCTGTGCATTAAATGCGGAGACGTGCCTTGAGGGAAAACTGTCACCGCTCTGTGCGTTTTGACGGAGGGACGTGCCTTGAGGGGACACTGTCACCGCTCTGTGCGTTTTGACGGAGGGACGTGCCTTGAGGGGACACTGTCACCGCTCTGTGTGTTTTGGCGGAGAGACGCGCCTCGAGCCCTGTACGAAGCGCAGCTTTTGACGTGGCAGGCGGTTTGTCTTCTGCGGAGCGTAAAACAGCCCATGTTTGCCTGTGTAAAATAAGGCAGCGTGTTCTCTTTGCACGCGAAAGAGCGGTTTATGCCGGGGGATTTTAGTAAGCGCCAGTTTGGTGATATTTTAACCAAATCTTCTACATTAAATGCTGAGATCCGCCATCATACTATGGAGCGCGTCCCGAGGGGTCTGCCCCCGTTCCCAGCCGTCGTTTGGGTAGCTGTGCAGCACTTTTTGTCAGGAGTCAGAGGTCAGGTTTTCTGCGTGACTGGACAGTTTCTTTTCGGGAATACGAAGCGTTCCTTGTACGCTTTAACGCTGCTTTGAGAGCGGCTGGGTTTTATGCCATGGAGGCGATGAAGAACCCTATTTTACGCTGGATGGCTCTGAAGGCCTCTGCTTACGCTGCTCTGTATCAAGACGCTGTGTAGATCTTCTAAGCATTTTTTTCATGCTTCTACAAGACCCCCTTCAAAGCTTTTAAATTTCTCAAAATTTGAAACGCTTTGAATGAAGCATGAACGGCCCATCGTAACTCAAAACGTTTCTGAATGGAGCGTTGAAACGGTCGATGCTGACTTTATGGCAGATTTATTGGGGACCGCTGTGATCTTTTTTGCCTATAAAAGGCTGGGGGGCGAACCTGTTTTTACCACATTCCCATTGTCATGCAGAGATGATCGCCGGAGTTCGTCGTATCGATCTGAGGAAGAAGGAGATCATGTTCTTCCAGCATGTAGGGAGCCGTAAAAGACGGCATCTTCGAGCAAGTGTCCACTGCAACGATGGATCATGGAAGGACATCTTAGCCTCCCTTGCTCGGGATAATCAGCAACTTTGTATGGCGTTGCCCCAGGAGAGAGGAAGGGTCGTATTGGCCCACAGCGGCTGGCATGCTGTGTATCTTCCTCTGAGATCCCCGCGGACGAGATTAGACAAACTGTAATCTATCATCCCCAATCGAGTTGGGCTTAAAGAAGCCTCAACTGGATCGGCCATGGCGAATGGAGGATCTTCTTGTTCATGACTGTGGTAGTCGATGAACAGCCCTCGAAGAAGAGGAAGACCTTCACCCATGTGAGAACCTGTTAGTACAGCTTCTGGGCGATCTTCGGACGATAATGGGGGGACTCCTTTGTAGACGGAGTTTCCCTCAGATGTAATCATGAGAAATAGAGAAAAACCCTTGTAGATTGGATTTCCCTCATATGTAATCATGATTTTAATCTTTAATAAAATCGTCTTCTTCTCCATATGATCGTCTTGCCATACGTTGCTTGTGAAGTCTGAATATGTGCAGCTTCGACACATCTGAATCTTTACGCTGACTCTGATAGAAAGAGTATTAGGTCCTGTCCTTTATGCATAGCGGATAGTCCATAGAATGCTGCTGAGCACTTTGAACATTTAGAACTGTCCTGTTGCTAGGACTGCGTAGAATTTCTGAACTGTTGCCTCTCTGATGAGCGAAATTTCGTTTTGTTCAGAATTCGTCTTCAAGAATGATCTCTCGAAACTCCCTTGGAATAGGGTCGAGGTTTCTGTCAAACTGAGTTGCCCCTTTGATAGACGAGATGTTCAGACTGGAATCTGGATGAACCTCCAGTTTTCTGGACCCGAGAGGAGTAATTTCTCAATGTTTGAACTCTGCATACTTCGGGTACTTGGGGATGCTTTGGGTCAAGAACGAGTATCTTCTGTGTGAACTCTTTGCACTTGACCGCCTTGGGGACTATTTGGATATGCGAAAAATCGTGGAGCGGGAAATCATGTCTGTAGCCTCTTGAGCGTAAAACACCATCGAGCGTGAAATCGTAAACTTGTGGTTCCTGAGCGTGAAGTTGTAGGTTTGTTGCCTCTCGAGCATAGAATGCTACCGAGCACAAAGGCATCCGGGCAAGAAAAACCATAGACTTGTAGCTGTCGAATGTAAAGCCGTTAGATTCGTAGCTGTCGAGCGTAGAAAAGCTCCTTTAGCGTAGGACTGTAGATCTGTAGCCTGTGAGAGTAGAACACCATCGAGCGTGAAATCGTAGACCTGTGGTTCCTGAGCGTGAAGTCGTAGGTTTGTTGCCTCTCGAGCATAGAATGCTACCGAGCACAAAGGCATCCGGGCAAGAAAAACCATAGACTTGTAGCTGTCGAACGTAAAGTCGTTAGATTCGTAGCTGTCGAGCGTAGAAAACTCATTTAGCGTAGAACTGTTTGATTTGTAGCTCCTGAAAAGAAAATTTCTTCGAGCGTGAGGTTTGCGGATCTGTTGCTGCTGAGCGTAAACTGAGCGCCACCGAGCGTGAGATCGTCGATTTGGTATCTGCTGAGCGTAAAGTCGTGGGTTTGTGGCCTCTCGAGCATAAAAGCTACCGAGCACAAAGGCATCCGGGCGTAAAACCATAGACTTGTAGCTTGCGATCGTAAAACCGTAGATCCGTTCCTGTCGAGCGTAGAAAGCTCATTTAGCGTAGAACCCGCTGAACCGTCTTGCACGAAAAAACCTTTCGAATTCGCTGACTGTCCGTCTTCCAAGGGTAGTGGGCTGACGTAGCATCCAATCATAATCAACCATTAATTGCAAGATTTGGTTAGGGTCTACTTCGATGCCTCTGGTGGTAATGACAAATCCCAGGAATTTGCCACTGGATACCCCCAGAAAGGACTTTGTAGGGTTTATCTTGAGTTGATGCTGGCGCATTAACTCGAATACCGCCCTCAGGTCTCGAACGTGATCACCTTTGAGGCGGCTTTTGACAGCTATGTCGTCCACGTAACATTCCACTGTCTTGCGTAACTGCTCACGGAATATGTTACTCATAGCTCGTTGGTATGTAGCCCCGGCGTTCTTTAATCCGAAGGGCATGACCGTATAGTAATATACCCCCAGTGGTGTCCGGAAGGCAGTGTGATTTTCGTCTTTCGGATGCATCTTGATCTGATTGTATCCCGAGAACCCGTCCATAAAAGACATACGCTCGATGCCGCAGGTGTTGTCGATCATGATGTCCGTGATGGGAAGGGGGAATTCATCTTTGGGGCAGGCCGCATTCAGATCTCGGTAGTCGATGCAGATACATACCTTCCCATTTTTCTTCATGACTGGGACAACGTTGGTGACCCAGTCGGGATGTTGTTCTTCCCGGATGAAACCGCAGGTTATCAACTTCTTGACTTCGTCCTCGATGGCGTCCATCATATCCGGGTGAAACCGACGTTGGTGTTGTTTCACTGGCTTCGAATCGGTCGAAATATTGAGCTTATGAGTAGCTACCCTCGGGTCTAGGCCTGGCATGTCCTCATAACCCCATGCAAAGACGTCGATATATTCCTTTATCAGCTGTATGATCTCTTCCTTTTCAACTGGGGGAAGATTGTTACTGACAAATATTGGCTTTGGTGAGAGCTCACCCCCAACATTGACTTGGATAACTTCGTCCTTGGTGGGAGGTTCTCTCTGCTCGAAGCGGAATTCCTACTGTGTATCTATTTGTTGAGCCCAGGGGTCGTTCTCGAACGGCTCAAACTTTGGGGTTGTGACTCCATCGGGGATGGAGGTACACATCTGCTCAGAGGTGATATGGACATGGCAGTTTTTGTGGACTTAACATCACTGGCGTGCTTAGAATTTAAGTACGGATGTTAGGTGTAGATGACAATCAATATCAGAGGTAATACGGACATGATGATTGACGGCCGAAAGTTTTATTCAGAGGTAATATGAACATGACAAACTTTGGTGATTGTGACTCCATCGGGGACGGAGGTACACATCTGCTCAGAGGTGATATGGACATGGCAGTTTTTTGTGGACTTAACATCACTGGCGTGCTTAGAATTTAAGTACGGATGTTAAGTGAAGATGACAATCAATATCAGAGGTAATATGATGATTGACGGCCGAAAGTTTTGTTCAGAGGTAATATGAACATGACAAACTTTTGTGATTGTGACTCCATCGGGGACGGAGGTACACATCTGCTCAGAGGTGATATGGACATGGCAGTTTTTTGTGGACTTAACATCACTGGCATGCTTAGAATTTAAGTACGGATGTTAAGTGTAGATGTCAATCAATATCAGAGGTAATATGGATATGATGATTGACGGCCGAAAGTTTTATTCAGAGGTAATATGAACATGACAAACTTTTTGTGATTGTGACTCCATCGGGGACAGAGGTACACATCTGCTCAGAGGTGATATGGACATGGCAGTTTTTTGTGGACTTAACATCACTGGCGTGCTTAGAATTTAAGTACGGATGTTAAGTGTAGATGACAATCAATATCAGAGGTAATATGATGATTGACGGCCGAAAGTTTTGTTCAGAGGTAATATGAACATGACAAACTTTTGTGATTGTGACTCCATCGGGGACGGAGGTACACATCTGCTCAGAGGTGATATGGACATGGCAGTTTTTTGTGGACTTAACATCACTGGCGTGCTTAGAATTTAAGTACGGATGTTAAGTGTAGATGGCAATCAATATCAGAGGTAATATGGACATGATGATTGACGGCCGAAAGTTTTATTCAGAGGTAATATGAATATGACAAACTTTTTGTGATTGTGACTCTATCGGGGACGGAGGTACATATCTGCTCAGAGGTGATATGGACATGGCAGTTTTTTGTGGACTTAACATCACTGGCGTGCTTAGAATTTAAGTACGGATGTTAAGTGAAGATGACAATCAATATCAGAGGTAATATGATGATTGACGGCCGAAAGTTTTGTTCAGAGATAATATGAACATGACAAACTTTTGTGATTGTGACTCCATCGGGGACGGAGGTACACATCTGCTCAGAGGTGATATGGACATGGTAGTTTTTTGTGGACTTAACATCACTGGCGTGCTTAGAATTTAAGTACGGATGTTAAGTGTAGATGGCAATCAATATCAGAGGTAATATGGACATGATGATTGACGGCCGAAAGTTTTATTCAGAGGTAATATGAACATGACAAACTTTTTGTGATTGTGACTCCATCGGGGACGGAGGTACACATCTGCTCAGAGGTGATATGGACATGGCAGTTTTTTGTGGACTTAACATCACTGGCTTGCTTAGAATTTAAGTACGGATGTTAAGTGTAGATGGCAATCAATATCAGAGGTAATATGGACATGATGATTGACGGCCGAAAGTTTTATTTAGAGGTTATATGAACATGACAAACTTTTTGTGATTGTGACTCCATCGGGGACGGAGGTACACATCTGCTCAGAGGTGATATGGACATGGCAGTTTTTTGTGGACTTAACATCACTGGCGTGCTTAGAATTTAAGTACGGATGTTAAGTGAAGATGATAATCAATATCAGAGGTAATATGATAATTGACGGCCGAAAGTTTTGTTCAGAGGTAATATGAACATGATAAACTTTTGTGATTGTGACTCCATCGGGGACGGAGGTACACATCTGCTCAGAGGTGATATGGACATGGCAGTTTTTTGTGGACTTAACATCACTGGCGTGCTTAGAATTTAAGTACGGATGTTAAGTGTAGATGGCAATCAATATCAGAGGTAATATGGACATGATGATTGACGGCCGAAAGTTTTATTCAGAGGTAATATGAACATGACAAACTTTTTGTGATTGTGACTCCATCGGGGACGGAGGTACACATCTGCTCAGAGGTGATATGGACATGGCAGTTTTTTGTGGACCCATCACTTTTTGTGCACCTAAGTGCAAGCAATAGGTTTGAGACAAGTCCTGCTAGAGGTAATATGTACGTAGCAGTTTTTGTGGACTCAACACCACTAGCGTACTTAGAGTTAAGTACGGGTGTTAAGTTGAGATGACAACCGATATCAGAGGTAATATGAACATGATAATCGATGGTCGGACCAGGATGGTTTGTTCAGAGGTAATATGAACATAACAAACTCAGCTGGGGATTACAGCTCAGAGGTAATATGAACATGACTGATTTTGTGGACCCATCACTTTTTGCGCACCTAAGTGCAAGCAATAGGTTTGAGACAAGCCCTGCTAGAGGTAATATGGACGTAGCAGTTTTTGTGGACTCAACACCACTGGCGTACTTAGAGTTAAGTATGGGTGTTAAGTTGAGATGACAACCGATATCAGAGGTAATATGAACATGATAATCGATGGTCGGACCAGGATGGTTTGTTTAGAGGTAATATGAACATAACAAACTCAGCTGGGGATTACAGCTCAGAGGTAATATGAACATGGCTGATTTTGTGGACCCATCACTTTTTGCGCATCTAAGTGCAAGCAATAGGTTTGAGACAAGCCCTGCTAGAGGTAATATGGACGTAGCAGTTTTTGTGGACTCAACACCACTGGCGTACTTAGAGTTAAGTACGAGTGTTAAGTTGAGATGACAACCGATATCAGAGGTAATATGAACATGATAATCGATGGTCGGACCAGGATGGTTTGTTCAGAGGTAATATGAACATAACAAACTCAGCTGGGATTACAGCTCAGAGGTAATATGAATATGGCTGATTTTGTGGACCCATCACTTTTTGCGCACCTAAGTGCAAGCAATAGGTTTGAGACAAGCCCTGCTAGAGGTAATATGGACGTAGCAGTTTTTGTGGACTCAACACCACTGACGTACTTAGAGTTAAGTACGGGTGTTAAGTTGAGATGACAAGCGATATCAGAGGTAATATGAACATGATAATCGATGGTCGGACCAGGATGGTTTACAGATGCAGAGTGATGACCTTGGCATCGATCAACTCCTGGATTCTCTTTTTTAGTACATAGCACGTCTTTGTAGGATGATGAATGTACCGATGAAAGAGACAATAATCTGGGTTATCAATTTTGCCAGCCCTCTCAGGGTATCTGATGTTGGGAAGCTGAAGTTTGTTTTCCTTCATCAACGTATTGAAGATTTTACTGATGTCATCTTCATTGAAGGAGAAAGTCCCTTTTGGCCTTCGGGCTCCTGATGCTTGAGTTCCATGGTCTTCTGGGAAGATCGTCATTGTTGTATCATCTTCGGATTCTGAGAGAATTCTACCCCCAGCTTTGGATGTTGCTCGGTTTTGTCGAGGGAGACTACCCCCAGACTTGTCGTTGCACTTGCGGAGATCACAGCGCTCATCTGGTTCCCCGTAGAGGTCAGATGTTGTCTTGTGCATGGAGCATGATTTGTACTTCCGATTTGGCGCTGAGGCATCATCAGAAGTTTGGTCTGTACCGCGCGTAGCGGGAGACTGGTTTCTGCGCGTAGAGCACAGTGGATACTTCTGGGTTAGCGCTGAGGCTTTGCCCAAAGTTTTGTCTGTACCGCGCGTAGCGGAAGACTGATTCCTGCGCGTAAAGCGCAGTGGATACTCCTGGATTAGCACTGAGGCTTTGCCCAAAGTTTTGTCTGTACCGCGCGTAGCGGAAGACTGATTTCTGCACGTAAAGCGCAGTGGATACTCCTGGATTAGCGCTGAGATTTTGTCCGAAGTTTTGTTCGTACCGCGCGTAGCGGGAGACTGAATTTTACGTGCGGGGCACGGAGGAAGCGATGCTACCACCTTATTGGTCGGAGAGATCGGAGAGTCCACAGGAACGGCGAAGGATGTCTTGGGCATCCACACTTTGCGCAGCTTCCTGTTGTCTTGGACGGAGAGAGAGTGAGAGCTACCCCCGGTTCGAAGCATGTCTTCGTAGGCAGACTGGTCGAAATGAACGACCAGTGTCTTCTTCACGGTTTCTACAGATACCGTATCGTGTTGAGCAATTACTTCCTTGTCAGAAGAGAAAGACGTCCCCAGCAGAGTCGCCATCTTGTTTGTGGTATTAAACGAAAGAATGAAAGTGTATTTCAATGACAGGGTTTATACGAGACCCGTGCCCTTTGGTTTATAAACAAACTTGTATAATTCGATCCTATACGAGGATGCGGGAGTATAACTTATTTAATCTGGGTATAAATTGCTATAGGTGTCTGATCTGCGGTCGATCACTTTAGCCCTTGGACTACACGATGTTGAAGAAGTGCCGTGGAAGACAGGATGCAGCTTCGGAGGTTGCGAAGGAGGGTGGATGCGCGATGCTGAAGGTCGTCGCTCCCCATTCCTTGCCTGAGCTCTGTATTCTTCTCTCTCTCTGTCTCTCCCTCTTGATCTTCGGTTCGGTGACCTTGTTCGATCCTTCTTTCAAAGTTTCGAGCTTTGATCTGATATTGGTATTCTTGGCCAAATTTTTCCGATCTCGTTCGATCTTTCCAATTGTCGACCTTGTTCCCCATTAATAGGGGTCTCTATTTATAGAGTTTTGGTGACAGTGACCACTCCATCGGTGTAACAACCGAGGAGTGGAAAGTACAGCACCCTTTTACACAACGGTTAAAGTAACCAATGCCTACGTATAGATGATCTTTTGATTGAGCGTGTGACGCGGGTCCAACTAAGGGGACACAACACGTACAATTGCTACTAAGACCACGGCGTAAAAGCCACGTAGGTAGGTATCCATTGTGTAGAAGAGGTTGGCGTAGAAGCCAAATGTCTGTCACCTTGGCGTAGAAGCCAAATAGGCATAGAAGCCGAGTAGGCGTGGAAGCCGAGCAGGCATAGAAGCCGAACAGGCATAGAAGCCGAACAGGCATAGAAGCCGAGTAGGCGTGGAAGCCGAGCAGGCATAGAAGCCGAACAGGCATAGAAGCCGAGTAGGCGTGGAAGCCGAGTAGGCATAGAAGCCGAACAGGCATAGAAGCCGAGTAGGCGTGGAAGCCGGACAGTCGTAGAGACTGAGGGGGTGTGGAAGCCGTAGGAGCACAGATCCTGAATGGGCGTAGAAGCCGCTGCGTACCGTGCCAGGGTGCTGATGTGGACGTCTTTAGCCGGAATTACGGCTTTTGGAGATCAAATCTTTGGCAGAGATTTGCCATCATCCTGTGCATTAAATGCCGAGACGTGCCTTGAGGGAAAACTGTCACCGCTCTGTGTGTTTTGACGGAGGGACGTGCCTTGAGGGGACACTGTCACCGCTCTGTACGTTTTGACGGAGGGACGTGCCTTGAGGGGACACTGTCACCGCTCTGTGTGTTTTTGCGGAGAGACGTGCCTCGAGCCCTGTACGAAGCACAGCTTTTGACGTGGTAGGCGGTTTGTCTTCTGCGGAGCGTAAAACAGCCTATGTTTGCCTGTGTAAAATAAGGCAGCGTGTTCTCTTTGCACGCGAAAGAGCGGTTTATGCCGGGGGATTTTAGTAAGCGCCGGTTTGGTGATATTTTAACCAAATCCTCTGCATTAAATGCTGAGATCCGCCATTATACTATGGAGCGCGTCCCGAAGGGTCTGCCCCCGTTCCCAGCCGTCGTTTGGGTAGCTGTACAGCACTTTTTGTCAGGAGTCAGAGGTCAGGTTTTCTGCGTGACTGGACAGTTTTTTTCGGGAATACGAAGCGTTCCTCGTACGCTTTAATGCTGCTTTGAGAGCGGCTGGGTTTTATGCCATGGAGGCGATGAAGAACCCTGTTTTACGCTGGATGGCTCTGAAGTCCTCTGCTTACGCTGCTCTGTATCAAGACGCTGCGTAGATCTTCCAAGCATTTTTTTCATGCTTCTACAACAGTCAGGCCCTTCGATCTGAAGAACGCAGGTGCTACATACCAGCGAGCTATGAGCACAATGTTCCGTGAACATTTGTGCAAGACAGTGAATGTTACGTTGATGACATCGCTATCAAGAGTCACTCTAAAGATGATCACCTCCGAGACTTGAAGACTATGTTCGACCTCATGCGTGCGCACAAGTCCTTCCTGGAAGTCTCCAGTGACAAATTTTTGTATTTTGTTATAACTTCAAATGGTATCCACGTAGACCCCAATAAGACTAAAGCAATCCTTAAAATACACCCACCGAAGAACCTCAGAGAACTTTGTGACCTTCAAGGAAGACTAGCATACATCAGAAGGTTCATATCAAACCTTTGTGTATGTTATCAGTCGTTCACTCAACTTATGAAGAAGAAAGTCTCCTTTATCTGGAACAAAGAATTACAACGCACCTTCGACAACATCAAGGGGTATCTCAAGAACCCCCCCTATATTGGTGGTGTAAACCCCCTGATTTTTCAAAATTTTAAAAACTGGATTTTTCATAATTTTCTGGAATTTTCTGAGATTTTTCTGTAATTTAAAAGCAGGGTTGTAATTATTCAAATGATTTTTAAATGATAATCAACAGTATTAAAATATTATGAAAATAATATTTTTGGATGTAAAATGAAAAACTGGACTTAGGGCAATTTTTCTGGAATTTATCGGACCCCGGACCTATTTTTAAATGCCTAAAAAGTATTTACCTAATTAATTAATTATTTATTAATTAAATAAACTACTGATTTTATTATTATTATTATTATTTTAATTTTTAAACCCAGCCCGGCCTGGCCCACGAACCCAGCCCGGCCCAAAACCCCTAACCCGGCCCAGCCCCGGCCTAGCGGATCGGGCGGGTCGGCCAGACCCGCTAGCCCGAGACCCGCACCCGTCTCCCCCACGCTGCACGACCCGGCCAGCCGCCCCGCGTCGCGCGCCGCTTCCGCCGCGCCCCCGCCGCTTCCGCCGCGCCTCACCCCACGTTCACCCCCGGCCCGCCTTCTCCGCCCCTCTCCCCGCCACTCTCGGCCCCTCGCCCCGCCGCTGACCCCTATATAATCCCCTCCGCCTCCTCCCCGATCTCCCCTCAGCCGCCCACTCTCCGCCTCAGACCCGCCACCGACCGCCGCCTGCCCTCCTCCTCCGCTGCCACCGCCGCAGACCCCCGCGCAGCCGTCCTCCTCCTTCCTCCCCTCCGGCGGCCACCGCCAACAGCAGCAGCAGCGAGCAACAGCAGCGCCGCTGCCTCGCCGCAGCGCCTCCGGCCGCCGCGTGCCCGCTAGCCCGCCGCGCCGCCTCCGCTTGGCCGCAGACCGCCGCCCCCGGCCGCCCAGCCGCAGTCTCCGCCGTCCCAGCCACCGGATCCCCAAACCCTAACCCTAGAAATCGGATCCTGTGTCCGACACGAGTCGGACACGTGTCGGACACGATCAAGTTCGGGTTTTTCGGGTCCCCTTCAGGTGCGTGTAACTTTTGATCCGTAGCTCCGTTTTCGATTCCGCAAATTGCGTTGCGAAGCCTGTATGACCCTCTCGGTGTCCGGACAAACTGTTTCGGGCATCGCGTCCTGTGGTGATCGCACACCGCGATCCAAAAACAGGAAAAACCCAGACCCTGTTTCACCCCGGAACTGAGTACGTCCCGCCAAACGGGACGACTTGGTCGCGCGCGGTCTTCACAGATACGTGCGCCTCGTCGATACGGACGTGTGGGTTTTCGCGGAAGCTGATTCGGGTGTGCGTGCACACCGGAATCAACGCGTATCCGCGGACATCGCCCCGTATCCGCCCTTTCTGCAAATCGACCTAACTTCGTGCACACACGTCGGATCGAGACGAAACTTGCGCCATCGGACTCGTAGCGATACGCTGGTCCTGTGGGTCAAGTTTGGTTCGATTCTGAGAACGTTGACGAAATCGCGTGTCGTGGGCCCCACAGGCCCCGCTCGACGGGCGATTTTGTAAACGGCTCATCGGAATCCAATTCTGGAAGTTCCGTTGGGTTCGTATCAGCGTTTCTGACCTGTTGACACTGAGTTTGGTGAATTTGGAGACCGTTGACCCTGACGCGTTTTTCGGTGCAAAGCGGGCCCACCGGTGGACCCCGTTTTGGCCCGAAACTGCCGTTTTTGCCCTTGTCTCCAAATTGGACTCAAGGACAGGCGTTTCTAGCTGATTGATATTTTCTGGATCTGATGGTGATGTTTGTTTCAGCAACCGGAGTACCGCCTGCAATTTCCGCCGAAGTCAGAGCCGTAAACATAGCCGGAACCACAGGCAAGTGTACCTCGCCAAAACTTGCAGCTTGCTACATATTTCCTGAACTTGGTTGTACGTCAGTGGGCAAGTAAAGCTTGCCAATTCTTAGACATTTCTGATTATAGTATTTTACTTGATTTTCTGGTAGTTTCTTATGTAACTTGATTAACTGCTCAACCCAGGACACCTGACACTAATCATGGAACGGAATTGCCTGAGATATACCTGGTGATTCCGTATAGGTTACATTATCATGACATTTACAATTACATGCGTAGATTCTATCCTGACTCATTGCATTAGTTATATCTTGCGTGACTTGTACCTGATATTCTGGAACTGTGACGTGAGATTACATGGGGTGGGGAGAGGATTATCATATCAAGGCTGAAAATAATATAATGAAAACATGGTTATCTGGAGGTGTCTTAGTCTCTGATACAGAGCTCTGGCACAAGTACTGGCCCTCTCGAGAAATACTGCTATGGTTTCTCCAGCACTGATCCTGTAGTAGTCTCAGCCTGAGTATGACTAGAACTCTCACTTGCATATCACTTAGCTGGTTTACATAGTTACCCTGCTGTTTATTTCATTGCTGCACTGATATTCATTATGGCTTGAGATATTTCTGTACCTTGCTATGTCCCCTGAGGACCTGGAATGGATGATGTCCCCAGGTACCGCTGAAGAGAACTACCCAGAAGTGTACGGTACCGGAGCACTCCTCGGAACAGAACCAGGAACAGAGGACGAAGTAGTGGCCGAAGACTTCTCCTGAGCACCTGCTTCAGCTCCACAGTATTTCCAGTTCAGTATTTTATTTCCTGTTTATTTTCCTTAAATGTAATAAACTAAGTTCTCGGAATTGTTTCCCCGAGATAACCTTATTTGCTATTGCTAATTTAATTCCATTGCATTTATTTCCTGGCAATTAATCTGTGTTATCTGTGGATGAGGTTAGAAATACCTGAGACTGTAACTTAGTATTACTAGACTACAGCTTAAGCATGCCCTGATGGATCCATTAAATTGGGTTGTCCATCGGTGCGTGCTGCTGGCCATTGCCACGCTCCTCCAGTCCCTCGGCATTTTGGGACTGGGGCGTGACATGGTTTTTGTGGTGGCCCATGCAGGTCTACGACTAAATTGTTCGGTTTCAACTTAGGGACCGAACAGGCCTGCAATAAAAATAGGATAAGTTTTTTAGGATCTCATCCACTTGCTTGAATCATTTTTGATATCTGTATCGTATTCGAACTAATTTGAACTTGCATCTTGCCTTGATTCCTGTACGCCTCTTATTGGGTATTTTGGATACAGGGAAATGGACCCACAAGAATGCAACGAGACTCCCGTCGGAACGCCACAAGCTACAGGTGTCACCTACGACGACGAAGTGACACCAGTCGGAGGAATTCCCACAACTCAACAGAGCCAGCAGCCAGGACAACCTACCTCCCGATTCCGGCGCGATGACATCCCACCTCCGCCGCAGTTCATCCCACGAATGCCCGTGTTCCCACCAGGACAGCCGATCGACGGGCAGCAAATATTTCAGATGATCTACGCGATGATGCAAGCTCAGCAGCAAGTCCAACACGAGGCTCAGTGTCGCGAAGCTAACTTCTTGAGGGACAGCATCGTAACTGCACTGGGGCAGGCCAACCTACCAGCTCGACGGCCAACTACAGGCTCAATCACTGACTTCCGCCAACTGAAGCCTCGCACTTTTTCTGGAAAAGAGGAGCCCACAGAAGTTCACGAGTGGCTCACCAACATACGGCATCAACTTGAAGCAGCTGAGCTTCCCCGAGAACGCTGGATGACCGCCGTCCGAATGCAATTGACGGACAATGCCCATCACTGGTGGCTATCCGAGGAGACGCGACTCGGACCAGACCGAGTCACTTGGGAGGAGTTCTCCAGACTCTTCCAAGAGATGTACATTCCTGCCATCGCTCGATCAGAACTGCGGGACAAATTCAACCGCCTCACTCAGGACTCCATGACGGTGGAAGAGTATAACGCAGAATTCATCCGTCTGAGTCGCTTCGCCCCCACCCTGATCCCGACTGAGGAAGAGAAGGCCGAGAAATTCTTCGACGGACTGAACATTGAGCTGCAGAAACTGATTGGGTCCGTCGCACCAACATCATACTCGGACGTTCTTGCTGCGGCTCGACGCGTGGAGCGCGTCACCAAGAGAGAGGCCAGACTGAAGAGGTCTTCCCCATCATCAACCTCCAGAACACCACAAGAAGAATCTGCAAAGAGACCGCACCAACAGCAGAAGGCACCTGCACCACAAACGGTAGTCCTCCTTACTTGTCACTATTGTGGCAAAGCAGGCCATATCGCCAAGGAATGCCGACGCAGACTAGGATTGTGTTTGGCATGCGGATCCCGTCAGCATTCGGTAAGGGATTGCACTCAACATGGAGAAGGAACACCGAGGGCGAACCAGCAAACTCCGCCAGCGCCTCGAGCAGCACCCTACCAGCCAGCTCAGCAGCAGCAGAGGAATCTACCTCAAGGACGAGAGCAAGCTTACGCGATTGCTGTGCAGGAAGCCGATGCGAGTAAGTGATTTATAGTTATCCGTTTTTAGTCTTGTTGTATTTCGTGCTCGTTGGTTCGTGACCTCAGCCCCAACCTAGTAAATTGCAACTTGTTAATAACAACCTGGCTTTCATAAAAGATATGGTTTTAACTAAATTATCCTGGAGAGTGTAAACTTTCAAATTTTAGGGAAACGGTATTTCCCTGAAGTATCTCGTGATGTATTTTCAAACGATGCTTGCGACCGCGTCATCTCTGTTGACCGGTTATTCTTTGATTGCGAGGACGCAATCTTCTTAAGGGGGGTAGATTGTAAACCCCCTGATTTTTCAAAATTTTAAAAACTGGATTTTTCATAATTTTCTGGAATTTTCTGAGATTTTTCTGTAATTTAAAAGCAGGGTTGTAATTATTCAAATGATTTTTAAATGATAATCAACAGTATTAAAATGTTATGAAAATAATATTTTTGGATGTAAAATGAAAAACTGGACTTAGGGCAATTTTTCTGGAATTTATCGGACCCCGGACCTATTTTTAAATGCCTAAAAAGTATTTACCTAATTAATTAATTATTTATTAATTAAATAAACTACTGATTTTATTATTATTATTATTATTTTAATTTTTAAACCCAGCCCGGCCCGGCCCACGAACCCAGCCCGGCCCAAAACCCCTAACCCGGCCCAGCCCCGGCCTAGCGGATCGGGCGGGTCGGCCAGACCCGCTAGCCCGAGACCCGCACCCGTCTCCCCCACGCTGCACGACCCGGCCAGCCGCCCCGCGTCGCGCGCCGCTTCCGCCGCGCCCCCGCCGCTTCCGCCGCGCCTCACCCCACGTTCACCCCCGGCCCGCCTTCTCCGCCCCTCTCCCCGCCACTCTCGGCCCCTCGCCCCGCCGCTGACCCCTATATAATCCCCTCCGCCTCCTCCCCGATCTCCCCTCAGCCGCCCACTCTCCGCCTCAGACCCGCCACCGACCGCCGCCTGCCCTCCTCCTCCGCTGCCACCGCCGCAGACCCCCGCGCAGCCGTCCTCCTCCTTCCTCCCCTCCGGCGGCCACCGCCAACAGCAGCAGCAGCGAGCAACAGCAGCGCCGCTGCCTCGCCGCAGCGCCTCCGGCCGCCGCGTGCCCGCTAGCCCGCCGCGCCGCCTCCGCTTGGCCGCAGACCGCCGCCCCCGGCCGCCCAGCCGCAGTCTCCGTCGTCCCAGCCACCGGATCCCCAAACCCTAACCCTAGAAATCGGATCCTGTGTCCGACACGAGTCGGACACGTGTCGGACACGATCAAGTTCGGGTTTTTCGGGTCCCCTTCAGGTGCGTGTAACTTTTGATCCGTAGCTCCGTTTTCGATTCCGCAAATTGCGTTGCGAAGCCTGTATGACCCTCTCGGTGTCCGGACAAACTGTTTGGGGCATCGCGTCCTGTGGTGATCGCACACCGCGATCCAAAAACAGGAAAAACCCAGACCCTGTTTCACCCCGGAACTGAGTACGCCCCGCCAAACGGGACGACTTGGTCGCGCGCGGTCTTCACAGATACGTGCGCCTCGTCGATACGGACGTGTGGGTTTTCGCGGAAGCTGATTCGGGTGTGCGTGCACACCGGAATCAACGCATATCCGCGGACATCGCCCCGTATCCGCCCTTTCTGCAAATTGACCTAACTTCGTGCACACACGTCGGATCGAGACGAAACTTGCGCCATCGGACTCGTAGCGATACGCTGGTCCTGTGGGTCAAGTTTGGTTCGATTCTGAGAACGTTGACAAAATCGCGTGTCGTGGGCCCCACAGGCCCCGCTCGACGGGCGATTTTGTAAACGGCTCATCGGAATCCAATTCTGGAAGTTCCGTTGGGTTCGTATCAGCGTTTCTGACCTGTTGACACTGAGTTTGGTGAATTTGGAGACCGTTGACCCTGACCCGTTTTTCGGTGCAAAGCGGGCCCACCGGTGGACCCCGTTTTGGCCCGAAACTGCCGTTTTTGCCCTTGTCTCCAAATTGGACTCAAGGACAGGCGTTTCTAGCTGATTGATATTTTTTGGATCTGATGGTGATGTTTGTTTCAGCAACCGGAGTACCGCCTGCAATTCCCGCCGAAGTCAGAGCCGTAAACATAGCCGGAACCACAAGCAAGTGTACCTCGCCAAAACTTGCAGCTTGCTACATATTTCCTGAACTTGGTTGTACGTCAGTGGGCAAGTAAAGCTTGCCAATTCTTAGACATTTCTGATTATAGTATTTTACTTGATTTTCTGGTAGTTTCTTATGTAACTTGATTAACTGCTCAACCCAGGACACCTGACACTAATCATGGAACGGAATTGCCTGAGATATACCTGGTGATTCCGTATAGGTTACATTATCATGAAATTTACAGTTACATGCGTAGATTCTATCCTGACTCATTGCATTAGTTATATCTCGCGTGACTTGTACCTGATATTCTGGAACTGTGACGTGAGATTACATGGGGTGGGGAGAGGATTATCATATCAAGGCTGAAAATAATATAATGAAAACATGGTTATCTGGAGGTGTCTTAGTCTCTGATACAGAGCTCTGGCACAAGTACTGGCCCTCTCGAGAAATACTGCTATGGTTTCTCCAGCACTGATCCTGTAGTAGTCTCAGCCTGAGTATGACTAGAACTCTCACTTGCATATCACTTAGCTGGTTTACATAGTTACCCTGCTGTTTATTTCATTGCTGCACTGATATTCATTATGGCTTGAGATATTTCTGTACCTTGCTATGTCCCCTGAGGACCTGGAATGGATGATGTCCCCAGGTACCGCTGAAGAGAACTACCCAGAAGTGTACGGTACCGGAGCACTCCTCGGAACAGAACCAGGAACAGAGGACGAAGTAGTGGCCGAAGACTTCTCCTGAGCACCTGCTTCAGCTCCACAGTATTTCCAGTTCAGTATTTTATTTCCTGTTTATTTTCCTTAAATGTAATAAACTAAGTTCTCGGAATTGTTTTCCCGAGATAACCTTATTTGCTATTGCTAATTTAATTCCATTGTATTTATTTCCTGGCAATTAATCTGTGTTATCTGTGGATGAGATTAGAAATACCTGAGACTGTAACTTAGTATTACTAGACTACAGCTTAAGCATGCCCTGATGGATCCATTAAATTGGGTTGTCCATCGGTGCGTGCTGCTGGCCATTGCCACGCTCCTCCAGTCCCTCGGCATTTTGGGACTGGGGCGTGACAGGTGGCCCCGTGGTAGGGAGACCCTTCTTGCTATATGTGCAGGCAATAAATCACTCCCTTAGGGCTCTGCTAGCCTAGACAAGCGATGCAGGTCACGAACATGCCATCTGCTATCTTAGTAGAATGATGGTCGACGCAGAATACAGTTATAACCCCATTGAGAAGGAGTTCCTCGCTTTAGTCTTTGCTATTCAGAAGACTCGATATTATATGGCAGGATAAACCATCTATGTGATCTCGCGAGTTAATCGGCTCAGGGTCCTTATGACTAAACCCGGAGTGCTCAACTCTCGCCTAGCCACATGAGCAATATTGTTGTCACCATATGACATGATATTTGTCCCACAAAAGGCGGTCAAAGGCCAAGCACTGATAGATTTCATTGCAGTCCACCCAGTACCGAAAATCTCGAAGCTCTACGAGGAGATGCCAGACGAATTAGCGGATTCAAACATGACCACAAGCGCAGAAGATATTTGGCGAATGTTCTTCGACGGTGCTTCAAGAAGAGAGCCCAAAGGCGATATTGTTGCTGGCATGGATAGTACTAATTTTTCCACATGATCTAATTATCAACCGCACTTACTCCCTCACAGAATCATGCTCCAACAATGTGGCAGAGTACAACGCCCTCGCCATTGGGCTCCAACTCACTAAACAAGTAAAAGTTGACTAGCTAGAAGCCTGCGGCGATTCCAAGCTGATAGACAATCAAGTCCAAGGCGAGTATGAAGTCCGGAATGAAGACTAAACTCCCTACCACTAAGCTGCGCTCGACATTATCTCCACCTTTAAGGGCTTCTTCATAGAGCACGTCCCTCGACTATATGTAAAACCCCCTTCCTAGAAAATCGTATATACCTTTATTTATTATTTATTAATTAAATTGTAGTAATTAGGTCTAAATAGGAAAAATAGATTTTTAATAATTTTTATGTTAGGTGTTCGGGCACTTAGATGACTTATGGGACCATCAGGAATTTTTAGAAATTTATTCCATGTAGGAGACCCCTTGAGCTGTTATTAGCCCAACGATGTGCAATACCCTAATCTATAAATTTTCTTATGTGTGAATATATATATATATATATATATATATATATATATATATATATATATATATATATATATATATATATACAAATATATATATATATGTATATATATTTTATAAAGAAAGAAAGGAAAAGAAAAGAAAGGATAATAGTAATAATATAATAATAATAACACTAATAATATACTACTTTGAATACTATTCCTCTTTAGCAAATAGTTGCTGTGACCCTTAGCTACTACTATTCCCCTTTAGCAATTAGTTCCCTTCAGCGTGTATACAAGGGAGCCCGCCCCTTAGCCGCACTTATTACTTCCCAGACCCGAGAGCTATCTTCAGCCTTTGCATTCACCCGCGGAAAACAAAACCCGCTCCATATCCCTCTCTCTCTCCTAATTATAATATATATATATATATATATATATATATATATATATATATATATATATATATATATATATATATATATATATATATATATAATTCTCTCTCAAAACCCTAACCTAAAACTCCAGACTTCCTCTTCCCATCTAGAGCCGTCACCGCAGCCAGAGAAGCCCCGTCAAGCCATCCAACCATCCCGTCGACTCCGACCTCGCGAACTGCAGTTTTCCACTCGAGGCACCTTCGCTCCGGCACGATTTTCCGTCGACTCGCTCAACCAAACGCTGTTCCATTTTCATAGGTATGATCATCCCTTAACCCTCTCCAATATTCGTTTTATAGCCAACCTCGGAAAACGTGTGCCCCTAGGTAAAAAACAGCGTCCAAAGTGGACGGACAGACCCAATTCTGGAATCGCAGAATTCCAGAATGAACACCCATATTGCCGAGTTCGTATCTCCCACCACAGAGATCCGAATTCGGTGATTCTTTTTGATACCTGTAGAATACCTGACCTAGTTTATTTTCTGTTAAATAACCCTATGCTATTAGTCGCTGTGGACATAGTTAAATTCGTCACAAAACTGCGCACACCCACTTTTTCCGGTTTTCCAAAAGTTGGAAAATGGAGCGCGCTCCGCCAAACGGGACCGCCCCACCGTGTACCAAGTGTACCGCATGGTGCATACAGCATAACCGGACACGTAAAATTTCGTGGGGACTGATTCGGGCGCGTGTACGCGCCGGAATCAGGCCGTATCTGCAGACACATTTTGTGTCGTAACTTTTGTGGAACTCGCACGTATTTTGTGCACGCTTGTCAGATTGCGACAAAACTTGCACCACTGGACTCGTGGTAACGTGCTGGTCCTGTGACCCAAATTTCACGCGATTCTGAGACGGTTGACCAAATCGCCAATTGGCGGGCCCCACAGTTGACTTTTTGGACATAATTCTGTTCGGCCCATCGGAATCCACATTTGGACATACTGTTGGGTTCGTATTGACATCTAGAGTTGTTTGACCTATAGTTTGTCCCATTTAGAGACTGTTACCTTTGACACATTTTTTGGTGCAAAGTGGGCCACACGTGGACCCCACTTTTACCCGAAATTACCGTTTTGCCCCTGTGTCCAAATTGGACGAAAGAGATGTGCTTTTTAGCTATTTTGCTCATTTCGAAAACGTTGGTGATGTTTATTTCAGCATCCGGAGACGTTTGTTCGGAGTCCTTAGTTCCAGGTTCTGTGTCCTTGACAGTTGGGCGCGTACACTTTACAGATTTCTTGTCAGGCAAGTATACCTTGCCATTGTACTATTTTTACATTCCATATGAGGCATGCATGTTTATTTTCTATTTATTTAGTTCATTTATTTTAAACTGCTATATAAACTGCGCGTCCAAGGAAACTTGGGTACAACGACGGTGTCGTCGTACTATATTTTATTTATGTATACGCATTGGACCTACTTTATGAGACTACCCCATTTTCATGAGGAATTTATGTTTCATTGGCCATGACACTATTCATACACGAGTGTGAGTCACATGTAGGACACGGACTTGCGTATTCGGCTGGCCACTGGTACGTATAGGTCGTGCAACGGATAGGGATAACTGCCAATAGAAACTTTGCATGCTAGTAGACCTGGCGGTTATTAGAGGTATTATTGTGTCATGGACATGACATGCTTAGAGCATTGGGTGGGGAGAACAACAAGTACCGTATTTGGGCTCCTTTGCACTTTCCTTGTGTAACTCGTACGCTCCGCCGGAGATACGCGGTCATGATGACCCCTATATATTATCATGGCGGGCCTCCGACGTTCGAAAGTCGTCGTGCCTTTGTAGGCCCCTGGATCTCCAAGAGAACTATGCCAATCCTATTTATGGCCAGATAGCCCACTTGTTAGAAAGTTATTCTCAAACTGCATTCACATAGATGGTTAGGCGACCCCAATGGATGTTTATTTTCAGTACTTTATTGGCATGTGCTTTTTGTATCTTGTTACGTCCCTCTGAGGACCTGGTCCCTTCCAGATATAGGTGAGCAGGAGTACCCGCAGGAGTATGGACCTGGACCTGACGCTACCTATCAGTCTGAGGAGATCTTACCTTCTGATTATATGTGATTCATTGCAGCTGTTTAGAGATTCTAGTTGCTATTCTTTTCTAGACATTTATTCTTATATTAGAGTTTATTCTCTTCTCTCTTTAGTAGTTTATTATAGTCGATTTGCAGTGGATTTGTTTTCACCCGACTATCACACTTGAGATTACTATTTGAGACTACTTCTTTGATATTCAGTTATTGATTTCCTTTATTCTATTATTTGTGCTGTGGATGAGATATAGAACTGCGTGTGACTTGTTGTGACATATATTTACCACTGTGGATTGGATATTCATGTACAGCGTACGTGTGTATATGGTTCCCATATATTGGAGTTCGTATACATACGGCTGGCGTGTTACGTATTCCTAGTCCTACGTATTTTGGGACTGGGGCGTGACATATTTTTGTGGTGGCCCATGCAGGTCAAGAATATATTGTCTCGGTTACGTAACTGTACCGAACAAGCCTGCGTATAGGAATAGAGTATAAGGATCTCATCCACGCTTGATTGAAATTCGTCCTTCCTAATTAATACTTGCATCCTGATTGATTCCTGTACTTTTTCTAATCGTTTCGTACATCAACTGCAGAGAGATGGATTTGCAGAATGGATGTACTGCCGCCGATGGCGACGCAACTTCTGGAGTCAATGGTCAGACTCAAGGAGGGACCCCAACGATTCCTAGGCTTCCGGGGCCAGTTGGACAGACTCACACCCCAGTTCCATCTGATCTTCCCGCTTCACCTATTGGGAACCTTCCACCTGCCCCAGTACCGCAAGATGGCCAAGCGCAGATGTTCCAATTCTTTCAGATAATGATACAGGAACAGAGGCAGCAGGCAGCCGAGTAGAGGCAGCAGGCAGTCGAGCAGAGACAAGAATTTTTGGCAGCACTGGAGAGGATGGCTGCACATGCTACTGTACCAGCCCAAACACTAGCTCCAGTACCTCGAGCTAAGGTTGGATCAGTAAAGGATTTTATTCAAATGGGTGCAAGGCAGTACAAGGGCACTGAAAGCCCGGAGGAGACTACCAACTGGATCACTCACACGCAGAAGCTACTGGAGGCATCGCAGTTACCGACGGACCTATGGATGACGGGTGTACGGACGCTTCTAGATGGTAATGCTCATCACTGGTGGAAATCCATGGAGCGTCAGTTGGATACTTACCAGACTTGGGAGCAGTTCTTGGAGTGCTTTGAGGGAAAGTACTTCCCGGACACTGTCAGGGACACCTTGTATGATCAGTTTCTTCACAGTTTTTTTACTTAGAGCAGGGGAACAGAACAGTGGACGAGTATGATGCCGAGTTTAGTCGACTCAGCAAATATGGCGCTGCTTTAATACCAAATGACTTGGCTAAGGCTAAGAGATTTCATCGAGGTCTGACCCAGGAGCTACAACATTATACAAGCTCGCAGTCCCGAGTCTCTTACGCTGAACTACTGACAGAGGCCAGATTTCAGGAAACCATTAGTAGAGGAAAGGGAGGTCAGCTGAGGACACAACAAGGATCAGCAAGGATACAGCAAGGACCAGCCAGGACACAACAGGGAGGACCTATCAGACGTCCCTTAGCACAGCAGCATCAGCAACACAGAGCTGGACCATACCAGAATCCAGAGAAGCCCCACTGTAATTATTGTGGGAAACGCGGACATGTAGCGAGAGACTGTCGGACTCGCTTGGGTCAGTGTCTGAGATGTGGCTCCGGGCAGCACATGGCGAGAGACTGCCCAATGCAGACATCGACACTCCCACCACCAGTTCAGAGACTAGCGCTTCCAGCACCGAAGCCAGTCCAACAGATGACCGGACCGGGAGCACCCCGTCCCCCAGCAGCAGGAGGAGTTCAGAGAGGACCCCCGTTACCCACTCAGGAGGAGCAGTATATGAGGATCGGACATGGACAGCCATAGAGGAACGGGAGAGCTTTTGCATTGGAGGTAGATGACCTGGATCATGAGGTGGATGTCATAGCAGGTATTACCCTTGATTTTACTTTTCCTGCTGTGACATTATTTGATAGGGAGCCACCCACTCATTCATATCATCTAGTTTTATTGTCAAACACAACATTGCTTCTACACCATTATCTAGTTGTGTTAGAATTCTTACCGGAGGAGGAGTTGTACCAGTTAGTCGAGTTTGTAGATCGGGCCCTATAGTGATACGTGGCAGGGAGATGAATGCCCAACTCTTAGTCCTTCCTATGTCATCTTTTGATATTGTGCTTGGAATGGACTGGCTGAGCAAGAACCACGCTTTCTTCGATTGCTTTGGAGGAAGCATTCTTTTTAAGGTACCAGGCCAGCCTGAACTTGAGTTTGCCCGAGGATCCACAGAAATTCTTGATGGTATGCAGCTCGCAATGGACGATGTTGTCTATCACCCTATTATTTCAGAATTTCTAGACGTCTTTCCAGAGGATTTGCCAGGACTACCCCCAGACAGAGACGTAGAGTTTTCAATTGAACTAGCACCCGGAGCAGCACCTATAGCATCGCATGTTTACAGACTGGCGAAGAAGGAGATGGACGAGCTGAAGGCACAGTTAAAAGAGCTAGAGGAGAAAGGTTTCATCCGACCGAGTGCATCACCCTGGGGAGCACCAGTGTTGTTTGTACCAAAGAAGGATGGGTCAGTGCGTATGTGCATTGACTACAGAGCCTTGAATGCAGTGACAGTGAAGAACAAATATCTACTGCCACGCATTGATGACCTGTTTGATCAACTCAGTGGAGCTAAGGTATTCTTTGTCACCACCCCATTTCCAGAGCCGGGTATTTTTTTTTTTTTTAATTTAGTTAATTGTGGATTATTTATATTTAATTGTATTTATATTTAATTAGTGATTGCTTTATTTTTTATTATTTTTATTTTGATTGTTTTAGGATTTTGGCTAGCCTGGACCCATGTCAGACCCTAGTGGACCCATGTCCGACCCAGCCCACACCCTTGTGAGAATTATTTTGGGGCTTAGAAATATTTATTTTATTTTTAGGAGTTAGTTGGAGAGATTTGGAACTAGTTTGAGTGCTTTTGGAACCCGAAACCCGAAACCAAGTCATGTAGGGGCATTTTGGGCATTTGGAGAATTAGTGAACCCTTTATTATGTGTTGTGGCCGGCCCCCTCCTCACTCCCAGACCGTGGAATAGCAGCCCCCTTCTCCCATTTTCTTCTTCTTCTTCTTCTTCTTCTTCTTCTTCTTCTCCACTACTTCTTCTTCTTCCTTCCTCCTTCACAAGTAAGTCTCTCCATCTTTTTTTC
This sequence comes from Iris macrosiphon, assembly GCA_036927795.1. NCBI lineage: Eukaryota > Viridiplantae > Streptophyta > Magnoliopsida > Asparagales > Iridaceae > Iris > Iris macrosiphon. The sequence goes on along the minus strand of JAYESA010000002.1, from coordinate 195,600,343 downwards.
CTTCCTCCTTCCATTTCTTCTACTTGTGTAACCCTAGCCCTAGATCTTTCCCTAACCTAGGTGGGTAGAGCCTAGATTTGGTGTTGGAGCTTGGATTGGAGGATTTGGAGCATTTTGGGGATTTTTGCTTGGGATTCCAACTCCCAAGAGGTAAACCCTAAATTTCCCCTTGTAATTACTCTTTTATAGTGTAATTAATATTTTAGAACCTTCCTAGACCCTTAGGCTACCCGTGGGAGGAAGTTGGAACTAGTTTGGTTGGGTTTAGAGACTTTAACACTAGGTTTTGTGTCAATTTCGGGTGGAATCCGAATTTGGCCCAATTTTGGGTGATGTCCTAGGTTAGATGGACCTAGGTAGACGTTGTCGGGTGTCTTGAGGGTGAGTGCGTGTCTCCGTTCGGACACGGGAAGCCGTGTCGCGGAGAAACGGGCGTTTCGGGCGAAATTGGGGCTTTTCGTCGTCGCCGATTCTAAGTGCGTGTGCGTTTCTGCCACGGGCCTAGAATCGACGCGGGAGCGCATTTTCTAGGATCTAGATATCTTTTAGGACGCGTGGGTAAATTTTGGGCCGATTCCGAGTTCGTTTGGTGTGCGTTTCAGGAGGTTTTCCGAGCCGCTCACCACGTGTTCGTCGAAATGACCGAACGGCCATTTCGACTTGGTTTCCTCGTTTCGGGCTTGTGCGCGCGTTGGGTTAGTATCGGGGAGTGTGTGCTAGAATTCTCGGGCTATATTTTATATATTTTTAGGTGTTTGGGCGTGTCGGGGTCGTTGGGCGTGAGTGGGGTGTGTGGTTTGAGTGTTGTGTTGTGTTGTGGTTGTGTGTGTGTCTTTATATATATATATTTATATGTGTACATATATATGTATATATTTATATGTATTTGTATATATGTATATATATTTATATATATGGGTGTGTGTATTTATATCTATGTGCTTGTGGGTGTATATGTCTATGTGTATATATATATATGTATATGTGTAAGTGTGCTTGTGTGTATATGTATATATATATTTGAATGTGTGTGTGTATATATATATATATCTTAGAGTGTGTGTGTGTATTGATATGTATATATATATATTTGTATGTGTGTATATATATATTAATATGTGTGTTTATACATATTTATAGCTATGTATATATTTGTGTGTGAGTGTGTGTATTAGTGTGTTTGTGAGTGTGTAGGTGTGTGTGTTAGTGAGTGTGTTAGAATAGAGATAAGTGTATATATATATAGGTATCTAGTAGTATATATATAGAGCTATTAGTGTGTATATACATATATATAGATATATGGGTGTTTATACATATATATAGATATATGTATATAATTATGTGTGTGTGTGTGTTGATATGTGTTTGAGTGTTTTTGTGTGTTAGTAGATATATTAGTGTGTGTATGTATATATATAGGAGCTTGTGTGTATATATATATATGTATGTATATATATATATATAGATATATATATATATGTATATATAGGAGTGTGTGTGTGTGTGAGATGAGAGGGGGGGGGGGTACCCAGCTGAAACAGCGAGCAGTGGCAGCAGCTGCTGTTGTGGGGCAGCAGCCACCACAGCAGCAGCAAATAGCAGCGCGGCAGCAGCAAATAGCAGCGCGGCAGCAGCAAAAGCTAGCAGCGCAGCAGCAGCAAAAGCTAGCAGCAGCAGCAGCAGGTTTGAGAGCAGCAGCAGCAGCAGGTTTGAGTAGCAGCGAGGCGTAGCGAGGGAAAGGATAGAGAGATAGATTGATAGAGAGATAGTTAGATATATCTAGATGGATAGATAGTTAGATTGGTAGATAGATATATGAGATAGATACATAAATAGATATGTTAGATAGATAAATAGATAGATGGTTGATAGATAGGTAAATAGGTAGTAGATAGATATTTAGATAGATAGATAACAAGGTAAATAGTTAAATAGATACATAGATAGATAAATAGATTCTTAGATAGGTAGATGGATAATTAGATAGATAGATAGGTAATTGATAGGTAGATAGTTAGGTTTCTAGATACTAGATAGGTAGATAGCTAGATACTTAGATATATCTATCTAAGATATAAATACCTATATACGTATAGATATATATATATATATAGGTGTATGGGTAAGGTAAAGGGTATTGTGTATATATGTGTGGATAAATATATACATAGGTACATATATGCTTAGATATATATAAATATGGTAGATATCTATATTACCTAGCCTAGATTAATATCTAGGTATGTAATTAGTAGCTAGATAGCTAGTTAGAGGGGTTTTAGAGCGAAACCTCAATACCTTGAGCTACCGAGGTATTTCAATACCTTAAGATAACCAAGGTATTGGGTTTCGAGCGGGGTTTTTGAGCAATAGCCTAGGAATAGTATTGGAGTAATTTTTATATGCTTATGTGTATATATTTACGCGTGCTAGCATAGGTTTTAGCGGGTTTAGGCGGGGTGCGTGGCCTAGGTTGAGGTATCGGATACCGAGGGTATCCCGGTATCTCAAGGAGGCGAGTTTGTGAGTTTTGTAGCTTAATGAGCTCGGTTTGACCTAGAATTTCAGGAGCACCCTAGTTTGACCTAGACTTGACCGTAGTTGACTCGGTTGACCGCCAAAGTCAACTTTTGACCTAGTTTTGACCCAGAGTTGACTTTTTGGACCCAGAGTTGACTTTTTGACCCAGATTTCACCGGTTTGACCCGTTTGACCTAGAACGACCCTAGAAGCCTATTTTTAATTATTTTATATCTGTTTAACTCATTAGAACCCTGTTTAACCTTGCTTTTCGCATTAGGTTCTTGCGACACCGGTTCGGATCGCCAGTTGCTCAGGACGTCAGGCGAGTACATTCTCTGATAGTTTTCATTATCTGATATTTATTATGATTCAGCTTCTAGTATAGTATCATCTGATTATTCTGGCACCACACGGGACACTGATTGATATTTCTGGATTCATTTACTTGCGACACGTATATTTCATGTTTCTGGCCTCTATTCTGGAATCACTACTGGCATCACCTACAGGCATCACTACAGGCATCATTCATGTACAGGCTGGACTCATCTTGATTTGCGTGTCGGGTCTTGATCCACTTGTATTAGTCGGGGCGGGGAAATACTCGAGTAGACATGTAAACATTCCTATCTGGCATCATCAGGAATCACTCCCTCTGGTCTAATCTGGAATGATAGCAGCCGCACACCCAGTGCGCGGTGAGCCGTACTAACCCCTAGCCGTTTACATGTCGAAACAAGTATTTCAAAGACACCGAGTTCATTCTTTATAGTCTGGACTCTCATGCATTTCTTGACTTGTCTCACTTACATGTTTCTGGACTTGACTCACTACATGTTTTTTCATGCTGGACTCACTACACGTTCATGTGCACAGACTTACTCTTAGTGTAGATTTCTTGTATCTTGCAGTTACTACTATCTTGTTTCTGATATTCCTGCATCTTTTACCTTTATGCACCAGTGATACATATTTATTTCCTGTTCATACTTGCTTCATTCTTCCTTGCTACTTGCTATAACTGTTTTATAGTTTTTATCATTTAAATGGAACTGCTGTTAGAGATGTACTTGCTCCAGTCCTGACTGGACATATTTTTCAGAGTATCCGGAGGATTGGTGTCCGACGTTTTATGGACCTGAGCCTGTCGATGGTGCAGACAGGGACCCTTTAGTTTAGGAGTGATTTCCGGGTTGGTAGCCGGATCACTAGGACTTTGTTGTTGTTTTATTAGCTTTTAGCACCGGATTTGTCTCCGGTTTTGGATTGAGACCTTGTATTATATATTATTTTGGATATTGCTGTATTATTATTATTGTTGTGGTTATTGTAGTAGTTGGTGGTGGTTAGACTTTATAGTTGTTAGTCTTCTTTGCCATCTTATCGTGCTTAGATTCGTGATTGAGTACTTGAGATTATCCTTATGATATTGCTCCTCCGTTTGGAGTTGAGATCTTGACAGGTTATATTTTGATTGTGTGGTTGCCCTCCTTTTGGAGAGGTCATGGCCGATTTTTTGTGTGAGATTATTATCTAGATAGTTGACCTAGACAGCGTTCTACCGCCGATGCTGCGGCGTAGGCTGGACGTACCCACGACTCATGCCCGATTTTCCGGGTGCGGGTCGTGACATTCTCGAGATAGATTTGAGATCGGGATATCACCCAAGTGAAGGTACGGAAGCAGGATATTTCGAAGACCGCATTCAGAATAAGATATGGGCACTACGAGTTTTTTGGTCATGCCATTTGGATTGACCAATGCTCCAGCGATCTTCATGGACTTGATGAATCGAGTCTTCCACCAGTACTTGGACCAGTTCGTGGTCGTCTTCATAGATGATATACTTGTCTATTCGAAGAGCCACGAGGAGCACCTGCGGATTATTCTAGAGACTTTGAGGAAAGAGCAGTTATATGCTAAACTCAGCAAATGTGAGTTCTTCTTGGACAGAGTTTCATTTCTTGGACATATTGTTACAGGAGATGGTATTTCTGTTGATCCAGAGAAGATCTCAGCAGTTGAGACATGGCCTGTTCCTAAATCAGCAGCAGAGGTGAGGAGTTTTCTTGGACTTGCAAGATATTACCGACGGTTCATGGAAAACTTCTCAAGGATAGCGGCACCCATGATTCGTCTGACTTGTAAGGATCAAGAATTTATATGGACTGACGAGTGTCAAGCAGCCTTTGAGAGTTGAAGAAGCGACTGACTACAGCACCAGTATTGGCGATTCCGTCAGGATCAGGAGGTTACGTGATCTACAGTGACGCATCAGGAAAAGGCTTGGGATGCGTATTGATGCAGCATGGCAAGGTAATTGCATATGCATCTAGGCAATTACGAGTACATGAGAAGAATTATCTGACTCATGACTTGGAACTTGCAGCCGTTGTATTTGCCCTGAAGCTATGGAGACATTACTTATATGGGGAACGAGTGGAGATCTATACAGACCACAAAGCCTCAAGTACGTCTTCACGCAGAAGGAGTTAAAATATGAGGCAACGTCGATGGCTCGAGTTGATGAAAGATTTCAAGATAGAGCTACATTATCATCCAGGCAAGGCTAACGTGGTAGCAGACGCGTTAAGCCGGAAACCAGCAGCTTACTTCTTGACAGCACAGAGGGAACTTTTGGAGGACTTGCAAGAGCTTGGCATTGAAGTGATAGTGCCTGGAGCAGATGGGACACTAGCCAACTTACAAGTTCAATCATCATTGGTAGAGAGGATTAGGCAGCTTTGCCTACAGATGCCAGATTCAGAAGACTGAAGGAAAGGACAGAGGCTGGAGAGCAAACCGGATTGTGCATTCATGAGGATGGGGACATTACGATGTGGTGATCGTCTTTATGTTCCAAATGGAGAGATTCGACAGGAGCTGATGGCAGAGGCTCATAGTTCGATTTATTCTATTCATCCTGGAGGGCACCAAAATGTATCGTGACTTACGACAATACTTTTGGTGGCATGGAATAAAGCGAGAGATAGCTCGTTTTGTAGCTAAATGTCTGGTATGTCAACAAGTGAAGGCGGAGCACCAGAGGACAGCAGGATTATTGTAACCACTTTCCGATTCTAGAGTGGAAGTGGGAGCACATCACTATGGACTTCGTCACGGGTTTTCCCAAGAGTCCAAGTGGGAGAGATGCAGTGTGGGTAATAGTGGACCGACTCACCAAGTCAGCCCATTTTATACCTTTTAGAGTGGGTCAGTCTGCAGAAGCTTTAGCTGACTTATATATGAGCAGATCGTGATATTGCACGGCATACCAGTCAGCATTGTATCGGACAGAGATTCGCGCTTCACATCGCACTTTTGGAGGAGCAGCAAGAGAGTCTTGGTACTCGTCTGAAGTTCAGTACCTCTTACCACCCGCAGACAGATGGGCAGTCGGAGCGTACTATTCAGACCTTGGAGGACATGTTGAGGGCTTACATGTTAGACTTCGGAGGATCATGGAAGGACCACCTATATCTTGTAGAGTTTTCTTACAACAATAGCTATCAAGCGAGTATTCAGATGGCTCCGTTTGAAGCATTGTATGGAAGAAAATGTAGGTCTCCTGTGTGTTGGAGTGACGTGGGAGAACGTCAGATTCTGGGACCCGAGTTGGTGGTCAACACCGTAGAGACAGTCAAGAAGATTCAGGGACACTTGCGAGCAGCGCAAGACAGGCAGAAGCAGTGGGCAGACCTTCATCGTCGTCCCTTGGAGTTCAAAGAGGGCGATCACGTCTTCTTGAGGATATCACCCCACCAGAGGCACCATCCGATTCGGAGGGCGCGGCAAATTGAGTCCAAGGTATATTGGACCATTTGACGTGCTCGAGAGAGTTGGAGAGGTGGCATATCGACTTGCGCTACCACCTTCACTGGAGGGAGTACATGACGTATTCCATGTGTCGCAGCTCAGGCGATATGTGGCAGACAGTAGTCATGTTCTCGGACCATTCAGAGATCACCATTGGGCCGAGCTTGTCATACCAAGAGCAACCCGTGGGAATCCTTGATCGTCGAGAGAAGGTATTGAGAAACCAGTCTATTCCCTTGGTTCGCGTAGCATGGAAGCATGGCGCGCCAGGAGAATCAATTTGGGAGCGCGAGGACGATATGCGCAAGCGTTTTCCGAACCTATTCGCAGACCAAGGTATGAATTTACATTGTTAATTTATATCTTATACCATCCTTACATCTATCGTGGCTTAATTTTAATTTCGAGGACGAAATTTTTACAAGTTGGGTAGAATGTAAAACCCCCTTCCTAGAAAATCGTATATACCTTTATTTATTATTTATTAATTAAATTGTAGTAATTAGGTCTAAATAGGAGAAATAGATTTTTAATAATTTTTATGTTAGGTGTTCGGGCACTTAGATGACTTATGGGACCATCAGAAATTTTTAGAAATTTATTCCATGTAGGAGACCCCTTGAGCTGTTGCTAGCCCAACGATGTGCAATATCCTAATCTATAAATTTTCTTATGTGTGAATATATATATATATATATATATATATATATATATATATATATATATATATGTATATGTATATATATTTTATAAAGAAAGAAAGGAAAAGAAAAGAAAGGATAATAGTAATAATATAATAATAATAACACTAATAATATACTACTTTGAATACTATTCCTCTTTAGCAAATAGTTGCTGTGACCTTAGCTACTACTATTCCCCTTTAGCAATTAGTTCCCTTCAGTGTGTATACAAGGGAGCCCGCCCCTTAGCCGCACTTATTACTTCCCAGACCCGAGAGCTACCTTCAACCTTTGCATTCACCCGCGGAAAACAAAACCCGCTCCATATTCCTCTCTCTCTCCTAATTATAATATATATATATATATATATATATATATATATATATATATATATATATATATATATATATATAATTCTCTCTCAAAACCCTAACCTAAAACTTCAGACTTTCTCTTCCCATCTAGAGCCGTCACCGCAGCCAGAGAAGCCCCGTCAAGCCATCCAACCATCCCGTCGACCTCCGACCTCGCGAACTGCAGTTTTCCACTCGAGGCACCTTCGCTCCGGCACAATTTTCTGTCGACTCGCTCGACCAAACGTTGTTCCGTTTTCATAGGTATGATCATCCCTTAACCCTCTCCAATATTCGTTTTATAGCCATCCTCGGAAAACGTGTGCCCCTAGGTAAAAAACAGTGTCCAAAGTGGACGGACAGACCCAATTCTGGAATCGCAGAATTCCAGAATGAACACCCATATTGCCGAGTTCGTATCTCCCACCACAGAGATCCGAATTCGATGATTCTTTTTGATACCTGTAGAATACCTGACCTAGTTTATTTTTTGTTAAATAACCCTATGCTATTAGTCGCTGTGGACATAGTTAAATTCGTCACAAAACTGCGCGCCCCACTTTTTCCGGTTTTCTAAAAGTTGGAAAACGGAGCGCGTCCCGCCAAACGGGACCGCCCCGCCATGTACCAAGTGTACCGCATGGTGCATACAGCGTAACCGGACACGTGAAATTTTGTGGGGACTGATTCGGACGCGTGTACGCGCCGGAATCAGGCCGTATCTGCAGACACATTTCGTGTCGCAACTTTTGTGGAACTCGCACGTATTTTGTGCACGCTTGTCAGATTGTGACGAAACTTGTGCCACTGGACTCGTGGTAACGCGCTGGTCCTGTGACCCAAATTTCACGCGATTCTGAGACGGTTGACCAAATCGCCAATTGGCGGGCCCCACAGTTGACTTTTTGGACATAATTCTGTTCGGCCCATCGGAATCCATATTTGGACATACCGTTGGGTTCGTATTGACATCTAGAGTTGTTTGACCTATAGTTTTTCCCATTTAGAGACTGTTATCCTTGACACATTTTTTGGTGCAAAGTGGGCCACACGTGGACCCCACTTTTACCCAAAATTACCGTTTTGCCCCTGTGTCCAAATTGTACGAAAGGGATGTGCTTTTTAGCTATTTTGCTCATTCCGAAAATGTTGGTGATATTTATTTCAGCATCCAGAGACGTTTGTTCGGAGTCCTTAGTTCCAGGTTCTGTGTCCTTGACAGTTGGGCGCGTACACTTTACAGATTTCTTGTCAGGCAAGTATACCTTGCCATTGTACTGTTTTTACATTCCATATGAGACATGCATGTTTATTTTCTATTTATTTAGTTTATTTATTTTAAACTGCTATATAAACTGCGCGTCCAAGGAAACTTGGGTGCAACGACGGTGTCGTCGTACTATATTTTATTTATGTATATGCATTGGACCTACTTTATGAGACTACCCCATTTTCATGAGGCATTTATGTTTCATTGGCCATGACACTATTCATACACGAGTGTGAGTCACATGTAGGACACGGACTTGCGTATTCGGCTGGCCACTGGTACGTATAGGTCGTGCGACGGATAGGGATAACTGCCAATAGAAATTTTGCATGCTAGTAGACCTGGCTGTTATTAGAGGTATTATCGTGTCATGGACATGACATGCTTAGAGCATTGGGTGGGGAGAACAACAAGTACCGCATTTGGGCTCCTTTGCACTTTTCTTGTGTAACCCGTATGTCACGCCCCAGTCCCAAAATACCGAGGGACTGGATGCGTGATTATGGCCAGCAGCATGCACCGATGGACAAACCCAATTTAATGGATCCATCGGGCATACTTAAGCTGTATTACATCAGTCGGGGTCTACTATTCTCATCCACAGATATAAGATATCAACTTCATCAAATGAAATATTTAAACAACAACCAGGCAAAGTAAATAAATCGGAGAACAATCCGATATTTAGTCTGTTACACAAGTTCTCAAAGACAGGAATTAAAGAGTTCAATTAAACAGGAATAAAGTTTATTGGCCATAAGACTGAGCAGGGCTAATCATTTGTTCAGGAGAAGTCCTCAGCAATCACCTCGTCTTCAGGTTCAGGTACTGCTCCGAGTAGTGCCCCTGTTCCGTACACCTCTGGGTAGACCTCGTCTGCTATAACTGGAGAACAAAACCAGGTCCTCAGCGGGACGTAACAAGGTACAGAAGAATACGAACCATAATACAGTGAATGAGCATGCAAGTCAATCAAAATGTTAAACACAAGAGAAGCACAAAAATTAATAAGTTTAAGACAGTGGCATGCCGAAGTTGCTATCAAACAAATCTGGGTAAATAATTGAAACCAGCTAAGTGATCATGCAAGTGAGAGTTATTATTCATACTCAGGCTGAGACTACTACAGGATCAGTGATAAGAAACCATAGCAGTGATTCTCGAAGGGCCAGTACAGGTGCCAAAGCTCTGTGTCAGAGACTAGGACACTTCCAGATAACCAGATATATATATAATATAATCAGCCTTGATATGGTAATACTCTCCCCACCCAATGAATCTCACGTCACAGATCTCAATGTTCATGTTACGCAAGATTGAAACTAATACAGTCAGTCATTTCTTAAGTTCTAAAGCTTAAATCATGAAATCTATATCTTATACAAACCCCCTTGAATAATCAGGAAGATTCTGTATAATGCTTGTGTCAGGTGTCCTGGGGATAATTTACTTGATAGGGCAAGTACCACAGTCACAGAAATTAGAGCAAGAGATTCAAAATGAATTAAATACTGCATTTAATGGCAAGGTACACTTGCCTGGATTTCCTGTTTCAGTTATAGCTCTGGCAATAGCTGGATTTCCAGGCAGTACTCCGGTTGCTGAAATAGACATCACCATCAGGTCCAGAACACATCAATCAGCTAGGAACGCCTGTCCTTGAGTCCAATTTGGAGACAAGGGCAAAAACGTCATTTTCGGGTCAAGGCGGGGTCCAATTGTGGGCCGCTTTGCACCGAAAACCGAGTCAGGGTCAAAGGTCTCAAAAATAGTCCAACTTAGTGTCAACAGGTCAGGAACGATGATACGAACCCAACGGAACTTCCAAAATTGGATTCCGACGAGCCGTTCTCAAAATCGCCCGTCGGGTGGAGCCTGTGGGGCCCACGACACACGATTTTGTCAACGTTCTCAGAATCGAACCAAACTTGACCCACAGGACCAGCGTATTGCTACGAGTCCGATGGCGCAAGTTTCGTCTCGATCCGACGTGTTTACACTAAGTTACAGCGAGAAACAGGAAGTACGGATACGGGACGATGTCCGCGGATACGCACTGATTCCGGTGTGCACGCACATCCAAATCAGTTTCTGCGAAAGCCCGCACGTCCGTATCTACGATGCTCACGTGTCGGTGAAGACCGCACGCGACCAAGTCGTCCCATTTGGCGGGGCGTACTCGATTCCGGGGTGAAACAGTGTCTAATTTTTCCTGTTTTTGGATCGCGGGGTGCGATCACCACAGGACGCGATGCCCCGAACGGTTTGTCCGGGCACCGAGAGGGTCACGCAGGGTTCGCAACACAATTTACGGAACTGAATTCCGAGCTACGAGGAGGAAATTATGGGTACCTGAAGTGGTCCGAGAAACCGAATTCAAATCGTGTCCGACACGCGATTTAATGTGTCCGAGTCCACTGTTAGGGCTTACTGTGCTCCTGGTCTTCTGTGTCCACCCGTGTCTCCGCTGTGTCCACGTCTGAGGCTCGCTGGAGCTCCGCCGGGGCTGCGTCGAGGAGCGGGGACGGCTCGCTGCGGGTGACGTCGCCGGAGTCTGGGTCGAGGAGTCGGGGTACGGGGACTGGAGGCTGAGCCTAGGGCTTCAGGCGGCCGGAGGCTTCTGGGGATAGCTCTGGTGGCGGGTGGAGGGAGGCCGGGTTCGTCGGGGACGGCGAGCGGGGCTGTCACAGCGGCGAGGCGGAGTAGTCTAGGGTTACGGCGAGGTCACGGCGGGGAGGAGGGTTTCTGCGGCGAGGCGGATTATATAGAGGAGAGCGGGGAGCTGGTGGGGCGGCCGGTGAGCGGGGAGAGGAGACGGAGCGTCGTCGGTTAGGGTAGGGGAGGAGGCTGGGTAGGCGAGGAGGCGACGGCGGCGGCCGTTCCGGCGGCGGGAGGCGAGGAGTCGGGCAGAGGAGGTTGGGGGAGAAGGGTATTCGGGTTCGCGGGTCTGCGGGTGAGCGGGTTTGTCGGACCCGACCCGACCCGGTCGGGAGCGGGCTGGGCTAGGTTGGTGGGCTGGGCCGGCTAATGGGCTGCTGGGTATTGGGCTGGGCCAAATTCAATTTAAAAATAAATAATTAACCCAATTTAATGATTAATTAATTAAAATTAATAATAATAGTTTTTAGGTGTTTAAAAATCCATCCGGGGTCCAATAAATTCCCGGAAAATTACCCTATGTCTAGTTTTTCATTTTACACCATAAAATATTATTTACATAATATTTTAACAATATTTATTATCATTTAAAATTTTATTGAATAATTAAAACACTGGTATTTAATTACAGGAAAATTCCAGAAAATCCCAGAAAATTGTGATAAATCCAATTTTTAAATTTATGAAAATCAGGGGGATTACAATATACCCCCCTTAAGAGGATTGCGTCCTCGCAATCAAAGAATAAGCGGTCAACAGAGATGACTCGGTTACAAATTTTATTTGAATCATAATGCAATAAAGAAAATCAAGGTTCAGGGCTTGAATACATAGGAAAAATCATTTCCCTAAGTAGAAACTATGCAATTTCTCAAATGTGGGAAATCTAGAAAATTACTGTTTTAGAAAACTAGGTTATCTTTTCAAAATTTATCAGGTTAACAATTCTAAGTTATTATCAAGTTCAAAATTACTATGTTAACACTAAGTTAGCAATTGTTAGCAAGTTAAAATTATCAAGTTTTAAGGTTATCAGGTCAAGTCTGGGGTCACGAACCAGCAGGCACGAACTAAACAATGCTAGAAATGGAACAACTATATAAGACTTACTCGCATTAGCAACTCCTTGGTTCTGCACGTCTCCCACAGTCATTGCGAAAACTTGGCCACGTCCTTGAAGTGGTGCTCTTAGCTGTTGCTGGGGTTGCTGGTAGGGTGCTGCTTGATGTGCCAAGGGTGGCCTTGGTTGTTGTCCTCCTGGTGCTGGTAGAGCTTGTTGGTTCGCCCTTGGTGCTTCCCTACGATCAGGGCAGTCCTTCACTGCATGCTGTCTGGATCCGCAACCTAAGCACAGTCCGTGCTTACGTCTACACTCCTTCTCAACATGGCCTATTTTGCCGCAGTAATAACAAGTAGGAAGAGCCAGGGTTTTGGATGCAGATCCCTGTGGTGCTTGATGCAGATGAGGTTTCTTGGCAGCTTCTCCATTGTTTGCTCTGGCTGGTACTGATGTGGAAGGCCTCTTCAGACTGGTTTTTCTCCTGGTGACGCGCTCCATGCGTCGAGCTGCAGCAAGGACGTCCGTGTACGAAGTTGGTGCGACAGATCCAATCAGTTTCTGCAGTTCGATGTTGAGTTCGTCGAAAAACTTCTCGGCCTTCTCTACTTCTGTCGGGATCAAGGTAGGAGCAAAGCGACTCAGACGAATGAACTCGGCGTTGTATTCTTCCACCGTCATAGCATCCTGAGTGAGGCGGTTGAACTTGTCCCTCAGTTCTGATCGAGCGATAGCCGGTATGTACATCTCCTGGAAGAGTCTGGAGAACTCTTCCCAAGTAACTCGGTCTGGTCCGAGCCTGGTCTCTTCGGATAGCCACCAGTGATGAGCATTGTCCGTCAATTGCATTCTGACGGCAGTCATCCAACGATCTTGGGGAAGCTCAGCTGCTTCTAATTGATGCCGAATGTTGGTGAGCCATTCATGCACTTCTGTTGGTCCCTCCTTGCCAGAGAAAGTACGGGGCTTCAGTTGGCGGAAGTCTGTGATAGAGCCCGTCGGATGTCGTCTAGCTGGTAGGTTGGCCTGCTCCAGTGCATTTACTAGACTGTTCCTCAAGTACTCAGCTTCGCGACGTTGGGCTTCAGTTTGGACTTGTTGCTGAGCTTGCATCATTGCGAAGAACATCTGGAACATCTGCTGTCCGTCCATTGCTTGACCTGGTGGGAAGACAGGCATCTGAGGAGTGAACTGGGGCGGAGGTGGAATATCATCACGCCGAAATCTAGATGATTGCGGATCTGCTTGTCTGCTTCGGTGAGTAGAGGGATCTCCACTCAACAGCGTCACTTCATCTTCTCCGTAAGTGACTTCAGCACCTACTGGTGTTCTTGCTGGTGTTCCGTCATTTGTTTGTGAATCCATTTCTCTGCATCAAAATAAACTATAAGAGGCGCACAGGAATCAAGGCAAGATGCAAATTCAAAAATGAATACGATACAGATATCAAGAACGTTTGCAAGCAAGTGGATGAGATCCTAAAAACTTATCTTATTCTTATTGCAGGCCTGTTCGGTCCCTAAGTTGAAACCGAACAATTTAGTCGTTGACCTGCATGGGCCACCACAAAAACCATGTCACGCCCCAGTCCCAAAATACCGAGGGACTGGATGCGTGATTATGGCCAGCAGCATGCACCGATGGACAAACCCAATTTAATGGTTCCATCGGGCATACTTAAGCTGTATTACATCAGTCGGGGTCTACTATTCTCATCCACAGATATAAGATATCAACTTCATCAAATGAAATATTTAAACAACAACCAGGCAAAGTAAATAAATCGGAGAACAATCCGATATTTAGTCTGTTACACAAGTTCTCAAAGACAGGAATTAAAGAGTTCAATTAAACAGGAATAAAGTTTATTGGCCATAAGACTAAGCAGGGCTAATCATTTGTTCAGGAGAAGTCCTCAGCAATCACCTCGTCTTCAGGTTCAGGTACTGCTCCGAGTAGTGCCCCTGTTCCGTACACCTCTGGGTAGACCTCGTCTGCTATAACTGGAGAACAAAACCAGGTCCTCAGCGGGACGTAACAAGGTACAGAAGAATACGAGCCATAATACAGTGAATGAGCATGCAAGTCAATCAAAATGTTAAACACAAGAGAAGCACAAAAATTAATAAGTTTAAGATAGTGGCATGCCGAAGTTGCTATCAAACAAATCTGGGTAAATAATTGAAACCAGCTAAGTGATCATGCAAGTGAGAGTTATTATTCATACTCAGGCTGAGACTACTACAGGATCAGTGATAAGAAACCATAGCAGTGATTCTCGAAGGGCCAGTACAGGTGCCAAAGCTCTGTGTCAGAGACTAGGACACTTCCAGATAACCAGATATATATATAATATAATCAGCCTTGATATGGTAATACTCTCCCCACCCAATGAATCTCACGTCACAGATCTCAATGTTCATGTTACGCAAGATTGAAACTAATACAGTCAGTCATTTCTTAAGTTCTAAAGCTTAAATCATGAAATCTATATCTTATACAAACCCCCTTGAATAATCAGGAAGATTCTGTATCATGCTTGTGTCAGGTGTCCTGGGGATAATTTACTTGATAGGGCAAGTACCACAGTCACAGAAATTAGAGCAAGAGATTCAAAATGAATTAAATACTGCATTTAATGGCAAGGTACACTTGCCTGGATTTCCTATTTCAGTTATAGCTCTGGCAATAGCTGGATTTCCAGGCAGTACTCCGGTTGCTGAAATAGACATCACCATCAGGTCCAGAACACATCAATCAGCTAGGAACGCCTGTCCTTGAGTCCAATTTGGAGACAAGGGCAAAAACGTCATTTTCGGGTCAAGGCGGGGTCCAATTGTGGGCCGCTTTGCACCGAAAACCGAGTCAGGGTCAAAGGTCTCAAAAATAGTCCAACTTAGTGTCAACAGGTCAGGAACGATGATACGAACCCAACGGAACTTCCAAAATTGGATTCCGACGAGCCGTTCTCAAAATCGCCCGTCGGGTGGAGCCTGTGGGGCCCACGACACACGATTTTGTCAACGTTCTCAGAATCGAACCAAACTTGACCCACAGGACCAGCGTATTGCTACGAGTCCGATGGCGCAAGTTTCGTCTCGATCCGACGTGTTTACACTAAGTTACAGCGAGAAACAGGAAGTACGGATACGGGACGATGTCCGCGGATACGCACTGATTCCGGTGTGCACGCACATCCAAATCAGCTTCTGCGAAAGCCCGCACGTCCGTATCTACGATGCTCACGTGTCGGTGAAGACCGCACGCGACCAAGTCGTCCCATTTGGCGGGGCGTACTCGATTCCGGGGTGAAACAGGGTCTAATTTTTCCTGTTTTTGGATCGCGGGGTGCGATCACCACAGGACGCGATGCCCCGAACGGTTTGTCCGGGCACCGAGAGGGTCACGCAGGGTTCGCAACACAATTTACGGAACTGAATTCCGAGCTACGAGGAGGAAATTATGGGTACCTGAAGTGGTCCGAGAAACCGAATTCAAATCGTGTCCGACACGCGATTTAATGTGTCCGAGTCCACTGTTAGGGCTTACTGTGCTCCTGGTCTTCTGTGTCCACCCGTGTCTCCGCTGTGTCCACGTCTGAGGCTCGCTGGAGCTCCGTCGGGGCTGCGTCGAGGAGCGGGGACGGCTCGCTGCGGGTGACGTCGCCGGAGTCTGGGTCGAGGAGTCGGGGTACGGGGACTGGAGGCTGAGCCTAGGGCTTCAGGCGGCCGGAGGCTTCTGGGGATAGCTCTGGTGGCGGGTGGAGGGAGGCCGGGTTCGTCGGGGACGGCGAGCGGGGCTGTCACAGCGGCGAGGCGGAGTAGTCTAGGGTTACGGCGAGGTCACGGCGGGGAGGAGGGTTTCTGCGGCGAGGCGGATTATATAGAGGAGAGCGGGGAGCTGGTGGGGCGGCCGGTGAGCGGGGAGAGGAGACGGAGCGTCGTCGGTTAGGGTAGGGGAGGAGGCTGGGTAGGCGAGGAGGCGACGGCGGCGGCCGTTCCGGCGGCGGGAGGCGAGGAGTCGGGCAGAGGAGGTTGGGGGAGAAGGGTATTCGGGTTCGCGGGTCTGCGGGTGAGCGGGTTTGTCGGACCCGACCCGACCCGGTCGGGAGCGGGCTGGGCTAGGTTGGTGGGCTGGGCCGGCTAATGGGCTGCTGGGTATTGGGCTGGGCCAAATTCAATTTAAAAATAAATAATTAACCCAATTTAATGATTAATTAATTAAAATTAATAATAATAGTTTTTAGGTGTTTAAAAATCCATCCGGGGTCCAATAAATTCCCGGAAAATTACCCTATGTCTAGTTTTTCATTTTACACCATAAAATATTATTTACATAATATTTTAACAATATTTATTATCATTTAAAATTTTATTGAATAATTAAAACACTGGTATTTAATTACAGGAAAATTCCAGAAAATCCCAGAAAATTGTGATAAATCCAATTTTTAAATTTATGAAAATCAGGGGGATTACAATATACCCCCCTTAAGAGGATTGCGTCCTCGCAATCAAAGAATAACCGGTCAACAGAGATGACTCGGTTACAAATTTTATTTGAATCATAATGCAATAAAGAAAATCAAGGTTCAGGGCTTGAATACATAGGAAAAATCATTTCCCTAAGTAGAAACTATGCAATTTCTCAAATGTGGGAAATCTAGAAAATTACTGTTTTAGAAAACTAGGTTATCTTTTCAAAATTTATCAGGTTAACAATTCTAAGTTATTATCAAGTTCAAAATTACTATGTTAACACTAAGTTAGCAATTGTTAGCAAGTTAAAATTATCAAGTTTTAAGGTTATCAGGTCAAGTCTGGGGTCACGAACCAGCAGGCACGAACTAAACAATGCTAGAAATGGAACAACTATATAAGACTTACTCGCATTAGCAACTCCTTGGTTCTGCACGTCTCCCACAGTCATTGCGAAAACTTGGCCACGTCCTTGAAGTGGTGCTCTTAGCTGTTGCTGGGGTTGCTGGTAGGGTGCTGCTTGATGTGCCAAGGGTGGCCTTGGTTGTTGTCCTCCTGGTGCTGGTAGAGCTTGTTGGTTCGCCCTTGGTGCTTCCCTACGATCAGGACAGTCCTTCACTGCATGCTGTCTGGATCCGCAACCTAAGCACAGTCCGTGCTTACGTCTACACTCCTTCTCAACATGGCCTATTTTGCCGCAGTAATAACAAGTAGGAAGAGCCAGGGTTTTGGATGCAGATCCCTGTGGTGCTTGATGCAGATGAGGTTTCTTGGCAGCTTCTCCATTGTTTGCTCTGGCTGGTACTGATGTGGAAGGCCTCTTCAGACTGGTTTCTCTCCTGGTGACGCGCTCCATGCGTCGAGCTGCAGCAAGGACGTCCGTGTACGAAGTTGGTGCGACAGATCCAATCAGTTTCTGCAGTTCGATGTTGAGTTCGTCGAAAAACTTCTCGGCCTTCTCTACTTCTGTCGGGATCAAGGTAGGAGCAAAGCGACTCAGACGAATGAACTCGGCGTTGTATTCTTCCACCGTCATAGCATCCTGAGTGAGGCGGTTGAACTTGTCCCTCAGTTCTGATCGAGCGATAGCCGGTATGTACATCTCCTGGAAGAGTCTGGAGAACTCTTCCCAAGTAACTTGGTCTGGTCCGAGCCTGGTCTCTTCGGATAGCCACCAGTGATGAGCATTGTCCGTCAATTGCATTCTGACGGCAGTCATCCAACGATCTTGGGGAAGCTCAGCTGCTTCTAATTGATGCCGAATGTTGGTGAGCCATTCATGCACTTCTGTTGGTCCCTCCTTGCCAGAGAAAGTACGGGGCTTCAGTTGGCGGAAGTCTGTGATAGAGCCCGTCGGATGTCGTCTAGCTGGTAGGTTGGCCTGCTCCAGTGCATTTACTAGACTGTTCCTCAAGTACTCAGCTTCGCGACGTTGGGCTTCAGTTTGGACTTGTTGCTGAGCTTGCATCATTGCGAAGAACATCTGGAACATCTGCTGTCCGTCCATTGCTTGACCTGGTGGGAAGACAGGCATCTGAGGAGTGAACTGGGGCGGAGGTGGAATATCATCACGCCGAAATCTAGATGATTGTGGATCTGCTTGTCTGCTTCGGTGAGTAGAGGGATCTCCACTCAACAGCGTCACTTCATCTTCTCCGTAAGTGACTTCAGCACCTACTGGTGTTCTTGCTGGTGTTCCGTCATTTGTTTGTGAATCCATTTCTCTGCATCAAAATAAACTATAAGAGGCGCACAGGAATCAAGGCAAGATGCAAATTCAAAAATGAATACGATACAGATATCAAGAACGTTTGCAAGCAAGTGGATGAGATCCTAAAAACTTATCTTATTCTTATTGCAGGCCTGTTCGGTCCCTAAGTTAAAACCGAACAATTTAGTCGTTGACCTGCATGGGCCACCACAAAAACCATGTCACGCCCCAGTCCCAAAATACCGAGGGACTGGATGCGTGATTATGGCCAGCAGCATGCACCGATGGACAAACCCAATTTAATGGTTCCATCGGGCATACTTAAGCTGTATTACATCAGTCGGGGTCTACTATTCTCATCCACAGATATAAGATATCAACTTCATCAAATGAAATATTTAAACAACAACCAGGCAAAGTAAATAAATCGGAGAACAATCCGATATTTAGTCTGTTACACAAGTTCTCAAAGACAGGAATTAAAGAGTTCAATTAAACAGGAATAAAGTTTATTGGCCATAAGACTGAGCAGGGCTAATCATTTGTTCAGGAGAAGTCCTCAGCAATCACCTCGTCTTCAGGTTCAGGTACTGCTCCGAGTAGTGCCCCTGTTCCGTACACCTCTGGGTAGACCTCGTCTGCTATAACTGGAGAACAAAACCAGGTCCTCAGCGGGACGTAACAAGGTACAGAAGAATATGAGCCATAATACAGTGAATGAGCATGCAAGTCAATCAAAATGTTAAACACAAGAGAAGCACAAAAATTAATAAGTTTAAGACAGTGGCATGCCGAAGTTGCTATCAAACAAATCTGGGTAAATAATTGAAACCAGCTAAGTGATCATGCAAGTGAGAGTTATTATTCATACTCAGGCTGAGACTACTACAGGATCAGTGATAAGAAACCATAGCAGTGATTCTCGAAGGGCCAGTACAGGTGCCAAAGCTCTGTGTCAGAGACTAGGACACTTCCAGATAACCAGATATATATATAATATAATCAGCCTTGATATGGTAATACTCTCCCCACCCAATGAATCTCACGTCACAGATCTCAATGTTCATGTTACGCAAGATTGAAACTAATACAGTCAGTCATTTCTTAAGTTCTAAAGCTTAAATCATGAAATCTATATCTTATACAAACCCCCTTGAATAATCAGGAAGATTCTGTATCATGCTTGTGTCAGGTGTCCTGGGGATAATTTACTTGATAGGGCAAGTACCACAGTCACAGAAATTAGAGCAAGAGATTCAAAATGAATTAAATACTGCATTTAATGGCAAGGTACACTTGCCTGGATTTTCTGTTTCAGTTATAGCTCTGGCAATAGCTGGATTTCCAGGCAGTACTCCGGTTGCTGAAATAGACATCACCATCAGGTCCAGAATACATCAATCAGCTAGGAACGCCTGTCCTTGAGTCCAATTTGGAGACAAGGGCAAAAACGTCATTTTCGGGTCAAGGCGGGGTCCAATTGTGGGCCGCTTTGCACCGAAAACCGAGTCAGGGTCAAAGGTCTCAAAAACAGTCCAACTTAGTGTCAACAGGTCAGGAACGATGATACGAACCCAACGGAACTTCCAAAATTGGATTCCGACGAGCCGTTCTCAAAATCGCCCGTCGGGTGGAGCCTGTGGGGCCCACGACACACGATTTTGTCAACGTTCTCAGAATCGAACCAAACTTGACCCACAGGACCAGCGTATTGCTACGAGTCCGATGGCGCAAGTTTCGTCTCGATCCGACGTGTTTACACTAAGTTACAGCAAGAAACAGGAAGTACGGATACGGGACGATGTCCGCGGATACGCACTGATTTCGGTGTGCACGCACATCCAAATCAGCTTCTGCGAAAGCCCGCACATCCGTATCTACGATGCTCACGTGTCGGTGAAGACCGCACGCGACCAAGTCGTCCCATTTGGCGGGGCGTACTCGATTCCGGGGTGAAACAGGGTCTAATTTTTCCTGTTTTTGGATCGCGGGGTGCGATCACCACAGGACGCGATGCCCCGAACGGTTTGTCCGGGCACCGAGAGGGTCACGCAGGGTTCGCAACACAATTTACGGAACTGAATTCCGAGCTACGAGGAGGAAATTATGGGTACCTGAAGTGGTCCGAGAAACCGAATTCAAATCGTGTCCGACACGCGATTTAATGTGTCCGAGTCCACTGTTAGGGCTTACTGTGCTCCTGGTCTTCTGTGTCCACCCGTGTCTCCGCTGTGTCCACGTCTGAGGCTCGCTGGAGCTCCGCCGGGGCTGCGTCGAGGAGCGGGGACGGCTCGCTGCGGGTGACGTCGCCGGAGTCTGGGTCGAGGAGTCGGGGTGCGGGGACTGGAGGCTGAGCCTAGGGCTTCAGGCGGCCGGAGGCTTCTGGGGATAGCTCTGGTGGCGGGTGGAGGGAGGCAGGGTTCGTCGGGGACGGCGAGCGGGGCTGTCACAGCGGCGAGGCGGAGTAGTCTAGGGTTACGGCGAGGTCACGGCGGGGAGGAGGGTTTCTGCGGCGAGGCGGATTATATAGAGGAGAGCGGGGAGCTGGTGGGGCGGCCGGTGAGCGGGGAGAGGAGACGGAGCATCGTCGGTTAGGGTAGGGGAGGAGGCTGGGTAGGCGAGGAGGCGACGGCGGCGGCCGTTCCGGCGGCGGGAGGCGAGGAGTCGGGCAGAGGAGGTTGGGGGAGAAGGGTATTCGGGTTCGCGGGTCTGCGGGTGAGCGGGTTTGTCGGACCCGACCCGACCCGGTCGGGAGCGGGCTGGGCTAGGTTGGTGGGCTGGGCCGGCTAATGGGCTGCTGGGTATTGGGCTGGGCCAAATTCAATTTAAAAATAAATAATTAACCCAATTTAATGATTAATTAATTAAAATTAATAATAATAGTTTTTAGGTGTTTAAAAATCCATCCGGGGTCCAATAAATTCCCGGAAAATTACCCTATGTCTAGTTTTTCATTTTACACCATAAAATATTATTTACATAATATTTTAACAATATTTATTATCATTTAAAAATTCATTGAATAATTAAAACACTGGTATTTAATTACAGGAAAATTCCAGAAAATCCCAGAAAATTGTGATAAATCCAATTTTTAAATTTATGAAAATCAGGGGGATTACACCGTACGCTCCGCCGGAGATACGCGGTCATGATGACCCCTATATATTATCATGGCGGGCCTCCGACGTTCGAAAGTCGTCGTGCCTTTGTAGGCCCTTGGATCTCCAAGAGAACTATGCCAATCCTATTTATGGCCAAATAGCCCACTTGTTAGAAAGTTGTTCTCAAACTGCATTCACATAGATGGTTAGGCGACCCCAATGGATGTTTATTTTCAGTACTTTATTGGCATGTGCTTTTTGTATCTTGTTACGTCCCTCTGAGGACCTGGTCCCTTCCAGATATAGGTGAGCAGGAGTACCCGCAGGAGTATGGACCTGGACCTGACGCTACCTATCAGTCTGAGGAGATCTTACCTTCTGATTATATGTGATTCATTGCAGCTGTTTAGAGATTCTAGTTGCTATTCTTTTCTAGACATTTATTCTTATATTAGAGTTTATTCTCTTCTCTCTTTAGTAGTTTATTATAGTCGATTTGTAGTGAATTTGTTTCCACCCGACTATCACACTTGAGATTACTATTTGAGACTACTTCTTTGATATTCAGTTATTGATTTTCTTTATTCTATTATTTGTGCTGTAGATGAGATATAGAACTGCGTGTGACTTGTTGTGACATATATTTACCACTGTGGATTGGATATTCATGTACATCGTACGTGTGTATATGGTTTCCATATATTGGAGTTCGTATACATACGGCTGGCGTGTTACGTATTCCTAGTCCTACGTATTTTGGGACTGGGGCGTGACACTATAAAATATCAAGATTGACGCCCTAGCTGGCCTTGGTTGAACTGATCACCATGGTTGGTCAAGAGATCGTCTGCACGAAGAACAAACTCGGTCTGTGCCTGAGCTACTCAGTAGAGACACGCACCAACTCCCAAGACTAGAGACTCTCATTCATCGACTACGCAGTCTATGGAATTCTCTCCGAGAATCCAAAGGAAGCCACTTCCATCAAATGACGTTCCCTCCGGTTCTATTACGATACGGCTATAAAAAGGTTGTATCATCGTTCATACGACAGCCTTCTTCTACGATGCCTATCGACTGCAGAAGCGAAGCAAGCTCTCCGCGAGGCTCACGATGGTATACTGTTTCTATTAGCCCGGACCCAAGCTACAGGACCATCTCCGTAGAATGGCTTACTATTGGTCGATAATGGTCACAAATGTTATCAACTACGCAAGTGCCAAGCGTACCAAATCCACGCTGACTTCATCCACCAACCCTCAAAATTCCTATACCCGACCATTGTGTCTTGGTCGTTCGAAGCATGGGGAATGGACATTATCAGACCGATTAGTCCACATTCGTCGAAGGGATATCAGTTTAGCCTCACGATTACCGACTACTCCTCCAAGTGGGCGGAAGTAGTACCACTCGCAGAAGTCAAAACATCAAACGTGATTAGCTTCGTCATGCATCACGTCATATACCGCTTTGGCTTGCAACGAAGGATCATCCATGACAATGGTTCATAGTTTGTAAGTCACATTTTTTATCGATTTTGTGAAAAAACTGAATTCAGAATATAGTCTCAACAGCCTACAACCCAGCAGCAAATGGTCTAGCGAAAGTATTCAACATGACCATCATAAAGCTACTCAAAAATTTTGTGTCATCCAACAAGTACGACTGGAAAGAGAAGATGGGTGAATGTCTCTAGGCTTATCGAATAATTTATCGAACAACGGTCTGGATGCCAACTGGTAGCACGATATTCTCCTTGGTCTATGGGACTGAAGCAGTCCTCTCCCTCGAGGTCCAAATTCTCTTACTCCGCGTGGATTTCTCCAACCGGCTAAACTTCGACGCCAATCACCGCCGACCGCTACAAGAGTTAGAAGCACTGGACGAGAAATATCTCTTAGCTCAACAGCGTATTGAGCTATAACAAGCACATCTCTCAGGGGCCTTCAACAAACGGGTCAAGAAGAGGACTTACCAAGTGGGTGACCTCGTCCTGATAGTAAGAAGGCCGATGTTTATGACCCACAAGACAACTGGCAAGTTCCAACCAAAATGGGAAGGCTCGCTCTTCGTAGAATCTATATTCTCTAACGGCGCCTACCGACTGGCAAAACCTAATGGTGACTTGCTCATGATTCCCATCAACGATAAGTTCCTAAAAAAGTACTATGTCTAAGGCTAGGCTTGTACTTTTGTTTATCCCCATCAAGACAACAAAGATGTACGGGGTTCCTACCCTTTGTTGTTTATCCTTAGTGAGTGCTTATGCACAAAATTACCCTTCTTCAACAAGACATTATCGGTATTCAGGAGTCCTGGATACGCAACAGATAATGGATCCTCAAAATCTTCCCAGCGGAGCATTCCTTAGGTCCACCTGCACACTCCTGCAGGGACCACTCAAAAGAAAATCCAGTCTCGTTAGACGCTAGTCATGTCCAGATTATCTCTGAGCTATCGGCCTAACGACCTCCCCAGCGGAGTAACCCTCAGGTCTATCTACATTTTTGGATAAACCACACTCAGCAAACCACTCCTCAGTTTACCCTTTTTGCGGCTCTCTGAAACAAACGCCTCTGAGTGGGATATGGATGAAGTGACCTGAGAATGTTTCCGCATCTCTTCATTCAGTATCCCGCTCTTGGCAAACTCCAGACTGACCACGTCTTCCGGAGCAGAAGCGATCATAGACACTCGTAATGTCTGTAGCGCCCCGTTCTCCCGGTGCGGAGATCGCGGCTAAGAAACACAAGTCGGTATCGTTCGATCGGGATAGATTGAATTAAGAACTCGTCCTCGTTATGGATTTGTTTCTTCAGAATCGATTCCCATATGAAGTGGACTGCGCCCCAAGGATCGGCTTAGCGGCGGAGTCAGGAGGGACCTCTCCGCTGCTATCTTTTATTGCCTCGGTTTTCGATGTCGCTTGTTGCCTTCGTGCTTTGAGTTGGTTTTAGGATTTGCTTGTTTTCTTTGAACGGTTTCGATGGTTTTCATTGTTTTCATTCATTGACTTGCACTTCTATTCCGAGATTGAAAAGAGAGAAAGAAGTATTAATCGAGCTGTTCGTGTGCAGGTGAACGAGCAGTAGGCGGCTTGCGAGCGGAGTCGTGAAGCGCCTCTTTCCTTCTTCTTTCCAAAATCTAAGTGAGTGGCTACCAACCCGATTAGCTAGCCCTGCTTCCAAGCTTCACTCCTTCGCCCCGATCAAACGATACCAAGTAATAACTAAAAGAAACCAAGATAAAAGAGAATAGACTTGGTACTTATGCTTGTCAATGAAACTTGTGAACGGTTATATCTTTGCATGCTTGTTCGTTCGGAAATGTTCATCATTATATGCATAGATACAAGTTTGAATGTATGCTTCTCTTTTATTGTCCCGATGCATGAATGAAACGTAGATGCAATGTACAAACGAATCATGCAATACTGCTTGTCTTGTGCTCACGTAGCCTTCGGGCGAATGATTGTTCACGTAGCCTCCGGGCGAATGATTGTTAACGTTCGATCACGGACAACTTGTGCACAAGGTATAGTTCCTGCGGGCGGCTGCTGGGGCACTGGCACCATTCCGGCTCCGGACGGAACTCACGTTTAGTCTCACGTACTAGGACAAGGTGGTATGCGGCGCATCACGTACTAGCACGTAGCAAACCATCTTCGTCACAGACTAGTCCTTTATGGCTATCAAGCCAGTGATCTTCCTGTATATTTAAACCTATTGCATACTAACTTGTGTCTTCGTGGCAGGGAAGGCATGGTAAGTATTATGCAGGTAATTCAGACGGGCAGGTAAAATCCACCGAACGGTGGCACGTTCATTTCAGTAAATTCTATATGCTGCTTACTTGTAAATAAACTAAGGCAAGATAGAAACCCACAAAATATGCATGCTTCACTAAACAACGTGTTGATTGGTATAGTTCGGCTAGCTCGCCTTCACCAGCATGTTTCGATATGCTGACCCTCGTTGAAACAGGTTCTCCGCACCAAGGCGAACCGAGCGAGGAGCCGAAGTCGTCTTCCCGATCCAGTCCAGCTGTTGGCGCATCTTCACCGCGCCCCTGAAGCCTTTTGAAGTCCGAAGCTGCAACTCTTCATACACAAATGCAGCTCCGTGGCAAAGCCGTCCTCCAGCCTGGAGGTCTATATATTTTGAAGTTATAAAGGGATGTAATGTACAGGACTGCTATCTCATTTTGAGTCATCTCTTTTGTAAGCCGTTCGGCATATTAGCTAACTCGTTCAAGAGTTTGTAATAGATGTTCATTATCAATAAAGAGAACTTTTTTATGTTTCAAATCTGTGTTTCAAATTTGTCTGCGTACTCTGAATATGTGCTTGTTATGCAAATCATTAAAGCCTTGTACGGACGCAACTCCAGGCCCGTACGGCGGTCACGATTCGGGGGATGCCTCAAACGATTTTACGGAATCGGGTCGTGACATAGTGGTATCAGAGCACAGATTCAAAGTTCCTTAGACTTCGTGCTGGAAAAGTTTCTTTAACGATCAAATTCCTGTGCGAACTCTTGAACTCGCTAGGCCAAAATGAGATACATTCATGCAATAAGTCCATAATACATTATGATCCTAATGTAATTTACCTTCTTTTGAAGGAATGGATCCAGCGCAATATGCAGCGCAACCACTGAACGAAACACAAGAAAGCAGTTCGGGCACTTCGGGAAGCTCTCGGAGCCAGCGAGGCTTATCTCAAGTCGACCCGCTTGAGCGGGTAATGCAAATGTTAGAATCGCAACGACAAAGAGACGATGCTCGCCAAGCCAAGCTCGAGAGCAATCTAGAGACCCGATTCTCAGTCCAACAGAAGCAGGTAGATGCCCTGCAACAGATCGTTCAGACCTTGGCTGCCAACCATTCCGCCGCAACAGCAACGACTCCGGTGGAACAGCCCGTGCTTGAAGTGGAGACGCCTCAAATCCCAAGGCCGAGGGACGTGATTGCCTTCAACTTGGGCCATTTCAAGAAAGTCTGCAACACCCCATTCAACGGGACTGAGGACCCAGTGGTAGCTCTAGATTGGCTAGCAGAACTTGAAGATCACTTCGCTCTGCTAGAGGTCCCCGAAGATAAGCGCGTCGCCTGCGCACAACTACAGCTCCGCCTCAACGCATACGATTGGTGGAACGTGCATCGACGATCTCTCCAATTTGATCACGGAGAGGAGGCGATCTCGTGGACGACCTTTCGTGCCGCGTTCGAAGAGGAGTTTATACCCCCTCCAGTGCAACGTCAAATGGAAAATGACTTCGTGCAGCTGCGGCAAGGCAGCATGACAGTTAAAGAGTACTCCGCCGAATTCAACCGACTCTCCAAATTCGCTACGGCCTATTTACCTGATGCAGCGAGTCGAGCCAGAAGGTTTGAAGGTGGACTACGCCCTGCCATCCATTTGCACGTAGTCAATAATCAGTACGGAATAATGCGTGAAGTCATGAATCATGCCTTATCGTTAGAACCTCAGTATCCTCATGTTGCTGTCGGCGCTGTGCATACATCTAGTCACAAACGCCAAAGCAACGAAGGAGGAAACACTGCTACAAAGCACCGCAACAGTGGTGGTCCACAGAGAGGGCAGCTATGTCACTTCTGCAAGAAGCCAGGGCACCTGGCCAACGAATGTCGTCTGAGACAAGGATTATGCCTCATCTGTGGTGCTGCAAGCCACAAAATGCGTGACTGCCCCAATTACTCTGCTAAGCATCCCCAACATAACGTTCCCTGATGGTAGGTCCTGTTCTTAAGTTTTGGGACGAAACTTCCAATTAGTTGGGTAAGATATAGCGCTCCGTTCTCCCGGTGCGGAGATCGCGGCTAAGAAACACAAGTCGGTATCGTTCGATCGAGATAGATTGAATTAAGAACTCGTCCTCGTTATGGATTTGTTTCTTCAGAATCGATTCCCATATGCAGTGGACTGCGCCCCAAGGATCGGCTTAGCGGCAGAGTCAGGAGGGACCTCTCCGCTGCTATCTTTTATTGCCTCGGTTTTCGATGTCGCTTGTTGCCTTCGTGCTTTGAGTTGGTTTTAGGATCTGCTTGTTTTCTTTGAACGGTTTCGATGGTTTTCATTGTTTTCGTTCATTGACTTGCACTTCTATTCCGAGATTGGAAAGAGAGAAAGAAGTATTAATCGAGCTGTTCGTGTGCAGGTGAACGAGCAGTAGGCGGCTTGCGAGCGGAGTCGTGAAGCGCCTCTTTCCTTCTTCTTTCCAAAATCTAAGTGAGTGGCTACCAACCCGATTAGCTAGCCCTGCTTCCAAGCTTCACTCCTTCGCCCCGATCAAACGATACCAAGTAATAACTAAAAAAACCAAGATAAAAGAGAATAGACTTGGTACTTATGCTTGTCAATGAAACTTGTGAACGGTTATATCTTTGCATGCTTGTTCGTTCGGAAATGTTCATCATTATATGCATAGATACAAGTTTGAATGTATGCTTCTCTTTTATTGTCCCGATGCATGAATGAAACGTAGATGCAATGTACAAACGAATCATGCAATACTGCTTGTCTTGTGCTCACGTAGCCTTCGGGCGAATGATTGTTCACGTAGCCTCCGGGCGAATGATTGTTAACGTTCGATCACGGACAACTTGTGCACAAGGTATAGTTCCTGCGGGCGGCTGCTGGGGCACTGGCACCGTTCCGGCTCCGGACGGAACTCACGTTTAGTCTCACGTACTAGGACAAGGTGGTATACGGCGCATCACGTACTAGCACGTAGCAAACCATCTTCGTCACAGACTAGTCCTTTATGGCTATCAAGCCAGTGATCATCCTGTATATTTAAACCTGTTGCATACTAACTTGTGTCTTCGTGGCAGGGAAGGCATGGTAAGTATTGTGCAGGTAATTCAGACGGGCAGGTAAAATCCACCGAACGGTGGCACGTTCATTTCAGTAAATTCTATATGCTGCTTACTTGTAAATGAACTAAGGCAAGATAAAAACCCACAAAATATGCATGCTTCACTAAACAACGTGTTGATTGGTATAGTTCGGCTAGCTCGCCTTCACTAGCATGTTTCGATATGCTGACCCTCGTTGAAACAGGTTCTCCGCACCAAGGCGAACCGAGCGAGGAGCCGAAGTCGTCTTCCCGATCCAGTCCAGCTGTTGGCGCATCTTCACCGCGCCCCTGAAGCCTTTTGAAGTCCGAAGCTGCAACTCTTCATACACAAATGCAGCTCCGTGGCAAAGCCGTCCTCCAGCCTGGAGGTCTATACATTTTGAAGTTATAAAGGGATGTAATGTACAGGACTGCTATCTCATTTTGAGTCATCTCTTTTGTAAGCCGTTCGGCATATTAGCTAACTCGTTCAAGAGTTTATAATAGATGTTCATTATCAATAAAGAGAACTTTTCTATGTTTCAAATCTGTGTTTCAAATTTGTCTGCGTACTCTGAATATGTGCTTGTTATGCAAATCATTAAAGCCTTGTACGGGCGCAACTCCAGGCCCGTACGGCGGTCACTATTCGGGGGACGCCTCAAACGATTTTACGGAATCGGGTCGTGACAATGTCTCCCACGAGTCTGACAATATACATAGCAGCCATAGTCCCTGAACCTCGTCGTCGAACGTGACTCCCATCGAGGATAGCTGGTCAACAACGTCCTGGAACTTACTAAAATGATCCGTAATGGATGTTCCATCTTTGTGCCGCGGACCCATCATCATCCGGATCAGGAACAATTTATTTATCCCGGTCTTCTTCGCATACAAAGATTCCAGCTTATCTCATAGTGTCCTTGCGTGCTCAATACTGGTAACGTGGTTGTACACGTTCTCGTCAACGAACTGCTTGATGTACCCATACACCTGTATATGCTCGAACTTTCAGTCCTCTTCGGATTTGTCACTGGGCCTCTCGAAAGCAAATACCGGCAGATGCAGCTTCTTAACAAATAACAGATCCTTCATCTTGCTCCTCCAGTAATGATAGTTGGTACCGTTCAAGTTTACCATGCACACCGGCTTCGCATTCATCTCTCCTCCCTGGTTTGCCTGTCAACTCCTGACACCCTTCTGAAATTCCAGAACCTGGCTCTGATACCACATTGTTGGGAACAAAATGCGAAAATCGTTCCCCAAACCAGAGAGTATCTGCGAAAGAACCGAGCAAAACGCACAAACCAAAAAATTTCAAACATAAATCGCAGACACGGAAATTTTTATATAGAAAACTCAGATAAGAAAAACCACGGGACGATCGGAGTCCAACCCTGAAGAACCTCTACTAATGGAATAAAGATATTACACCCTCTACAAGCTACTCACTGATCCAACACGGACACCGCAACTCTTTGGAACAAAAAATATAATACAATCACGAAGAAAAAAGACAATGAGAAATACCCCAAATTGATCTATTTCTCCAAAATGGCATCCAATCATTCTTTCTTCTCTCCAAAGTTGCAATGACACTTTTGTCATATTTTTTTCTCTTATTTTTTTTTTCATGTTGTTGTATATTGCATGAGCCTTTATATAAACATTTGCATGAATTATGGTTTCTATATGAAAATCTATATATGGAAGCCAAAAATATTTATGGAAATTCAATTACATTCAATCATATATTTAATGGAAATCAAATCATAGATTAGCTTATCATAAATTGGAAATCCAATTATATGGAAAGTTAATATATGAAAGATCCAATCATAAATATATAATTAAAGTCAAAGATGAAAATTCAATATAATATTTGTTTAAACCAACCCAACAATCTCTGAGATCTAATCGGCTCTACGAAGGGGTGAGGAGCGTTTTCAAGACTTTGTCGAGACGAGAACCCATCCTTTCGACTGGGGAGTCTGTTTTGTCCACTTTATCCATCCCCCTCTATCAAAATGATCAAAAAGGCGATGGAATCCCCCATAAATGTTCCAATATACGACGCTCGATACACTTTTTAAACTTTTTCGACACACGGATGACGCTTGTCGCACTCCGAAATATTTTTCATATAGATTGAAAACTCTACCCACTCCAACACTTGCCACCTGCATTGTGACAACACTACAATGGGAAGAAACAGCAATATTTCGTGTGCTATGAAAGCATTACATACCTCCAATATTATGTTCTTAATATTTACACATAAGAAAATATAAAGTCGTTAAGATGAAGTTGTGGTATCATTTCATCTTTTCGTTCTGTATCTGTTATCTGCTAGACTCATAAAATTATACTTAATTAAATAGTTAAATTATATTATATTGTTTTTAAATAAGTTTATAAAAATGTTGTTCCCACGTTCGAGCTTCTGTACCGATATGTCATACAAATATAATTCGTATTGAGTAATCAATATACAGGGTTTCTGTTTGTAATGTACTGTATCAGTTATACCATACCTGTATCTCTCACAATGGTTGCCATCAAGTACGGGTGTTAATGAGCTGAGCTATGTGCAAAAACCTCCGGTTAGGCTTGAGTTTCTAAAAATAAACAGTGCCTCTACAAAGACCGTGCTTTAAACCGCAGAAGAAACTGCGGCCATGTGGCGTGCAGTGATTGGTCGAATTTTTTGGCCTACGTTAGCGGAGGGTTAGGTCATCGGTTTTGCTCCGGCCAATCAGCGCTTGACACATTGTATGTCGGTTTATTTTTTTTATTTTTATTTTTGATCTGTGTATAGCTTTTCAAAAAAAAAATACAATAAAACTAAGCTCGAGATGAGTTTTAAATCGAGCTTAATTTAAGACATGCTTAAAATTAAGCTCAAGTTCAGCTTTCTATCATTTTTGTGAACTTGTTTTAAACAGAAGGTGGATGAAAAATGTAACAAAGTATAAATTGATTTTTTTTTCAATTATTTCACCAGGTAAGGATTTATTTACATTAATTTAAGTTTGATATTTTTTTGGTATTTCTAATGTTGTTTTATTATTCAATTAATTTATGTTATTGTATTGTAGATAAGTATTATTTTAATATTATATTTTGTAAATAATATAGTATAGGAACGTAATATTTTACTTAATTTCTAATAAAATTGTTTTAATAAATTCAATTTAAAGTTATGATGTTAATTTTTTCGATATATCACTAGTAAATATTGGATTATTTTGTATAAGGTACAAGGTTTATGATCTAATTAGACTTTGGATACTGAATTCGTCCGTTGATGGATTTGAGTAATCGAAATTTTTTAGTAACAAACATTCGTCATTAAAAGTCTCATTTCGTTACTGAAAGTCCAATTTTGTCACTAAAATGTGTTACTAAAATTTTTTGAGTATCCAAATCTATTAACGGACAAATCATGTACCCAAAGTCCAATAGATTTTAAACATGTCATGCTTATACAAAATAATTCTAAAATATTTCCTTGAAAATGTTAAAAAAACGTCATTGGTACTTATGTTTTGTATCCTTAGAAAAAAAATGTACAAAAATGTCCTATAAATTTGTCGAATTCAGAGTAAATATGGGCCGGACCACATACCCAAGCTGGCTCGGACCGGATTTGACGGAACAAGGTCTGGACTGGGTTCCGAGCCTCCCGCCCAATTCACACTTTACATTTTGTTCAACATCATGAAGGCAATAAGCTTTATAGTGAAGGAAATATCAACAGCCGCAAGGAAAGATAGCAGCAACTATTGCAAAAGTTGATATGTATATAATTATATTGGTTACAATGGGAATAACACATAATTATAGTGTTGTCCGTATTGGTTCAATGGGATATATACATATATATTTTTACAATTATAACAAGTTAATGTTCCTAGAAAGCAGATGATTGCCAGGTGCCACAGAGTTGCTAACATGACTTAATTGTGTATGAAGTCGAGAGTACGTAATGTTGCACATTAAAACTGATTACACAAACCTAACAAATTTCCACAAATTTGCTGTACAATACTGATAGGATGATGTACGTTGTCCGTATTTTTTGTGACCGCCACAAATCAGCAGTCAACTTTTGTGGACCGTATATCATTTTCCGTACTGATATGCTAAGAGTTGATCATGATTCATGACAGGTGAGACTACATCCTCTTGAGCAACGACCAAATTTATGGATCGTCTTTCACAACGCATGAGCAATTCCAACAGTTTACAAGACTCATCTGGAATTCTGCGCAGCCGCGGGAGGTTGAATTGTTCTAGTGGGAGCTAATTTTAATTGTCCCTCGACTCTTATTATAAGCTGGTCTTGGTTCTGGTCCTGGAGTCATTCGCAACCCCGACCTATTACGGGACACGCAAGGCCGGGAGCGTTATTCTAAGCAGTGAGGATTGTCCAAGTTCGAAATCTTGTCGAACTTAAACTCTGGGCCGGCCCTGTGTGCGCAAGCTGCCACATTTAAGCTTGCTCGAAGTAAAATTGCATGATGAGCTCCAGAACCCGGTATAAGGAGGCCCCAATATAAGAACAAAAGAGTAAAAGCTGATTCTTCATCCTGCATTTTATATAATTTTGATGTCGAGGATGCATGTAATATTAAATTAATTCTTGTAGCTAATGTACTAGACTCTCTCTACATGCAATAAAAATGAAAAAAAATGATATTTGGTCCGCGATTCGTGACTGCAGTCAATGATCGCGGACCACGTGTCAGTTCCCAACTGCCTCCCCCGCCTTCCTCTCCTATTTGTTTGGAGGCCCACCGTAGAAAATCCTGTCAATTGGGAGCTGATACGTGGTCCGTGGTCACGGACCGGGACCATGTAGCAGCTTCCAAAAATGAAACTATCATGGGACCCCCAATATTAGGTATGTTTGATATATTCTAATCAATGAACTGCAATATTTCCTTTTGTTCTCCATGGATCATGTTGACATTCCAGGAAAAAAAAAAAAATGCAAGGCTGACAAAGTTTGGACCCTGATTTGGATTTATCCAATCTTTGAATTGAATTTTGCTTTGTAAGAATGTTAAGGCGCTCGCTATTGTTTTCTGTTAGCATCGATGATAAAGACTTTGTTGTTTAATTGTTGTTCAAGGATGGATTGTCCCAATCCATTTGAATTGAATTTTGATTTATTACGTTTTCATGTAAGCATGGATAAAGACTTTGTTTATTGTTGTTTATGGATAGACTAATCCTTTTTGGATTGAATTTTGCAAAAAGAAAAAGGTCATGATCCTAAAGTTTGGATATATTATAAGAGGATATCAACTTTCAATTTTTTTAAGAACATCTACATGATGCAGAAGATAATGACAGTATGAATGTTAGATACATAACGTCAAAGATAGTGATGTTATGAACGCTGCTTCTATACTGTCTGTAACAATCCGTTCCGCATCTATGCGGATAGTCGATTCAAACGGCACAAGTGCGATGACCCGACCAGCTTTGCTCAGCGAGAAGACTTGCTTGAGGCAAAGGAATTCCAGACTTGGCCCTTCAAGAGTTCAGACATAGACTTTCAGAGGCTCGTTCGGAGTATCGCTCGACCGAGGCGAATCATCGCTAAGGTGGGTGGCTACGATAAACTTGTCTTTGCTTAGCTAACACACTTAAAATATGGTTGATATATGCTAGTCGCTGGACGAATCACCCCTTGCATGCTAATAAAGAATTCAACACGTACATCTAACTAAGGGAATAATCACATCTGATATATCTTTGCATAGAACATGGAAGTAGATCGGTTGAACAGAATGGTATGCTCGCTTTACAGTTCTTATAATTTTACCTCATAGTGTTACTTTTGTTCCTTATATGTTCTTTGAAGTACATTGTTCCATATGTCTTGAAATGCTCATCACATAGATACGGTCTCGGTACAGAAGCACAATATAGATTCTTGTTAACTTACTTGTGGCAGAAGACTATCAAAATAGTCGTTCCAAACCAAATAATAGAAACATAGAAAGTCTTAGGGACAGTTGGGTCGCCAAGGCAACGTCCAAAATGGGAGCTGCAATAAGTAGTAAACCGTCAAGCACAAACGGTGCATGAGAATAGAAACACACCAGATCATGAGATCTCTAAAATGAGTAAAATGCATAATCATTGTGTCAAGTAACTATGGTCATTCAAGGTCTTAAGATGTTGCATATAATAAAAGTTTAGTATTGATCGTAAATGGTCATGGACAACTTGTGCACAGGCTTATGGTTCCTGCGGACGGTACGCTGGTCGCGCCGGGGCCAATTCGAACATGTCAGGAATATTTTAGATAGTCGTTTGCTTCGGACGGGAAGGCGTGTAGCGAGGCTCGCTACCTGCATTGTATTCCATTTCCTGTGCCGAGACTATACCTTGTCCATGGTGGCTCATCAGGTCATAAGACCAAGTTTGTATCATTAGTATTGCATACGTGGTGGCAACCCGCGTATGGGCTCGTAGGAACTTGTGGCAAGTAAAGGATGTAAAGTAACCTAAAGCTTGAAACATATTTGAGTAGTCTGAGTAAAACATGCCTATACAAGTATAACATGCCGGTGTAAAATGAGTATAAGACATCTGAGTAATCTGCACAACCTGAGTCACAAAATGATATGAGTATTATAAAATGTGTATATCGTGCACTTGGTTTAGAAACACGTCCATAGCATACATGTGTTCGTTATGCGATCTTGGGATTTCTATATATCTATATTCGTGCTTGGTTTTATACTTGGACAGGGACAAATGGTAAGTTGGTAAGTATCGTCGTGTTTCTTGTATATCGCACGGCGCACAGCCACACGAGATAGGCTTATGCATAAAATTGATCCTAAGGCAAGAATAGCAAGATAACTTAATAGTTGGTGCACAAAACTAATATAACGTGTTGGGTTTGTCGAGCAGGCGAGAAGCCTCCCCACCAGTGCATTCATGTACTGATAACCCACCAGATTGCTTACAGGGTGCGGGAGAACCTCGTTCGGTGCGGAATATCCCCGCGTGCGTGCTAAGGCGTAGAGTTCGCTCTGGAGCCTTGGAGTGCTGCGTCCGGAGCTGAAGCACATATACAAGACATAATATTGAAACATCGCCTACGTATCATCCCAAGTTATAAGCCGCTTGGCACGCCTTTATTATTTGAGAGAGAGAGCTTGAGCGACTTGTAATCTCGGCCTAGCGCTGCTTGTAACCTCATTCATTATAAATAAAGAGAGCTTGTTTATGCATTCAAACTTGTGTTATTCTATGTTTCTGCTATATCGGCTTGGTGAACTAGTTATCAATGTCCGGTCATGTATTTGCCTTGCGCGAGCGCAACTCCAGGCTCGCGCGACATCACGTCCCGATGGAAATGATCGTCCCGCGGGAGCGCTGGCACGGTGATTCGCGCCCAGCGGGGACGGCCGATTTCTGCGGGAGATCGGGGCGTGACATATTGGTATCAGAGCATGGCTTTACGTCCTTGGACTTTTTATCGATTCTCTCAGTTTTGAAAGCTCGTTCGTGGGTTATGTTACAGATGCTCCCTCTCTTAAAGTTCCAACGGAATATTTTATACAATGAGTCTAAATATTTTCGAAAGGTGCATGTGAATGATATGATTGCTTGATCAGGATTTTGATGCGAAGGCCTTTGTGCCAATCTGTTTCAGACTTTGTGGGAATAGGCTTATGTCAGAATTTATAAGTTATATGTAAACCTGAATGCCTATACGAGAATACCAAGCGGGTCAGTGTGCGAGACATAATATCGTTCAGACAGTTGCCTATGCACACAGCCTTTTGGCTAAGTTGTGTTGAGTATCGTGCACCAAGACCCTTGGTGCAAGCGAGTTGCTACGAAATTTGGGTATCGTTCGAATGAGAATAAAGTTAGACTTAGAAGGGAAATCGATAAAGACGTTATCGGAGCACCGCTAAGGCGAATAATGGAAATCGTGTTTAAATTTTTGAGATATAGTTGAATGGTTATTCGTAGCGATAAGTTATGATTCAGAACATAGTTTGTATGGAGGACTATGGATAAGGTGCATACGGGACTAAGATCATTAAGGCAGCGAATAGGGGCCATGCTGGAGTTCTAAGGAACAAATTGGATATATGCGTGAACGACGCGAACGCGATTCAGGAGTTAATAAGATGACTCAATTTATGAGTGGTGTATTCGATAGTCTCAGGATCGAGTAAGCGAATTGAGAATAAAAATAAGCTATAAAGATTCATAGATATGGCTCGAATCCTGAGTGGTGTATTGGTCGACTTAGAAATATTCGAACGAATCGTGGGTTTTAAAATATTAAACGGGTCTAGCAGCAACAACGTAATTGTGTGAAGCCATAGTATAAATAATGCATAGCAAGTAAGCGAATTCGAAGGAATCATGAATGATTTGATTCGAACAAGTTAGAATGAGTTGAACATGGGATAAGGCTTACATCAAATAGAAATAAAGAGTGCTTAGAATTGATATCATGGTCGGAAAAACTTAGTAGATCGTACGAGCGATTTTGAATTGAATTAAACGAATTAAAACTTGAGTTGAGATAGAATAATCGGGGATGCGATCGGAGTTATTACAATTGAAAATAATAGCGCGAACGAATGATAGCGCGCGTAAAAAATTTGGATTTGAGTAGGATATCGCTTGATAGAGTTCGGTCTGAGTACGAATGCTACAATTTTAAATTCGGAAGACTTTATATCATATCAATGGTTGGAAGATAGCATGGATTGATGCAAGTTAGAAAATCTTGGTTCAATGATTAAGATGGACAATAACGAATTTAATCCTGACTTGGACGAACGATCTTGAGTCGAGTTCAAAGGTAACACTCAACATCAGGCCCAGACGAGATCGATTATTCCGTAGGAGCGCTGGCGTGGTGATTTCACGTTCGGCGGGGATGATCGAACTCGTAGGGACATGTTCGAAGATTTTACAAACGAACTCAATAAAATAGAATGTATCAAAAGTGGATAGACTTGGGCTTTGAATATTGGAAACTTAGTTGTTTGAGGAATGCATGAAGTAGACTATGAATTTATCAAACAGAAACGTTGAAGTTGGATGATTTTGCTAGACGAATTATAATCACGGCATGAACGGACATGACTTGATGGATAAGTATATATAACTTGGATGGATCAAAGTGAAATAATAAGGTGTCTCGATCATTTCGGTGATAACCATATTGTTCGACATTCTTGCCTTGTGCGAGCGTAACTCTATTGTCGTACATGCGTCACGCCCGGATTAGGACGGTTACCCCGCGGGAGCGTTGGCGTGGTGATCTCACATCCAACGGGGATGATTGAACTTGCGGGAGACCAGAGCATGATAATTAAAGGATCGTCTTGACATGTGGTTCGACACGATAAGACGAGTTTCAGGATACAAATGAATCTAAGTATTTTTTTAGGAGGTGTTAGTCTAGAACGTGAAGTAAGATATGCTGGATGGTTTCATAAACGGATACGTAGATCGTGTTGGACGACTTAGAATTTATGATATACATCAATGATTTAGAATGGGATAGTGACTTAGTGGTCCAGGCTTAGAAAAGATTGGATATATGGATCCTATCAGGTGTTTAAGGAGATAGACTATGCAAATCGATAGGTTTGACCTGCGACGTGGATATATCGTAGATTTGATTGAACGCACGTGTCTTAGGAATGGTTTTGCTAACGAACCTGGATCCTGTACAAATGAACGTGTTGATGTGGATAGAATGATCTGTGCTCGATATTTAGAAATCTGAGTGAAACGAGCTTGGGTAGAATATCCCGTACGAAAGAACAATGGTTTGGCCTTAGGAATTTGGGATGAGTATCGTGCAACAAATTTGCTCAATAAGAATCGTGAACTTAAAATGTACCTATGACCTTGTGAGATGACCTAGTGGCTAGGTAGACGACCCTATGCCTTGAGTTGAACTGAAGTGGCTGAATTCAGAGTATCGTTCGGAAAAAATGTTAGAACTGGGGCAATGAGACTTAGAGTTAGGACTTGGGACTGGAAGTGTATGCTAGCGACGTTGGCGTTAAAATGAATGCAATGGAATATAGGACTTGAGTGATAATTGATTGGTTGGATAAGTTATGCGACGGTGAGGAATAAGACTGTATTAAAGAATTGTCGGACGGAACTCTCAGGATTGAAATTGGTAATACTCGAGATAAGTTGGCATAACAAGTTAAATCATTGCTTGGAAGAGGTGCATTGCTAGTAATGTAATACTTGAATTTGGGTGAGATTGGAGTATACGATAACTAAAACGAACCAGAGTTTGGTTATTCGAGTAGCGAAGCGATCGACGATTCGAAAGATTTTTTACATGTAGCTTGTCCGACTTAGCTGTCACTAAGCTTGGTTGAAATACACATATTTGGGGGATGCCTTGAATATGGGTACGATCCAGACTTAGCGATATGCATAACTCGAATGTAGCTGCAAATAAAAATGTTCGGATTCGCATGGACGAGTATAGCAACTGAAGTAAGATTGCCTCAGCCCTAGATCATCATTCGTAATGGATTATAATATACTCTGGGTTAAGCGATATATGTTTCGTGCTAAGTCGCAGTATAGACCGAGTCAGAAGTTGAATTGAATGATAGACTCATTCAATGATGCAGACCCCGCACGCATGTGACATGGAATGAGAAGGGAGTAGAAAATTATGTTCGGGCGGATCTAATAATACAGATTGATATGCTTGGGTTAGATTCTATAGTGTGATATAGAACGATTTACGCTCAGAAAGTCTCGAGGACGAGACTTTTTTTGAGTGGTGTATAATATAACGACCCGCTCCACATCTATGCTGATAGCCGATTCAAACGACATAAGTGCGATGACCTGACCCCCTTTGCTCAGCGAGAAGACTTGCTTGAGGCAAAGGAATTCCATACTTGGCCCTTCAGGAGTTCAGACTTAGACTTTCAGAGGCTCGTCCGGAGTATCGCTCGACCGAGGTAAATCATCGCTAAGGTGGGTGGCTACGATGAACTTATCTTTGCTTAGCCAGCACACTTAAAATATGGTTGATATATGCTAGTCGCTAGACGAATCACCCCTTGTATGCTAATAAAGAATTTAACACATCTAGCTAAGGGAATAATCCCATCTGATATATCTTTGCATAGAACATGGAAGTAGATCAGTTGAACGGAATGGTAGGCTCGCTTTACAGTTCTTATAATTTTACCTCGTAGTGTTACTTTTGTTCCTTATATATTCTTTGAAGTACATTGCTCCATATGTCTTGAAATGCTCATCCATAGATACGGGCTTGGTACAGAAGCACAACATAGATTCTGGTTAACTTACTTGTGGCAGAAGACTATCAAAATAGTCGTTCCAAGCCAAATAATAGAAACATAGAAAGTCTTCCGAACCGTTGGGTCGCCAAGGCAACGCCCAAAATGGGAGCTGCAATAAGTAGTAAACCGTCAAGCATAAACGGTGCATGAGAATAGAAACACACCAGATCATGAGATCTCTGAAATGAGTAAAATGCATAATCACTGTGTCAAGTAGCTATGGTCATTCAAGGTCTTAAGATGTTGCATATAATAAAAGTTTAGCGTTGATCGTCAATGGACATGGACAACCTGTGCACAAGCTTATGGTTCCTGCGGACGGTACGCTGGTCGCGCCGGGGCTGATCCGAACCGGTCAGGAATATTTCAGATAGTCGTTTGCTTCGAACGGGAAGGCATGTGGCGAGGCTCGCTACCTGTGTTGCATTACATTCCCGTGCCAAGACTATACCTTGTCCATGGCGGCTCTTCAGGTCATAAGACCAAGTTTGTGTCATTAGTATTGCATACGTGTCATATGGGCTCGTAGGAACTTGTGGCAAGTAACGGATATAAAGTAACCTGAAGCTTGAAACATATTTGGGTAGTCTGAGTAAAACATGCCTATACAAGTATAACATGCCGGGGTAAAATGAGTATAAGACATATGAGTAATCTGCACAACCTGAGTCACAAAATGATATGAGTATTATAAACTGTGTATATCGTGCACTTGGTTTAGAAACACGCTCGTAGCATACATGTGTTCGTTATGCGATCTTGGGATTTCTATATATCTATATTCGTGCTTGGTTTAACTTGGTTTTATACTTGGGCAGGGAAGGACAAATGGTAAGTTGGTAAGTATCACCGTATTTCTTGTATATCGCATGGTGCACTGCCACACGAGATAGGCTTTGTATCTTATGCATGAAATTGATCCTAAGGCAAGAATAGCAAGATAACTTAATAGTTGGTGCACGGATTTAATATAACATGTTGGATTTGTCGAGCGGGCGAGAAGCCTCCCCACCAGTGCATTCATGTACTAATAACCCACCAGATTGCTTGTAGGGTGCGGAAGAACCTCGTTGGGTGTAGAATATTCCCTCGTGCGCGCTAATGCGTAGAGTTCGCTCTGGAGCCTTGGAGTGCTGGGTCCGGAGCTGAAGCACATATACAGGACATAATATTGGAACATCGCCTACGTATCATCCCAAGTTGTAAGCCGCTTGGCACGCCTTTATTGTTTAAGAGAGAGAGCTTGAGCGACTTGTAATCTCGGCCTAACACCGCTTGTAACATTATTTATTATAAATAAAGAGAGCTTGTTTATACATTCAAACTTGTGTTATTCTATGTTTCCACTATATCGACTTGGAGAACTAGTTATCAACGGCCGTTCATGTCACGCCCCGATCTCCCGCAGGCAATCGGCCGTCCCCGCTGGGCACGAATCATCGCGCCAGCGCTCCCGCGGGACGATCGCTTGACCTATCTGGGCGTGATACCGTACGAGCGAGAGCCGCGCCCGTGCAAGGCCGTGGTCCGAACAGGCGGTAAGAGGTCTAAGCCACAGAGTTGCACAGATTTTTCGAGTGCAGCAGAATTATAAACGCATAGGCGATTGGTAACAAGTTCACAGAGTCCTCAATAGAGGAAGCATTGAATAACACAAGTATAAAAGTAAAGCAACTCTTTATTGATATTGAACAAGTGTTACAAGCGGCGCTAAGCCGATATTACAAGTCGCTCAAGCCTCTCTCTCTGAAACAGTAAAAGCGTGCCAAGTGGATACATTGGTAAAATTATACATAGGCGATGTTCCAATATTATGTCATATATATGTGCTTCAGTTCCGTACGCAATGCTCCAAGGCTCCAGAGTGAACTCCATGCCTTAGCACGCACAAAGGAGGCATCCGCACCGAACGAGGTTCTCCCGCACCCTGCAAGCAATCTGGTGGGTTATCAGTACATGAATGCACTAGTGGGGAGGCTACTCGCCCGCTCAACAAATCCAAACACATTCAATAGATTTTGTGCACCATCTATTAAGTTATCTTTCTAATATTGCCTTAGGATCAGTTTTATGGCAATGATGAATAGCCTAATTCATGTGGCAATGCGCCGTGCGATATAAGAAGAAATACGGCAAGACTTACCAACTTACCATTTATCCTTCCATGTCCAAGTCAACCCAAGTTAATTCAAGCAGGGACATATATAATGAATGCCAAGGCAATATCATATGCAAACACAAGTGTTGTGAGCGAGATTATGTTTCGGGTGCACGAGTTACTCGGATTATCAGGTGTGTTGCAGAAGATGTTGAAGTGTTCCATATGTACAAGTGTGTTATACTCATAATCGTTCAGGTGTTTCAGATTATTCTCGATGCGATACAATGACTCGCACGCGGATAGCCGCTAAACGAGGATGACTTATCTATATGAACAATTATCGCTGGCATAGCCATAAAGGACGAGTTATAGTCTTGAACAAAGATGGAATGCAACGAAAGTACAAGGTGCACTGCAAGCCATCCCGTCCAGAACAAGAGACTAAACAATAGTTCCATCCTGATCGGATCAGCCCTAGTGCTCCGGAGACCGTCCATGGAACGAGATCCGAAGATCCCCCTTAATTCCAAGTTGTCTATGACACGCAAGTCTGGGTTTTCCAGATTTACCAACTTGACAAGACAATCCATGATTTTGTTCTGAACGAGCATTGCTCCACGAGCTATGATTCTTGATTTGCTTGACATGATTCTTGTTTAGATGTAAATTGGACATGATTCTCGTTCATAGTTCAACTTGACTTGATCCATTCCCCTGGTGCGGGGACTGCCTTGGCGACCCAACGGTCCTGGATACTTGCAGGTTCATATTGCACAGAAGAACTATTTTATAGTCTTCTGGTTAACGAGATTCATGCACGATATGGATAGCATTACTTGATTGTGGCATGATTTTGTGTAGCAAACATTGAATCAAGACAACATTACAAGTTAACATATAAGTAGGCAGCATGCATTTTTATGAAAACATAAGCATTTACGTTGGCTCAGGCCTAAGGGTAAGCCGAGGAGTGAAACCGTAATGGGACATACCGAGCGACATAATTTAGGGTCGTGCAGTGTAGCAAGTGAAGCAGTGCACTTCGAAGAGTACATACATATCGTTTCACTCGAGGCATAGCGGGGTTTAGTTGCACAAGGCAAAGGTAGCATGCAAGGGGTCCATTTATAAGCAAAGTTTTATTTTTATGTTCTAACGCAAGCAATACAAGTTAGGATTATTTTATTAGCTAGGTGCGTTGTATTCTTATTAGCATGCAGGGGCTGATTCACCTAGCAACTAGCATGTATCGTCCATATTTTAAGTGTGCTGGCTAAGCAAAGACAAGTTCATCGTAGCCATCCATCTTAGCAATGATTCGCCTCGGTCAAGCGATACTCAGAGCGAGCCTCTGAAAGCCT
This sequence comes from Iris macrosiphon, assembly GCA_036927795.1. Lineage (NCBI taxonomy): Eukaryota > Viridiplantae > Streptophyta > Magnoliopsida > Asparagales > Iridaceae > Iris > Iris macrosiphon. The sequence continues at coordinate 195,557,008 of JAYESA010000002.1, read as the reverse complement.
AAGCTGAAACTCCTGAAGGACCAAGTCAAAAAATTCTTTTGCCTCAATGAGTATTCTCGCTGAGCAAAGCAGTTCGGGTCGATGCACTTTTGCCGTTTGAATCGGCAGTCCGCTTGAACAGAACGGGTCGTTACAGTTCAGGTATTTGTCTTGCGCGAACGCAACTCCAGACTCGTGCGGCATCACGTCCCGATGGAAACGATCGTCCCGCGGGAGCGCTGGCGCGGTAATTCGGGCCCAACGGGGACGGCCGATTCCTGCGAGTGATCGGAACGTGACACTGTCAATAGGTTTGGCGTTATGGAGACGAGATCGTAGTAGCTTCGACGGTATAGAAATGAGACCGCCAACGGTATGTGTGCATTTATCTTTTTGACCCAAATGCTTTTGGCTAGATGAAGAGAGCATACTCTCGTAAAAGTGGTGAGATGGAGAGAGCATGAGAGTGGAGAGAGAGAGAGAGAGAGAGAGCATGTTGTTAAATATGTAAAAAATTATAGCAATTTGAAATAACCAGATGGAGAGAGAACATGTTTAAAGAAACAGCTATCCCGTCATTGCTTTTGGCGATCTAGTGGCCATCCCGCCATTAGTAATGACACGATAGTGCCCATAGCGTCATTGTTTATGGCCTGCTGAATTTTATGAAAGTTATTACTGTCACGCCCCAGTCCCAAAAATACGTAGGACTAGGACACGTAAGCATGCCAGCCGCATGGATATGGAAACTCCAATATATGGAAACCAAATCCACACGTACGCTGTAATATGAATATCAAATCCACAAGTGGTATAAAACATATGTCACAAGTCATAGGGTATAATCTAAATCTCATCCACCAAAATCATATAGAAATAAATGACCAGTATCTATGAAACTAGATCTAAATAAGAAGTATCTAAAGATGATAGTTGGATGTAAACAAATCCACTACCAACTCGAATATAAGAGCAAATACAATATGAGTACAACACCAATACAATATGAGTACAACACCACAACACAATATAAGAGTACCAGCTATCCATCACAGCTCTAAGAGAAGACATCCTTGGATCACATGTAACCATCCAAATCTGTGCTCCTGCAAATACTCAAGAAAAGATACACCTGGCAGCGGACCAGGTCCTCAGAGGGACGTAACAAGATACAGAAAATACGAGCCAATTTGAATACAGTAAACATGCATATAGTTTGAAAATAAATAAGTACGCTGTACAAGACAATCTATATGAATGCAAATGAGGACAACTTTTCGACGTATGGGCAAGGGTAGACTACTCCATCTAATCCTCACAACCTCACGCTCGTCAGTGGACATCATCAGCCGACATACCTCTGGGGTAGCGACCCTCGGACTCCATCAATCGACATACCTCTGGGGTAGCGACCATCGGACACGACCCACCATAGTGCGTGCTAGTGACTACGGTGTTACCAGAGTGGTTAAAAGCCCGTACGCCTAATGATTGTCCTCTATGATACTAAGTGCCATGTGTGTGTCAACATATCTAATACATAGTAATGACTGAAAGAAAATTACACATGCAAGAATAAACAGAAATGCAATAAATATACAGAAATATACTAAGCATGCAAAATACTGTAAACAATTTGGCAAGGTATCTTGCCTGGGGTCCTGCTGCTGGTATGAATCAGAGTCCAAGTCACAGTCCAAATAGCCTATGTATTACAAATTTATCACGTCAAAAGATAATTTATTTTAATTTATTTAATTCTGGAATAATTACTCTAAAATCCTATTTTAATCTTATTATTCTGATTTTTATGTTAATTCCTAAATTTTGTCCAAAAAAATAAATTTTATCAACTCGAGACTCATGGCACGCAAATCGAGGCGATCTGTTGACCAAAAAGTCAACCGATACAAACTCAACTTTCATGCATGATTTCCTGTAGATTTCAGCGTCAAAAACATGCTAGAATTTACGGCTTGTCCGAATTCAAATTCGTTTGGGAATTATGGCAAATACAAATTTTGTATTGTGCACCGATGGTTAAATTCTAACCTAGAAGTTCTACAGAATTAACAGTATGTAAATACTGTTAATTCTGGAAAAAATATATGTCGATTATCTCGACATTAGCTTTCCGAAACTTTAAACGGTTCGTGATTCTGATTCCTGGTTCTCCCGGAATCGCGAATACATCAAAACACGTCTATTTTTGGACATGCTGTGCTCTACGAATTTTTCAGAATTTAATACTAATAATTTAAAAAAATAATTTATATAATCAGAAAGCTAACCTCATTATCGTTCTAACAAAAAAAACTGGAGCGCGTTTGGAGTCCGGAGCTAGGAGATATCGTCTTTTTAATTCGTCATAACTAGTAGAAAATGAGGCTGAATTTATGACGAATTTTGACTATTTTTGGACGAAAAAGAGAGGAATTTGGGGAAGAAAAATATGAAGGATGGGGTATTTATAATGGTGGACACTACTTAATTAAATACGACTAGGATTGGTTAATTTGGATAGGATTATGATGAATTTAAATAAGGATAGGATATGCATGAAGTTGATTTCCTAGTAGGTTCAGGATTTGAATTAATTTAAAATAGAGTTTGAATTTATCTCAATAATTTATAATCTTAAATATAATTAAAGATAATACAAATAATTTATAAAATCTTATTAATATCTATTAACACTAAATTAGCATCTATCTAATATTAAGACTATATATATCCAAATAAATCCTAAATAATTTCGAAAATCTAAATAAATTTCTTAAAATTCTAAATAAATTACAAAAAAATATAATTAAATATTTTGAAATAAAATAAATATTTGGTAGGAACGACATGCAAGTATGGTCGTATAGTAAATCATAGAAGTCCTAGAAATTTATGTTTTCTAAGTTTTAATTACCAAAAATTCTAGAAAAATCTCCAAAAATCTAAAATAACCTAAAATAATTCTAAATGAATATTTATATGAGTAAATATACTAAAAAAAATTATTTTCTAATTAACTAAGAGAATACTCTAAATAAATTCAACATCTATAATAAATATAATAATATAAAATATACACAAATACCTATTTTGGGTGAAGGAGTTTACAATTACCCTCCTCTGATATCACAAAATTATGTCATCGTGGACGTAATTTTCTATAAATTTTGCTCTATTATCACGATGTGTATTTTAATGGTCTATATATTAGTCCATTGTAAAAAAAATAGAATAATATACATGTGGATCATATTAACCAGCTTTCATTCCTTATATACTCCTTCCTTCACCTATTTTATTTAGTAATTCACAATAACTATTAAAACTATTTAATCAATCATATTTTAAGTTTTTTATCTTTCCAAATAAAATATAATGATTATAACTATTTATTATTAATTACTAGCGGGTGATTCGTGTCTCTAGGCACTCCCCAAATATTTTATTTTATCCCATAAATAATAATAATAAATAAAATATTAAAGTGGAGTACATTCCAACTGAATTAAACCCATAAATGATAATAAGTAAAAAAACATACCCAATACAACAAAATATATTTAAGATTTATCTGCAAAATTATAAGACCAACTATTAAAATTGTGTTAAGATATGATTAGATTCAAGCTATTTTTATGTATCTACTATACGGATAAAGATTTCTTCTCCTCTACCGATACAAATTCTTCTACTTTATATATATATATATATATATATATATATATATATATATATATATATATATATATATATATATATATATATATATATATATATATGACTTTTGATATCATCCATTAATAAAATTAATATTGAGCCGAAGGTCGTTATTGCAAAATCCGATTGCTGCCCGTTCAATTCATTCAACATTACAATTGCTATCAATTAGGCCATTTGGCTTCATTCATTAGAAAGCAACATGTAATTAACAAAGCAATTAAGCTTGAGTTTTCAGACGAGCAGAAAAAACTAGGAAAACTTTCCAGTGAATGTCGTTTTCTTGAATACTGTAATCTTTTTCGCGGTAGATGCCCTCTCCTTCGCCTTCCTCTTCTCGGCCTCCTTCTGCTCACTCCTTATCCTCCTCTGCATCTTGCTCAGCCCTAGCAACCACTTCCTCTCAAGTTTTACGTCACAACACGGTTTCAGTTTCTATTGGACAAATATGTTGTTTGATATCAATCAAAACTTAAAGGGGTGTTAAGATATGATTAGATCGAAGTCTATTTTTATGTATCATCTATACGGATACAGATTTCTTCTCCTATATATATACGGATTCTTTCTCCTATACGGATATGGTTCCGTTCTCCAAACTCCAGCTATATACATTCATAGTTGTATGACTTTTAATATCATCCATGAATAAAATTAATATTATTGATTTGTTTCAAATTGACAGAATAATTAAATAGGGAGGAAGATATGATTAATTAAGTAGATAAGGGTGAGACCAACTATTAATGAATTGACAGAATAATTAAACAGTGTGGGAGGGGAGAGAGACTAGTTAATTAAGTAAAGAGCGAAAGAGTTTTAATTAAACCATTGAGTATGTTTAATCATGTCAATCATGTCTTTACCATTTTTCAACAAAAAACACTAGTTTATAGAGATAAACACATAGCGCATAGCACTATTTATAATCATTTCGAATTATTTATAACAAACAGTCACAATTATATCCATTTATTGCAAATTTATGGCAAAATATTACCATTTATACTTAATTATAACTCTAGTGCTCTTGCGTTTTCACCCTTTGATGGAAACTAAATGAGTTTGTAATATTCAATTTTACTAATGTGGCATGTAGCTTCTAAACTTAGGCCGAGTTAGTTGTTTCTTATTTTTGGCTATTCTACTTATTCTTTGATCAAAACAAGAATAAAAGTTGTTTGATAGCAGTTGTTTTTGCTTATTTTCTTGCTAAGCTAGGTCGTTTGGGTTTTTGAAACCAGGTAGGAGGCTACTTAGTTTAGAGAATTTATTATTAGTTCACAAGAACCAAATAACCCATCAAATAAAAACTAAATCTGTTTTGAGAGTAAGAATTGGATCAAGCTTTGCACTTGCACATGTACAAATGTGACGTAATATACGCAGATTTGGATGACAAGTACTCGAAGCCAAAGTGTAGAAGTCCTTCGGCGAACTGGTACCAAATCCTTAAGCTCAGGGGAAAAGAAAAAGGCTACTGAATACCTTTTTCAACCTTGAGATAATGTCTCGTTTATTCTCAATGAACAAGAAAGATGCAGTCCTCCTAGTATCGTTGGTTACCTTCTGCAACAGTGAGGGCTGTTCACCATACACGGCAAGCAGGACCGGTCGAGGAGATTGGGTTGTCCTAGTCGGAGCCAAAATTTGGTTGTCCCTTGTCCTTGACTCCAAAAGAAGGTATAACAAATTTGATGGCGAGTGGGGTTGACAGCGACGTCGAAGTCTCCGGTTCTGACCGACGGTGCCGTGGAGCTTGGATTCCGAGTTCCTCTCCTTGAGCTGCTCGAGACTTTTTCCGTGGGAACTCAAAATATAGACCTGGTGGATTGGTACTTCGACCGACAGAGAGGAGTTAGGGTGGACTGCGGAGGCTCTATTGGCAAAGAGATAGGGACTTAGAGGTCGGAAGGTTGCCCTAACCAAGGGGGGTTGTCCAAGCTTAATGGCTTGCCGGCTTACCCCAGGACCGGTCCTAACGGCAAGGGAGGGACCAAAAATTTGACCTCGGATGGACTGGAGTAGACTATGATAGACAAGATGTTGGCCGACTCATATGAAATATATATATATATATATATGGAAAAAAAAAATTAAGAGGCACAATGCTCATAGTAAGTAACTACATATAATATACTGATTCCCTAGTGTTTATCACCAGGATACCTATCAATGCCACACTGCAGTAAAATGTATTGTGTGGTGAACTAAAGTTTTGGTGCAAAGTCTTTCGTTGCTGTTGTTGTTAGGACCGTACGTTTAACTCTACTAACAATGTTAGATTGTGGTTCTTCACACCGAATTTCCTGTAACCATAGCTCCTTGCATTGCTACCAGAATGGTTATGTATAACTTACAAGTAACAGATTGAAGACAATATTATTGTTGTGGGTCGAATGAACGGTGATAGACATTCTAAAAGGATGATATATATATATATAATAAATAATAATGATCATGTCTATGCCATTCTTACTAGCAAAGCGATAGAGAGCCAAGAAAGAAGAAAAGAAAAGCCATAGTATAAAGAAGTCCGCCAACTCATCATGCCCAGAGAGCTAGCTTATGGGCTACTATAATATATATGTACAGAAACCATATACTAACTGCTGTAATTAACAGAGCCTATGACTGAATCTCCACCACATGCACTTAAAAGTGACCTAGTTGCTCCATCATGCATGCATATGCTCGCTGATCAGCATAAGACATCCTTGAGTAGCTTGTACCTTCGGCCACTCTGCTTCGTCGACGGAGTCGAGCTCTTGCCTCGGGACCTGCCATCCTCGCGCTTGACGGCCCTATCACTTCTGCTGCTGGGCTGGTATGACGACTCCAACCGCTTCCCGGGACTACTCGGGCCGACCTGCTTCTCCGAGAGGGGGCCAGCGTGTTTGCGCTCCGCGCTCAGGCACCAGTCGCAGACTCCGGCCGCCTCCATAGGCTCCTCCTCGTAATAGTTACTGCAGTACCTGTAAAATTAAAATCACAAACATATATCATGGTGCAGGTATTACAAATAGAAACCAAGGATACAAATAACATAGAAGGGGTATGCTTGTATGTACGAATGCTGGAAGCGAGAGCGGCATCGATTGCACCGGAAGATCTTGTCAGGGAAGCCGACGTCGCCACACATCGAGCACACTGTATTTGTATCGGCCATGAGAGAGAGAGAGAGAGAGAGAGAGAGAGAGAGAGAGCTTGAAAGCACAATATGTTAGTAGCTAGCAAACAGAAGAAAAGAAAACAAGGATAGAAGAAAAGAAAAGGGGAAGAGAAAGGTACTGGTACATATTAATGAGAAGCATATCTTTGCATGTATGCATATTTGTCGAATTACAAACTTCGAGTTGTTTTCAGCACACACACAGAGAGAGAGTACATATACGGGAGGAGAGATCATGTGCGAGTGCGTGTGTGTGTGCGCGCGCGCATAAGTTTATTAGATATGGAGGACAACTGTCCCGGTCTTTAACGAGCGGGATACGAATAGTGATCATGCCATGTGGACTTGGCTGAAAAACTACCAGGGACCACTCTGTCCCTGTCCCTGTCCCTGTCCCCCACAAGTCTGTCACATTCTTTCCGGCCTTGATCTAGCTGGAAAAATGTTTCCTTTATGTCCCCAAACAACGAATTGAACAAGACTACTCACAATCAACAATGTTTAGCAACACTGTCATCATCGTCGTCATCATCATCTTTAACTGATCAGTTAATTGGGTGGCATCGCTTGATTAAAAATGTGATGTGATATCCTCACTTGTGAAGTTGTTTGTTTCGCAGATTTGGATTACGAAAGTGGCCAAAATCTAAAATTTAGACCACTTCATATATTTGATTGGAGTTTGCAGACAAGGTCTACTTCGATTTAACATGAATAATACATCTTGTATGTCATAAGATCAAAATTTTGACATCGGAGTTTCTTTTCTCCAAAGTGGAACGCACTAGTAGAAAATTCTCATTTCTGTTTTGCACATTTAGTTGAAGGACCACTTTCTCTCTACTATTTATTGTCACTTAAAAAATAAAAAATTATATTTTTTTACTCACTTAAACAACCAATCAAACACCAATTTAGAATTTTTTTTACTTCTAATTTCCACAAAAAATTCTACCTCGTTCTACTTTACCACAATATGTATGCAAAATATCGATTTTTTTTTTTTTTTTTTCACTCTAAAAGCCATATAGTATCTGTACCTTGTAAATCATATATTATATATATTTATTTATGTGGTTTGGAGGAAAGATCAGCCGGGTCTCCGGAACCTTCTTGGTGTGCTGTTAAAAAAGACGGGGAAGTGGTAAGCATGCAATCTATGTGAATTGTGGATAAGGTTTTCCGATTGGTGTGCTCAAGTAATGCTTTTTTAGTTTTCCTGTCACCATCACCAATAGCTACGAAAGCAAAACTCTACCTAGTACTAACTGATCCTAATTGGATTGATAATAACACATCTGTAGTGACTTGGTCAGCATCCTGCAGCAGGTTTTTAATCATAGCACCGCAGCTCAAAATAAAGAAAGCTGTGAAAAGACATGATCAAACCTTCATGACCAATATTCTATCTGATGTCTACAACATACTGAATATCTTATAACCCACAGTTTAATAGTTGTTTAGCCAAATAACATAAGGATTATGATATCAATATATAGTGTTCTCCAGCTTAACAAAGAAATTAGGCAGATGTTGGTGCTTCAGATTAAAAATAGTACTAGAGTACGAATAAGTTCATTTGGTTGCACAAAGCATAGTCTCATATACGAAAAATTATTCAGTGGGACGGACTCACCATGTGGCATTGATGAATCTTGAGCTCCCTCCGATAGCATAAAGACACGTCGTTCTATGTTTTCTTTCTCTAATTTAGTATTAATGGTGTGTTTTCATACTATTGGGAGCTCAAGTTCAATCTCTGTCACGTATTGAGTCCGTTCCACTGAATAACTTCTTCACATATACAAGAGGTAAGTTGTATGATAAAAGACTTGTAAATCTTTCTAATGGGATGTTTAATCTTCCAGTAAGTATAAATATCAACATATATAATGATAGCATCTGCATTATCAATTAACAGTGTGAAACTGTTGTTAGATGTTCTATTGCTTCTTTCAAGTCATACATAAACACATACAAAAGGAAAATGCTAAACGGAACCGTCGGTCAAACCCCTCCCACCCCGCACCCCGCACCCCTCACCCCATTCGCCCACAACCTACCTCACCATTCGTGGGCCCAATAATGCAGAAAAGTCACGCGAGCCGCAGACGCGGTCCAAGCAGCAGAATCACATACAAAAATAGTAACAAGTAACTCCAAGGCTGTCGAACATTATACTACAAAAAAAAAAAGGTTTTTAGCATAAAAAAATTCCGTTGCTAAATGTAATTTTGCTAAAAAAAAATCGTTACTATATGGGATTTTTCTTGTAGTATTAGCATCCAAATCATTTAATTCTTCCATAAAGATCAGGCTTTCCTCCAAAGAAGCAGCAAAGATGTAAAAAACATAAGCGATACCAGATCTCATCAGCAAACTGGCAACATAATTTGTTTTTTTTTTTTTGAAGGCATTGCCAACATAAGAACTAGAAAAGAGAAAGTCCAATTTTACCTGTTCAAACCCTAAGTCAATATTGCACTCCACTAATATATCATGAGAAACATAACTAGATTGTATTATTGTTAATTAGTCACTGGAAATTAATACTCTAGCAAGTTGATACCTTCACGTTGTTCCGCACAAATCAACATCAAACCAGTGGACCATTCCAACCCTTCTAATGTAAGTTCAGCATCATACTTAGAATATATATGGAAATGCATGAAGCTGGAGATTAAAGAACTGGGTACCACTGGGTTTATTGTTGGAAAGACATCACATGAAATTGAATGCACGATCTTCATGACATATTCTAGGCATTTTTGTGCTATTATTTCTTTTCTTAATTCGTCTGGGTCTGTGTTGCTTATTGGTTTTCAAGCTGTCGTTCGTGTAATAGAAAAATGAAGAAGTTGATGAGTATTTTGACTTCAATTTGTAAATAATCATGATGATAAGTGCTTTATTGACCCACATATCTTTGAGGAAATTATCAGAGAAGGTTAGTTGTCAGGCTAATGACTGCTAATTAAGAAGAAAGATGATTTGGAAACTAAGCCAAGGCACATAGGCCTAAAACCACTATATTCGTATTGACATCATTGCATACGTTCTTTACTGAGTTTATAAGTTTAATGTGGGAGATATGAGGATGCTATAAGCTTAGGATCCTTCTTCCAAGGTTGAACTAGTGATGTGAGCTACTTCTTCCAAGAAATGGTGGTAGTGAGATCTTTTATAAAGTCGTAGAGGAAGAAATGGAGATTGGCCTATAGCTAAAGCTTGGAGTACTGTATGAAACTCGAAAGCTCTCTCTAATTTACTTGAAGTTGTGCACGTGCGGTGCACGTCAGTTTTCTTTCTTCTCAATTTTAAATGTATACTTGCATGACACTCATTTTGAAATAGTAAATATTTTAAAGTAAATTTATTTTTGAGATGGTGAACATTTATTGTGGTTGGAACTATTTAATTATTGGTGCAAAAATCCTGGAGGAACTCATGCTTAATAATTATGTTAGTGGATATATATACATAGAAAAGATTGGAAAGGACACTTTTGGAACATGAAAGTTCCACAATGTGAAGCCTAGAACCTATTATATATAAGATAAATTGTATCTTAAATAATTGTTATTTACTCATTGCATAAACACATGTATACTTATCAAGGTCATATGGATTAGTACAAAGCTTTGTATGGTCTTGAACAACACAGGAAATATTTAAGAGAAAGATAAATGTCATTGTTATGCTCCTATGTAAGGCTTCATTTAGAATTCTAGAATCTTTGTATGGTTTTGAACAACACAGATCTGTTAACTTGATGGTAGAAGTTAAGACAGCTTCAATTTTGGAGGACTCAGCTCTACATTCTTGTTATTATATGAAATATATTTATTACTTTCACTGCTGAATTTAATGCTTTATATTATGGATTAAATCTGGCTGGGATCTCCTTGCTCTCCAAAAGAAAGAAAGCTCTACACTACACTGTCATGAGTTGCCAGAAAGTGTTAAGAGACAACCATGGTGAGGGTCAGGGCCAACCCATAAGTAAGCCCGATAAGACTTCAGTTTGGGCAACCCCCTTCCATAGGACAAACCCCATGCAATTTGTTTCTCTTAGGGCCGGTCCAGTCAAAACCCAACTTAAACCTATATTTATATCCCAATTGCCACCTATGGCCCGGCTCCCCCTCCCCCCGCCCGACCCCTGGCCCGGTCCTGGTTAAACACAGGATTTTGTCGTAAGACTCCAATCATGGTGGAAGCTGAGGAAGTACGGAAAGTATATTGTCGAGTAATTTTCCTGACAATATTAGTGACATATTCTGAAACTTAATTGCTCTCTAGTTATAATAGCCCATGTAAGTTGTAGTACTTCAAATAATTTTTTCCTTAGCTCATTCTAGTAGTATTTAATTTCTGTCCAATATCAATGTTATTTGAAGTTGAGAATACTATGCCAGGATATATTCCTCTCATCTCGGTTCATTTGTTAATCTACATGGAAATACAAGTTGATGCCTTTTGGTATCAGTCAGTATCTTAATTTCCAAATCTCAGCAAAGTTGTCTAGTTTTATCAATTTTACAGCAGCTCTCCTTTTTCTTCTTCGTCGGCTAATTAATACTTGAACTAGCTTTGTAGATGCTTTTATACCCAGTGCTTCAAATGCGACTCTTGCCAATTATAGTTTTTAAGTTCATCACATCATCTGTTCTCAAGAGAAGAAAGGTAAAAAGCATATATAGGGTCTACACTGTCCTCATCTCATGGTAGACTCTTGCCACAATAGTAGGACTCTTGTCTTTTTTCCCCAAAGCAGTTTTAGTGTTCTTGGTGCAGTTATGGCTATGTTACATACATTACTGTGATTACACTGATTAATCTTAATTTCTAAAGTTAGACAATGGCATTCCCTTTCTTCCTTAGCCAGGCAACAACCTCCTTTGAGGAAAGCTCTAGATACCCACAGCATTATATTCATCACCATCCACATGGATTCTTTCATTGGTCTTCTGTACTAGGTGTTGTTGATGGAGTTAAAGTGTATCTTTATAATTATTCATCTCTGTAGTACCTCTCAAAAACTTTTTCTGCTCAAGGCCCATTCCTAACCACATGCGTCTCTCCCTTTCTATATTGCTGCCTGAAACTAAGCTAGTACTATCCTACATGTGGAAACTGAACCAATGGGTCATACCATGTGTTCTAGTGCCGGCCATACCGCTAGGAAGTTTGATCCCAGAGCCAGTTTCATGTCCCCCTTCTTCCCACTCAATGTCTCCAATATTTCTTTATGTAGATTAAATTAAGGGTTATTTACACTAACTACCCCTAAGTTTTAGATTTATAACACGGGTACCCCTACTTTTAAACTAATTACACTGACCACCCCTTCCTTTAGAAAAAAAAATAAAAATAGGGTTAGTTAGTATTATAACTTTTTATTTTTATCTTAAAGTAAGGATACCCGTGTAATAAACATAAAACATGAGGGTGGTCAGTGTAATTAGTTTAAAAGTAGGGGTACCCCGTGTTATAAATCCAAAACTTAGGGGTAGTTAGTGTAAATAACCCTTAAATTAATTAGGATGTCCATGTTTCCTAGTAGGTAAGTTGGTTTAGGAAGGAACAGTAGTTAGGTTTTCAGAAGATCAGGCGATTAGAGTAGATTAGATTTGAAGGTGTCTGGTTTGATACATTTGTGTAGGTTATTAGAGTTTTGATGTAAATGGAACTTTTCCGATGTTCGGTTGATTGTTTGCTTAGTTTTATGGTATCTAGACAACCCTCAGTTTTTGGCAGAGGATGAGAAAGTGACCTCCGGCAAGATCTAATCCATATAAATGATAACATTAGAAAGTTAGGTCACCTTCCTTCATTGAAAGATCATGTTCTTAAACAAAAGCTGCATTAGACAGTTTGGTTTTCTTCCTCAGATGTCAAAATTTCAAAGTAATACGTTTGGACTGCTAGGAATTCTAATTAAATGTATTAACTTCTGTAGTATCACCAGAAAATCACGAGGTCGTCGTTAGCTTATGCAGATTTCACCTAAGTATGATAAGTGGAAGTACCAAAACCTATACAAATACTAATACAAACTGTGCTTCTGCAACTATACCTGAAACTATAGCACAACAATCCAACCAACCAATTACGGCACCTGAATTAGCGTTAAATCAAGTGCAACTCTCCAACTGCAGCAAAAATATTTCTTGTTAATGGATATACTAGACCAAATGGTGATTTAAAGTTACTTCAACTTCTAGTTGGTCACTCATTGCTGTAATCTGCAGAATCCAACATGTGCACTCACATGGTGGACCAGTGAGAGCTATCAAAGGTATAATTTAGGCATGGCTTTTACTTCCCAAGTTTGGGAAACGAACAAGATGCTCTCTGAGTCTTACTTCCCACAAAAAAACTAATGGTCAGAAGAAGCAGAAACACTACAATCAAAAGACAGGTGGTGAAGGAGTTGGCCCGACTAAACCTAAGAGTTCTATCAACTAAATTATCTGTCCTTCCTGTTTTATCTAGGCAAATGCAAAGGGCACTACAAGGATTACTAGGGAACAACACACGTTTGGCAATCCTAGAACTGCCAAAATTCTGGCATCCTGTGCATATCCAGGACTTGACAGTCCTGTCCTATGCATATCCATATAAAATCACGACTCCCAAAATTTTGACAGTCCTAAAATAGCAAGGACTACAAAAAAATTGACATTCCTAATATGTACAAGACTGCCAAAAGTGTGTTGTCTCCTAGTAATTTTTTTAGTGCCATTAACATTTTCCTTTATCTAGTGCTAGTCGGAAATCTAGTTAAGGTGTGTCCAGTGGTCCTCTGACCAGTTCAAGACAACTGATAACGAAATGGACCTCATCCATCATGTTTTTACATCTTACATGTAGAAGTTTGACAGAAAGGCCCTAAATATAGATACTGTAACGGAAATATGAACGTGCTAACAGTAACTCAATGTTGATACCATATAAACTTTCTTTAATATATAACATGCTCATTATATAGTAGAAAATAATTCTCCAATTTGTCAAGGAAGATTTGCAGTAGTTACATTTCTATGCAAATGAAGATAAGTATGAATTAATATACACTATGAAGATTACATTTGAATACCACGGTATATAACAAAATAAAACTAAGTACAGAAATGACACACAGGCATTTATATCAAATGATAAATACTCCAGTGCCTAAAAAAAAAATCCAATCATACTGCCATATGCTTTCGCCTTCAGATAATTGGAATTTCACAAATGTGAATAAATCCAGTTACCTTCTAACAGCCATCACCATAATAACCTCAAATACGTGGGAAGCGTGCACACTGTGCAGCATTATAAAGAAGCTTTATCGTCTTTAGGCTTTTCCTTCCAAGAATAAGGGGCACTTTCAACGATCAAATAATCCCATGAATATCCTTGGCAACTTGAATCTCTTCATCCAGATAAACTGATTCAAACCTACAAAGAAAAAACATTAGATGGGGCCCAGTTAGCAACTTTAATTGACATGAGGCAATGATTCTTAAAGACAGAAAAAAAAAATGAAAAGTTGCAGATGATCTTATAGCCTCGTGTTATTTGTCAGCATTGTAAACGGATTTTATTATGCCAAGTGGTGCAGAGAAAAATTGTTCATTTTTTCTTCCTAGACATAAATTAAGGCTGGAAAGCTGGTGCAGGTCCGCATTGCTGGTGTTGCGGCGTCACGGTCCTCCAAATCCGATTAATGTTACATAAACTTCGATATCAAATACTCTATCAAATCCCATACTTTTGCTATTTATAATTGCGAACTTTGAATTGCATATGCTTGCAAGTCAGCTTAACACCTTTCTTCAGTCTATAGTCGTCAAGCATCTTGCTCAGGAAATATGACACCTAGCGTCAACCAGAGATTACTATCTATCCAAAACAAACAGAAAAGGAGGTGTTCAACACAAGATCTTTTATTTGTCTCTGAGCTTCAGTTTCTAACTTCCAACATCATATATTACAAAAAACAAATCCAATCATGGTCCAGAAAGATGTATGTTCTGAAATGAGGCGGGAGAAAAATTTAACACTAGGGTTCAAATCAACAGATAAAAGACATTACTTTGCTGAAATCCTATTGAAATTTGAAGAATAATAATTCCTTCCACAAAAGTCTTAGATTACAGAACCTTTCTTATTAGCCAAGAATATATCTTACAAAATTAGGTACTTGCAAAAAATTCTCCGAACTAACAAATGAGACATGAGGTTTCATTGTTTCATGAGAGGTTTTGTCTTGTCAAAATACCCTTAGCGAGAAACCTAGATCACTCTTAGATACAGAGTAATAGTGAACCATGGGATCAGTTCAACATGCATATAATTACAAATAAAATGGACGAGTTTGACTTAAAACATCTAGCCTGCTACACAAAGCCATTTCCAATAGCAATGATGCGTGACGGATCATATATGAAAAGTCGCTTTGGATAACAAAATAAAAAATACAATTCCAAGCATGTCAATTTCATCTCTTTCTTGCAAAACTTAAGCAAAAAAACACTTGATAGTTGTGCATAATGAGTACATCAGAAAGGTGTACAGTAGAGAAAACTTGAGACAATCTACAAGGTGGTTTGTTATCACTTGTTTTAGATCTTGGAATTTATCACAGTCGTGTAATATTGGATTTATGTTATATTCGAATTTCATCTGCCACAAGATGTAACATCGAGTGGAACGTAAGTGTTCCAAGAATTATTAGGCTCTCAGAAGCCTACAATTAAAAGCTAGAATAGTAGACATACCAAGATGGTACACTGTTTCTGATTTGTAAAGTTAGTCTAATGACCATTTATCCATTATTTCACAATGTAGTTGAGATTAATTCCAAGTTTCCAACTAACAAGAGTTTGACCAAATACAGCGTTAAAAATTCTACAAGAAAATCCTTTCACATTAGGCGAAAGCTTAGATCCACCCTATGTTGCAAAGATGAATATGACACAATACAATAACACTGCGACGCGGACAAGGCACACAGTTTGAGTCTGACATGCCCTAGTGTATTTTAGAGTGTTGCATCGTGTCTAATACGTGTCCAGGCTCCAGCACATGATCATGGATACATGACCCATTTTGGGAGTGACCATGCTTCATAACATCCATCATGTGCACTCATACCCACCCTACGAAATAAGATGATATAATCAATGGAGACCACATACTACCACTGATTCCAATCACAGAACCAAGAAGTATTGAATACATTCCCAGATTTGTAAAACTGAAAAGTAAATAGTAAAACAATGGAAAGTTATCCATGAGATAATATGTAAAGTAAGCTAGGGAGTATAAGATGATAAAATCAATGAAAAGAAACATACGAAAGCAAGAACTAGGAGACTAGTAGGAGATGATCAGAATATAAAGCAAAGAAAAAGGGTAACTATAGATCTCTCACTCATATGAAATCCAAAGTTTCGGTTATAGAAAACAAATTAACAAAATATACCAATAGATACAGAGAAGAGAAGGAGAAAAGGGGATAGTTAATCCATGCAAACCCCCCAAACCTTGCCATATCACCCTCTCCTATATTTCTCTACAGACTACAGTCCCAGTCAAAGAACTCCTAGACTTCATTATTTTCTGTTAAATTTAGTTAAACCATTTTTATTAAAATGGTAAACGAGTCATAGTGGCTTCTAACATAAGTTTAGATGAAATCCTGGAAACAACTGTCAAAACCCAGCTCAAACCTAATTATCATGCCAACCTAGCTGAAATCTAATTCTCATAAACAAGTAAAGATAAATTTGTCGCTCTTCCCTTTTCCTTCCGGATGCCGCAACAATGAAATTAAACTTACTTGCATATGGGGCTGGCAAGGTAACATTGTTTAATTGGGTCAGATTTTCATTACCTAACACAGTTTAATTGGCTTCGAAATTTCATATCTGTTTTAACCAATATAACCCCCCCCCCCCCCCCCCCCCCCCCCCCCCCCCCAACACACACACACACAAAAAGAGTTGACTGCAATAAAAGGGCAGTTTTATAAGTAAAAAAGAGGATCAAATGTTCCAAACAACAACGTGCAACATACCACACACCATGCCATGCGTAAGCACACAAGAAGATAGTGCAGGCCACGGACTGAGGGAGATGATCAAATAAATAATACATTTATTCGCAATATATTTTGTTAGTGAGGTAATATTGTTCAATTTCTTTATTTGTTTAAAGAAGTATTGTTCAACTTCTTTATAATGCGAAAACTGCTTCAAATTGAAGGGGAAAAAATGATGAAACCAAAACTCCAGAAATAATACTGAAACTGAATCCAAGTGCCACACCTCTAATGCAAGGTCTAGAGAGGAGAGTCAGGATGCATGCAGCATTACCCTTTTTTTACTGAGAAAGGGTTATTGAGATTTGAACCTTTATCCTATAGGAAAACTGGAAAAAAAAAAAAGTCACGATCTTACCATCACACCATGTCACATAAACAAACAAAACCCAAAGCTGCAGGAGGTGAAACTAAACTCAAAGCTACAATGGTTCATGAATTTATACTTTAAAAAAGGTTTACTTGTATATAAAATTACAATTCCTCCTCTTTAACTTCTTTTCTTACTCCATCAAATTTCTAATCACATTTGTATAACTAGTCTTTCCCTGAACCTATAACAGGGTTGCTAGAGTATTCCATAAACTAACATGTTGCAGCGTCTACAAAGTATCCAAAACAAGTTACATTTCTAGTAACTTGCCTTCTTACAACTTTTATAATAAATGCCTAAAATTAATAAAACAAAACTATATAAACTGTTCTACAATTTGAAGAATATCAATTTGCCTCTATTTGCATTAATCACTACCTGAAGAGTTATTATAGTTGGATTCAGATCCCTTTGATCTAAGGATCATCCAATCCCATATATTGCATACCCAAACTCCAACCATAACTATAGGGTATCTATTAGGAAGAAGTCTGATAAAAACATGATGATTATGATTAAATAGGTTCATTTTGGCCAAGGCACTGGGAGGACAAGTAAACACCACTAGTTTTTTCAGTCCTCCATAAGGGCATACGAAACATGATGAGAATCATCAAGATGACAAGCCCGTCTCTCAAATGTTAGTGAGGGTATGGTGTTATGACTGTTGTTGATATCAACAGCTGTGAGTCTGTCACATGTCCATAAGTAACATGTAAAATGAAGTTAGCTGTTAGAACAACTACAGACCTTCGAATAATATGATAATCAAGGTTAATAATACCCAAGACGACCTTATGAACCCAAAAAACTTCTATCTACTATCATTATCAACTATACTTTCAGGTGGAATTTTGTGGGTTAAAGGTAGTATAAAGAGGCTTCACCTGTATTGAGGTTGTCAAAGGCGTAAAAGTGTTAAATCAATTAGTAAACAGAGGAACAAATGACTGGATGTTATCCTGGTACATAACCTAGGTTTCTTCATAATTTGGCATTATACTTAAAAAAGAAGAGTGAACTTTCTATTACTGCCACATATTAAAAGGTGTTAATAAAATCTGTCAATGCATTGCCAAATGTCCAAAATTGTACAAGTATTGAGTAACAAGGATTAAGAGGCTTATACCTTCATCAGTAATCCACAACTATGTCGTTAGTATCTTATGATACACAATAAATACGATATACTACCATTTCGTTACGTATTAGTTGATCCGATATATATTATATAGTTATATACTATATAGGCTGCTACGTAATGTTGATTTTTTTTCACTTGAGTCATGTAATGTATTCTTAAAATTTTCGATTCTTGAACTAGGTAGACCAGTAAAGATGGGGGGGAAATTATGATAAAATTATATTAAATCATATTCATGTGCGGATTTAGAAGTATATATCTAAAATGCTAGGGTTACTGTATTATGTGATACATGATACACGATACATGATACGATACGCAAGCAAATCGATACACGATATGTATCGCGAGTTTAAAACCTATATCCATTGTAATTAGAATCCTGTAACGATGACGGTGGCGGAGGGGGTGCTTTTGTTAAAGCCTTCTCTTCACTGGACTTACTGCCCTTCTCCAAGACCATACTTTATGATTAAGTGGCATATGAGGATCTAGTTAGCTTGCTGGAGTTTTAGAAAGTTAAAGAATAGTTGAGTCTATAAAACAGTAGCACCTTTATGTTTGGTTATAATAATTTTTAGGACTCGGCCTTGTTTTCGGGTTATGGTACTGTTTTGGTTTAGGATGATATTCCTCAATATTGCTTGCTGAATTCGACTTTCTTTGGGTTTCAGTTTTCAGTTTTTTTAATTATGCTTGAGTATTGGATCCAGGAGTTCCTTCGTTAATACTTACCAATTTCTCAAAATAATAATTAAGGGATATGTAATTGATGATGTAGATAGGAGAAAATTACAGTTCAACTAACTGCTGTGGCTAGTTTGGTTCCCGTTTAAGCTGGAATATTTGTCATTTCCGTTGGAATTTCGGTTGGCAATTTGGAAAAATAGACAAATAGAACTCTTTTGGTTCCCAACACTTTTCCGTCAAATGCAAACGACAAAAACAGGAAACGCTCGTGAGACACTAGTTCCTGAGGTACTTTATATTTGGTTGGTGTTTAGTGTTGGATGTTTGTCATTTCAAATGGAACCAAACTAGTCCTTAATCACATGTCATATGGCGATTGTCCTCCCCTCTCAGGGTTCTCCTAAAAGTTTTGACAATTAGATACTTTGTGCCTCGACTTACAATCAAAATAGTCCATTTGTTCAAGTTCTCTGCCACTACACCAAAACGTCATAGTGGTGGTGAGGGTTGATGGTCAAACATTATTTCTATTCCAACAAACTATACTTATATCAAAATATTCAACTACAACCAACCCATAACTCCTAAACTGAATCATTCACAGAGGCTAGGATCTGTGCCTTGTCATGTCAGATGCCAAAATCAATCGTGTCTCCGTGTTGCCGTGTTCATATCGTCTCATGATGCCATCTTCATGTCGTGCAAACATAATAAATTATAATCGCTGTGGAAGAAAAGACTGTTCACCATCCCTGTCTGAATGGCAGCAACAGCATCTCCAAATCTCTTCCCCTCAGAACAGCACTAGTAAGCCTGCACCAAACCAAACACAATAACCACCATAACCCAAACAAATAACAGCGAAGAGATACTCAAAACTACAGGCTCCGTATCTAAAATTCACTCTCTGCGGCAGCTCAGGCTCTGGGGAGGACCTGACGAAGAAAACCCTGTCCGGCATGAACACAATGACATTGTTCAGCGTCCCCTACCCAACGTCGATGACTTGGAGCACGTCCCAGTCTCGGTCCCGAACACGTGGGCATTACTGTTGATGAACAACTGCTCCTTCTTGGTGGTCCACACCATCCTCCACGTGCTGGAGCGCGAAGTGCCGGTCGTGTCCGTGCTCTTTTCCACAGCATCCTCAATTTGTGGATAATTGTGTGACTACTGAGATCATGATAAAAACAAACAACAAAGTCACATATCTCATTTTGTTATTAAAAAAAAAAATCCACGCCACACAACTCTCCTTATACAAAACTAAATAGCCTCAATCACGCAACCCCACATATTTCAGTTCAGTTTGAGTTTCAGTTCAGTTTGAGGGTTTCCTATAATATTCAAATTTACATTTGGATCTCCATTTTGGACGATCAGTCCAAGCCAATCGTTAGGACGAGACCCAAGCCATCTTCTAGACAATATTGAGACCTAAATACAAAATTTCAATATTATACAACACCCTACAACTAAATAACCCACAACTTCACATAACCATTAGGCTCAAAGTATCCTACTCCAGCCAGGTTCCTTAACAAACCCCCCATGGTCCATCAATCTCCTGAACCACGTTGCCTCCTTCCACTTCGCTAATGAAGCAAATATGTTCGACATCAGCACATAGTTTCCGGTAGCCTGAGCCTCCTCCGATCCGAACAGCCCCATCGATCGCAACTTCTCGAATGTAACTCCCTGATGAGCTCCGCTTGCACCGAGCAAGGGAGCCAATGCCTGGCCTCGTGCTTGAGCAGGCAAATACTCGACAAGTTTCGCAGCGTGATCGAAATGGCCTGCTCTAGCAAGAAGATCGACTACGCACGAGTAGTGCTTTATGTTAGGCTCGACACCATAATCCCTCTTCATGCTTTCGAAAATTTTCAATCCTTCCTCCACCAAGCCGGAATGGCTACACGCAGATAAAATCTCGGTGAAAATAATGGCATCGGGCTTTATAAGTACTTCTTCCTTCTTTGTCTTCTTCGTCATCTCTTCAAATAGCGCAAGGGCCTCTTTGCCCCTACCATGGCATGCATACCCTTTTATCATCGCACTCCATACCGCCAAGTCCTTGGTCGAAACCCCGTTGAATATTTCCTTCGCCGTCTCTATGCACCCGCACTTGCAGTACATGTGGATCAGTGAGGTGCAAACTCTCAAGTCGGATCCAAACCCCACGGCTCTAACGTACTCTTCGACCTTCTCTCCCATACTAAGCAATCCAAAATTTGCACATGCTGAAAGTATAGTGATAACGGTCACTTCGTTCGGCTTAACAGTCGTTCTCAGGAGTTGTTGAAAAAGATCCAATGCTTCGACCGACCGACAGTGACGAATGTACCCACCGATCATCGAAGTCCAGAGGGAGACATCCTTCTCCTTCACCGAATCGAACACCTTCCGAGCAGAGACCAAGTCGTCGCATCTAGCGTACACCACGACCAACGATGCAGCAAGTTTCGGTTCACGGATGAAACCATTCTTGATTAACAAGCCGTGGACGGAGGAGTAGGTTGCGGACAACCCATCGAACATTGCACATTGCGATACGAGGCCGACAAATGCAACAGAGTCCAGCTCAACTCGATCTCTACGCATTCGATTGAAAAGAGTGAACACCTTAACGCCATCTCCGACCCCCGCATACCCACCAATGAGTATACTCCAACTAACATTTGACCTCCGCTCCATGGAATCGAACAAGGAACTGGCATCGCCGACCATGCCGAACGTGACGTACATGTTCATGACCGAGTTCAAAAGGCGCAAATCCGAACCGAATCCGGCTTTGATCCCGTAGCAGTGTACCGACGAACAGCGACCGGAGTCCGTGCAGCTCGAGACGAGGCCGACCAAAGTGCTCGAGCTCGGCTTCGTGCCGAGAGAGCGCATCTCGCCGAAAAGTCTGAACGACTCGAAGGTCCGCAAATGGTGCGAATAAGCCGAGATAATCGAGTTCCACGAGACGAGAGTTCTCATAGGCATTTCGTCGAACGCCTGGCGCGAGTCTTCCAATTGGGAGCACTTCGAGTACATATCTACGAGAGAGGTCTGGACGAAGACGTGGGATTGGAAGCCGAGTAATACTGTGTGGGCGTGGACCTTTATGCCGTCGCGTATAGATCGCAGCTTCGCGCAGGCTTTGGCGACGTACGGAAAGGTGAAATTGTCGCCATTGATGCCGGAGCTGAGCATGGAGTAGTAGAGGTCGAGGGACTCGGAGAAGAAGCCATTCGCAGTGGAGGTCTGGATCATAACATTCCAGGATTTTAGAGGGCGTTTTTTGAGAGGGAGGAGAAGATGGCTGCGTGGCCGTTGCATCATTGATCATTTTTTTTTTTCTAATGAAAATGAAATTTAAGGGTCAGTTTGGCAACGATGTTTTCATCTTGGGATATTTTTTAACACACCGACTGTTTATGAAGATCTCTATTTGATAATTTTTACGAGATAACAGATTTTGGTCGACTCAAAAATCTTTCAAAATCAGTGTAATATAATTTTTTGTGGTTTTATAAATATTTCAAATCGGTAAATTTTGAAAATTTTATTGATTTTATTTCATTTATTTTTATGAAAGTCTTTCAAAACCGTTCGTTACCAAACACGAATTGGATTGGTTTAAAAGTCGCTACTTAAAACCACTCAAAATCGGACCCCTCATAACCGTTCATAACTGGTACTCTAAAAATATGTCATAATCGCTATTCTCATAATTGCCAAACAGACCCTAAGTGTTACTTATAAGTAACTAGTAAATACAAGTATGTTGCAAGTAAAAGATTTTTTTATATTATTGTAAAATAGTTTAAATATTTAAATATATTTTAATTATATTTGTTATGGATATATCATTATTTTTCATAAAAAGTCTTCGAAGGATATCTAAGCTGTATGAATATCCTCACGTAATTAAAAAATAAAAATAAATAAATTTTAACTAATTGTTTAACTACATAATATTATATAACTATAGTCAGACACATATTTTAGCTCATGTGGTTAAGGTGGGAGGCATTCTCCTTGATTGGACAAGTTTGATTCCTCATGACTATATTTATAACAAATTAAAAAAAAAAATTCAACTACGTAATATTAATTTTTAAAATAAATGGTTGAGGATTTACAAGCGGCTTAGACAGCTCATTTTTGAGCCGTTTTGAAGTCTCATTATAAGAGTAGAGATTAAATTACTAGTAATGTTATTCTTACCTCCAAAATGTTCCTCCAAATTATCCCTCCTTATATGACACTTGACGTGACATGTTATATAATATTACATGGCATCTAACATGGCAGCTGAAATAACAAATTTTAACAAATAAAAATTTAATTACCCAAAAAAATATTAATATTAATATTAATATTAATGATTATTTTAATATTAATGCTAATGTCAACGTTAATATTAATTTTACTATTAATGTTACTGTTAATTTTAAAAATTACTATGTCATCTGTCACTTTAACCGTTATGTCGGTTGCCACATAAGGAGAGATGGTTTGGAGGTACGAATAACATTATTCTTAAATTACATTAAAATTTAAGAATATATTAATCCCTCTAAAGTGTCTTTTCAAACTATTCATTTTTATATCACAACCAAAGTGATGGTTAATGTAACATTAGAATTACCATTAACATTAACATTAATATTAACATTAAAAAATTAGATGATTAATTTTTTGGATTAAAATTTATTTATATCAGCTGCCATGAGCAAATTTTAATGTTATAATATTATTTAATATTATTTAATATATCATATCAACTATCATATGGAAGATGATTTGAAAGTACAATATGTCACGTCAGCTATCACATAACAGATGATTTGAAAGTATATATATATATATATATATATATATATATATATATATATATATATATATATATATGAAAGTTTTCCAAAACAAGGATTTGACCCTTATTATGTTGATTATATTGTTCAAGACAAATGAATAGCTAGAACTTGTGACAAAATGTTGTTTGGATTTTGCCTACTACTGCAATCTATTTATTACATTTAGGCTGCGTTTGGAAAAATGTTTTGTATTCTTAGCAATTTATTTATTTTTATTTATTTTTTGGAAAAAGAATTTAACATTTCTATGCTTATGTCGAAAATTCAACATTCTACTCATAAGAATCATGGTTATGACAGAGATGGTAGCAGAAGGCGATGCGTGATATGTATACAGATTTAGAAGTGAAAGTAGTCTTCACATTGAGGGAGGCAAAGTGTTATCAATGGATTTGCTTCTCTCCATATGGATGTGAGAGGAAAAAGTGCGGAGCTGCTAGGTTAGCACAGCTAATATATTAAGGATCTAACGTAATCGTAATGGAATCAATCGATTCCATTACGATTACAATTAGATTACAGTAAACCAAACGGATTCTAACTCGTCCAAGATTCTGATTTTCAACATCCTATAACTTTTCTTTTCTTTTTTTGTAAGAATTTTTTTATAAAATATTTATTTCAATTTCGGAGTCATATTTCATGATTTTTGTTGGTAATAGATATATTACATCAACGCAGGCTACATGTACATAAAACAAAGCTTATATGGTAAGAAACATAGCTAAATGGTAATGAGCAGTGGCAAATGAAAAATGAATAAACAACCTAACAGTTTGAGGTAATGCGCTAGGCATACGCAAATTATTTGGACTGGTATCTAAAATGATTGTTCAATTGTGATGAGATCCCATTCCCAAACATCCATAGTTGGGAAGAGATCTAGCTGAATTTGACATCATAGAAGCTAATTTGCACTAAAATCTAAGGCTAGCAGTAGAAATTTGGGGAAGAACAGTAGGAACGATATTTGAATTCAGAAACAGTGCGAGAAAGAATACAATTCTAGATCTAGGAAAATTCAAAGAAGAAGATGCAAAATGAAATAAATTCTTATATACAACTGAGGTTTACACCACTAACCCGTAACTAACTATGCTAACTAATTGGCCACTGATTGACTGAGCTGACAAATGAGATGGGCTGCACTGGGATTTTTTTTTGCTGAGCTGGCTAGTGACTTGGCTAAACAGGATGAGGAATGGACTCATACAGATACTCCTCTACTGCTACTGCTGTCACTTCCCATTCTTAGCTATGATACTCCCCTACTACTACTACTGCTTTCTGCTACATTCTGCTACTGCTTGTAATGTCATTGGCATTGCCTCACTCTCCCCAGCTTCTCACAGGATTGAAACTTTAATACCGAACCCACTGCACACATTCTGATACTGATACTCAAGGTGAACCCCAGATTGGGAATGTATCAAATTGGCAATAAAATGAATGCGGAAAACAAATTAGCTTGACCCATTTAACAATGAAATGAAACAAAAATAGAGAAAATATAGCTTGATTTAAAGTCCAACGTTTCAAAGTTCCAAGCAAACTCGACAAAGTTTATAACATAGCGATCATGAGTCATGTTAAACTGCTGCTGACATCCTCTCTCTCCACTCTCAGAAAATCAGTCCCCAGTAGTCTTTCCAAAGTTATTTCTCCTTCCTAGCTCTCAGAAAATAAGTCCCCAGTAGTCTTTCCAAAGCTATTGCTCCTTCCCATTAACGAGTTAAAACAAATAATACCATAACAAATTCATTTGCTAGCATAACACAATAGAAAAATACAGCCTTAAATCCTTTTCTTCTTCTTCCCACATACAAAGTTCTCATGAACAATACTTTGCTTGAAATGACAAATTTATCGGATTTATAGCTTCCCATAGAGGATCTGTTGCCATGTTAAAAATTCTTCCAGATATATCCTCACCTAAACAGACATATTCTCAAGTGGCCCATTTAGCTTGACATGACAGGCAAAATGCTCCAGTTGTGATGAACTGTGAGTTTATTCAACAGGCTTCCTTCTTGTCACCTTTGTTTGGCACTTTCTTCAGCTCTTGTAAGAGCATCCGTGAGCACATCAATTGTCCAATCCTTCACGTCTCCCTGTAAATTATCACCATATATACTCAGCTTAGTAACGATCAATTAAAGAAAATTCATTTAATTTTACATTGAATGGCGAAGAGGCCGGACCAATTTGATATATTACGCATGCATTTGAAATTAGTTAAAAAGTTGCAATTGCCATTGCATTTATTGTTAGAAAAAATTGTAGTTTTCTTATTGAAAAATTTGTGAATAAAATAAAATAAAATTAGACTGATGTTACCGGCCTCTGGGGAAGTCGTACACGAAGTACTGCCCTAAGAGTTGATTCGGGATCTGTGTGCAGACGTTCCCGAAGCTCCTAGTGGTAAAACCCCCGCACTACCGGTATCTCGTCGCCGCACACGACTCGGAGAGAACGACCAGGACTTAGCTATGCCCAGAACTTGGAGACGAGCGAAACGACAAAGATTGGACAGAATAGAATGTTGGCAACAACAGTTTATAGATGAAATTTCTGATTGTGTTTACAAAGAAAACCAGTCAAATATATAAGACTCATCCGATATGTAACGGTCTGAATTAATTTTTCTATTAATTCAGCCGTTACACAGGAGAAGGAGAGAATGAACCTGGACACAAAGTATATTAACGGTTCAAAAACAATTAGTAACGGACAAAATTAATTTTCCAACGTTCAGAAAATTAAATGAAAAAAAATGAAGAGGAGCAAAAAGAATTTTAGGGTCCCAGCCCGAATCCGAAGAGAAAATCGAATCGGCATTCGGCGCCCGCAGATGTGGGCGCGTACCCGCACCCGTTACGCGCGCCGAACCGAACCGAGCTGAGCCGGGCCGGACGGCGGTGGCGGCGCGCGTGTGGCCCAAGGGGTTCCCCACACAACAACTTTAAAAGAGCAAAGAAGAGAAACTAATATATGTACACAAGAAGGATTTGGCCCATCCGATGTGGGACTAAAGAAAAGAAAGAGCTTGAGCTTTTGCTAAAGCAAAGCCAACAATCCCCCCCCCCCCCCCCAAAAGGTCAAGTTCCGAAACAGAGATAAGAGTGAAGTAAATAGAGAGAGAGAGAGCATCTGGACAGTAAAATACTATGCATAGATGAGATGGACTACAGCCTTGAATCTCACGTAGTGACTATTGCCTTAATCTGAAGAAGTGCTTGATGGACTATGCCTTGAATCAGACTTCTTGAACCAGATTTAGAAAAATAGCACACATAGTACGCTAGAGGTCCTTGGTCTATCGGGTGGCGCTTTTAAATGGCCATGCACACTTTTCCACATTCATGAGAGTTGTCTGGGATCGCCCTGTCCCATAGTCGCGGCCTTCACGATCTCTCATATAGGTAAGTCCTTAATGGTTGGTGATATGAATCAACCCAGCATTACAGCTTGGACCTATTAAGAGTTTTAACCTCATCCTAACCATATCACACAGGAACACTGTCACCATAGGGATGGGGAGTCATTGTACACATGTACAGCCGCTTGGGCTTTATTTTAATGAGACTTTAATCTCAAGTCAGTGTTCCATAAAGTCACCTAAGTTCAGCTTGTTTCTACCCATTGAACCGGCTTCTTGGGATCTCCAGTCAGACTCGGTTGGGTTGTCACTGCTGGTGACTAACTTATGGGCTTAACCCCATCCCCCTCGATGATTTTAGGATCAAAGTCCTAGACAGACCCTTCGTCAAGTGATCTGCAAGGTTCTTTTCTGACTTTATATAGTCAAGAACCACATATTTGCCTAGTAGGCTTTTTATTGACTTGAAGCGCAGCTGCAGGTGCTTGTTCATCTTAGCATTCACAGAATCATGCTTTAGTAGTTCAATAACAGATTTATTATCACAGTTTATAGAAATTGCAGGAACAGGACTAAGAGAAACAGGTATATGCATAATAAGATTTTTTAAGCCATTCAGCTTCTGTGCAAGTTGTATCTAAAGCATAGTTTAAAGTATCGGCCGATACCGATCCGATACGGCCGATACCGATACAGTTTGGCATGTCCCGATCCGATACCGACCGATATCCGATACTGACCGATACCGACATTAGAGGTCTCTTTTCCGGTCAATTCGGCAAAAAATATTGAATTAAAAAACCAATTAGCAAGGGTGTAAAAGCATAGTAAGGTTGTAAAAACATATAAAAGAGAAAGATTTATCTATCGCATATAAATCAATCGACAAGGATGACTACTATTTTATTCAATATCAAAAATACTAAGAAATAATACTTTAAATACTTTAAATTATGCATAAATGTATAAAATATACTCTAAAATGTTAATAATTTACTAATAGTTGTTTGCTTTCCGATACCAAAAAATCCGATACTCCGATCCGAAACCGCCGATACTACCGATACCGCCGATCCCGATACTCATAGGAATGGTCCGATACCGATTCCGATACCGATACTTTGAACCTTGATCTAAAGCTATCATTTCGGAGTCCATTGTACTCCTAGCTATGATAGTTTGCTTACAAGAGCCCCAGGAGATTGCAGCTCCTCCTAGAGTAAATACATATCCAGTAATAGATTTTATATCATGTGAGTCGGTTACCCAGTTTGCATCTGAATAACCTTCTATGATATCAGGGTGCATAGTAAAATGAAGTTTGTAATTTAGGTGCCCTTGAGATATCTAAATACCCTATCCAAGGCAGTCCAATGTGACTGATTTGGGTTACTGGTATATCTACTTAGTCTCTCAATAGCAAATGCAATATCAGGTCTTGTCTTGTTTGTTATATACATAAGGGAGCCTATCATCTGTGAATATTTATGTTGTTCCAAAGGTGATCCTTCATTCTTTTTTAGTACAATACTGCTGTCATAAGGAGTATGGACAGGTTTCTTATCAAATAACTCAAACATTTTTAGCATTTTTTCAATTGAATGTGCTAAAGATAGAGTATAACCCTCTTTGCCTTTGGTCACTTGCATTCCTAAAATTAAGTTGGCTTCTCCTAGGTCTTTCATATCAAACTGGCTAGATAAATAGTTCTTTGTAATATTTATCAATTCCAGTAATGAACCTAGGATAAGAATGTCATCTACATACAAGCATAAAATGACACAACTTTTACATGTACCTTTAGAGTATATACATTTGTCATACTCATTTGACAAGAAACCATATTCACAAATTACTTTGTCAAATTTATTGTGCCATTGTTTGGGAGCTTGTTTCAAGCCATAGAGGAATTTTACTAGTCTGCAGACTTTCTTTTCTTAACCTTTAGCAATGAAACCTTCAGGTTGGTCCATATAAAGTTCTTCCTCTAGATCTCCATTCAAAAATGTTGTCTTTACATCCATTTGATGGATTAGCATATCATGAATGGATGCTAAGGCCAAGAGAGTTCTAATGGATGTGATCCTAGCTACAGGAGAATAGGTATCAAAATAATCTAACAATTTCTTCTGGATAAAACCCTTAGCAACTAATCTAGCTTTGTATTTCTCTATAGTACCATCGGCTCTGAGTTTTTTCTTGAAAATCCACTTACAACCTATTGGTTTATTGCCTAAAGGTAGATCTGTTAAAAACCAAGTGTTATTCTCCATGATGGAGTTGTATTCACTGTTGATGGCTTCTTTCCAGAAGGGAGCATCAGGAGACGACATTGCTTCTTCATAAGTTGAGGGATCACCCTCTATCAAAAAGGTGAAGAATCCTTCTCCTAAATTTTTTTCAATCATATTCCTTTTACTCCGTCTAGGTTCTAAGTCTTGTTCAGATTGTGAGCTAGGTATTTGGACATGAAAACTAGTAGAGGGTATGGAGGAAGAGATTGAACTTCTATCCTTAAAAGGAAATATGTTTTCAAAGTAAACTGCATCTCTTGCTTCTATAATGGTATTGTTAGAGATTTCATTTACTTCTGAGTGAGTCACTAGAAATCTATTGGCATAGCTGTCTAAGGCATATCCTATGAAAACAGCGTCTACAGTCTTGGGACCAATCTTTCTCTTTTTAGGTTCGAGAATTCCGACTTTAGCAAGGCATCCCCAATCTCTAAGGTAATTAATCCTAGGAGCTCTACCTTTCCACAGCGCTCATAGGGAGTCTTATCTTTTGTCTTACTAAGAATCCTATTAATAATGTAACAGGCAGTTAAAAGGGCTTCTCCCCACAAGTTATCAGGAGCACCAGAGCTGAGAAGCATGGCATTCACCATATCTAACAGAATGCGGTTCTTGCGTTCAGCAACTCCGTTAGACTGAGGTGAATATGGAACAGTTACCTCATGAATTATTCTATGTTCTTCACAGAAGTTAATCATTTCGTTTGAGGTATATTCTCCACCACGATCAGATCTAAGGATCTAAATCTTCATTTCTAATTGATTCTCAGCTTCAGATTTGTAGACCTTAAATTTATCTAGAACTTCATCTTTGGTTTTGAGAAGGTAGATATAACAATACTTTGAATAATCATCTATAAACGTAACAAAGTATTTTCTACCGCCTCTGGTCAAAATCATATTTGAGTCACATACATCACTATGGATGAGTTCTAGAAGGTCAGAATTTCTTTCTACAGATTTGAATGGTAATTTAGTGTGTTTGGCTTGAACACAAATCTCACATTTGTGTTTGTCATCTATTGGAGTCTTGGGAATAAGATCTAAAGTCATCATCCTTTTAATAGAACCTAGGTTCACATGACCTAGTCTGCCATGCCAAACATTTGAAGATTCTATATTAGATACAATGAGAGAACAATCAGAAATTTTATTCATTGTGCTTAAAATGAAAAGACCGTCTTTTACAAAACATTTTCCTATAAAGGAGTCATGCTTAGAAAATACTACTTTATTTGCCTCCATTACAATTTTGTATCCTGAGGCTACAAGAAGGGATCCACTAACTAGGTTTCTCCTGACAGACGGCACATGAAGAACATCATGAAGAGTTAAAAAAAATTTTAATGTCATCTTCAGGTCAACTTTTCCTCTTCCAATAATTTGTGCCGTTGAGCCATCTCCTAGGGTCACACCTCCTCCACTTGATTTCTGATAGTTTGAAAAACTGGAACGATCAAACAAAACGTGAACATTAGCTCCAGAATCCAACCACCAATCATCAGAATGGTAAGAGGTTAATAAGGGGTTGAAAGCTTACAGCCCTGAAGGAACTCGAAGAACCTTTGTGAAGCATGTTCGCTTCTGGTCTAACTGAGCCCTTTCCTTTGTAGGAGGTCTGGACAGCTTCCTTCTTCCTATGGTAGCAGTTGGTAGCCATATGGTTGTTTTACCACACACAAAACAAAATCTCTTTTGATCCTGAGTATGACTGAAGTTTCTAGGTTTTTGGTTTTGGTGATGATGGTTTTGGTGGTTAGGCTGAAAGTTTTTCTTCTTCTTGAAGAAATTCTTTTTGGATTTATAAGGAAAATTAGATTTGGATTTTTCTTAGCGTTCTACAAGGTTTACCTTAGCTTTAGATTCAGTCTTAGGCTTATACCTCAATCTAATTTGTTCTTCGGTTCTAATTTTCTTTAGGACTTGATTGTAGGTAAGATCTCCTTGTGTATGAATAAGTTCCTTAGAAATATCAGACCAAGAGGGAGGTAGCTTGTCTATTAGGCATGCTATTTTATGCTCATTGGAGAAAGATGTGCCTTTGACTTGAATATGCCTAAGGTATTCTTGGAATTCATGGAGTTGGTCATTCATTGGCTTGTTATCTACCATGAAATACCTATTAAAGGTTGAAGAATTAAACCTTTCTATTCCGGCATCAACACAGCCGTATTCATCTTCCAAGGCTTTCCAAAGTTATTTAGCGCTCTTGTATTCAAAAAATATATCATACAAGGATTCAGAAAATGTGCTTAGAATTCTATGAAAGCAGTGGAAGTCTATCTCTTTAGGAATTTTTGGTTTCGAGGAGGTGGACACTCCTATGTCAGACTCAGTATCATCAGAATCATTTGTGATGGGTGTGGACCCATCAATGGCAGAAATAAGTCCTAAGGTCGTGAGCCAAAATTTCATTTGGCTCTGCCATCTTTTAAAGTATGAGCCATCAAACTTAACAGGTTTTGCAGTAGAGGATTCCTCCTTACCGGTCATGATTGCAGTCTGAAAAATATAAATTTATTTAATAACAATGTCCAAGATAATAGTTTAGGTAGTCTTTGCTAATCAATCTTAAAATCTTAGTTTTTTAAGTGTTGATCAACTCAGGTTAGCTGTAGGGGCCGGTTCCCAGCTAGCGGCGGTCCGAAGACTCTTAAGTACCGTGTCGCTTAGGACTATTTACACCCGGTTGACAGAAGGACCCTTTCGGCTTGTGCCCGAGTTTGTCTCTACTTTGAAACTTTAGATTTGAAGATTTTATTTGCAATTTCCTTTTTACTAAACTATTTTCTTTTGGTCCTAGATTGCTTTCAAAATACTAAGTGATTAAAAATGAAGCAAATTATATGTTACAATTGAAAAAAAAAATTGTGATCAAAAATTGCAATTGACAAAATTATCAAATGTGCTAACAAATAAATCAATTGAGGAACTTGCAATTTGACAGTATAGTAAGCAACTTGATAAGTACACAAATAAATCAATTGAGGAAATGAAGCAAATTGCTACAGTAACTATTAGCTTGAATTTTCTAGAAAAAATTGCTTAAACAAACAGTAACTATTAACTTGATTTTTTTTTTGAATAAATCAACTCTAACATACGATTAACAGTAACTATTTAACCGTAACTATTTAAACAAACAGTAACAAATAGTTAAAAAAATGAATTCTAACAAATAAATCAATTCTAACCGTAACTATTTAACAGTAACTATTTAAACAAATAGTTAGAAAAATCAATTCTAACAAAGATTCAACTCTTAGATTGTTAGAAAAAATTGTCGTTTTCTTATTGAAAAATTTGTGAATAAAATAAAATAAAATTAGACTGATGTTACCGGCCTCTGGGGAAGTCGTGCACGAAGCACTGCCCTAAGAGTTGATTCGGAATCTGTGTGCAGACGTTCCCGAAGCTCCTAGTGGTAAAACTCCCGCACTACCGGTATCTCGTCGCCGCACACGACTCGGAGAGAACGACCAGGACTTAGCTATGCCCAGAGCTTGGAGACGAGCGAAACGACGAAGATTGGACAGAATAGAATGTTGGCAGCAACAGTTTAGAGATGAAATTTCTGATTGTGTTTACAAAGAAAATCAGTCAAATATATAATACTCATCCAATATGTAACGGTCTGAATTAATTTTTCTATTAATTCAACCGTTACACAGGAGAAGGAGAGAATGAACCTGGACACAAAGTATATCGACCAGGACTTAGCTATGCCCAGAGCTTGGAAACGAGCGAAACGACGAAGATTGGACAGAATAGAATGTTGGCAGCAACAGTTTAGAGATGAAATTTCTGGTTGTGTTTACAAAGAAAACCAGTCAAATATATAATACTAATCCAATATGTAACAGTCTGTTAATTCAGCCGTTACACAGGAGAATGAGAGAATGAACCTGGACACAAAGTATATTAACGGTTCAAAAACAATTAGTAACGGGCAAAATTAATTTTCCAACGTTCAAAAAATTAAATGAAAAAAATGAAGAGGAGCAAAAAG
The DNA here is from genome assembly GCA_036927795.1 of Iris macrosiphon. Classification (NCBI taxonomy): domain Eukaryota; kingdom Viridiplantae; phylum Streptophyta; class Magnoliopsida; order Asparagales; family Iridaceae; genus Iris; species Iris macrosiphon. Next base: position 195,523,285 of record JAYESA010000002.1, on the reverse strand, counting down.
AATTTTAGGGTCCCAGCCCGAACCCGAAGAGGAAATCGAATCGGCATTCGGCGCCCGCGAATGTGGGCGCGTACCCGCACCCGTTACGCGCGCCGAACCGAACCGAGCCGAGCCGGGCCGGGCGGCGGCGCGCGCGTGGCCCAAGGGGTTCCCCACACAACAACTTTAAGAGAGCAAAGAAGAGAAACTAATATATGTACACAAGAAGGGTTTGGCCCATCCGATGTGGGACTAAAGAAAAGAAGGAGCTTGAGCTTTTGCTAAAGCAAAGCCAACAATTATGTGAAGTTATGTACAGCTATATTAATTCAAGCTAGAAGGCTTTTTCAGCAAGGTTCTTCTCTATATCGTCATAACTAGTTTAAAAACTTTATAACTAGCAGCACTACATATCAAATGACGAAATTGAACAAACTAGCAGCTTGATGATTTTTAAATAAAGAAACTAACCAAGCGGACCGGCTCTCCAGTTCTTATACGTGCATTAGGCCGAGCAAGCTTAGACTCAAAAGGAGTCCTAGGCCTAATTTCCTGAATCTCATCCCATTCTTCACGACTCAGCATCCTCACTGTTCCTTGCTCAGGAGGAGCATTTTGTATTTTGCGTTCCAGCCTCTCTTGTGCTTTGGATTCATCATACTGGCAAGAAAAAAAAAATCCAACAAGAAAAGTATTTAGATTCTAATTCGTATCAGTTTTAGAAAGATAATGGAATAATCAATCAAAGTCATGACGAGGTTCTAGCATGCAATAATCATAAATCACAAATCATAAAAACTATAGCAAAAGGAAAACATGAGGACGAAAAATCCTAGTGGTTACTCTTAAGTAATATGATATAGACGTCATATCAGAGACCAGTGAGCTAACAGTCTAATAGGCGAGGAGTATCACTTGCAGTGCACAGTAAACAGTATCAGAGCTAACCATACTAGTATCAGAGTTATCAACAGTCTGATGGAGCTATCAAGTATCAGAATTACATTCCTAATTGCAGTATCAATGCCAGGTATAATTCCTAGTTGCTTGCAGAAGCTGTAAACTGCAGTAGCAGTTCAGTATCAGTATACTGCAGTAGCAGTTCACCCAGTATATCAGTAATCCAGTGTATCAGTTTCGTCAGTCCAGCATGCCAATTTGAGACTCAATGAACCGAGTATCAGTTGGAATTGGAGTCCAAGGGAAATGCCAATGTCAGTGCCATATGAATTGTCCAATACAAGTTAAGAGTATCAGACAACAGCGCAAATTCACCAGTGGCAATTCTGTGATTAAAAAGAATATTGTAACAGAAATGAGCTCAAGTAAGTGTCACTCTGGATATAAGTAGTTGTAAGGAGAAGAGGGGAGGATGAGATGTGATTTTCTATTTTCTTCTTGTAATTTCTTGTTTTTCCTATTGTAATACATTTCTACTTAAATTCTTAAATTGAATGAGAAAACCCTAGTTACATTTTCTCTACAATTCTTGGTTTCATCTTTGTGATTCCATGGCTAGTTACATTCGATCTCCATTGAATAACCACTTGTTAGGAAGAGGTCATAACTATAGTTTGCAGTATCGGCCGATACCGATCAGATACGATCGATACTGATACGGTATGGAATGTCCCGATCCGATACCGACCGATAATTGATACCGACCGATATGGATATTGGGGTCTCTTTTCCGATCAACTCGGCAACGAAAATTGAACGAAAAAGATCAATCAACAAGGGCGTAAAAGGTATAGTAAGGATGTAAAGCATGTAAAAGAAGAAAACTTATCTATCACATGTAAACCAATCGGCAAGGATGACTATTATTTCAACACTGAAAATACTTAAAATTATGTCTAAATATATAAAATATATTTTTCTAAAATGTTAATAATTTATTAATACTTATTTGTTTTTCGATACCAAAAAATCCGATACTCCGGTCCGAAACCCCCGATAGCGCCGATCCTGATAGGAATGGTCCGATACCGATATTGCGAACCTTAACATAATAGTAGGCATGAACTACAGAAATCAATGTCCAGGAATCAGCTTAAATCTAGTATCAAAACAGCTAGAGGAGGACAACCTCTAATTAGAATAAAGCAAAATTGCTTGTCTTTCACGTAGCCAGCTCTTATACTAGAGCACATCAGGTTAGTCATGTAAAATAAATAAAACAAAAGACCATTGAGTGCCTCACACAAAGATAGCATGTAGAAGAAACCACAGTGAGAAGGATTTTTCACAAACTTACAAACCATCACAGCAACACTGTACTAATAAGTGGTAAACCATGCTCAGTATTCATGGGAACTTATTGGACACTTAAGGGATACTGTACTCAACATTCATGAGAAATCACATACGATTAAGGGGTGTTTGATTGTATGCAACTAGCAGTGGCTGCAAAGTTGTTCCAAGGGGGACGTTTACACCTGCTAAATAGCCTGTATGTGGCCTTTAAGTTGACTGTTCTTGTTGCAACAACTTAATCAGATTAACAATGTGCAATGCAAGCAACTGCAAGTGGTTGTAAACAAAATGGTTTCATTTTTTTAAATTACATGGAGAACAACATTTTGAATAAAAGAATATGTTTCTGACATTTGTATAAATTGGAAAATTTGCTGGCACTTACAGGAACTGGATCAGGATCAGGATCAGGAGAGAGAGAGAGAGAGAGAGAGAGAGAGGAGGTATCATGATCCCCGCTCTTAAGTATTTTCATATGTTTTCAGAAATAACAGCCGTTAGATTATATTTTTTGACCGTTCAGATTAGATCCTTAAACTATTCAATTTCTCGTGAGATTTCGATCTAATCTGAACGGTCAAAAAATACAATATGACGGTTACTATTTTGGAGAACATGTGGAAATATTTAAGAGTGGTATCCGAATCCCTCATATATATATATATATATATATATATATATATATATATATATATATATATAAGACTGATGATACCCAAAAATGGCTTGGACAAAGTGCGGGATTTGGACGAACCCCAAGCCCGCGGCCCAAAGAACTCCTGCAGAACCATTACCGAGGTGTTAAACAACAGTTCACCAGCAGCACTGCACGGCATAGCCAGGATTTGCCGCCAGGCCAGTAAGGTTGTGGATCAACAATCCTCCAGCGGTGCCATGGAAGTACAGCTCCCGAGACAATCTCACAAGCAGTGAAGTGTGCATTGCCGCAGTCGTCGGAACAGTCAAAACGAATAGGCTAGACAGTTCCCTCATGGGCCTCTGTCCAGGCCATCTCCCTCGAAGTCAACCTAAGTGATTTTGTCTCGTAGAGCTAGTCTCGCAGAACATGGTGGTGAAGCCATCCTCGCGAGACAAACAGTCAAGCCACGGTCTTGAAGAACAGCAGTTGAAGTCCAGGCGTGAGGCTCCAAAGTCACTCGTGGGACAACCTATAACCGCGGCGTAGCCTGTCGACCAATTCAACAGTCGTGGCTTCCTACGACGAGCAATTCGCCTACCCCCACTACACACACCACACGTCCCCACTCATTGCCGAATGGAAGGGACACAGGCCATAATGGCCTTAGCTCCCGCGAGCGTAGGCTACGTAGCCTGTCACCGCAGGAGCAATGAAGAACGTGCGTCGTTAACAACGCAGCCGCAGGACCAGTAAGTAGGGGTGAGCATTATTCGATTTTGGACCGAAAATCAGACCGAACCGAATCAAATAAGAGATTCAATTTGGTTTGAAAAAGAATCAATTTGGTTTCGGTTTTGAAAATACTAAAATTACTTATTCATTTTCGCTTTTAGGTTTGGGTCAAAAATCGAAAACCAAATAAGACTTATGCAATTATGTAAATACCCTCAATTTTATGCATACTTTGTGATTAAAAATGTAATATTTTGAAAACAACAATTCTATGTACGTGTTTTAAAGTCCAACTTTGATAATTTAACGATTAGTCCAACTTTGGACAACTTTAAAATACAACAAATGTGTCGATAAAAATTAAAATTTTTAATAGAATTTAATCACGATCTCATCTTTGGGCCCAACACATTAAACAATTGAAATAGTCTAACCGAATAAACCGAATAAAACGAATCGATTGCTCGGTTTGATTCGGTTTCGGTTTTGGATTTTTAGAATCTGGGCTATTCCATTTTGACTATTTCGGTTCGGTTGAAACCGAATAAACAGAACGCTCAGCCCTACCAATGAGTAGTCCCACGGCCCATCTAGGGGCCTTTCCCTACAGTGCTATAAATAGCCGATGTGATGGCTATTTGAAGGGGACTTTTGGCATATACTTTCCAGACTCCAGAGAAAATAGATACTTGACAGAATTAGAAGAGCTTCTTCTTCTTCCAAGAGCGTTTTCCTTTGCAGCTCAGTTCGGATCGTCAACGGAGCGTAGTGACTGCACGTTGGTCAAGCTTCCCTAGACACACTTTTCCAGATTCTATGTAATTGTGTACCGATTACGTTGTAAAGCTCAATGAAGAGTGTAAATACAAATTCGTCTACATCTAATACAAATCAGTTTTCTGTGTAATCTTTTGTGAATTTCCATGGACAACAATAACCTCTCCTAAGTCCCAACATTTGAATTCTGAACTTAACTATACTACCTGTATAGATTTGCTCAGAAAGCTCATATGTGTTAGTCTTATACCAATCTTAGAATATATGAACATGTAATGTTTAGTTTGAATGTGCAAATTCCATTGATTGTTGCAATTACTTAAATAAATATATTTTACAAGCTATAAGTCATATTAACTATCATAATAGTAATGTATTAGTATTCTGCAAGTCTCCATTTTTTCCATAAATATCATGATTATTTCTTCTGCTATGTATATGAGTTTCATAAAAGCCTCTTATCCATTTTCTCAACAGTTTTCTTTAGATCCTATGAGCTAATTTCTAATTATTTGACATTTCAAATATTATTTTGATACTACTTATCGCATGTCTGTGTCCCATATTGGTTATTTTGCAGGAAAATGTATGCTGCAATGCAATATGGTATAACACAGATATACGTCAACCATCTATGTCGGTGCAAAATTCATAGTCAAGGTAGCTATAAGCATGAGAAGTGTCGTGCCATAAAACCTAGTGGGACGGTAGGTAGAACTACCTCTTGGCTATGCAGTTGAAGCAATGTCAGACCGACCTGTTATTTCACTGCAACATCTGCTAAAAGTTTTAGCAATCTACATCTCCTTATAGAATCCTCAAGAGCATGGTGTTGATGATCTAAGAAAAGGTGTACATAAGGAATTTAAGCAACCTGCCTTCATTCATTATGTAGCATAAAACAGAAGACAACAATTGAAGAATGTCAACCCAAGCAATATGCCATTTCACTGTAATATCTGATTTCTAAAGCATTATAAAAGGGAAGAAAACTATGTTTCTGCCATATCAAACAAGAATAGTAAGTAATAATAGCATGACATTGTGAGTTCAATATGAAAAATCTATTATTTGTTTGTCTTAACATGAGATTTTGTATGAAGATAGTATATGGAACAAAGGTTATTTATGATTTTATTTTGTGCTCAGGAGTATCCTTAGAGGTTTCTTAGGCAATATCCAATGTTTGGTATAAAGCTAAACAGTTATAGTAATTTTTCACAAAGTTCCCCATGCCTAGTTTCTTGAGGTTCAATTTTCTTTTATCAAATTTCATTGTTGCATATACTTTGCAATCCTCCAATTCAGCTAATGCGTAAACATGTTACAGAACCAATAAGCAACTTCTCACTCATATGCAGTAATTGTTCGTCAATATCTGCAACAAAACTAGACAGCTCTCGTCTGCAGTATGAGTATCCAAGAACTAGATACTACACGAAATGATCGCATGAAAATGGATAACTAAAGGGTAGATTATGATCAATGGGTTACACAAGCAACGTATGGGGGAACTGCTAGGAGCATTACTAGAGATAAACCAATAAAAAACTACCTTCAAGAGGAAACAGGTGTCTGATGACAGCAAGGATGTAGACCCTCCATCTCAACTCCCTCGCATTGACAAAGTTTAAACTCAAGAACCTTGACAATGTTTCCATTAAAATGTACATAAAAATAGCCTTAAAAAGTAGGTATAAAGCAAAATTACAGGGGCTGTGTGTGTGCACGTGCAAACGTGTATGCACACAAATTTAGGATGGAGATCGGGTGGGGGTTGTAAAATATGAAATTTTAGTAAGGAATTAAAATAAAGGTCAAAGAACACAATAAAGAATGCAAGATAATACATCAGCAAAACTAAGAAATGGAGGGCAAGAAGTTGTGATGCATCCACTAATTGCACCAGAAAAGTGTGAAGTGTGAACAAGGAACATCAGCAGTTCTAACATGTTCACACTTCAAAATATGCAAGACATAAATTAAGCATCAACATTAAGAACAGTACGCTAGAGAAAATTTTATAAGCAAGAGTTTCCCACTAACACCAACCTCCTCTCAAGGGACTTCTCTAACAGCCCTTCAAATGAGTTTATATATCATAAGTGTTTTCATCAAGGTCAGGTCCTTGAGGACACCTGAATCATATTACTGAAATTAAATAGTATTCCGTCAAGAAGGTTCCTCTAGGGGCAGAACTTAATACAAGGCTACAGAAAAGAATTAAACATCAAAATAGGATTAGATGGCAGTGCCAGAATGGCTGTCAATCATTGTGCACAAATCAAATTATTCATAATATAGTTTGCATTGGATGTTCCCACAACAGAATAAGGTTACCATTTCAGCAGGATTTCCAAGTTATTGATGCATAAAAAGAGATATATTGAGCTCTAGTCCAGTCGAGCCGGGTCCGGATACTTGTCCACGGGTCTAAAAGGAATAGTTCTTCAATTTGCCAAATAACCCATTACAGCGTTGACGGACTTGATATCAAAGTGGTGCCCATATTACATCGTGTCGGACACATCACACGGTATAAATACTCCAAAAATACATTATGACACGTCACAGCAGTTAGGTGACACTTCGGTGTTGTGGAGTCTGGATCGTGTCCTACGGCCATACTACGGGTATTCCGTTTTAGTGTCCATGTAGCCTAGGACAACACAAGAAGCATCACAATCCCTCTGGCTGCCATATCCTTATCACGGCACACCAAACGCTCAAAACCCTCGTCCCGAAGCCACTTTCCATATATTTCAATGATTCCAGTAATATTTCAAGTTCAGCAAACAATTCGTTTGCCAGAAAGTGTGAATCACGGAATTAGGGTTAGGGTTTCTAAATCAAAATAGGGTTTTTGCAAAAAAAGAAAAAGAAAAGGACTTGGGGATTCTGGGGAACGGCGAGTATACTACCATCATGAGGAGCTTGGCGAAGAGAGCGACGGCGACGGCTGTAAGGACCATGGGCATGGTGGCGGTGTCGAGCCACGCCGATGACTCTGGCGTCTGCACAAAGAACTCGTCGCTCGCCGGGTTCCTCTTCCTCCTCCGCAGCCGCTCCCTCTCTCCGATGCGGGAGCGGATGATGTCGCCCGGCGCGGAGGCCGAGCTGGCGCGTACTGGCCGCCCGCTACGGAGCACGGACCGGAGCATCTCCCACCGTTATATTGGTATTCAGTGAGAAGGACAGTGAGAAGGAAAGGGGAGGATGATATTGGTATGGCAAATTCTCACTACGGACAGTTCCCGTGATAAGGGCACTACTGAATATAAGTCCATTAATGAATTAAGTTTACTCATACTAGTACAAAAGTTTGCTCATACTAGTCCAAACATTAAACTCTTTTTCCAAACCTCCACCGGAGCCCTCCCCCCTCCTCCCTTTCTTGTCGGAGCCTTCCTCATCCACTTCTTCCTCCTCCTCCTTGTCGATGGCTCCCAAACTCTCGAAAGAATCAAGGTATCATTCTTCATTATCCTTGTTCTATTGCATTTCGAATTTTTTTCAAAAATTGTAATAATTTCTATTGCATTTTGAAATTTTTTCAAAAATTATATTTCGATTCTTAAAATTAGGGCATACAAGTCCTGAATGTAGTTTCGACGTTTTTCTAGAGTCTCGTACTCGATTTTAGGGCATACAAGTTCGACATCCGCCGAACATATGTAACAGAACCATGCGGGACTGTAGAAATTTCTACAGTCCTATATGTATAAAGGACTGTAGAAATTTCTACAGTCCTGAATAAATTTCTACAGTCTGTTAAAATATTTTTTTTCTTATAGTCACGACCCTCGGAAGGGCACTGAGGATGAAGATATCATAAGAAGACGCACTACTGCGTCGATGCGTAAGGAACGCAATGTTCAGCGTACTATTGAACCAGCTCCCACTATCCGCGACCCCGAGGCACGCCCAGAAGTTAGGAAACGTCGACTGACGAAGAAGATTGTCACTCGTTCGAAGAGACGTGCTCCTAGTACTCTTAGTACTTCTGGTTCTTCTTCCTCCTCCGATGAGGACATACCAAATGTCCAAAATCGGCCAACTGATGGTTCAGGACCTTCTTAGTATGCAGATAGTCCTGTCGAGACTCTCCCACAAACCCTCGAAAACCGGCCTACTAATGGTTCACGACCTTCTCAGCAGCCAGATAGTCCAGTCGAGACTCGTCCAAACGGTTTCTCTATGTTGCCGTCGAACGAGAACCATATTGCATACAAAATATGGAAAAATCCGGTAAGTACATTACGTTATGATAATTTTATATATAGTTGTAAGTTCTAAGTTCATCCAATTATTTATAGATAAATACATTTTATATATAGGTATAAGTTCATCCAATTGTTGACTTTTCAGGAGAGTTCTCGTATGTTAACGGTGATCAACCACGGCAAAAAATGCAATACATGGAGGTTTGAATTATTGGAAGACGATGTGAAGGCTAAAATCATTCCCACCGGTTTACAATATTTGGGTAACTACTCATATACGACGGTGGATAATGCACTCATATCAGCATTTGTAGAACGATGGCATCCAGAAACCAACACTTTTCATCTACCAAACGGGGAGTTGACGATTATCCTTGATGATGTCCATCATATATTTGGACTTAGGGTTGATGGTGTCACGCCCCAGTCCCAAAATACGTAGGACCAGGAATACGTGACACGCCAGCTACGCATTCGACCAGACTCTGGTCTGTCTCGAATACGTATAAGCTGTAAATATAAAAGGCACTATCTAGATATCCCATAAATGTAAACTTCTATGTCTCAATCCACAATGTACAGCAGTATACAAGAATGAGCTATATGTGCTAGAGTCGGCCGTCCAATAACACACTAACTCGAATAGACTCGAGATGAAGTATGAGTCTATAAAAACTGGGCTACAACAGCAGATGAATAATTAATGTACAATAACCATAATGCCGGTAGATAAGATGTGAGTACCTGGTACCATGCTCGCAAGACATGCGAATCCAACAGCAACTCCAAATGCTCCGTAATCATCTATGCTGCAAAACTGGCAGGGAACCAGGTCCTCAGAGGGACGTAACAAGGTACAGAAATACAACATGCCAAGAAAACAGAAAATACAAGTGCACGACAGGGTACTCTATCATAACCAAACCAGTGTGACACAGTTTAAAGACAATGTTCGACGCGTAGGCTGTCCAAAATAAAACCGTAGCTCCGGACACGGCAACACACGGCACGTACCGCAGCTCCGGACAAGGAGTCACACGGGTGGTACAACTACACCAGATACAGGATCACTACAGGAACAATACATATATATATATATATATAAGCGCGTTCAGAGGAGCCCAAACGTCTAGTAACTGTCTTCCCCATCCCAAGCGGTCAACGATTGTGCGCTGGACCTGAACCTCTAACTACAGTCTCGACACACAGAAATAACTCAACAGACGCGACCCTAAGGTCGTCCCAGTCTCTGGTCATGATGTCAGTATCAGGATACAGAAATCTGGCATGATCACAGTGTATGAGTGTGTCCTGGGGTGTCTATTGTATATGCATTGAGTTGGGAGGGAAATGATATAGATTATGTGAGGGTTAATGAATGCGTCAAGTTTTAAGGTTTGATATAATCGTTCCAAGATATTGATGGACATGGAGGAGCAGGTGATTGATTGGGAAACTTTGTGCAATATCAAACCACTAGTCATTCTGTGAGAACTGATAAATAATGTTGAAATTAAATGAGTAGTAGTTATGGTGAGATGGTAAAGGTTATATATAATTGAGGGTTTTTGTAAACCCCCTGATTTTCAAGAATTTTTAATTTGGAATTTTTCATAATTTTCTGTAAATTTTCTGGAATTTTTTTGGAATTTTTTTCTAATTAAAACTAAGGTATTTTAATTTTAAAAGATTTTTTAATTGATGTTAAATAATATTAAAATATTATGGAAATAATATTTTCTGGTGTAAATAAAAAACTAGACATAGGATAATTTTCCGAGAATTTATTGGACCCCGGAAGTATTTTTTAAAGCCCTAAAAACTATTGTAAAATTTAACCTAATTAAACCTGAACCCGGTTCACTTAAACCGAATTAAACCAAACCAAATTGACCCGAACCGGCCGGTCTAACCGAACCAAACCAGGCCCAACCCTAGCGGGTCGGATCCGGGTCTAATAGCCAACCCGACCCGACCCGCTTCAACCCGAAACCCGACTAAACTTTTCCTCTCCCCCAGCCGTTCACCCGCCTCCCCCGCCGCGTAACCGCCGGCCGACCCTTAGGCTTCCGGCCGCTCGCCTCCGCAACCCTCGCAGCTGCCCCATCGCCTCCCGCAACGTCTGGCCATCCGCCTCCCTCTCTACCTCTATAAAACCCCAGTCGTCTCCTCTGCCGGTGACCTAAACCCCTCTCCTCCGCCTCCTCCCTGCTCCTCCCGGCGTCCCTCGCCCAGCCCCAGCCGCCACCGGCGTCCGGCCGCCTCGACCCGCAGCTGCTCTCCCCAGCGCAGCCCTCAGCCAGCAGAACCCCTCCGCCCTCAGCCCGCAGAACCCGAGCCCCTGTCGTCTTCTCCGGCAGCCGCCTCAGCCCTCCGCCCAGCCCCACAGAGCCCGACTCCGGCCGCCCATCTCCCCAGAACCCTCCGCCTCCAGTGAGCCCTAGCTCCTCCTCCCTCGTCGCCTCCGCGAGCCCCTCCGGCCAGAGCCATCCCCGAGCCGAGCGCTGCTCGCTTCGCCGCCAGCAGCCTCCCGACTCCGGCGAAGCCCCTAGCCCTAGCCAGGACACGACCCGGACACGACTCAGCTGTGTCGAGAGGACACACGGACACGGGAATATCAGTTTTTCGGAACCCTGTTCAGGTAACCCGTTCTCTCTCCTCGTAACTCTGTTTTCTGTTCCGTCTGTGGCAACGTGAACCCTGCGTGACCCTCTCGATGTCCGTGCAACCCGCTCGGTGCATCGCGTCCTGTGGCGATCGCGAACCGCGATCCAAAAACCGGAAAACCAACGTCCTGTTTCACCCCGGAACTGAGTACGCCCCGCCAAACGGGACGACTTGGTCGCATGCGGTCTTTACCGATACGTGCGCGACGTTGATACGGACGTGCGAAATTTCGCAGAAGTTGATTCGGATGTGCGTGCACACCGGAATCAATGCGTGTCCGCCGACAACGCCCCGTATCCGTCCTTTCTGGATCTCGCTGTATCTTAGTGTACACACGTCGGATCGAAACGAAACTTGAGCCATCGGAATCATAGCAATACGCTGGTCCTGTGACCCAAGTTTGGTTCGATTCTGAGAACGTTGACAAAATCGTGTATCGTGGGCCCCACGGGCTCCACTTGACTGGCAATTTTGTGATCGGCTCATCGGAATCCAATTCTGGAAGTTCCGTTGGTTTGTATCATCGTTCCTGACTTGTTGACACTAAGTTTGACAGATTTGGAGACTTTTGTCCCTGACACATTTTTCGGTGCAAAGTGGCCCACATGTGGACCCCGCTTTGACCAGAAACTGTCATTTTTGCCCCTGTGTCCAAATTGGACTCAAGGACAGGCGTTTCTAGCTAATTAATATTTTCTGGATCTGATGGTGATATTTATTTCAGCAACCGGAGCAGTCCTTGTAGAATCCGCTGAAGTCAGAACTACAGTTGGAGTCAGAACCCCAGGCAAGTGTACCTTGCCAAATCCTGCAGTTTTTGCTACTTATCTCCTTGACATATATAATTATTGTACATGCTTAAACCTAGGATTGTGTGACTTACTTAGCGTCCGATTAATAGTCGGGTGCCAACACTGTACGCAGAGTTTTGTAACGTCACCTAGAGATGGATATCGTGACCCTTTACATTCTCGTACTTGCATTATCAAGTACGTTATAACCCAGGACACCGGACACTATACATTTGACAGAATATTCCTGAGATATTCAAGGTGATTCTGTATAGGATACATGTTTCATGACATAGACATTATATTTTTAGATCTTATTATGACTTGCTGCATTAGTTTTGATCTTGCGTGTCATGGACATGAGACGTGTGATTACATTGGGTGGGGAGAGACACACAGGCTACAGATTGATTATATTATGACGGTGTCGTAGTCTCCCTTTGAGCTAGACAAACCACATGATATCACTGCTACCGGCTCCCCGACACAGAGCTTGTAGTAGTTTCAGCCTGAGTTCTAGTGATGCTCTCATCTTGCATTTCACTTAGCTGGTTATATAGTATTATCCTATTGTTTCATTTATTTACTATTGTACTGCATTTATTTTTGCTTGTATTATCTGTACCTTGCTATGTCCCCTGAGGACCTGGATCCGGATTATGTCCCCAGGATTAGTAGACGAGACGATCCCGAGGTATTCAGGACAAGAGCATTAGCAGAAGCAGAATCAGGTGCATACAGTGGAGCAGAACCAGGAACCGAGGACTAGGTGATTGCCATGGATTTTTTTGAGTATATGTTTCTTCCATACTCAGTCAGTGATGTTATTTACTTTCTTGTTTAATGAACCATTGTATCAGACTTGATTTATCGGGTTGTTCCCCGATTTAAATTACTTGTGACTGGATGTTGTTTATTTCTTTTTTTTGATATTGTTATATTTATTCTGTGGATGAGATTAGTAAACCCTGATCATTGTAATACAACTTAAGTATGCCCCGATGAATCCATTAAATTGGGTTTGTCCATCGGAGTGTGCTGCAGGCCATTGCCACGTGTCCGGTCCCTCGGTATTTTGGGACTGGGACGTGACCGTTTTAATAAATAATTATTATTTATTTATTTCGAGGATAATAGAAAATGTGCATGTTAACGTCTGTGAACACTAAGGTGAAGACTGAGGATTTAATCAGGGTTAGACTAACGGAATATCATGATGAATACCGTAAGACGGAGGAATAGTAAAGAAATTGATCGAGGAGTAGTTTTAAGACGAATGATAGCTGATTGTAAATGATCGAGGACTGTTCTGATGGTATTAAAAAGGTGATTGATCGTAATTGTAAATAACCTTTAGTCAACCTGGGTTAACCCTCTAACGTCGTGTCCCTGTGAGTTGTAGCTGAGTTGGAATTTATGGTTAGATGTGTGTCTCATCTTATTTCAGCTTCGTGGTAGTTTATTGATTGAGTTGTATCTCATCTCTAGGTACTACAGGACCTGAGGATTGGACGTGGTACCGGGACCCCGTCATCAGCAGCCGCACGCAGGCAAGTGTACCTTGCCACCCTGTATTTCATCTTATAGATATTTATTGTTTCGTTATGTACATTGTGCACGTATTTATGTTGACGTTCGATACTTCGCGTCCGGTTCACAACCGGGTGAAGACGTACGTCGTAACGTCTTAGAAAGATTGTTGGATGTTTCGTAGCATCTCGATATGCGTACATGTATGTTTGAAAAATTTATTGAAAGAAAACGAGTCCTACCTTTGGAAAAGAGAGAACAAGTGGGTATACGAGATGGTTTATCAAAAACTTATTAAAACGCTGCTGCCTATACCTGGATATATCAGTTGATTTTCCTTTTTGTTTGAGTATCTTGATTTTTAGATTTGTGTTGGTTTTGAGTGTAAGTTTTTGCCATATATACTAATGTGTATTCCCATATACTACATTTGATTTCATTTTTTTCCCTTTTTTCTAATACTACATTATTGGACATATACTACAAGTTGCTGCTTGTTTGGATGGAATTTTTTCCTACTTTTCAGATACTATACTATTGTATACTTAACTTGATTTGAACAGTCTTGTATAAAATTAGGACTGTCAAATTTTGACAGTCCTCATAGCTTGTGGGACTGTCAAAATCCTGATAGTCCTAGTTTTATATAAAATTTTTAGTGGGTTAACATTAGGACTGTCAAAATTTCAACAAACCTTCCAAGTGGTAGGACTGTCAAAATTTTGACAGTTCTGATTATAACAGTCCCAAGTGAATTTTGGGAGTGGCAAACTTGTAATTATCAATGATAAAAATTTGGGTAGCCCCAAATAACTTTTAGGATGACAAACTTATAATTTTTGATAAATTTTCAATGGACTACCCCAAGTAAAATGTGTAGTGCCCCTATCACTAGCCTTTTTTTAACTGCTTTGGGAGAGATGTGCCACAACCATTAAATTTTTATTTTTATTTTCCAATTAAACCCTAAACCTCGACCAACACTACAATCCTCCTCCCCTTCTCCGGCGTCAAATACTAACCCTAATTCTTCTCTTCCCATGGCCTCCAACTTCATCAGATCCGCAACCCGCACCTCTCTCTTCTGCCTCCGAGCCGACGTCGCCAAATTCAAACCCGCATCCGCTAAGCCCTCCTCCTTCCCCTTCCGGTCCGGATCAGCCGCCAAATCGGCCGCTTCCCCGTCTCCGACCCACCAGTTCGCTTCGTTAACCAGGTCAGTCGGGATTCGGACTCGGATTCTTGTAGTTTCTTTCTGGTTTCGGAATCCCATAACGAGTATGGATCTCTTTTTTCGAAAATTGCAGGTCCCCGGTGGAGCTGGCGAGCTGCGTGGGGTCTATGTGCCCGCTGCACAGCGCGGTGGCAGCCGCCAGGCTGACTTCGCGGCTCAGCACGGCTGCCCGCAGCTGCAGAGATCTCTCACAGGGTACCCTCTGCCGCACCTATCCCGGCCTTTAATGTATATATATATATATATATATATATATATATATATATATATATATATTTATATATATAATTTTGTTGAAGTTTTACGATTATTAGTCACAATTGTGTGGCTGACCAGTGAATTGACGTTTCACTTGCAATGGTGTTGCGATTCAAACGATTATGGGCCGTTTGGTAGGAGAGAAAAGTGGGAGGAATGAAAATGGAGGAAATGACTTGTTTGGTATATGAAGGAAAAGTTGAGGGAAGAAAAAGTGGAGGGATTGTTTTTCCTTCCTAATCTAAAAAATCCAATCCCTGCAAAAGATGGGAGGAAAAGTGAAGACTTAATAATTTACAATATACACTATAGTAATTATATTATTTAAAATTTATTTAATGAAGTCAAATGGTAAATAAATATTTTTAGTTGAAGATATAATTGGTAAAGTCCATATTTTTTATTTTCTTTCTTTCTTTCTTTCTTTCTTTCTTTCTTTCCTTCTACTTTTCTTTTCATATCAAACAAAGGAAAGTGCATCACTTCCATTTTCCATCCATCATACCAAACACAAAGGAAGAAAAATGTCTTTTCTTTCCATATGAATGGAAAGTATATAAGTACTCTTTTTTCTTTCTTTCTACCAAATGGAGCCTTAGAGGATATATTTTGACCACTATTTGGTTGTATATATAGTTTTTTTCTCGGGTAAATGAGATATGGATACATATTATAGGTGTTCGTAGAATCAGACCAAGGTTGGTTGGAGTGGACTATTGCTCTTGGAGTGTCATGAGAATGTAGAATATGTAGGAGAGTTTTTTTGGCAGTTGTAAGGATGGTGGTAACTCATCGGGCTACATGTTGGGTTCAAGTTGGTTTGATTTAAGAAAGCGAGGTGGAGGAGCGAGAAACTCTTGAATAGGGAATGGATGTTGTTTAGTGGGAAGTTACAAACAATGCCGGTTGATAGCTACCACTGTTGCTGCTGCTCGAGGAATTTGAGAGGGAGGGTGATAATTTATTTATCTCGGGAATCATATTTGGATGTCATAACTCCTAGGTATTTATCTGGGACCCAGTAAAAGAACACACAATGGTGAAACACTTTGAATTTGCTCGATATAAACCTGTGTACCAATTAAATGACAGATGGAGAAAGAATCATGTAATCACCTTTTTTACACTAAGGGTGTGTTTGGTACGCGATTTTTTTTTTCCGGGTAAATTTAGGTAGGCATGTCAATGGATAGTCGAATATTCGAATCCGATTCGATTTTGTATCCGAACTTTCGGATATTATTCGAAATTTCAGATATCGGATTCGGATATCCGAGTATTTTTCGAATATTATCTTTTTTCGGATACAAATTCTGATATTAAGATATTCAAATCCGTTAATATCCGATCCGATTTTAAATTGCAAATTTCGAACATCAGATTCGAATATCTGAAATTATATATATATTATAACTCTATATTATAATATAATGTATATACAATATACAATAATAATACATATTAATTATAATTTACAAAAAAAATGAAGGGTCGTCCCGCCCGTTGCTTTAGGTGGGTGAGGGACGACATTTTAAACAATCTTTACTACTCTCCAGCTCCACTTTATATTAAGTAAATTTATTACTCTCCAATTTCCAACTCCATTCTCTTCTCCAAATGTGCTCGTGCAACGACCATTCAGTTCCTCGAGATTGACCGCAACCTACCAAACTCGTCTTCCAATATCACCAATAAATGCACAATCCTCTTCTCCTTGCATGATACTCACATTTCGACACTACTCTTCACTATACAACATACAAACAATTAAACATGTCCTCTTCAATACTCTCCATGGCTATCATTCTTATCCTCATCATGTTCCCCTTCTCCTCAGCATGCAACCAAGATCTCCTCAGCATGCAGATCTGGTGTAGAGTTTCTCGTGACTCTTCCCTGAGCCTATTTTTATGAGAGAAGAAGACCACTTTGGTTTCATGCTGTTATGGTTCTTGAGGAGTTTCCTTACCGATTTGAAAGTCTTGAGCGGAGGCAATGTTTCATGCCTGTGATCGTGAATGGAGCAGTATGTATAAGTGCAGACCTTCACAGCTGAAGCTTCTCCGGGCACATTATGTTTTGGTTATGAAGTCTGAAGCCTTTGCAAAAAAATTCAGAGCCGATGAACAGGTAACGGCTTGTGGGCCTCAAGCAGTTTGACATTTCATCTGAGGCTCTGATTATAGAAAGTTTCAAGGGTGGAGAAAGCGTCTTGAGTTGCACATAACTGCATTCTGCGTGAATCACTGTGGTTTTCTGTATCATAGACCTTGATGGACCGTTGACGCTTTAGTTTGATTTGAAGCCCAAGGCTGTTTTGTAGTTTTGCTTAAGCCATGAAAGATAGCAATAGGATGGTGTAGAATATATATAAGAGTATTTTCTTACTTTCTTGTGGTTATCCATATCAGTGTTTCTTGAATTGTATTATTGTGTCGAGAATAAAGGAAGGATGACTTGTTAAGGATTGTAAAGATTATCATAGTTTATCAAATTTTTAATATTTGGATTTCGTATATTCGGATAAAAACTAAAATTTTAATATTTCGGATTTCGAATTTTCGGATAATAACAAGAGACTTGATAAATTTGAATTTCTTTTAGCTTCTCGGATCGAATCGGATTTTATCGATATCCGTTAAACTAGACAGATATAAATTCGAAGTGCTACGAAATATTCGTTCAGATAATGGATTGAATTCGAATATTACCAAAAAAAACCGGATACGAATATTGCACTATCCGTACCGATATGCATCCGTTGACACCTGAGGGTGAGAAACCTATTATCATGTTGGTCTGGAATATAAAATTTATTTTCGGAAATTTTGAATGCAAGACAATATTCCCATGAATCATGGGAAACACATTCCCGAAAAAAAATGCTCGTATATTAATTTTTTATGGGAATAAATCTTGTGTAGCTCAAGTTCGGGTCGCTCGGTCTCCTGATTCAAGCCGGGTATATTAATTTTTAAAAACAAATTTAATTTTTCTGTTTTAGAAAAATTCCTTTTTTCTATACTTTTCTTTATTTTCTCATTTTCTCGCTTAACATCGCCTCGCCTACCGCTTTGCGCTAGAAAAAAATGCCAAACTTTAAAAAAACGAAAAAAATATGCTTGACCATGGTATTTTGATGACTTTGTATTTTGATTATAGTATTTATATTGTGTCTTTGCTTGATTGATAATTGGTATTGTTATTCATGCATATACTAATAGGATTGTATGAAAAATATATTAAAATTTATGTGTATATAGAGTATTTTACATGCAAGTAGGTAAAAATGGATGAACCGCTAACTAAGCGCTTAGGCGACGCTTAAGCGCGCTTAAGCGAGGCGCCAACTTCATCGTCTCGTCTCGCATCGCCTCATGCTTAATATAACATAGTCAGCATCATGCCTCAACATGGACAGTTAAAAAGGTATGAGACAGCTGGCCCCTCCTCCAAAACGGAGATGCTCAAACTCTGCACACTAAAACTGGCTCGGCCATAAGTATTTGCACAGAGCATCATTCTGCCTCACCAAATCCTGATCACGCCTTGCCATCCATATTCTTGGAACTGAGCTAATGCAACAACTTCTATCATATTGCTGAAGTATGAGACTACAAAGTAATGGCCTAGTACAATTTAATAGAGAGTTTACTCAAATTTGGAAATTGAACATTATATGGAGGAAGGCATGTAGTGCCCTGTTCCTCCTATTCGGGGAACACGGTTAAGAAATACTTGGTATCGTTCGATCGGGACAGATTGAATCAAGATTATTTCTTGTTATGGATTGGTTTTTTCGGAACCAGATCCCACATTCAGCGGATCGTGCCTCAAGGAAGGACTCAGCGGCAGAGTCGAGAGGGACCTTTCTGTTGCGCTTGTTTCTTTGCCCGTTTTTTAATGCCGTTTGGTTGCTTTCTTGTTGGTTTTGTGACTTGCGTTTTCTTGAACGGTTTCGATAGATTTTATTGTCTTCGTTCTTTGAATTTCGTATTTTGTATCGAACTCTTGGAGACCAGGCAGGAGATATTGATCATTTCTTGGTGCGTGCAGATGATTGTGTAGGCTCGCAGGCGGAGTCTTGAAGATCTCCCCTTTCTTTCTCCCGATTCACCAACTTGTGAGTGGCTTTACTTCCGATTAGCGCCCTTCTTCCAAGTCTTCCTTCTTAATAATCTGACTCGTTTGTGCGTTCCGGTCAACGATACCATAATAACAAAAAATCGAGTTAAAGACAAAAAGAAGTAGACTTGAAATACTTAATGCTTGTCACATGCACAAATTTACCGTACGATCACCTTGTTGCGTGCTTGTCTGTTATGCATATGCTCAATTTTGTTTCAGTTGTAGCAATAACTTATTTATCTATAACTGTTTAATGAGTAGTGCAAATTAAAATGTGATCATTGAGCAAGGTAGCCTATACTATGGAATATGCATGAAGTTCATTTCCTTATATTGCCTTGAAGTGCTTCATTTGATAACTTAGTTCGTAGATGATGCATGGTCATGGACAACTTGTGTACAAGGGTAGAGTTTTACGAACGGTCGCCGGGGCACTGGGACCGTTTCGGCCTAGGTAGAACATTTGCTAGCTAAAGTCCTAGCACGGGATGAATCGGGACGCCCGCTAAGGGCTAGCTACCCGAGGCGGAAAGACAGCCGACCATCCCTAGTCTGACCAGTGACATGCTATGCATATTTAAACTGTGCAAACTAATTATGTCTTCGTGGCAGGGAAGGTCATGGTAAGTTTTGTACATGTGGTTTAGATGGTGCATGTAAAAGTCACAAAACGGTGGCATATTTTGTTATGTCATTTCATGCTATCACATGTACAAAAAATGAACTAAGGCAAGATAGAAATATCACATAATAATAATGTTGCATGTTCACATGACTACGATGTCGATTTGGTATGTTCGGTTAGCTCGCCCTCACCGGTACTTTTCGAAGTACGAACCCTCGTTGCACCAGGTTTTTCGAGCCAAGGCGACGCGGCGAGGAGCTGAAGCTTTCTCCCCAATCTTTCACTGATCTGACGCGTTCGTGTTGTGACTTTTGGAGCACAAGTACATAATCTCAAGGAGCTCGCACATTCCTTTTGAAGCTCCTAGGCGATGGTGCTAAGACGCACCCAAGGTGGTTTGCTCTTTTGAAATATTAGTAAGGGATGTAATGTATGGAATCTCATTTTGCGTCTATGTTGTAAGCCCGTGCGACATCATTTTTAGTTTTGAGTCGAGAGTCTGTAACAAGATGTTCATTATCAATAAAGAGAACTTTTCTACATTCCAATGTGTGATATCTCATTTGCGTAATCTGTTGCATATGTTTCTAAAGTATATCATTATGTCTAGGCCTTATGCGCACACGCCTTTCGCGCCCACGACATCACGTCCGGGGGACGATTATCGATTTAGCGAAAAATCGGGACGTGACATCTTTGTATCAGAGCATGGCTTCAGATCCTTTGACCTTCATGTCAGAAGAGTTTTCTTGAAATGACCATGTCCTTCCTAGTTGAACTTTTGAATTCGCTTAGCCAAAATGAGATGCGTTCCATACAGTGAGTCCATAATATGTTTTGAGACTAATGTAAGTTACTTTTCTTTCAAGGAATGACCTCAGAGCCGGATGCACAAGCGCGGGTAGTAGCGCAGGTGCAAGGGAGCAGTTCCAACACTTCGGGCAGCTCAGGAAGTCAAGCAGCTGCGCCCTCTGTTGATCCGTTCGAGCAGATGATGCGTTTGATGGAAACGCAAAAGAGGCATGCAGAATTACGTCAAAACCAATTCGAGTCCCGGATTGAGGCTCAATTTCATGCGCAGCGGACTCAGGCCGAGGCACAACAGAAGAAAATGAATACCCTGCAAACGATTGTGACAACGCTCGTCGCCAACAACTATTCTGCATCATCGGCTGCCGCGACAGTGCCAATTGTAGCCGAGACTGCGGGACTTCAGGGCTCTCAGGAACCTCCGCCCTCAGACGAGAAGGGTTCCATCCTGCAAATATCAGAGTTTAAGAAGATGTGTCATGCTACCTTCAAAGGGACTGAGGACCCTTCCGTGGCGTTAGATTGGCTGGTTGAGCTACATGACCACTTTGAAGTGCTTCGCATGGATGAGACGAAGAGAGTTGCTTGCGCTCAGCTCCTGCTTCGTTTAAATGCACATGATTGGTGGGATGTGCACAAACAAGCTATCTTGAGTGAAGATGACAAGACGACTATCTCTTGGCCCGTGTTCCGTAAAGCCTTCGAAGAGGAGTACCTTCTACTAGCCGTCCGTCGCGAGAAGGAAGACGAATTTACACATCTTCAACAAGGAGATATGACAGTGCGACAGTACGCTACATAATTCAACATGCTTGCAAAATTTGCCAAGTTTCATCTCTGTGACGCCGAAAGTCGAGCTCGAAGATTTGAAAGAGGACTGCGACCTTCTATTCGTGCCCACGTCGTCGTCCCTTAGTACCGTACCATGCGAGTCTCTAGACCACGTCCTCTCCCTAGAGCCGCAGTACCCCCCTGTTCGCACTGGCGCTGTGCAAAATTTCCATCACAAGCGCCCTAGCAACAAGGGAGGTAACAACGTGCCAAAGCGTCATAACAACGACGGTTATTAGGGTGTAAACCCGGGGAGGAACAATGGGCTCCACTATGACAAGTGCAATCATGGCGGACACCTCGCTAAAGACTGTCGTATACCAAATGGAGGATGCTTCCGATGTGGTCGCCCTGGCCACATGCAGCGGGATTGTCGGAAGGGAGGACCAAATCAACAACGACGACCATATCGTCCGCCTCAGGATCAGGGTCAAGCACCTCGAGCGAACCAGACGACACCGCAGAACGCTCAAGGCTGGGTCTATGCTCTAACTCGGGTCGCATCAAACACGGTGGTGTCAGGTGTATTACTTTTCAATAATGTACTTGCTTGAGTATTATTTGATTCTGGTGCCACATAGTTTTATTGCGGCGGATTTTGCCGTCGAGAACACATTTTCTATGACACCGCTAGGCCTAAACCTTAGCGTCAGTACTCCATCAGATGTGGATTTGCCAGTTCGCTTAGTTTTTCGTGAAGGTAACATTTGCATCGAAGGAAGGAAATTATCTCTTGATGCGATAGTTTTAGACATCAGGGACTACGACATCATTCTGAGGATTGATTGGCTCGGTGCTTGCTCGGCTACCATTGATTGTGCGGAAAAGAAAGTCGTGTTTCATCTACCTGGCAAGATCGAATTTTGCTATGCGTGCAGTCCACCATCGAGAGCGTCGAATGCCTGCATGGTGATCTCTGCAATGTCTGCTTGGCGGATAATACATTCCGGCTGTGAAGGGTACTTGGCGTCCGTTCGAGACACTCAGCGAGATTGCGCAAATGTAGAGTCTACTTCCGTTGTGGCGGATTTTTCTGATGTGTTTTAAGTTGTCCGGCTTGCCGTCCGACCGGGAGATAGAGTTCACTATTGATACATTTCCAGAGACTCGACCGATTTCCAAAGCTTCGTATCGATTGGCCCCGACAGAACTAAAAGAGTTAAATGTCCAGTTACAAGAATTGTTAGATCATGGGTATATTCGTCCGAGCGTGTCTCTGTGGAGCACACTTGTATTGTTTGTGAAGAAAAATGATGGCTCGATGCGGCTCTGCATCGACTATCATGAATTGAATAAGACCACTGTTCGAAACAAGTACACACTTCCCAGGACCGATGACCTCTTTGATCAACTACAAGGTGCGACGGTATTTTTAAAAATTGATCTTCTCTCGGGTTATCATCAGCTCAAGATCAAGTCGGACGACGTACCGAAGTCAGCCTTTCGCACTCGCTACGGCCACTATGAGTTTTTGGTAATGCCATTCGGACTGACCAATGCCCCTGCCGCCTTTATGGACTTAATGAATCGTGTATTCGGCCATATCTCGACAAGTTTGTAGTAGTGTTCATTGATGATATCTTGGTGTACTCGAAGAATATGGAGGTACATGCAGAGCACTTGTGGACCGTGCTACAGACTCTTCGGGACAACAAGCTATACGCAAAACTGAGTAGGTGCGAGTTCTGGCTGAGCAGTGTATCTTACCTCGGGCACATTATTTCTGCGGGAGATATTTCAGTCGATCCAAAGAAAGTTGAAGCCATCGTCGAGTGGAAGCATCCTGGACCCGTTAGTAATATTTGAAGCTTCCTCGGGCTAGCATGCTACTACAAGCGTTTCGTGAAAGACTTTTCCAAGTTAGCATCATCTCTGACTCGCCTCACACAGAAGGGAGTCGTATTCGAGTGGTCCGCTGACTGCGAAGCCTCGTTTGAAGAGTTAAAGCAACGCCTCACCTCAACTCTACTACTTGCACTACCAGACGAGACCTCGGGATTCCAAATATTCAGTGACGCGTTAGGGCAGGGCTTGGAGTGTGTACTCATGCAGCAGGATAGGGTGATAGCCTACGCATCCAGACAACTGAAAAAGCACGAGAAAAATTATTCTACGCATAACCTGGAACTAGCGGCAATTGTGTTCGCGTTAAAATTGTGGCGACACTTTTTCTATGGAGTGGCTTGCCGAATTTACATTGATCACAAAAGCTTGAAGTACCTATTCACCCAAACGGATCTTAACCTACGACAACGACGTTGGCTAGAATTGATTAAAGACTATGACTTGACGATCGACTACATACCTGGCAAAGGAAATGTTGTAGCGGATGCGTTGAGTCGAGTGTTTGCGGGATCCCTGTCTGTTGATCGCAGGTTACAAAGAGACTTTGAGGAAATGGGCATTGAACTCCAAATTCGATATTGCGGCACGCGAGTTGCTCAGATGCGTTTTGTACCCAAATTGTTAGAGAGAGTCACATCTACTCAGAGGGATGACCCATTCCTAAGGAAAATGTGCGAGCAGATTCTAGCGGGGAAGCCGAAGGACTTTGCAGTAGATGAGAATGGAGTGTTGCGAGTGAAGGGAAGGCTATGCGTCCCCAACGACGCAGAACTCAGAAAGAAGATCCTTGCGGAAGCTCACTATGCAGCCTACACAGTCCATCCCGGGAGCACGAAGATGTATAAAGACCTTCGCACTGTTTTCTGGTGACACGACATGAAGAGAGATGTAGCGCACTTCATGTCGCAATGCATAACCTGTTAGAGGGTGAAAGCAGAACATCAGAGACCGAGCGGAGAGATGCAGAATCTTGCTATTCCGGAATGGAAATGGGAGCACATAAGCATGGACTTTATTGTTGGCTTGCCAAAGACGCAACGGGGGAACGATGCAGTCTGGGTCATTGTCGACCGGTTAACCAAGTCAGCGCACTTCATTGCCATTAAAGTTACTTGGAGCATCGATCGCCTCGCTCAGACCTACCTTAATGAGATAGTTCGGCTGCACGGAGTGCCGGTTTCTATAGTGTCGGATCGGGACAGACGATTCCTATCACGTTTCTGGGAGAGCCTTCAGTCAGTGATGGGGACCAAGTTGAAGTTCAACTCTGCCTACCATCCTCAAATCGATGGCCAAACAGAGCGGGTGAATCAGGTACTCAAAGACATGCTGCGTCTCTGTGCAATCGATTCAAAGTCAAGTTGGGACGTCCATTTACCGTTGGCCGAATTTGCATACAACAACAGTTATCAGTCCAGCATCCAAATGGCTCTGTACGAGACTTTGTATGGACGGAAGTGTATGTCACCTATCTGCTGGGATGAAGTTGGGTTGGGGAGCATCAAATCCTTGGACCGGAACTAGTTGAACAAACAGTCCAAATTGTTCGATTGATCCGAGAGCGACTAAAAGTAGCACAAAGCCGGTAGAAGAGTTATGCCGACATTCATCGTCGACCCCTTGAGTTCTTCGAAGGTGACTATGTGTTTTTGAAGGTCTCGTCCATGCGAGGAGTTATGAGATTTGGAGTAAAGGAGAAGTTAAGTCAGAGATTCGTTGACCCGTTCGAAGTCCTCTAGCGAGTTACTCCAGTTGCCTATCAAATTGCATTGCCACCAGTCCTGTCAGACGTGCATGATATTTTCCATGTGTCACAGCTTAGGAAGTACGTGCACGACCCGAACCACGTGGTAGATTTTGGTCAGTTGGATCTGCAGGCCGACTTGTCGTACGTCGAAGAGCCCGTTCAGATCTTAGATCGGAAAGAGAAGCAGTTACAGAACCGTGCAGTCTCGTTTGTGCGCGTTCTTTGGCGGAACCACGCGGTCGAGGAGTCGACCTGGGAACTCGAATCAGACATGAAGGAAAATTTTTCCTCATTATTTTCTTAGGGGTATGTTCTATTCCTAAGTTTCGAGGACGATATTTTTTATTAGTTGGTTAAGATGTAGTGCCCCGTTCCCCTATTCGGGGAGCGCGGCTAAGAAATACTTAGTATCGTTCGATCGGGACAGATTGAATCAAGATCATTTCCTCGTTATGGATTGGTTTATTCGGAATCAGGTCCCACATTCAGCGGATCGTGCCTCAAGGAAGGACTCGGCGGCAGAGTCGAGAGGGGCATTTCCGTTGCGCTGGTTTTCTTGCCCGTTTTCGAATGCCGCTTGGTTGCTTTCTTGTTGGTTTTGTAAATTGCGTTTTCTTGAACGGTTTCGATGGATTTTATTGTCTTCGTTCTTTGAATTTCGCATTTCGTATCGAACTTTTGGAGACCGAGACAGGAGATATTGATCATCTGTTGGTGCGTGTAGGTGATCGTGTAGGCGATGCGCAAGCGGAGTCTTGAAGATCTCCTCTTTCTCTCTCCCGATTCACCAACTTGTGAGTGACTTTACTTCCGATTAGGGCCTTTCTTCCAAGTCATCCTTATTAATAATCTGACTCATTTGTGCGTTTCGGTCAACGATACCATAATAACAAAAAATTGAGTTAAAGGCAAAAAAAAGTAGACTTGAAATACTTAATGCTTGTCACATGCACAAATTTACCGTACGATCACCTTGTTGCGTGGTTGTCTGCTATGCATATGCTTAATTTTGTTTCAGTTGTAGCTAGAACTTATTTATCTATAACTGTTTAATGAGTAGTGCAAATTGAAATGTGATCATTGAACAAGGTAGCCTATACTATGGAATATGCATGAAGTTCATTTCCTTATATTGACTTGAAGTGCTTCATTTGATAACTTAGTTCGTAGATTATGCATGGTCAAGGACAACTTGTGCACAAGGGTAGAGTTCTACGAACGGTCGTCGGGGCACTAGGACCGCTTCGGCTTGGGTAGAACATTTGCTAGCTGAAGTCCTAGCACAGGATGAATCGGGACGTCCGCTAAGGGCTAGCTACCCGAGGCGGAAAGACAGCCGACCATCCCTAGTCCGACCAGTGACATGCTATGTATATTTAAACTGTGCAAACTAATTATGTCTTCGTGACAGGGAAGGTAATGGTAAGTTTTGTACATGTCGTTCAGATGGTGTAGGTAAAAGTCACCAAACGGTGGGACATTTGTTATGTCATTTCATGCTATCGCATGTACAAAAATTGAACTAAGGCTAGATAGAAAGATCACATAATAATAATGTTGCATGTTCACATGAATACGATGTCGATTTGGTATGTTGGGTTAACTCGCCCTCACCGATACTTTTCGAAGTACTGATCCTCGTTGCAGCAGGTTCCCCGAGCCAAGACGACGCGGCGAGGAGCTGAAGCTTTTCCCCCAACCTTTCACTGATCTGACGCGTTCGTGTTTGTGACTTTTGGAGCACAAGTACATAATCTCAAGGAGCTCGCATATACCCTTTTGAAGCTCCTAGGCAATGGTGCTAACACGCACCCAATGTGGTTTGCTGTTTTGAAATATTAGTAAGTGATGTAATGTATGGAATCTCATTTTGCGTCCATGATGTAAGCCTGTGTGGCATCCTTTTTAGTTTTGAGTCAAGAGTCTGTAACCAGATGTTCATTATCAATAAAGAGAAATTTTCTACATTCTAATGTGTGATATCTCATTTGCGTACTCTGTTGCGTATGTTTCTAAAGTATATCATTATGCCTAGGCCTTGTGCGCGCGCGCCTTACGCGCGCACGACATCACGCCCGGGGGACGATTATCGATTTAGTGAAAAACAGGACGTGAGAAGGCACATTGGAATTTTTTGATATGAAATGGGTGCATGTCTAGCAATTTTGTGAGATGCTCTCCAGATATTAACTAAGAATCAAGTTTCTGGCTTGATATATTCATCAATGGCTAGACTTTCAAGATTACACGTCATGGAAAAGATTAAAGTAGGATCCTTATAAATCTTTTTGTTCTATTATAATTGCTCTGTGGAGAACTATGATATGCATGACAATGATTAATATGAGAACAAAAAGGTGCTCCAAAACTAAATCAGATGGTATGATATAGTACATTAAGATTTGATAATATTTAAAGCATGAGAGCAGAGGAATGTGCTTCTGGGAGACATGACTAACAATTTGCTTTATAGACTCGACCCATTTTGTAAAGCAAAATGCAGTCCCCATGATTTTGAGCAAGAAGAATGACATTTCACAAAAGATATCATACACCTATTTACATGCACAATGAAGGGCATACGAATAACCCTACCCTCAAATGCTTTTACGTATAGCAGCATAAAAGAAAAGTTGTCATTTCAAAGTTTCAAACCAAATTCTCTTCACATACTTAACCTTCACTTTGTTGATGTACCCACTCATCTTTTTTTTTTTTTTTTCCTTTCTAAAATCTAACATCTGCCTTAGTGTCCCCACTGTTTGTAGCTTAAGATTACCTCGCCAAGGTGTGAGCTGAGTTGATGACAACCTAAAATTTCCACTGGATCAGATGTAGTCACACTAAATTTATTCTTCCTTATCTTGCAAAGTAAGAAAAGCTACAGAACAAAATGAATCAGATTGTCGTACCACTTGGCCATGTTGTGTCTGTTGCTTCAGCTTGGTTTTTTGTTACATATTCTTGATAATAGTTCATTATCCTTTAGGTATTTCCCTTGTATTTCCAGTTTACCACTCATGTGAACAAAATATTGCATATAATACCATGATTTCTCTCGTCAGTGGCATTAGAATGATAACAGATGTTATTATTCTCAGGATGGTTTCGTGTTGACAGTAGGTTTCTTTCATTGCATTAGTAAAACCAGTATCCGATTCAAAAATAGTATGATATTTATACTTTGCATGACTTTTATGTGTTTATAAAGCCCAAATAAGGATTTAATATTGTGGGGAATTCATTAACTTTGTCTTGGGAGGGAGATATTGTATTCATTCAATTTCTAACAGAGCTTACAAAATTCACCATATGAGCTTATAAAACGGATGTTCTTATGAAATCCATGAAACAAAATCTAGGTTTTTTCCCACTATGCTATCAATATTAAGCCAAATGGTTGAAGCAAGATTCATTTTGCATTTTATTAAGGGGTTTTCTTGCTTGTACCAAACCTCTTACGACTTCATTGAAGCAATCTTGTTCATCATCAAGGACCAATTGAAGGTATTTGTTTCCTGCAGGCACATGAATTTGCAGTGTTTGAAAGGTATAAATTGCTTCTTTCCTTGTATCCAAATGTGTCTCAAGTTGTGGAGAGTATGATGCTTTGCTAGTATTGTGACCTGTCACAAGAGTAACTTGTGAAGTGATGGTCTTCTGTAACTTCATGTAAAAACCATGGAACTTTTGACAAAAGTAAACATTAGAACAAGGATGATTATATATATATTGCAGTCACATTTGCTTCAGGGAATACATCATGTGTAATTCTTAACATGTATATAATTTGCATTTCATTATGTGTCGTAATTGCACTGCATATTCTTCATCCACTATAAGTGTCCCTGTCGCACCCTACTTGAATGGTTCAACTAAGTGATAGCAGTGGAAGTTCAGTTTGCATGAGTTAATTTTATTAAGAGCCAATGGGAGAGCCTACAATTGAAATAATATTCTTCATAATATGATGACAGTTTAAAGATATTATATTGTTTTCATCCTATCATGGTTGCCATGGTGAGCAACTTATATTATGTGAACATGGACTATGTGGACATTTGGCAAATGCTGTCATGAAAATATAACGAACAAATATGCAATCTTAGACTGAGTAGTGCTAATATGGGTTTCAAACATTCTCTTCTGGAATTCCTATGGTGGTTAACATTTAAGCATCAATATTAAGTCCACAATGGACACTATAGGTAAAGTTATTCACTAGGGCTGTTGCTAATTTTTGTTTGCTATGAGACAGTATATGCCTTACATTTTGAAGAAATTTGTCCTCAGAACTAGTAAATATTAGATTACACAGAGCCCAGAATATCAAAGAAGAAATTCTATGTTCTAGATTAATCAGTTTTACTTGAAACAACTTGTAGTATAATATATCTTCTCTATATAGTTAAGGAATGTTTACATATTAGAGGATCTATCAATATAGTTCAAGGTCATGCAGACAGGGCTATTTTATTTTTCGTGGTGTTATATGGAAGTTAATGCCAACAACTAGAGTCTACCCTAAGGTCCATTCTCATGTATCATTTCAGTGACCTTGCGGCATAATGATCACGTCATAGAACATGATAGTTTTACCTGCCATATCTTAACTATCTGATTGTAGCATGATACTTTTTTTGATGCCTATTGATTTCCATGTATCTCACTTCCCCTTATCTCTTTCTAGTTTAATTGTAATGAATCAAGGCAAGGAGTAGCATCTTTCTTGGAACCTGTGAAAACTTCTCAAACTTGCTGAGGAAACGTCTGGCCTTCATCAGCAGTTCTGATCTAGTAACTATTTTTGCGCATTTTAAACCAAATATTGTCATCCAGAAAGGAAAAAATATCAATCTTTATATGCATTTTTAGTGACTATCATCTCTGAGACGTGCAGAAAAGTAAATGATAAACTCATTTATCAGTATCGACATCTTCACTTGATTAGTTGATAGGCATCCCTTGAGCAATCAAAAGTTTCTCACGTAATTGGTTGATTCAACCATTGTATTTGGAAGCTTTTTTGGACTTGACCTTGTATGAATTTGGGAATCTTGAGCTGCAATCAAGAGCTTAGTTTTATTTATTACATTTGAGCCAAACTCAAACTCTTATGTTTCTTTTGTCTGTGACATGTTCCTTAGCCCTTCACATTGATATTACCCTGCACCTGAATAACCTTCAACCATTTTTAGGATACCATTTATGAGGCTATTCCTTTGTTGGTGGATGCACTTAAATCGTGAAGGAGAAAATATAGATAGGGAGAACTGATAGTAGATTTTATTTATAGAGAGGTTTTCTATTAGGACATTACCTACGACTCAATAGATTTTTCTTGTTTGGCTCTTGTAACCAGTGACATCAGGAACCTTCCCGCATCGAATAGTCTATCATAGTTGCCTAATTCGCCAACATCCCCCCCCCCAACGTCCCACGAATTGGGACGAACAACCCCGAACGGGGTGTGTTTGCGACCCGTTCGTCAACTTTAGCGACCCGGATTTTAATGGCTTTGGTTATGAACTTATGATATTTGGTTTAGTTACAAGAATAGTCTATGCTCTCCTTCACTTGGATTTTGATGGCTTTGGTTATGAACTTATGATATTTGGTGTATACTTCTATATAATTGTATATGGTACAAAAGACGACCTAGATAAAAACGAACAACGATCCCAAATAGCGTACCGAATAAGCCTACCCCCACCGCACCGCGTACCGGCTGAGGTACCGTACCGCGTACCCGTACCACGTACCAAAGCGACCCACGATCCTGGTAACATTCTATCCGTTCAAGTCACATAAAAAAGATTTGTAGCATGTATTGTGTTTTCACCCTTTGGAAGATCGATTCTACTAAACGAGTAAACAAAGTATTAAGATGCTAAAAAAAAAGAAGTTTTAGCACTCAATGAATAAGAAAATAATACAGATTTATAAATTTTAATACTTATACCCAGATAGCATCATACATAGACAATCTGACTCCGTCAGGGTTATAACCCTCAACCTTATTCTTAGAGTTATCACTCTTTAACACCTCAGTTATCTCTTGCATAAGGGAAACTCGGGAAAACTGGATAAAAAGGACGAAACCAGACAATGTTTTCTTTCTCAAAACAGCTCTCAGTAGCCGCTGGGAAGGTGAGTGGAACAACAAAAGTGAAGCAACAAATAAATTGGAGAAAGGAATTAATCTGGTTTAACCTTAAATAATCTAGGTCCAATGACTCATATCAAAACCAAGGTTTTAAGTATCGGACGAGCGACACTGAAACTGTCGAAACCACCCAAACTATCAACACCAGGCGATTCAAAACTATCGAAACTCCCGGAACTGCCAAAACTGACCAATACTTATAAGAAGGGTCTGTAACTGATACCAAAGCCGAGTTTTACACGAACTAGATCCAAGGGTCCAGATTACATTCCTCTATAATACAGTCATTTATCAATTTATCTCGCTCTTCCATTCTCCTTCTTGCTGGCTACCATTTTATTTAGTTCTTATATATATATATATATATATATATATATATATAATTGAAGGTGTTAAAAGTGATAATACTAAGAATGTGGTTGAGGTTTTCAACTCGGACGGTACATGATATCTATTTGCTTATGATGATATTGGGGATACGTGAGTATTAATATTTACAAGTCTGATTATTTTCCCTTAAATAATAGTACTTTTTATTAGCATTAGTATTTTGTTTTACTGTTTGATAGAATCAATAACTGGGGTTTTTTGTTGTTGTTGTTGTTGTTGTTGTTGGGTGGGGGGGGGGGGGGGGGGGGGGGGGGTGTGGGGGGGTACCAACATACTGAAAGTGGCAGGGTAGCATGACTCTGCACTTCTCTTTAAGTTCTGTCAGAGTTTGAGATATAGTAAGACTATCATAAATAAATTGCCTGTCAATAAGATTATTAAGATAATATGGAGGAATCAAGGAGTTATGTCTGTATCTCTGCTTTCTAACTATTGAACTGAAGTTTAGTTATTGCAGATTTTCATTGAACATTATATTCATTAATCTAGTGTTGAAGTGTCTTCACTATTGAATCTGTGGACTCATCTTGAGCACCTCAATCAGAGTGAACTTTTAAATGTAGAAGCATTATTTATTGCACTTTCCTCACCTAAAATAGTAAAGTATATGACAATATTGTCATTTTACCAGATGGAAATGATGGCACGTGAAATATTTTGCTACAAATCATTTGCTTTTTCTGAAGGTGGGCTTCTGCATTTGAGTGTGTTTGTTCTTCGGTTCTGTTATCCATTCAAATCAAATCCTACTGCTGCTTCCTGTACTAGATAATTGGTGCTGTAATATAGTTTTCATAGTTACGTTGGGAATTTGTTTAAGAAAATGTTCATATCATGAAAACTTGCTTCTGATATTATAGTGGTTGGTTTCTTGTACAGGTTCCGAATTTTTCCCACTTTTGTAATGTTGATATTGTTTTTTCTGTATCTAGAGATCGGTCTCTCAGTACCCAGGTGATGCTGAAGCCAGCCAATTGGGGAAATGCCTCTTGTTTATTTGTGGAAGAATTTTGTATTACTTTCCCCACCAATCTTGCTATTCATGTACGCAGGACTAATTTTGCTCTTCTGTGTTCAGATACATGCAAATTTTAAAAAGCCTTTAATTTTATCTTATTCTTAGATAAATGTGACAAATGTGACTAGCATTTGGATGCTCTCTTTCTGCTCAATATGCCTTTATTTGTACTTTACCTTTATTTATTACATGGATGCTCCCTTTCTGCTGTTTTCCTTTATGGAATCAGGATTGCCTTTTGATCATCTAGTGTGCACTAGGACAACTCATGAACCAAAACCTTTTGATAGACAACAAAAAGCATATATATGGTAATCACCAAAGGTGATAGTAGAGAGGGAAGACCCGTAAGCAACAATGTAGTAGAGAAGACTATAGCAGCATTTATGCAGATTGCCCTTGAACAGAAATGAGTTTCAATTGTGCCAAGAGTCAAAGATATGACCTTGCTTGAGTACAATAATCATCTTGGTTTCTGTTTCCGCAAGCATCTTTTTCTTTACTGTGTCCAACAGGCTACGCTAGAGAAAATTATTATATGATCAGAGCCCCTTCACACAGTCATTCAATTGATGTGCCTAGAAAGTTCTGTAGTTTTGAGTCTTAAAAATGCCACAAAGTTATGAAATGAAGTAACTCACATCATGAAGTAATTCATGGCATTACAGTATATCACCCCACTTTGTACTCCATCCTCCCACATGTATCCTTTTGCTTTCGATTGTGTATTTCTCTTATTTTCACAGTCCTTTTGTTCTGTTATGGCCTTAATCCTTCTCTCTCATCCTCTACCCTCTAGTGAGCACTATGCTTTGGCATCATTTTTGCTTTATAAAATATTAAGAACAAAGCAAGACGCATGTATGTGTACCTTTTATTTGTTATGCTAGCTAGGAGGAAGGAACTTTCAAGTCTAGGATAGTTGTGATAGATTCGTTCCTAGTATAACTGATAGGGGTGATGCCCTTAAAGGATGGTAGGAAAATATTCTTGTGGATGTTTTGCATTTAGCAGTTTATCGTGAAAAATAAAGAGTAGATATTATGTGCCCTGAAAGTCTCTCTAAGTCTACCTTATGAATGATGGAGCGAGTGTGAAGGGGTCCTACCCACGTTGCAACCCAGGGTGAAAGCAAATATGGCCTTTCAACCCAGTAGTGTATAATGTGGTGCATGTTCTGGAGAAAGGATAGATTGTCACGAACCCCCTTATGTTTGCTTTTGGTAATGGAAGTAAATTATTATGAGAACACGTGAATTGCACTCTGTATTTGATGTTGTATGGATTCTCCCTGAAATCCTGAGGATTAATTTTGTAATTAGGAATTTTTAAGGGCATCTTTGGGAGGATCTATGTATATCTTGCTGGATGATCAAGGTAATTCCGTCTTCTGAGACTAGGGTTTTGAAAGCTGCTGGTGAACTTGGGACAATCTCCTGTCTTGACTTTTTTTTTTCTTCTTCTTCTTCTTTTAGATTTCGAACCCAGATTAATACCATGTTTAGTAGACATAAACTTGCTGGGACTGTCATAGGTGATCAGTTAAGAGGCATTGGTGGTGTTTCAGTGAAGTGATTGTTTTTATTTTTAAAACTGACTGGTTTAGGAAAAATGGAAACTGGAAGTGTCAGAATTGGCTTAAGATTCTGCCACTCGATTCCATAAATTACATGATTCACAACTAAGAAGTCAATTCCATGCTAATCCACTCTATTATTCTACAATGTTGGTTAATATCTTGACTGCTCTAAATGACTGAAGAACTTGTTCCTGAGATTGAGACATTATTACTCTTCCATTTTCACTTCTGCTTCTCTCATCATGCCTCAATCACTCAGGTTGACTAGCATCTAGTTTAATACCGTCCATTTATATTTTGTTTAATTTGTTCTT
This sequence comes from Iris macrosiphon, assembly GCA_036927795.1. NCBI lineage: Eukaryota > Viridiplantae > Streptophyta > Magnoliopsida > Asparagales > Iridaceae > Iris > Iris macrosiphon. The sequence continues at coordinate 195,488,745 of JAYESA010000002.1, read as the reverse complement.
GATTGTAGCACCTCTTCCGATTTATTCTCTCTATTATGTGATCCCATGTGATGTGAAACAACGCCACAGTCACCAATTAAATTCCAGCAATGATGGTGTTGACTTTATTCAAATCCTCCCATATCTTTACTTCATTCAACTTTCATATTTCTTTCTAATTGTGTTTTATTTAAGCTATGCTTTATTATACCTTCGAGCCTAAATTCGAGGCGTTAAATAGGTGATTAACATAATCGAGTGATTAATTGTTGATGTTTTCCATATTCCAAGCCCTTAACAGCATTACTATATTTCATTCACCCCCGGGGATGTGTTGTGGACGACTGGTATAAACATGAAACTAGGAAAGGAAGGAGATCACACACACAAACCCCGTGTACGCCAAAGTTGACGTCATACTAATGTCAACGTTGACGATGGCTGGGGCCGAGATGACCATGACAAAGTAGGGGAAAAAATAGTGTTGGGGTTGGAGATGTCTTTCACACACAAAATGCGGAAGTAATGTCATGCAATCGAACTTCTGAAAGCTATGGATTGACAAGAGAGTAGCAATAACTTGCAATTGAGCTTTTGAAAACTATTGATTGACAAGTGAGTAAAACAGAAAACAAAAGAATTAACGATGTTCGGTAATGTGCCTACGTTCTCGGACAATTATAATTCTTTACTTTCTTTCTCCACTAAGAATAGTGGGATTACAAATTACAAACTCTCTCTTGGATTCACTCAAGTGGCTCACAAACACTCATACAAAAATATGGACACACTTTGGTGAAGAATCACTTGAGGTAAAAGCACCGTCCGGAAGAACACCGCAAGCAAGGAGCACCAAGAGCACCACCACTTCTAGCACCAAGATTACAAGGGAGGATTAACCAAACATCTCTCAAACCATCTCCTTATATAGCCATAAGGGAATGAACATTCTCCTCCAAGATTTGTTTCATCCAAGTTTCATTAAGCTTGGGAACTCCAAAAGTCATTAGACTTTCTCCAAGGTGAATGAACCTTGGGAACATCAAATCCTCTCTCCAATTAAGGAGGGACCACCCAACATTTTTTTCATTCCCGACTTAAGTGGAAGGTTTCGTCATACCAGCTGCACTTCTACAAAAGATATGCTTGTCTTTCGGTAAAGACTTAGTCATCATGTCTGAGCCGTTGTCATTGGTATGGATTTCTCGATATGAAGTTGTTTGGATTCCACCACGTTACGAATCCAATGATATCTCACGTCAATATGCTTTGACCTTGAGTGAAAACTCGAATTCTTGCTCAAATGGATAGCACTCTGGCTATCACAATAAAGAACATATGCTTGTTGTTCTTGACCCAACTCATGTAGGAATCTTTTCATCCATAATAGTTCCTTGCATGCTTCTGTATCTGCGATATATTCTGCTTCTGTAGTCGACAGAGCAACACACTTCTGTAACTTTGACTGCCAAGACACAGCTCCCCCTGAAAGAGTAACTAAATATCCTGAAGTAGATTTTCTGGAGTCAAAATCTCCAGCCATATCTGCATCTGTGTACCTAATCAACACAGACTTGTCATTTCCAAAGCACAATCTCATTTTGGAAGTATCTTTGAGGTATCTCAAAATCCACTTCACCGCTTTCCAATGTTCTTTACCCGGATTTGATAAGAATCTGCTGACGACACCAACTGCATGTGCCATGTCAGGTCTGGTGCACACCATCATGTACATAAGACTGCCAACAACTGAGATGTATGGCACCGATTCCATCTCTTCATTTTCTTTGTTGCTTGTAGGACACTGCCTTGAGCTGAGCAGAAAGTGATTAGCAAGTGGAGTAGCAACTGGTTTTGCCTTGTCCATGTTGAACTTCTTCAACACCTTCTCGATATAACGTTCTTGTGATAACCATAATTTTCCATTCCTTCGATCACGGGAGATATGCATACCGAGAATCTGCTTTGCTGGACCTAAGTCCTTCATTGCAAAGGACTTGTCGAGCTCTTGCTTTAATTTGCTGATATTGTCACTGTCATGTCCTAAGATCAACATATCATCAACATATAGAAGGAGTATAATCAGTTCACCATGAGAGTGCCTTTTGACAAACACACAATGGTCAGAAGTGGTCCTCTGGAATCCTTGCTCGGCCGTGAAGAGATTAAACTTCTTATACCATTGGCGGGGTGTCAGTTTCAGTCCATACAGGCTCTTCTTTAGTCGACAGACTAGATCTTCTTTCCCTTTGACTTTGAAACCCTCTGGCTGCTCCATGTAGATTTCTTCTTCAAGCTCTCCGTGAAGGAATGTAGTATTCACATCTAGCTGTTTAACTTCTAGATTTAGACTTGCAGCCAAGCTGAGCACTACTCTGATAGATGTCATTTTCACCACTGGTGAGAAAATTTCTTCATAGTCAACTCCTTGCTTCTGTCTAAAACTTTTCACAACTAGCCTCGCTTGTATCTTGGTTGTGACTTGTTTTTTCTGTCTTCAGCTTATACACCCATTTGTTCTTGAGTGCTCTTCTTCCTCTTGGTAATTTTACCAAATCATAAGTGTGGTTCTTCTATAAGGATTTCATCTCATCTTGCATGGCTTCCAGCCACTTTCCTTTTTTCTCGTGTGACACGGCTTTTTGATAGCATTTAGGCTAGCTATCCTGCATCTGTTTGCAATATATATTGTTGTGGACTGTAGAGGCTGTTAGGCTTCGATTGTCTGATTGATCTTCTCAGTTGAGGTTCTTCAGGAGCTTGCTCTTCTTGAATATTTTCAGGTACAATGTCATCATCATGATTGTCCTTGACGTGATCATGGATTCCAGCTTCATTGTTCTCGACCGCATCCCCCCTTTATACCCGGGGCGAGGAAATGGCTGTAGGTCGATTGGATATTCCCTGGAGCTATCAGCCTCTCTCCCTTCTGAATATCTTCAATAGTTTGATCTTCAAAGAAGACAACATCTCTGCTTCTGACAATCTTTTTATTGACAGGATCCCATAGTCTGTAGCCGAACTCTTCATCTCCGTAGCCCAGAAAAATGCATTCTTTTGATTTGTCATCAAGCTTGGACCTCTCGTCTTTGGGGATGTGCACGAACGCTCTACACCCAAACACCTTCAAGTAACTGTAGGACACATTTTTTCCTGTCCAGAACTTGTTCGGTACATCACCATTGAGTGGAGCTGATGAAGACAAGTTGATTAAGTAAACTGCTGTCATCAATGCTTCACCCCAGAAATCCTTCGGCAGCTTGGGGTGAGATAACATGGTTCTGATCCGCTTAACGATCGTTCTGTTCATCCTTTCCGCCAACCCGTTGTGCTGAGGGATCTTTGGAACATATCTTTCATGTCTGATTCCATTTTTCTTGTAATAGATTCTGAAGTCTCCCATGTACTCTCCACCATTGTCAGTACGGATGCACTTCAGAGTCGTACTAGTCTCACGTTCAACGCTGGCATGAAACTGCTTGAACATTTCAAAGACTTGATCTTTGGATTTGATTGCATATGCCCATACCTTCCTGGAGTGATCATCAATAAAGGTGATAAAGTATCTTGCACCGCCAAGAGTGTTAGTAGTCATAGGCCCACAAACATCAGAGTAAACAACATCCAGTACGTTGGGTTTTCTAGTTGCAGTCTTATAATGAAATAAAACTCTATGTTGTTTTCCAGCTAAACAAACAGTGCATGGTTCAAGAGGTGTACCTTTCGATTTCAGTTCGGTCAATACCTCTCTTTTGGCTAGAATTTGCAGTCTCTTCTTGAGTATATGACCCAATCACTTGTGCCATAACCCAATCGTTGATCATGATTGGTCGATTGCTGCATTAACATGCTTATTGTTGATCTTAGCATATGTCATATAGAGTGTGTTCTCCTTCTTTCCTCTAGCTAGCACTAGGGAGTCTTTGAAGAGTTTCCATTTGCCTCCACCAAACACATTGATGTAGCCTTCATCATCCAGCACGCCAGTGGATATCAAGTTGAGACGCATGTCTGGAACATGTCTCACATTCTTGAGAATCAAGGGGCAACCAATGTTGGTCTCAAGAGCTATTTCTCCTTTTTCCCACCATCTTGGAAGCTTTTTCATTTTTTATCCTCATGTTTTCGAAGTCTCCGCTTGTGTAGGATGTGAAGAATTCCTTTCTGGAAGTAACATGAAATGATGCGCCATACTGTACAATCCAGCATGAATCTTGAGAGATTAGATTAACAAGACCATCATCACAAATGATGATTATCTCATCGCCTTTTGAAGCAGTGGCGGTTGTGTCTTTGGCTCCATTCTTCTCATTTGATTCATTTCTTTTCTATCTTTTTAATTTTCTGCATTCTCTTTTCATATGACCCTTAAGGCCATAATGAAAGCATTCTATCTCCTTTCTTGGTTTGGAAGTGCCTCTGGAATGATCTTTGGACCTGCCTTTGGAGTGGTCACGGTTGTGGGATTTTCTTTGATGAGTTCTTCCACGATTCTCAAAAACAAGGACATCTGACTCGGTTGATATGCCTTGTTCTTTCTGCCTCGTTTCTTCATTCAATAAACTGTCATTCACTAAGGTTGATGTAAGGACGCCTTGAGGAGCGGAGTTGCTTAAGAAAATCACAAGTGTTCCAATTATCCGGCAACGAGCTGAGTAGAAAAAGTGCCAATAGCTCATCTTCCAGCACCAGCTTCATGGTTGAGAGTTGATTTACCAGCTCTTGGAAATCACTCAAGTGTTCAGAAACACTTCGACCATCTCTGTATTTCAGGTTCACCAAACGTCGAATGAGTGACGCTTTGTTTTGAGGAGTCTCTCGCTCGTACATCGATGCCAATTTCATCAACATTTGATGAACATCGGTTTCTCTGGAAACATGGTGAAAGACGCTTTGGTCGATCCATGGACGAATCTCTCCAATAGCTTTACGATTTAGAATGGTCAAATCTTTGTCAGATTTGTCTTCTGGCTTCTGTCCATTGCAGAGTAACACTTCATACAGATCCTTGCAATAGAGGATATCTTTCATCCGCGGCCTCCATAAGGAATAGTTTAAAGGTGTGAGCTTGATCATGGTTGAGGAGGTAGAAGACGAATTCGCCATCACGATCAACAAGTTTGTGTGGCTCTGATACCACTTTGTTGGGGATGAAGATGTCTTTCACACACAAAGTGCGGAAGCAATATCTTGCAATCGAGCTTCTGAAAGCTATGGATTGACAAGAGAGTAGCAATAACTTACAATCGAGCTTCTGAAAGCTATGGATTGACAAGAGAGTAGCAATAACTTGCAATCGGGCTTCTGAAAGTTATGGATTGACAAGTGAGTAAAACATAACATAAAAGAATTAACGAGGTTCGGTAATGTGCCTACGTCCTCGGACAATTATAATTCTTTACTTTCTTTCTCCACTAAGAATAGTGGGATTATAAATTACAAACTCTCTTGGATATACTCAAGAGGCTCACAAACATTCATACAAAAGTATGGACACACTTTGGTGAAGAAACACTCGAGGTAGAAGCACCGCTCGGAAAAATACCGCAAGCAAGGAGCACCAAGAGCACCACCACTTCTAGCATCAAGATTACAAGGGATGATTAACCAAACATCTCCCAAACCGTCTCCTTATGTAGCCATAAGGGAATGAACCTTCTTCTCCAAGATTCGTTTCATCCAAGGTTCATTAAGTTTGGGAACTCCAAAAGTCATTAGAATTTCTCCAAGGTGAATGAATCTTGGGAACATCAAACCCTCTCTCCTATTAAGGAGGGATCACCCAACAAATAGTTGTTGATATTTTACAGTATTGTCGTCACTAAAATTATCTTTTAATCACTCTCAGTTTGTTCTTACTTGTCTATAGGCTATATTGTAGATGATTAAAAGTAACCTTTTTGGCTAAAGAACTCGTCCTTTCATTTTTTATTCTAGATCTCGGTATAAATATATTTGAATACTTTGATTGTTTAAGTACTACTTAAATTATATTAAAAATTATATTAAGATTATTATTATGTAAACATTTATCCTTTTTGATATATTTATTATTATTTGTTATTGAATAACGGATTAAATTCTAATTTGAGTACTTTTTTCTCCAAGTTTGTTCCCATCTACTATATTTTCTATCTGAGTTATCGATGGTGTACTGTTTTCTGTGTAGCCAATAATCATGGTTTTTTGTCAACGTTGAATTGGGTGAAAACTGTTGCATTCCGAAATTTCTTAAAGGCATCCACATGATAAGACTTATCATTGCTTGTGAAGTTAGTTTCTCCTACGCATAATTTCATGGGTTTTTGTCAACCTACGCATAATTTCATTGCTTGTGAAGTTAGTTTCTCCTCGGACCTGTTTGGTTAACGATAAATTGAAAATTTGATTTTTGAATTTACACTTTCAAGAATAAAAGTTGTATAAAATTTTATACATTTTTTTTGTACTTTTCAAATTTCAGAAATTATTCTAGGTAAGAAAGTAAAACAATAGAAGAGTACGATAGTGTACTACAAATTTGAAAATACTAATTAATAATTTAACTTATTTAGCAAATTAACATAATTCTTAGGTATTAATTATTAATAAGAAAATTATTAAATTAAATAATTATTAATTATTAAGAACCAATTGATTATTATAAATATTAATTAATATTTTATTTGCCAATTAATTATCCTAATTATTTATTAATATATTAATAGTAAATACGTGTTCTTTATCTAATTAATTTTATAAATAATTATTAATATCATATTTTTGACTAATTTTTAATTAATATTAAATATTTACTTCAACTTAATTAGCGAATAGTAATTAGGGATTATTGATAACCCAATATTTAATCAAGCATCTAATTTACTAAGTCACTACTAACAATAACTAATTATATACATAACTATTAATTAATTAAAATTATTTTAAACAAGAAAATTTTACTTTCTAACCTACGTTCTTTTTTTTTTTTTTTAGAGGATGTAATTATTAAAAAGTGGACGTCATAAGGAGGATAGGATTTTGCAAGCAATAATTATGGAAGAGTTTTTGTCCCAAATTCAAGCTCAACCAAACACCAGATTCCAGAGATGAACTCTAAATCCATGGAAACTCCACTTTTTCGATTTACCAAGGTCGATGACATTTGAAGTTGTGTTGTGATGAGGCAAATTTGTTTCGTTTGCAGTTGGTCTCGCTTTACTTGCATCATTTAATCTTTGCAATATTACATCGAGTATAGCAATAGGCAGATTGGTTGTCGACTAATGCAAGTTCTACACAGTTATATGGAATAGGTGAAAGTATTTTTTCTTGGTCAAAGTATTAAAAGTATTAAACCTATTTTATTGGATAACTGAGTTTTGTGAGTGATGAATTCAAATCTATACACCAAGTGAGTGAGTGCGTAATTTAATATGCCTTTTTGATGTGCACTTAGAATTTTGCGTCCCCGGTCTCGGGCAAAGGGTAAAACGATAATTTTTTAACTCGTTTTTATTTTTTTATTTGAGTTATGCTTATTGGTTTTGTGTTGCCACGAGCAGTCTCGTGTCACGATTATCTTCGAATCCTTCCAAATGATTGGGGTTAAAAAATACTTTTTCTGTTTTTTCGTCTTCTTGAGCAAACCAGATAACCACAAAATTCGTTTTCCACTTTTCTTCTCAATCGGATAAGGGTTTGTTGATTGGCCATTCAATTCGCGACCGAGAACACGGTGACGTAGGTCATGACTGAATTTCTTATATCTCGGGAGTATATTATCATCTTCTATGATGTTCGTGTTTCGTGGGAACATAGTCTATTCTAAGGACAACGGTTTGTAAAGTGTCTCGAATCTTTTTTACTCACTTTTCTTTATGTTTAGTTTATGCAAATTCTTTATGCAATTATGGCAATATAGTACAACATTTAGTACTATCGTGTCAACGCAAACTCCTCCAGCTATTGAAATTAATCAATACATTGCAACACTACTTCTTAGTGGTACAGTTGTGGAGCTCCAACTGAAGCCAATTAGTTTTGATCAACCACACCTGTCTGTCATTCATTATTTAGGATTGCTTAATTGTATGCTCTTGTATTTTTTTTATTTTTTTGTCCTTTCTATCGGTTTAGAAACTAAGTTTCTAATAAAAGATTCGAACCGTGTCCATTTTCACTGAAGCCTTCCATCGTAACCATCGGGTCACGACCCCACGGACATAGTATGCTCTTGTAGTTAAACAGCAGTTTAAACTTGATCAGCATCTGTTATTCCAAGTTTGAACTTTGAACGGTTGTGGTCAATGGTCACTAAGCCGAGCGCTCAGCTCATTTTGTAGTTTGATCATGGGTTGTCGATACTCTATATATGATCTGCGCGCATAAAAAAATGAACATTCACATGCATAGGTTTTGTATATATGTAGTCTCCAGCTCTGGATTGAATAAAGTCATCCATGGGGAGCTTGGAGCATGCATATGATTCCTGCGACTCACATATAGATAGATATATGTGGACTTCCAGCATCAAACTCTCTCAAGTGGAGACATTTGCACGCGCGCGCTACTAGTTTGCCACAGAAACCATCGTTATTTTATATTGAATCGAATTCTAAGGCTACTTTGGAAAAAATATTATTCAGTGGGATGGACTCACCAAACGTTTGAGTCCATTTCTCCTTGTTCAGGAATTGCTGGGCTTAAAACATTACCATATGTCTATCTTAATTCATGTCCCTCCAATTTAACGAGGAAAATTATATGTATTTTTCTTCTAAAATTTGTGGTCTAGTTTAGATAGGATTCCAACTAAATATTTTGACAATACGCTTAGATGTGTGTGTTGCTCTAGCACTCATATCATAGTGGAGCCAATAAAAACAAGATAAAGTAGTCAATTAGGTAGACTTCTATTTTATTTTTGTAAGATTGTCTTTGCTACTATAGTAGAAAGACTTAGAAACAGTTTAAATCGTATGTATATTTTTACATAATTAATAATAAAATTTTTTATCCAAAATTATATATATATATATATATATATATATATATATATATATATATATATATATATATAAAAGAAATTCAAATTTAATTATATTTAAACTAAATGTATAGTATTATCTAAACATATATTTAAAGTTTTAAAAATATATCTATAATAAATTTTAATTAAAATATATTCACATCATATTTAAACTATTTGAATATAATTTAAATTTTTATCTAAATTTTTAATATATTATCAGAGATTTTTTTTTGGTACGTGCATCGTATGTGAACATGACTAGTATTATATAGCAACTTTTCTTGCTTGTCACATCTTATCATGTCATCCAAACATGTCAGATCATAATTTTTTTTCTTTTTTTTTTTACATTCTATTGTTTTTTAATTGCAAGAAGTGGTATAGAAAAGAAAAGATGGTGTAATATTTGACACAATTTGGACGACAATATGTTATTTTTCTAAATGTAAGATCATTTTCGAGCATGTACAAACTATCCGATCGCACAAAATCAAAAAAATCCAAAAAATTTAACCTCCTTAAATATTACTAATGTAAAATCTTCATTAGTTTGTTCTTTCTATTTTTTTAGAAACTGCAATAAATGTAAAAAAAAATAAAAAAAATTATGTCAGAGATGATCCATTTTTTTAGAGTGATTATAAATATTATTTTTAGTATTTGTATACGACCTTCAAAAACGACCCTATCTAATTGTGAAGATGAATAGTTTTCTGAACAATAATTTTAGCCTCGTTTGATTTACTGAGATGATTTTGTCGGTATATAAATTCTGACAGCAATGTTTACCGACTTTCCAGCTGCATCTTCGCCCACCAACCACGAACTGCGCCCTTTTTCCAAAAAACTGAAACGAAATGAGTCGAGTTAGTCGACTCGAGATCCTTGCTTCATCTTTGTGATAGCTACGTATCACAATTTCAATTGTGTCCAACCTACCAGTGTCCCATACCCCACCACGTGTCGACAACCGGTTGGCCCCACAACCGTCGGTTTCACTGTACGCTCCCTTCCCTCCTCCACAGAATCCCATCCCCTCCCCACAAACACTGACAACACCGCATGTGCCGGTGGCGGTGCGCTCCCCGCCCATAAAGTGCTCCGCGGGGCACCGTACCGCCCTTAAAGTGCTCCCTCCCGTCACGTGCGGGACCGGCACGAGGGAGCACGTGCGTTGGTGGATTCGTCTCGGGATCCTCTCCCTCGCCTCACGTGATTGGATGCCCTCCGGGTGCAACAGTTGCCATCAGCACCTGCGCCTCCTGTCTCCAGCTGGGCCCCCCGCCTCATGATAACCTTCCGATTCGGACGATCCGACGGCTGGTATGCAATTCCACCTTTTTTTTAAAAAAATGGTTCGGTACTTGATTATTCTTGATGGGAAAAAATTTACGTGGGCCTGAGCCGTACTATGCGGAAAGTTGGAAGTACCGACATTTTAACGAAATTGTCAAAACCGGGCTTTGAAGCGTTTACAGTATGAGTTCGACTACAGAAGCTCAAAATAGTAACGCATCATAAGAACTTGCAATCATCCTACGTGTACATGTTTTTTAATTTAGATCTTTCAATTTTATTTTTGTTGTAATAAAAAAAATAAGATATATGTAATCCAAATAACTTTATAAAAATTAATAACTCACAATTATTTTTGTTTACGGTATTCATTCTCTACATGAACAGCAAACAGCACTTTTCCATTTAACCTTTTACAATCCAACGCCTTAAAAACGATGGATTTGCATGCGTTTCCTAGTGTCAGTAGACAGTACCCCTAATGTATGCAAATAAAACAATTGTAGGAGATATTGGCAATTTATTGTGGTTCAATATATACTGTCAGTTATCAGAGTTATCTCCATATAATTTTCTTTTCTTTTTTTATTGATACTCTATACCATTATGAGAATTACCATTAGCATGGTCCAAACTAGTCTAAGACATAAATAGTGCTACAGCAATATTAATTGCCAGCTGAACACTTTACGACTACGAAAATTTCATCCAATGAAAGAAGCAGCAAGGAGGTGGGGGTGGAGGTGATATATATATATATATATATATATTCGTAATCCTGACCTCGATATAAAATTGTAAGTCACATGGGATGAAGGAAAAATTCATGCAAGTAAGTCACATGGGAAAAGGAAAAAAATGTAAGTGGGGCAAGTTGAAACTGTGGTGTTTAAAAGCCCACAGGATTGAAGGAGAAGGAGAAGGAGAAGGAGAAAGGGAATTGGAGGAGGAATTGATTCACTTCTTTGATGAGCATGTTCAGTAGTAGTGTAGTGTAGCATAGCATAGCATAGCATAGCATAGCATAGCATAGGGACTTGGTAGCTGTGGTGTACTGATTAAGTAGTACTATCCACTTCTTCTTTTTATAACTTTGTTGCAATGGCAATGGGTGGTGCTAATGCTCCAGCTTATGACACTAGCTCATTTTCTCCGGCGTCCTACGTGTACGGCCTCCCGACAGCCGATACTCTGCGCATGGACGACCTCCTGGACTTGTCGAACAACGACATCTTCAAGGCCGATGTCCACCACCTTCCGGTTCAGCCGGACAACGTGTCGACGCCGGTCGGAAGCCAGCTGTCCGGCTGCTTCTCTCCGCATTTATCCACTTCTTTCGCGGACGACATTTATGTACCTGTAAGTTAACTTTTTAACTTTGGCTTTTGATGTTCATGGATTAAATCAGAATTTTGTTTGATCAGAGCGAGGAAGCTGCGGAACTGGAGTGGCTGTCCAAGTTCGTGGAGGACAGCTTCTCCGACGTCCCTTACCCGCCGGCATCAATTCCGAACAAGATCTACTCAAACACGCAAATACGGACGGATCACGCGACGTCCAACCACCGCGGCGTGCGTAGCAAGCGCTCGAGGGCCCCAACCGCCGCCGCGATGCTCACCGCGGCGGCGGCGGCGGCGGCCAATTGGCCCCTGCAGCAGCAGGCCTCGTCCTCCTCCACCTCCTCCAGCTCCTCCTCCGACTTCGGCGGCGGCGGCCGGAGGAGGAATGCCGGCGGAGGGGACAGCGGGTTAGGGGTGGACGAGAACGGGGTGCGGCGCTGCACCCACTGCGCGTCCGAGAAGACGCCGCAGTGGCGGGCGGGGCCGCTGGGGCCGAAGACGCTGTGCAACGCGTGCGGGGTGCGGTACAAGTCGGGGCGGCTGGTGCCCGAGTACCGCCCCGCAGCGAGCCCGAGCTTCGTGCTCACCCAGCACTCGAACTCGCACCGCAAGGTCGTCGAGCTCCGCCGGCAGAAGGAGGCGCAGCAGCAGCAGCAGCATCGCCACCAGTCCAACTCCACGTCTAGACTAGACCTCTTGTACTCCTGAAATTCTTGTGTTTCTTGATTGTTGTTGTCAACTTGATGATTATTGTTATAAATTCTATGGTTCTTTAGCTGAGCGAGAATTTTGTCGGTGGTGGAAGTGGGATTGGTACGATTAAAGTGGGAATGTTTGGTACGATACGGGGATGATGGCAACGAGAGGAGAAATTACTGAGTGGGATTGGCTCCGCACTTGCGGTGAATGGCGAGCCCGGTCAATCATATAATGATGCATGTTAATATAAACGGAAAAAAAAAATCTAGTCAAACATTTGTCCAATATTATTATGATAGGATTACAAGAAATAATCATACAACTGGAAGCATTCACCATTCACCGCTGCCATATATTGAGTCATCCCACTCAATAATTTCAACAATGGGAGATGGATCATTCGTGAATCAATCTCTTCTAGGACCACGTTGAGTCTGTGGAGTTGTCCTATAGAGAGGGTTGTCCAAATTCAAAATTTTGTTAGACTTGTCTCTAGGTCGGTTCTGATGAGGCCACAATAATGTCTAACGCCATTGACAATGCCGTGAGACAGAGAAAAGTGGAATAATTGCTTCACAAACATATCAATTTAATGCATAAAGATTTAGATAATAGGGAAATACTAATTTTTTGTTTTTGCTGTAACCATTCCAAAATGATCACCAGCTTTGGTCTTCTTTGACACTGTTGTTGCAATTTTTGAAAACCACCTCTCAAATGATTTAAAAAAAACTCTCCAAAAATTAAACTTGCTCTATAAAATTATTTGATAATTGTTATATCGCTTTTCAAGAAAAAAGAAAAAGAAAAAAAAGAGAGAACATAAATAGTCTTCAATGAACAAATCCAAGACAAGTGTTTACTTTATTAACCAATATGGTGGAACTAGACTGGTGACTTGTAAAATAAATTGGCGAATAGGAAGAGGATAGTGTTGAAAATGAATATTTTTATTAGCCTTTACTAAATCAGCCCATCGTTGGAGGGTAGAAAAACCTGTGGGCTTATTGGCTCGGATCTATTTGATCAATTGGGCTTAACCTATCTCTACGATTATAATGAGACTTGAAAACGGATCAAAAATGAGTCATTCAAGCTTGTTTGTAAATTTTCACGTAAATTTTTTTTTTTTAATTCTTCTAACACCCATCGTGTGTATATCCTCACGTAACAAAACAAAAAAAAAACAAAAAAAAAATCTAAAATCATATTAATTTAAACTATTTTAATATATTTACTAATTACATGATATTATCTAAACATATATTCTAAACTCTAAAAACATATCTATAACAATTAATTAAAATATATTTTAACTATATTAATATAATATAAATTTTTATCTAATTATTTAATAATATTAGGGGTAAAAATTTGTTTTTTAACGTGCATCGCATGTGAATATAACTAGTAATGTTTAATTAACTGTAAAATCGCATGATACGTACAACTACGACCTCAACTGCAACAAATTCATTGCAAAGTATTAGGTTTTCACTGATCAGCTCTACTAGAATTCATGATCATACATGTGTGTCTACACATCACAACTGGGTCTTGGCAAGCTTAAGAAGCAGTGTAACCAAAACCAAAAAGATGTAAACTCTACTGGATTTATACCAAACTCTCAAATAATTGCTGATTTAACTAAGTTATTTTATGTTAGAATAATATAAACATATACTCCAACATCACTAATACTGCTGGTCACCAACCTATCAATAGATAAATACTCGGATGACCAAATATAGATAGAAATAACAAGATATAAGTATATATAGTGAAACTGTATATGATATTAACTCACATAAATATCACTATTTCGTTCATACATGTACTAGTGACATGCATGCCAAGAATTTTTTGATTGATTTCGTACTCACAAATGCTGTTAGTAAGGAGTATAAATATGTCAATATAGCTGCTCCCCATATATGACGAGTCGATTCTACCAAATTATCCAAAAAATGGTAGAAGACGTATATTTATCCTTTTTCGTTCCGTTGGAAAAAAAGAATTATACCACATAAACAAAGCAAGTAGGCTCTTGTGCAACACATGACCTGGACAATATTTATCCACGAATGAGCACCAACATTAAACTAAAATATTATATGTTACATAAACATTTTATGCTAATTTTCGAAACCTCTCCCTCTGTAAATTATCTACATTCTGAATGAGAATAAAGGGTGGATTGATGGCCGTACAACCTTTGGTAGACATTGGCTCCGGCCACTCTCACCCTATTTCGATCCATATTCTATAGGGACGTACCCACCACTGACAATGGAGAGTGGCTGTTCTTCATGAGGTTTATATTTCTTTCTATATAATATTTACTTGTCCAATTATTTTATCTTATTTGTTTGCAAATATAATAATTAAACACTTGTAATTAGTAATAAACAAGAGGTCTTTAAATAATATGTTTTACTTCCTTAAATTTTAAGTTCGTTTGTCCTAACAAAAAATTCTTGCATTGCCACAATATACAACTCTTTTGTGTTATATTTCTTTAAAAATATCTTTACCTATTTTGCAGTATTATTCGTTATTTACTACTCTTAACATAAAGTTTTTTTCTTAAAAACAAATTATTCCATAAATTTTTAAAAATTAACAAAGGCTTAGGTAGCACAAAAAATAATTCATTCGTGCTAGATTGAGAATGAGGAAGGGTCAAGTCATTCCAAGAACAGAAAGAAAGAGCTGAGTTATTCTGAGACCTACGACTAGATCACATCGTTCATATTTCGTTCCATAGTCATGGTCGCAAATGGGAGATATCTAATATTAAATTGATGGATCTTTCTGACCACCAAATAGTACATGTACATGGTTAGTGGTGTTCTAGAATTGCACCGACACCGCACCGTACACTTGTGGATATCTATCAAGTATCATGATCGGCCTTGAGTTCATAGAAATCTTAAACGAACTTTCAAAATGAAACCTCATATATAATGTAAGAAATATATATATATATATATATATATATATATATATATATATATATATATATATATATATATATATAAAATAAAACCAAATTAAACAAAATACTACACCAAGAATTGAACCTAAGACTAGAGTATACAAGTTTAACATAATAACCACTACACAAAAACTGTTTTGTATTAAAAAAGACCCATGGTATATAGTAGTTCTATTTTAGATATCAGATTTTATATATATATATATATATATATATATATATATATATATATAATAATAATAATAATAATAATAATAATTTTTTTGGTCTTTCTGGTCTGTGGATTCTAGACGGTCATCCTTGTTGTCTTGGACCAGGACCGACGTATGTTTTTGGAGTTTAAAAAAAATCAAAATTTTCTCTTCTTTTCATCGATCGGAAAAAAAAAAAAAAACCTGCTCAGTTAATGGGAGGTTAGATATTAAGGCTGTTAAAGGTGGAACCATATAGGAACGGACAATGTTGACTTAGTCCATTCCAATTTTTTTTTATCAGTCAGCACAGACCATGTCCACTCCGGTTTCAGCGTATGGAGCCAATTAGTGACTGTTTAATTAATTAAGAATACAGACGATCGAACCCCCAAAGTTAGCCCAAATTTAGGGTTCTTGTTGAATGGCCTGCACCAGAGCAAGGATTCAAACTCCAGGCGTCCGATTAGCCGTTACACGTAACTACTTCAACTGTGATCAGCAGCCACAATCAACGGGACCGAAACCAATATAAATAGCCCTCGCCATTCTGTCTCTTAACACCATTCAGTTTCCGATACTACTCTCCTAGCTTGCTAGCTAGCTAGCTCAGGTCATTGTGATCATGGCTTCCTCCTCCTCCTCCATCCTAAGCTTAGCTTAGCTTTGGTTTGCTGCTAGCAATCCTTTCTTTCCTAGTACTCAATCAAGTTACTTGTTTCAATCCGAAGCTCTTGAACTTTTCCTCTGTCTCGTCCGATTGGTCCCCTGCCGGAGCCACATGGTACGGAAGCCCCGACGGCTTCGGAAGCGATGGTACGTAAATTACATTTCATATGACTTACATATACCTCCACTATATTATGCATGCGATTGTATATATTTCATACTACTGACAAAAAATAAACAATAATTTATTTTTTCTTTTTCTTTTTTTTTTAGAATAACAAACAACATTTCTTAGTTTAATTTTTAAGGGATATTTTAACAAATGTTCTCATTATAAATATAGAATTTATATATACCTCCACTTATTTAAAAAACTAGCAAATGCTCTCATTCCTTTGTATACAACATTTAAAATTTTAAAATATATCCCCGCTATTTTAACCAAAATTTTAATTATTTTACACATAATTGGGATGTTTGCTAATTTTTTAAATAAGTGGGGGTATATACTAGTTTCTATATTTGTAATGAGGGTATTTGTTTTTTTGTTTTTTTTGTTTTTTTGTTTACTTACTTTTGGGAAGAGTAAACAACAATGTTTCTTGTTTATTTTTCTTCTATATGAAATTATATGTAATTACGTAACTATTTATGTTAAGTTAATTAATGAACAATTTTAATTAGTATATACATATAAGAAAAAAAATTGGAACAAATTTCTGTAAGGTAAAGTATCAACTTTTTCTATTATATATAACAGTATAGATAGGTACGTACATCCTATTGGAATTTATATTTCATACACTGTTAACAAAGTCCAAAATTTCAACAAATTTTTTAAGAATATTTGTTTTGTGTTTCACACTCCCACTAATAAGTAACTTCACTTGCAGTAGTGGAGCTAGCCTGAAAAATTAGACAGGACTTGAGTTTATGTACAAATTGAACGACACGAGGACACTAACATCACACAGTCAGTGCCATGGCATCTCCGGCCAAGCTGATCAGCTACGCGATGCCGGAGTACTTCAGATACAGTACACTTGGTGAGTTATAATTATCTTATTATTAACATTTAATAAGCAAGCTAAATTAACAAAATTCTGAAGAATGAATCTCTTACAGAAGTTGGTTGCCCTAACTAGCTAGTACATTGTCCTAAAACTTGTTTATGTAATAATATTGAATGTTTTAGCAAATATCTACATTCAGAATTTAAAAAACTAAAAATATATATTTATTTTAGACATAACATCCAAAATCTCGGTTAAGTGAACTTTTGTGATCACTTAACTCAAACGTGACATTGTAAAATGACACAAATACTCTCATTATTTATGGAACACTTTTTTGAGAAATTTGTGGTAATCTGACTTATTATGGATTTTGAACACCATTTGAGTAATAAGTGAACAACTTTTCGCCAGTTGAAGTAGGCTCGGTGAATATGTGTTATTTTATGGTTTCATTGTAGTTTAAAATTTGGACTTTAATTGTGTAAACTCATTGACACACAATGACTATAACCATTCTTGTCACATATCTGATTATAATTTTCACGTAAATAAATATGCGTAAATATTAAAATTTTGACTATAATAGAGATACATTTAATTTGTTAATATTTATGTCATTATACAATATTACTTGTGAGTTAAATGAGAACGTGAGCTCACCTAATCGAGATTTTGACTATTTCGTTCAAAAAATATATATATATATTTTTTAGTTTTTTTAAAATAGTTAAAATATATGCTAATTTTTATATTTTGAGCGATAACATGTGCTGAAATATGTAATAATTTGGTTTAATTTTCAGAGTTGAATGCAACTATCCAGGAGTGGAAATTGTGTTCCACGTGGATGCCGGTTCGAACCCGAGCTACATTGCGGTCCTGGTCGAGTACGAAGACGGGGACGGAGACCTCAGCGCGGTCTGTCTCCACCAGGGCAACGCCGTGGTCGAATTCCGACGATTGGATCCCTATGCAGCGGTCATGGGGTGCAGTGTGGTAGTTGGACGCCGGTGCGACGTTGCGGGCGCCATTGTCGCTCCGCTTGACGACGCTGTCGATCGACCGGAAGGACCCTTGTGGCCAGCAACGTTGTTCCGGTCGGGTGGCAGCCTGGGGCGACCTACAGATCCATTGTCAACTACAGCAATTAGCTAGCTAGCGACAAATTGCTAGCTCAACTCAAATAATTAATCAGTGACTATTAGTTAATTAAGTCGTATGGTTATTCATTTAATTAGCCTTTCCAACTCTTTGGTATCCATAGCAATTTATGTTAGTGCTGTGTGTTCCAATATAAGAATGTATGTAACTGGTTGAATTAAATATTGGACTATTTGATTTTACCTCATGTTAGATTATGTATATTGATATTACCTCCTGTTAGATCAAAAATTAAAAATATCCACCTTAAAGTGTCGTTAAAAATTTTTAAAGTGTCGTTAAAAGTTTTGAAAGTGTCGTTAATGAGTTTTTAAAGACACTTTCAGAAGTATATTTTCAACTTTTAATCTAACGTGAGGATAATATCACTATACCTAATCTAACCGAGGATAAAATCAAATAGCCATTAAATATATTGTCAATTTGCATGGTTTATCTCTTGTGTATTGTTTGCAATATTTTTTTTAATTTTGTTCTGCAACAACTTCTAGATTTCTATCCTTCCACATGTCTTTAACAAAGGGGGGTCGAAATCTGAATCCAGCGTCTCGATTGGGTTTTCTTTTTTCCTTTTAAGTTTGGAGTTTACGAAGATATGTTTATTCTATTATATATTTTATATTTTATATAAATTTTATAATTAAATGATCGTCTAATCTAATAGAACATAAAATTTGTTCATATTTAGTTGGTTACATAATATGACAATCAATGTGTTGATCATGTGATAGGACCACTGTATAATGGCATCGACACATAAGTTGAATATAGTCAAGTTTCGATATTCTCCTAGCATTATCCTCGTCTAACTGGTAAGTGAATATTGTTTTTGATGATTGATTTTATTGTTCATTATCGACGATTCCGAATTCATTCGAATCTTGAGATAAAAGAAAAAGAAAAAAAATATGCTAATCAATTGTGTATGCAATTTCAGGTGGACTAATAAGCAAGACCTGTTATTTTCAGTTAAATTTTTGCAAGTTCTGTAATCCAGAAATGTCCCTACATCACATAAGATTCTCAAACTTACTGATGGTTTTGTAAGTATAAATTTGTAACCTCTTATGTACTAAAAATATTATCCAAAACTTTAACAACCACATTATAACTTAATTTGACTGCAGATATATTATAAATATGGCTTTGCCCGGAATTGAACCTAAGAACTTCAGTGTGATAGCCTGATGTGATAACCAACTACACCACAAACCCAGTTGAAATTTAGCCCAACTATTCGTATAATAAGAAGGTGATTCGCCTCGTATCCATGAAAATATTGTGCTGTGTTACATTATGGGGATGTGCTTTAATTGGCTGCAACGTTTTTATTTTGTTTTGCAGCAACTACTTGTACTCGAATATACTTGACAAACTTAAGTATAATGGACCAAAAGTTCCATCCGATGGCTGCAGATACTGTCAGGTTTCCTACATTTATATGTATACTATACTTATACATACTATATGTAATTACATGTCATATATTTACTATAATATTTTTATATACAATATAAAGATACATATATAAAATCAGTTACAATTATATGAACTTGTCGAACTTGAGTGATCCTTATGGTTACCGGGAGAGACATGACTTTGACTAAGTGATCGAACCACGAGAACAGTTAACCCAAAAGACATACAATGCAGCGTGTACAAAATTTCGAATGTTACGTCAGGCATCTAAAATTATATATAAGAATCTAACAAAAGTCTGTCAGCCCAATCCATGGCCTGCCAGCCCAGGCTCGGCCCGACTTAATTAGGGTCAAGACTATACGTGGTTTATGCTAGGGATGGTAATGTACTAGGATCCGCTCGATGGCCTAAGAACCGTCCGTAAAAAAAGATCGGAATCCAATTGTGAAATGGATAGGATCGGACTTCAACATTTTGGTTTGGTTTATTTTGTGCTGGGTTAGAATACTAGTCGACTGGTCTGAACTTTGTCCGAAACGAAAATTAATGTACGCTTTTTAATCTAATCATATACAACCTGATAAGTTAATTTTAAAAATATAGTTAGTACTACCTTACAACTAAAATTCTTATAGTTGAGCTCCACTGTTCTGCTACCTCTCTTTTAAGCAAGCAACCCCCAAAAAACAACAAGAACGAACATACATATTTTATTATATTAATAAATTAAAAATAAATATAATTTTTGGTTTGATTGTAATTAGTATAAGAAAAAAAAAATAACGTAGTTGAGCCGGTCAGCTAAAACAGCTGACCGACTTGAAACCAAAAGGGCCTCTTTAGGGTTAACATTTCTAATTTTAGGATTGAGCCGAACTGAAATTTTGACCCGAAATCATTTTGACCCGAAATCTTTTAATAACGGGTTTGGACTCATTATCATTCCTAGTTTTTGCGATCAAAATCCGGTTCGAGCCGAAGCCGGTCAAATCAGTTCCCGGTTCGCCAACAAATTATAAAATGTTGTCGTCTACCAAACAGTCCTTAAAGTCGCAAAGCAAAAGACCAAAGGCAATCTTCCCTGCTAAGCAATCTTTTTTTTCTTTTGTCTGTATAAGAGTCTAATACAGTAACGAAACATATTCAGCTGGCCCACACGTCAGAAACGTTGGCCAATAATTTCAGAACTGTTTGTTTACGCGTACCGATGATCCAATTAAATCATTCAACGTAATCCCAACATACCTCACCCGCGGCACACCACACCGCCTCAAAATCCAGCTTCGGCCGGACGCAACTCCACGAGCCTCATTCTTAACCCACGTTCCGCACAATCTGAGACGTCTAGTTCTAATCACACGGTGTAGACAACTCCAATCGTTAGAAACCCTAACCGACTCTCCCAAGCCGCACATCACTCTCTCTCTCTCTCTCTAAACAAGAAACCGAAGAACAATTAATGGCGGGCGGTGACGGGACCTGAGCATGGGCGGTGACCGGACCTCATCCCCATGGCTAGATGAAGATGCGTGCCAGATCTGAAGGATCCGTGAAGCGGAAGGTCGGATCCAGGGTTTTTCCGTTCAGGACGTCTCCTTCGGCTGCTCCGGTGTCGATGCCGACGGCCGGGACGCGTCGCTCGACCAGAGTCTTCGTCAAGACCGCCGGTGATGCAGAGACGGCGAGGATCCTCCGGTCGGGGCGCCAAGTCTTGGCGCCGACGCCGAGGGGGGAGTGGATGAAGTCCATGGCGAGCGCCGACAGCGAGGGGTCTTGGTGGAAGGGAAGATGGACCGATCCGGAGCAGAAGAAGGAGAAGAAAGAGGAGGAGAAGATGTTTAGTGCGGTTTATAGCCGGAAGAGGAACCGCTCGGTCTCGTCGGAGGGGAGCGATGGCCAGGACCGGAAGTTCGGGTTCGTCTTCTCGAGGAAACACAGGAGGAAGGGGCCAAAGCCGTCGTCTTTGCCGAAAGAATGCTTGTTGGAGCTTGCAGTGGTGGCGGAGTCTACGAGTGGTCACAATTCGGTCCGATTGGCTCAAATTCTTGCTTCCATTATGCGCTCGATGATGAGCGTGAGAGTAAGACTTCGTAATCTTGCCTTGTTCCTTTCGTCGGGAGCGATTGCAGGTGTTTTCTCTGCGAACGGCATCCACTTTTTGATAGTTGAAGATGGCAACAATGTGAGCTCTCCCTTCCCTTTGATATTTTTCTTGGTTATAGTCTTTTTCTTTACATCCATAGTTCGTGTTTGAATTGCATTCGTTTCCTTTTGTGTAGGATATTATTGACAAGAATTCATCTCCCGGTTGTGGGCTCTGCAAGATTTATGGTGCCCAAGAGTTTACTCCCTTGGTATCACTCAATTACTCGGCAGTTCCGAGTTTCTTCAGGAGCTTGCATGCAGCTAGAATTCCTGCTTCCTTACGAATTTCGGGGCAGCATCTGAGAGAACAAATGATGAGTTTGGAAGGAAAGTTTTCTGCTCTTGTTTTGTCTGAAGAACGTTGTTATACTGAAACTGAGATCATTGTTTCTGAAACTCGTGCCATTGAGAGCAATGAAGTGACCCGAGTTACAGAAAAACAAGGTTTACTTCCACATAGTTCGGTCGATATGAACAGTTGTCGTCCCATGTTACCGAAGCACAATAAGAAAAGGAGGTCTTTGAGAGGTTTACTTCCACATAGTTCGGTTGATATGAACAGTTGTCGTCCCATGTTACCGAAGCACAATAAGAAAAGGAGGTCTTTGAGGATATCTACAGCTCGAAAGCCTTCATGCTATCAGGACATTGTTTGTGCGTCTTCGGCAACAAAACTAGACTTTCGTGTAGATCCTGTATGTGTGAAGCCGTTTGATACCTACCTTCCTGATTTATATAATGGTAATGCTGTATCATCTCCTGGATCCAATTCAAAGCAAGGGAGTCTGGCTAGGAAGAAGAGCTCAAACGCCAATGTTAAGGAGCAGAGGTCAACTTTGGCAAAAGTGAGGCAGAATATCCAATTGGCTCGATGCAAAGCGAACATCTTGATTACGGAAACCGACAAATGTTGGAGAGAAGATGGAGCTGAGGTTATGTTGGAAATGTCCGATTCTCTGGAGTGGTTAATAGCAGTGAAGAGAATGGGCAGGATTAGATACTTACACAAGCCTCAGGACTTGAAACCTTATGTGGTCAATCAGGTTAACAATGCTTGTATATGGAGTGGGTATGATGGTTGGAAACTCGAGTTCTGTGACAGATGGGACTGGCATGTTTTCAAAGAGTTGCACGTGGAATGCCGAGAACGCAACACTCGGTATATTCCAGGAAAGATCATTCCGGTGCCAGGGGTTATAGAGGTTTCTGGTTATGAAGATGACAATGCACGAGCCTTCCTCCGTCCTAATATATACATTCATATGGTGGATGATGAAGTTGGCAGAGCTCTAGCGAGCAAAGTTGCATTGTATGATATGGATTCAGCAGACGAGGATTGGCTTAGACAATTAAATTCCAGCTATTCGAGCACCGAGGAGGGAGGGGAGGCTGGCTTCAGTTGTATCTCCGAAGAATACTTTGAGAAAATAATATTTGCTTTTGAAAGGGATGCATTTAGTTGTGTTGATGGTCCTTTCAGTAAGAAAAAGGCATTGGATCTTTGTCAAGGGCTAGGGAAGAGAGATATGGTATCAGTAGTCTATGATTACTGGTTAAAGAAGAAAAAACAGAAACGATCAGCCCTGGTTGGGTTTTTTCAGGTAATAATTATGTCCTATTTTTATCTTTCTTAGACATATACATTTGCAGAGTCAAATAAAACTTTATCATTCAATGATATGGAATATTGTTGTGATATATTGTACGTTGCTAGATGATTTCTCGGCCTTTGCTGGTATAAATTAATTCTATGAAATATAATATTTCATTTGCTACTACTGCAATTCTTAACCACTATAAATTCAAGCTATTGGTTCATCATTGTACTATTTAAATCTATTAAGTTGATACCCCTCGACCTTTTTTGGTTCACATTGATACCTCAAACCTGTCTTTTCACTTTAGGACCATGAGTATGTTAACAAAAAGATCAAATGGCACTTATGCCCTCCTCCCTTTGCCTACGCCCGTCGCTGCTGCAATCTCACTAGTGTTGTCCCTCATGTCTGCTAGGCCCACATACACAGACCACGTTCAAGGGACATGGGAAGCTACACCCAGGGGCTATTGGTGGCTGCACCCACGTACACGAGACCGTGTTCATGGTCGTCCCTGCTGGGGGCAACATGCAGCCCGCTTCGCCTGCAGGTTGCAGAAGTAGTCGGTCACTGTGGGTCACCTGCTGGCGCATCGGCGGGTGCTGGGGCAGGGGCTGCAAGGGAGGTGAGGGTGGGTTTGGGCTAGAGTTAGGGCGTGGAAGGGTTGAGATATAATTATTTTGATCTTTAGGAGCAGAATTGTCCTAATAAGTCACATGCTTTGCACATGGTAAGTCTTAACTGTGGACTAACGGAGGGTAGCAAAGTGAAAAATATTCAAGGAGGTCGTGGTTCCAGAGTGAACATAGGGCAAAATCCAGGCTATTCAAATGTAAATTAGCCAAATTTCTATTTTGAGAAAAATAACGTTTCAATAGCCTTTTGGTACTAGTACCTCATTAAGCACTATAAATCTAAGCTGTTGGTTCATGATCGTAAGTCTATTTAAATCATATCTGTCTATTTAAATCATAATTTCTGAAATTGTTTTTATGGGCATGAACCTTTACTGTCAAACCTTTGACTGTTCTGAAGTGCTAAAACTATAATGTAAGTTACACTATGTTCTAGAATTACTTGAGAAATATGGCACATTGTCTTTGTTTTAGATAATGAATATGTTGGAGAGTCCTTGAAGTATAATATGCTTGTGTCAAAGTCTTGAAGAGTATTAAGTTCTGTAGATGAATGATACTTTGTGAGAATAATAATTTCTTGCAAACAATATTTTAGTAATTCTCCTTTCTTCTACTATTCACTTGATGTCTTGCCAGCTTCCTGTGCCCTAGTTTGATGGCAACTGTAGTCGTGAATTGACCATTAATGGGCTAACAAATAGACTTTTGGTGTTTTAGTTAAGGCAATTGTAGTAGCGAACTGGTCATGTAGTATCCACATAGGATTTAAGTAATATCAGTTGTTACTCATGACAGTCAATTACATCAAGTATTTTGAGTGCTGATATTCAGGTACTTGCTGCACGTCAATGGGCCAAGAAATAGGTTCTTGGTGTAAGGTTACAAGGAGCAGATTATGGCAATTAGAAGTATATATGAGGAATTTCATATGTATTTTTCTGGCATGATGTGGTCACATATAGTGGGTTTAAGTTGATCAGGTTTATTGTTGACCCGAAAATTAATTTGTTACCCTCTTCTCTATTGTTATGATCCTGAATGGTCCTTTCATTTAATGGGCCAGACTCCTGTCAGGTCCTTGCAGCTTCATCATAAAAACATGTTTGGTAAATATTTCCTTCCGTTCAGTGTTTGACAACAAACAAAAAGCTCCAATGTGTAGCAGCATTTTTTGAGAGAAGATGTAGAACAAACAGCACTTTGAGGGTTCTGTCCTACTTTTATTGCAGATACACTATCTTTAAATAGCAGAGCACATATGGGGGTGTCCCAGTGCCATAGAGCTCCCGCTTATTCAGGGTCTAGTGAGAGCCAAGATGTGCACAATCTTACCCCCATATGAAAGGGCGAGACTGATTCCACTACTCGTACCTGCATCCTCCTTAATGCAAGCAACAAACCTTACATATTTGCGCCAAGCCATGCCTCCTAATAGCAGAACACATGCAAACCAAAATATCTGTAGAAAAGGTCAACTACTCTTTAATTATAGAAGAATCTGTAAAGATGGGTGCCTGTCTAAAGGTTCCTTAACTTCTCGTTGAATGCTCAAAAGTGAAAGCTACAATAACTGCACAAAAGTTAGTTTTTTCAAAGAGGTGCACTTAGAATGCCGAAAATGCAGCACTCAGTATACGTCAGGAAAGATAATCCCAGTGCCAGGGGTTAGAGAGGTTTCTGGTTATGAAGATGGCGATTCTTGATTCTTCCTCCGTCGTAATATGTTCATTCATATGGTGGATGATGGAGTTGGTAGAGCTCTAGCAAGCCAAGCTGCACAGTATTATTTTATCGATTCAGCAGACGGAGTGGCTTGTGCCCAGAGTCCTTTGACTAAGTGTGATTTATTTGGTGAAGAGTTTTCTTTAGTAAAGATACAATGTTCAACTTTATAAAGGTAACTTTGAATATTAGGGTGGGAGACCTGAAAACAAGTATGAATTTGAGAGTAAGTTGTGAGAAAAAACAATATTTTTTGGAAGGAGCATAGTAAGCTTATAGCTTCTAAGTTATAGTTTATACCCTGTTAGGAGGTGGGAGGTTTTTTTTTATCCGGGAGGGGGTTACATATTTTTTCAATGGGTTCTATTTGGGGCCATTCCACTAAATTCTATTAGTACTTTTAATGGCATTGAAACTGCATGACTTGATGCAAATGATTATACAAAGGGTCTATAGATAATATAGAGGACCCTGCAGTCTAATTTCTAATGCATGCCATAATTAATCATCTGACAGTTACATTTTCAACTAATAATTTCATGCAACAAAATGAGGCATAAGAATTTGTGATTGCATATACTTGGACAAATAAGTCTTTCCTATCTGGACACTGTTTATTGATAGGTACCTTGTAACCTTACAAATGATGTATATATGCCTGTCTCTAATTATATGCATATGCTAGTTGACCTTGTTGCAATTAGTGTACCGTGTAAGTACCTAAGGTGCATGTTGATGGGTAGATTGGGTGATATTTTCTTTTATGACGTACGAAACCATTGGGACCTTTATTCTGAGTTACCTGTCATAATACCATTGATCTTGCTGGACTGCATTTCGTAGAATGATTCTGTTCAAAAAGTTAGATTTTGTTTGGCTTTCTGGGTACAATCAATATGCTAGTGTGCTTACACAAAATGCAGAACTGTATATTGAACAATGACATTGCTAAGCAACTCTTTCTCATTCCTCTATCATGTTGTTACACAGCAGAATTAGTCTTCTATGATATCTTGCAATTCTCCATTGTATACTGGATTGCAGCAGATTTAGTTTATTTATTCATCCAATGTCCTTCGTTTATATTTTTTTGTTACAAATACTTTGTAGAAGTGTTAGGGCTAAGTTTCCTCAAACACCCATTTCCGGAACGCTCGTTGAGCTAGCGTGTTGGAAAATACCCATTTGGGCCCCAAAATTAATGTCACATTTGAAAAAACACCCATCCGAAATGGAAATCGTTTGGCTCATCCCTTATGTTTGGAATCGAATAGTCCTGGATGAAACGCAAGTAATCCGAATTGGCCATTAGCATGGAGTTATATCGAAGTCTCTATGATAGTTCGTAGTTGTACCTGCAATGTCTCTTTGGATACAATAAAATTATACTGCATTCAGTTTTTCAGAATGTTCTTTTGCTTTACATGTTTACTGTTATTTTTGCTTGACATTGTTACTGCATTATTGTCTGTTTCTATACCTCTACAATTTTACCTTTCTATTGGGTAACTCATAATGCCTTCCAAACAGGGTCAGCCATTGAGAGCAAAATTCCTCAAGAAAAAGCGATCTTTTAAGAGACAACGCGGCCAGAATGAATGCATCCAAGCTAGAAGAGGCAAGGCTCACATTTTATTGCAAGGTACGGCTCTTTTTATTATTATTTTATTAGCTTTGTTAGTCTGATTTATGCAAAACTGTTTGGTGAGTGCTTACATTTGTATTGTCTTCCAAGTCCTTTTTTAATTATTTATTTTGTCTAACCATATGATTCTGCCTCCTTTGGCTTGCTTTTATACGTTGATTAGAAGCAATGTTATGTCAGCGCCAGTCATAATACCTTTGAAATGTGGTGTGAATGGTCTCTCTTTTGTTTAGCTCTTCTTATAATTAAGCATACATTTGCATCTTTCAGCTGTTTAAAGCATTTCCGGATGAAGTCCCATTAGGAAGCATTGGTGAATAGTATTGTCTGGGAATGCAAAATTATATTCCCACGTTTGAATTAAGTACAAGACTTGCCATAAATTGCTCACCACCCAAAGATTTACATTTATTAAACTTTTTTTTTTAATTGTAGGATGCTTCCGTTCTAGAAAGCTAAATATAGTATTCCTGAATTTCAAACCCAAGCAAATCGAGATCACTTCTGGTTACACACTGGTTAATTTGATTGGGGAAGAGAGACTTTTCACAGATCCCAAATAAATTGACTTATTCAGAAAAACCTCTGTTTGGAAGATCTTAGTATCTTGTGTCTGATACTAAATGGTCCCACTCTGTAACAACTTCATATCATTATCTTGAAGTTCGTCCTCTTTATGATAAATGACCCCCTTGCCCTGAAAGGCCTGGTCCAATGGGAAAATCCTAATTCTTTGGGCCTTTCGATAAAATCAAATTGATTGCCACAGGGCACCATATTCTAGGAGCCCAAAGTATATGATTAAATAAATCCTCCTTTATTTGTTGCGGGTTGTGGGGTTCTTTCCCTTATTCAAACCATAGTTTGCAGTATTGTCCGATACCGATCTTATACGGCCGATACCGATACGATTTGGCATGTCCCGATCCGGTACTAGCCGATACCGATACTAACCCGATATCGACATTGGGGATCTCTTTTTTAGTCAATTCGGCAAAAAAAATTAAACGAAGAACAATCAACAATGGTGTAAAAGCATAGTAAGTTGGTAAAAGCATGTAAAACAAGAAAACATATTTATCGCAGGTAAACCAATTGGCAATGGTGACTACTATCTCATTATATTTCAAAACTATTAAGAAACAACACAGAAAATACTTAAAATTATGCCTAAATGTACACTATTTTTTCTAAAATTTTAATAATAATATTATGTAACAGAAGCATAATATATATTTTGCTTAATGATATAAAGTATGTTTATATGGGGCTATAATTCTACAATTGTGTTGAGAGAAATATTTAATGATTTATAGTTTTATCTGCTTATCATCTAAATTTAATTATCATTATTTATTATTGTTTGAGATGTGACGAACTGGTACTTTTGTTGCACTAAATGTGATAATATTGCTAAAATGAAAATCTTAATGCTAATGACATAGTTAAGTTGGGTCATTTATGTATTTGATGACTAATATATGATGAAGATAATGTGAAGCACAAAATTTTGATAATGATATTTTATGGGTCATTTATGTATTTGATGACTAATATATGATGAAGATAATGTGAAGCATAAAATTTTGATAATGATATTTTATGGTGTAGGGCTAAAGTGGGATAATTATCTTCAGATATGTTTTGGAGATGTACAAATTATAAGAGAAGCATTTTGGATTCACCAAAAAATGGTAATTGTACAAACACAAGAATGTAAGATAATCTAGGAAGTAATTTTTGTGTGCATCAGATCACCACAATATTCATGGGAATGTTGCACTCATTGTGCCAAATGTTACTTAGTAGTTTATATCCTACACCAGTTTGTCCAAATTAATCTATCCAACTTCAGATTGTTCTTATGATAAGGTTGTCCAAGTTAATTTGATCCAACTTCAGTAGTCTTCCTTATGATACACGTGTGCAATTTAATGAAGGATCTTTTGCTATATATACAAGATTGAGCAGGTTGGTGTAAATACCATGCATGTTTTCTAACTGTATCTGACTTTCCAGCTCTATGCTCCCACGATATGAGTAATATGGTGTGTGTGTTCTCTGGTAATGACACTGACAATCTTAAGTTATTCAGGAACTGCTAGCTCTAAACCATAATCAAATGGTCAGTTCAGAATTTTCAGAAGTTATCTGCCTCTTAGCATTAGCTAGAAGCTCAATTTCTTTAGAAGATATTGCATTACGACTATCCTATTTACTTATACGTACAATTTAGTAACCTCAAAAAGTCTTCTCCCCTGCTACGTGTCTTCTTTTTCTTTGTTACAATCCTTCATTTTGGGGCTGTCTTCTTTTTCTTTGTTACAATCCTTCATTTTGGGGCTGTTATAGATTTATCAGAGTAAAGCTGGCAGCTTAGGTCATAGCATTTGAACTCTTTCAGATGTGAGTTGATTTGAGCTTGGAATTTTCTTTTTCTTTTTCTTTTTGTTGTTTGTAGGAGACCTTGACTGTTTTCAGAGCTTTGGCTCAAGAGGATCTTAATGAGCCTTAGTAAAGCTTTTTAGTATGGTGGATTAATTGTGTGCATTTGGTGTGTTTATTAGCCCTGTAGCAATCTTAAAAAATTTCTCCCTCCAACATTTTGGTCTTTTTTTTTTTTACCTATCTCACCAAATAAAAGGAGCTATTCTCTCTTTAATGCAGTTCAGCAAGACGCTCAAAAGGCCCAAGAAGCAGAGAGTGCAGCAAACAGAGTTGCTGAAGTTGCCATCAAATTACGCTCTAGGGCTCAGGTGCTGATGGCAAATGCTGATCTGGCAGTTTACAGGGCTATCATGGCTCTTAGGATTGCTGAGATCATCCATGCATCCTCGGAAGAAGAACCGCTTAATTTTGAGTGTTCAATTCTCTCCGACTGAATGCGGAGGAAGAGATGCATTTTGTGTACAGGAGAATGATCAGTATTTTGTCCAACTGTTAATGTGACTACATGATAGAACTCAGCATCCATTGGGTGCTTGTTTTCGGCTTATAATGAAGCCAACATGGGCTGTTATCCTTAAAGCCAATTTTGAGGTGTTTTTTGGGAAGTGTACATATCAAAAACTGTAAATTTGTATAAATATAGATTTTTGTAGTTTTTCTAATTTGTATATCATCTCCTTGTATATTTGTAAAACTTGCTACTCACAGCTGGCTGAATTTTTTTACTAAGAGGTTAATGCTCATACGCATTGGTTCATCACCCAGCTACCTGTATTGACTCATTCTGATCTGGTACTTGATTCTCTTTTATGTGTACAATTAGGGTCCTTGAAAATTGGTTGGGCATGGCATAGTTCGTTTCGACCATATTAATATTTAGTCGGTTTTGTTTTGTGCTATTATGTTAAAAGTACGGTCCATCTCATGCTCCTTATAACATAAATTTGAAGGATGGCGCCAAGAAAACAATAATGCTAAGTTTACTACCAAATGCTTACAACCTTCTTACAACCCTCTCACCCCTTGCTACCTGGGTCACCTCTGGTCCCACCTTTCCTCCAATAAACGACCGACATGTAACGTTTCGGTCACGTGATGACCATCCGGACAGTCACCAAGTTCCATCTCTCCCTTCTCCTCCAAAGGACGGCCGTAACGTGGACGTCACGTGGTGATTGTAAGAAGGTTGTAAGCTTAAGGTTGTAGGTATATAGCATCACCCCCAAAAAAATGTGCTACTATGTTCGTTTATAATCTGTAGAAAGCGATTTCGGACATTCTTCTCAAGTCGAGGAAATGAAAGCTAAGAGCATCTCGAACCCTATTCTTTTGTAATGTATTGTAATTCCAATGTGGCATGATGTAGAAGACAATATTTTTTCTAGATAACAAAAAATAATCGAATAGAAAAGTCTTCTCCAATGCAAAAGTGTTGTGATCTTTGTTTTTTTTCAACTTTCAAGATAATTTTTTTTTAAATGTGTTTATTCATCATTGATGATATGGAGGTGAAGACATTGTCATGTACATTGTTCAGAAAAAAAAATATTGTATGTACCGGACGCAGTGTCCCATTTCCCTCCCAAACCGTTGGATTGTATAGGGATGTGTGCATGCATGCATCCCCATGGTAATCTAATGGTTGACATAGAAATGGTGCAGTGCGTCCGGAACACCCAATAATTTCTCCATTGTTTAGAACTAAGACAGCCACTTTATAATAACTTTTATAACTTTTTTATATAAATTTCATAATCTACTTAACAATTGTATTGTATTGAAGAATAATTTTTAAATAAAATCCAAGATTTTTTTTTCCAAAATCACAATAGTTGGAGATGTTCAAGTTCAGTAATGAATAAAATGGAAAGGCAAATTCTAAAGGCACTCTAATAGTTACTTATGACAGCCAATTACTTCAAGACAGTCCAAATTTTTATAACTTTTACTTAGGACATTCCAAAATTTACCCAGGACAGTTCAATCCCCCCAAACCTTTCTAAAATTCTTCATTTTAAAATTCTACTCTCTCTTCAAATTCCCAAACCCTAACCCTAACCCCAACCGCCGAAGGAGGAGGAGGAGGATGTCACGCCCCAGTCCCAAAATACGTAGGACTAGGAATACGTAACACGCCCAGCCGTATGTATACGAACTCCAATATATGGAAATCATATACACACGTACGATGTATATGAATATGCAATCCATCAGTGGTAATATACTGTCATAACAAGTCACACCAAATCTATGTCTCATCCACGGCACAAATAATCAGTAGGAATAAAAGTTGAATAATAACTGGATATCCAAAATAAGTATCAAGTCTGATAGTCGGGTGGAAACAAATCCACTACAAAATGACTATCCCAAGGTAGCAACAAAATCTCTAAACAGTGACAATAATCACAGATACTCTGAGGGTAAGATCTCCTCATCCTGGTAAGTGGAGTCAGGTCTCGGTCCGTACTCCTGTGGGTACTCCTGCTCGTCCATATCTGGAAAGGGACCAAGTCCTCAGAGGGACGTAACAAGATACATAAAAATATGCCAATAAGTACTGAAATATAAACATCCAATGGGTCTCCTAACCGTCTAAATGAATGCAGTTTGAGAACAACTTTCCACCAAGTGGGCTATCTGGCTAAAAATATGGGATTGACGTGACCCTCTCGGAGAATCAGGAGCCTCAAAGCATGTCGTCTTTTGAACGACAGAGGCCGCTAGTAATATATAGTGGTCATCATCACCCGTTTCTCCGGTGGAGAATCCGGGCGTACAGGAAAAAGTGCAAAGGAGCCCAAATGTTTTACTTATTGTTCTCTCCACCCCATGCTCTAAGCATGCCAAATCCATGACATGATAAATCCTCTAAATAACTGCCAGGTCTACTAGCATACAAAGTTTCTATTAGCAGTTACTCCTAACGCACGACTCTTACGTACCGGAAGCCAACCCGATACGTAGTCCGAGATCTACATGAGACTCACGATGCTGTGTAGCAACTGTGTTACGGCCAATGACCTTACTGATGCTCCCTAAAACTGGGTGGTCTCATAAATAGGTCAAATCTATAAAAATAAACATCTATATAGGCAGAATTAAACATGCATGTATCAACTGGAATGTAAATAATTGTACAGTGGCAAGGTATACTTGCCGAGCAAGGTTCCGTATAGTGCAAGCGTCCCAACAATGTTAAGTTGTAGTAAGAATAAGTGGGTTAGGTTTTTGAGATTTGTAATTATATAAAGGAATAAGGAGGCGGTGGGATTTACTTAATGGTTAAGAAACTATTGCCACTGCTGTTTTCCTTCTATTGGTTTAGGTGTGCGGTTGAGGAGATTTTTAAGGAGTGGTGGAATGAAAAACTTACACGTGTAGGAAAGCAAGGCAAAGCAAAGTTGGGTTTTGCTTCTGCTGCTGATATTTCTTCTCCTAATGGTGTATGGTTTGGGTTTTACGCGCGGTGAAATGAAAAGTTTAAGCAGGGTAAAATAAGCGGTGGTTTTAGTTACTGCTGCTGCCGTAGTTTACGCGGGGTGGTTTTTGCTATTGCTGTTGATAATTACGCGCGGAGAAGTATACGCGGTGATGAGCGGTTTGCTGTTGTTGGTTTGCGCGGGGTAAGCTGCTGCTGTTAATTTCATTACTTTACGCGCGGAAGTGTGGTTAACGGGTTACGGTTTGATCCAATAGAAAATTCTATTTTCTATTCTTTCTTTTTCTTATTAATAATATATATATATATATATATATATATATATATATATATATATATATATATATATATATATTTATATATAGAAAATTTTACAAAATTATGTTGGTGCATACGGTTAAACTAGCAACTGTCCAACGGGTCTCCTACATGGAATAAATTAGAAAATTTATAATAGCTTCATAAATCCCTTAGCTGTACAATATTTTAAATAGAAATATATTCCCTCTATTCATAATTACCACCAATAACTAATTAATATGGTTTTCAGGAATGGGGGTTTACAAGGACTATAACAATATTGACAGTCCTTCTAATCTAATTGGAAGGACTATCAACATTGTTACAGTCCTGGAAAAAAAAATTGGGCTGAAAAATAGAAGTCATTTACTTTTATTTGAAAATTTGGACTACCCTCAAATAAAAAAATGGCTTGTGATAAAGGCACTGCAAAGTAGACGCAAGGCTAGCCTAATATTGATGCTAGTCCAGTTATGAAGAAAATTTACTCAGACTAGTCCAAAATTTACTAAGGCTGCCCACCCTCTTCACCTCCCTCCTCCTGCTCCCCCTCCCGCTCTTCCACCGCTCGCCGCCGTCCCCGCGCGCAGTAGCGACCCCGTCCTCCACCGCTCGCTGCCGCCCCCACCGTTCACCGTCGCCCCTGCGCGCAGCTGCGGCCCCGTCCTTCACTGCGCGCGCGCCTCCGCCTCCTCCATCGCCTCCCGCCTCCTCCTCCTCCTCCCCCTCCCCCTCCCCCTCCTCCGCCTCGTCCCCCCTTTTGGCCTCCACGCAGTCCAGCCCTCGTGTCACCTCGCGTAGACCTCCCTTTCGGACTATCAAAATTTTGACAGTCCCACCAATTGAAAGGACTGTCAAAATTTTGACAGTTCTAAAAAATTAACATATATTTTAGGATTGTCAAAATTTTGACAGTCCTTTGACAGTTCTTCGTATTGATAGGACTGTCAAAATTTTGATAGTCCTGATTATAAAAAAAATAATTGAAAGTGGACAGCCTGATGAATAATTTTTGGAAGTGACAAACTTATAATTATCAATAGTATAAATTTGGGCTGTTCCAAATTATTTTTGTAGTATCTTTATCAAAATTAGATGACAAACTTTTAAAAAAACTAAATTTTTTTGGACAATTTATGTAGTGCTTTTCGAATTTGGCAAGGAAGCCACTGCTATATGGAATAATTCAATCAAGAACCTTCTTCATTCATCTGGAAGTGCTTTACTTTTCGTGCAAACTATGTTGACACTCGAAATATAGTCACAGTTTAGCAATAGCATAGCGATGTCCACTTGTCTCTTTCCCCATCGTTCCCCACTCCCTCTCTTCACCTCTCCCGTTCCTCTCCTCTCAAGAACTCTCCGGTCGACCGCCACTGCCATGCAACAAAACCACGCCCACTCCGACATCGACACGGACAAAGAGTCGAACATACAGCAAGCAATCGCCTACCACAACCGCACCAAGCACTCCCTCACCTCCGGCTACGCTCGAGGCCCCCACGGCCTCGACTGGGCCAACCAGCCCAACCCCTTCCTCCGCTTCACTTCCTCCCCCTCCTCCCCACTCCTCCACTTCCCCCCACTTCCCAACGATTCCCCCACTTACCCCTCCCTCTTCTCCACTTCCCCCACTTCCCCTCCTCAACCATTCGACGTCACTTCCCTCTCCCGCCTCCTCTACGACTCCCTCTCCCTCTCCGCCTGGAAGTCCACTTCCTTCTCCACCTGGTCCCTCCGCGTCAATCCCAGCAGCGGCAACCTCCACCCCACCGAAGCCCACGTCCTCTCCCCCCCCATCACTTCCGTCTCCACTTCCCCTTTCCTCGCTCACTACTCTCCCAAAGACCACTCCCTCCAATTCCGCTCCCACCTCCCCACTTCCCTCTTCCCAAACCGCAACCCCACTTCCCTATTCCTAGCCCTTTCTTCCGTCTTCTGGCGCGAGGCCTGGAAGTACGGCGAGCGCGCCCTCCGCTACTGCAACCACGACGTCGGCCACGCCATCGCCGCCATATCGATCTCCGCCGCCTCCCTCGGCTGGGACGTCCGTCTCCTCGACGCGTTCGGCCATGAAGTCCTCAAGAAGCTCCTCGGCGTCGACGAGACCTATCCCCCTCCCCCTTCCCCCCTCCCCGACCACCCGGCCAAAGGAAACTTCCCGTGGATCGAAGCCCAACACCCCGACTGCCTCCTCCAAATATTCCCCTTCGGCACCGACCCCGATTTCGACCACTCCTCATTGATGGCTCAGTGCGGGAACTTGGAGTGGGTCGGAACACCGAATCCCCTCAGCAAGGAGCACGTCTACTGGGACGTGATTTACCGAACCGCGGAGGCGATCAAGAAGCCTTCCACCGTCGGTAAGGATCGGTTCTCCGTCCCCCAGTTCCGTCCGAGCGGGCTGATATCGGAGAAGCTGTACAAGGATTTCACGATACGAGAGGTCGTTAGGAAGCGGAGGAGCGCGGTGGACATGGACGGGGTTCACGTGATGGAGAAGGACACGTTCTACCAGATACTGCTGCATTGCCTCCCGTCCGGGCAACTGGGCCCTGGGAACGACGAGCAGGGAAGGCAGATGGTGCTGCCGTTCCGGGTGCTGACTTGGGACGCTGAGGTGCACGCAGCGCTGTTCGTGCATAGTGTGAAGGATTTGCCAAAGGGGCTGTATTTCTTGGTGAGGAACGAGACGCATTTGGAACGTTTGAGGTCAGCGATGAGAGCCGATTTCGAGTGGGAGCGGCCGGAGGGGTGCCCTGACGGGTTGCCTCTGTATAGGCTCGCTAGCGGAAACTGCAAACGGCTCGCGAAGCTGCTGTCCTGCCATCAGGTGTTGTTTGCAGTGTCTCTCTAGTCATTACTAATATTGAATTGTATGTAGGTTAATCTTGACCTTTATAATATTGTTAGGACATTGCTTCGGATGGGTGCTTTAGCATAGGTATGGTTGCTCGTTTCGAGCCGGTCTTGCGAGAGAAGGGTGCTTGGATGTATCCTCGCCTGTTCTGGGAGACCGGAGTCCTTGGTCAGATATTATACCTCGAGGCACATGCCGTTGGCATTTCTGCTACCGGAATTGGCTGCTACTTTGATGACGACGGTATGCCCCTTATCTACTTCTGAGTGAGTTATATTCAGAAATGGCTGCATACCGATTTTGCTTGTCTTATGAACATGAACAGTTTAATAGAGCATAATTAAGGAACTTGCATCTCATTTGACATCTTGCTTAAAGTCGATCACCAGTTGCAACTAAACTTTGCCCATTGATCCAGGAGGATCTCCTATAGAGTTTAAGATTAGAATAACTCATATAATTTGTAGGAATACTATTCATTTTCTTTCTTGTTTCCTTCTATGGAAATAAAAATTTAGGGATAAGTTAGGATTACTATCCCTTTCTTCTATGTTTTTTTTTATATGGGTGCTAGGGATAAATTAGTATTTCTAACTTAGTCCTTAGGGGGGATAGTAGTTCATAATTCTAATAGATATTGGAGGTTGCTATGGGTATAAATGGGAACCTGAGCTTCTCCCAGGGGTCTACCTTATTTGGAAGGATATTTTGTTGCGGTTGAACTTCAACTGAGATACAATCGGTTCTCATGCCTTACTAGGATTAGATACATGACAGGACAACTGTAGGTTTAGTACCAAATCGTGTTTTTATGGTGGTTTTTGACAACATGAAACTTCCCATGAAACCTAGTGATGTTAGTCATTTGGCAACTTAAAACCTCACGGAATGGATTCATGAGGTTTGGAAGTGGTGAGCCAACCCTTGACACCTGAGTGTTTTGCAACTGTGGATTTAATTCATGAAATTCATGGAATGCATAAGTTCTCGCTGAAGCTTCCAATAATTATCATGTTCTAGTTCCAACATGCTTTACAAGTTACAACGCATTAAAACTTAAAAGGTTAATTTGTACCTTCTTATCAGGTTCTCTGTGGAAAACCAACATTTTCAACCATGGTTGGCTAGACTAAGTGGGTTTCTATGTGGAAAACAACCTTTACTGGTTTCTTGGAAAACCAACATTTTCAACCTTTGTTGGCTAGACTAACTTGTTTCTTTTAACCCCATGAGACCAAAGTTAACAGTCAGGAAAATAACTTCTAGGCAAGGTGGAAGAATCACAGAAGCTAGTAAGAATGGTGCTCTTTTCACATAGAACATAGGATGATCAAGATTCGTAATTCAAATTGATTTGTGTTTGGACATTTTGTAGATTTAATATTCTCTAATGTCTTCCCTCTATGTTTTTATATTTATAATTAAATTATGTTCCTTGCTAAGCACACTTGGGACTCTGTGCTTCATGTTAAGGCCATTCAAGTTGGTTATTGATACCAGCAGTCTATTCTAATTAATTAATTCCCTTTTGGGTGCAAAATGTCCTATGTCCTTTTCCAGGAATGCTCCTTCAAATGCCTAGTAGTAGCAGTAGCTGCAGCAGCAGCAATGAAGAAATGGTGATGCTCTCTAGTGTATAAATTTCACTATTTACCCTAATACAAACCGTTTCTAGAGTCTACTGCTTTCAATTGTTTTATCCTGTGTGTGTATATCTTGTAAGGAAGAATACTACCAAGTGATGCTTGGGTAAAGAAGATACTTCCATGAAGAATGGATGGGCTCTGGCTGCTTCTATTTTGGGCAGAGAGTAAGTTTATAGCGTACAAAGTGCAATAAGAAAAATGGAGATCATTTTTTGTAACTCAGTTGTTCCCTACAAAGTGTAGGACACTTCTCTCTACTAAAACTTGTTGTGTCCATCGACTCCACCTGTGTTCGACAAGATACATGTATCCATTTGTCTCCACTTTACACTTTTTTATACACATGAAATTGTCCACTTTTATGAATTGTAAAATAATGACAAGATGGACAGTATTATATCCTTATTTCTTATATTAAAAGCAAGATAAAATATATTTTCTGGTTTTTGTACTTATAATTTCCTTAACACGAACTCAAACTTATCTATATTGGTTCATCTTAAATGTATGTATATTTCAAGGAATACAGATGTGAAACTGTGTCCTCGTGTATAGGTTTTGGTAAATTGTATTGTCAGTTAGTGTCAAAGTGAGACATACATGTCACTGTCGACTAATTATTTCTACGCAGCTACAGAGAACCAAATGCATAAATCAGTCACAAATTAATTGGAACTTGTAGGCCGATTGTTGGGAAATAAAGGATATTCAAGATACCAAAGGCCCTCTACGTCCGTAATTGCTAGAATACTCATTTTTGTGTTGATTTGGTTTCAGCATTTCATGTTTTGGTAATACAATCAGATGATATTCTTTACCAACTTTTGAGGTGGATGATAATTTTCCCTTGTGTTTAAACTTTAAAGAAGTAGGGGAGGTTATATCTTTCTACACAAGTCCTGGTAAGATTAAATAACAGTAGAAAGTACAAATGCTTCTTCGTAAGGATGACCTTGACTGGTGCCATGAGAAACAATCTAATTATTTGGACTATTTTAGTGATGCTATAAGCACATCCATGACGGAAACCATAATTTTTTGCCATTAGTGCTATATCTTGGTCTTCCAACTGATGTGTGTTCAAAGCTCCAGGCATTTTGATTTGCAATGTTCAATTATCATGTGTAGATTTAACAAAGATGTTTGGGTCCTTTTCCAGATAATAAACGTTTAGTCATCTGTCTTTTTCTCAACATGTGGGAGCTACAATATCTGATGGCTCATTCTCCTTTCCTTTTTCCTTAAATGTCTTCTATTATGAGCTTTTAAAACATGATCAATTGTCAATGTAATGTTAATCTTGTCTCAGGGAAATGTGATGTTTAATATGGACATTTTTGTTTTGCAGTTCATGAGGTTCTTGGCCTAAAAGGTTCCGAATTCCAGAGCCTCTATCATTTCACGATAGGAAGTCCAGTGCTAGACAAGCGAATTATGAGTCTGCCTGCATATCCAGGTCCAGGCATTGATGCATAGTTTTGTTGGTACATTACCAGAAGACAGCAAAGACCAAATGGTATTCTCATACTAAAATCCTACCTCTTTTTCTATTGTCTTATTCAAAAACTTCCGTCTAGTCGATGCTAATTTTCTGTTTTTGCGAGTTAATTGGCTTTGGGCAATAGTCTATCTACTATCATGATGAATAGAAAACTATTAGATTTTGATTTTTGCACGAGTAATTATTGTGGCATCAATTTGGAACTTTTATCTTGGTCTCTGAATTATTCTAGTTTTCATACTTCTGCTGTTTTTTTTCAGATGAAGTCAATGTAGAACATGTAACAGAAAACTTTCTAGTTTCTTGATAAATCAAATTTCTTTTTTCATTCTTCATTATTTTTAATGAGGCTATCACAAAGTTGACCAGTAAATTAGTACAAGATTTTCTGAAGTCTGGATTTTGGATAATCTAGGAAACCGTTGAATGAGAGGTAAACCATTTTGATTAGTTCCTCAACATTCAATATAATTAATCAATAATAACCATGGTTGCTATGGTTGATATTTACAGATAAATCGATTTATATGGTTGTCTTGTACAAAATCTACATTGATAAAGAATATATAATGGACCCATGAAAATTATTTAGTCCGCCTAATCTTGCGAGTGTTTGATCTATATAATGGCTTGGGGACAACACACTTAATGGATAGGTAATGATGACCTTGTACTTTGTCCAAGGGAGGACCCACATGACTGGATTTCCAATAAAAATAGTTTTCTAGAGATTTTTCATAAAAGTTTGTCAAACGTACAATATTCTATCCTCAAAAGTAAATTTGTCATTGCTAAATGGTGGTCCATCTGGTAAAGTATATTGGTTCTATGTAGGAGGTCTTGTGTTCGATTCGTAGTCCCAACCAAAGTACTAGAATTTTTACAATCAATTGTGTTTTCCTACTAGCCCCCACTGAATATTTAATTTTCTACCGCCCCCACCTAATAATATTTTTTCTACTAGCCCCACCGGATAGAAAGTCCTTGATCCGCCTCCTGAATATATCTACTGAAGTTTGGGGACCGATTGAGATGTTTACTGTTACTTTTATCTGTCCTTCCCTTAATGATTTTTGCGTTGTTCCTACCATTTGCTTTACCAATCTTTGAACTGCTTCGGAATGTATTTAACCTCATGCGGAAGGAACTGTTAGGTCAAGTCAGGATTTGGCACTTCCAGAATGCAGATTTGGATTTTGCAGAAACAGTTCCTCCATATAAACGGGCTTAAGACTGCCAAAACTTGTCTGGCTATGGTCCTTTATCCTTACCCCAGAACAAACTAAAGATTATCATTGCTTGCAACCTATTCCATTTCCTTTTCAAACCTCAGAAGTAATTTTCTGATATTCTCAATGTTATTAAGCATTAATACCAGTGGCCATGGATCAATTCACAGGAAGAAGCATCTGTGATGTAGAACATGCATCAAGTACTGTTTTCTTTTGGTCTCATGCAAATATGTTAGTACTCCGCACGAACGTAAAAATTGCTCAGATGAGTACTATAGTGTCTATTGGAGTTCTGTTCTTCATGTTAGAGTTATATATTGCTTACCCATTGATCCCTAAGTTACTAGATGTTCAAGATATTCTCATTCTCCATTAGAGTTTATGTAATTTTCATTTTTTTATTGTATGATGTCAGCATATGGATGAAGAACAATAATCTCCCTTGTCATCCACGGTTACTGAGGTTTTATTAAGCTAGAATTGACAATACTGGAAAAGTTGCGGATGGTGCCCTTAGATCCTAGGCTGTTTATTACATCACTTCATTTCCACTCTATACTAGGAATTTGAGATAGCCATGGCAATGAGCAGTAGTGAGCAATGGTTTTCCAACAAGATTTTAACAACATTGCCTAAGGTGAAAATGGCTGAAGAAATTTGAGGTCTCTAGGCATCTAACATGAGGTGGGGGAGTTCGAAGTTTTTATATGCTTGTATTATGGATATCCTATGCTTAGGACAAGTTGCAACTTGTAAGCCTAAGTTTTTATGGTTCACTTTAAGAGATC
Source organism: Iris macrosiphon (assembly GCA_036927795.1). Lineage (NCBI taxonomy): Eukaryota > Viridiplantae > Streptophyta > Magnoliopsida > Asparagales > Iridaceae > Iris > Iris macrosiphon. Next base: position 195,446,996 of record JAYESA010000002.1, on the reverse strand, counting down.
TTTTCAGCATGAATATAGATGGAACCCCTTTGAACAAAAAGCAAAACCGATGTTGATGTTGATTTCTACTCGACTTGATGTGGTGATATACTTATTTTGACTTGACATAAGATGCCTTAGCGGGAGCGTTGTCAAAAGTACACAGGATAAATATGGCTTAGCTGCTCCTCCCTGGTTAGTGTGCCTCTCCACCGTCTACATAAATTTTGTATATAGATATATACTATTTTGAGACTTTAAAAAGTGGAGATGTTTAGAAAAATAAGTATATATCAAAGCTAATTGTTGGAATTTGAGAATCAAATGATTTTGGAGAACCTTTGGTGTGATCTAACTTATTTTCTCATGCCTACTTAAGATCCCATTCAGTATTACATAAGCTGTGTACTCAGAAATGTACTGCTCTAGGTGGAGGAATCATAGAATGAATTAGAAATGGAATTTGATTCAAGAAGAAAGTAAGGGAAGTTCTCAAACTGAACAATGATTAGAGGGTTTTAGATTGAAAGGCCCGCGTCAATCCAACCATGTGCTTATGATGAAAGTTTGGACTTGTGATGAAATTATCATTTGCACAGCCTCTTAGAATGAATTAAGAATGATTAGAGGGTTTTAGATTCCAAGGCCCTCGTTAGTCCAACCGTGTGCTTATGATGAAAGTTTGGACTGTAATGAAATTATCGTTTGCACAGCCTCGTCAGAACTTTTGGTATGTTTAGCAAATTTAGGGTGGCTACTAATGAAAGTACTCCTTCACTTGAATATGATACATATTAGTGCAGAAATAGAGATTCTTGCTTTGACTGCAAATGGCCCGTCTATCAAAATGCTACCAAATATACTGAACCCAAAAAATTAGGATAAAAGCTTCGTTGGAACCACATTATTATTATTATTATTTTTTTTACTGTCATTGGACATCCTGTTGTTGTTTTTGGGGTCATGTAAGCCTTGGATCGTATAAATTTAAGTGGAATTCAATAAATGTTGCTTATTCTGCCAATGGTTCTACCATGTAGATCTTGGAAAGTTTTTGTCTTGATGTCTGCCGACCTGGTTGAAAAGTTAGGGACTTATCCTTTGGTATTCTATGGACTTTCATCTATTAGTATTATGTGCTTTGAGTCGACCTTCAGGAAGCTCTTTGCCCATGCCTTCAATGAGTCCAAGGTTTATTGTGAATTACTATGTGAACACTAGTAATTCTTTTTATCTTATATTAATAAAATCTGGCACGGAACTGCTTGATCACATCCTCTCTCTCTCTCTAAAAAAGAAAGAAAGGTAGTTTAGTTTGTTGTATTAATGCAGAAACAGTGAGGTGGTTGTATATTACAATCCTATACTCCCACATTGGTCATATGGAGAACTCAATGTGGATTGATATAGTATTAGGCTCTCTTCTCTTAAACAGCCAACTTTTAGGGTGAGTTCTTTCAAGGTTCTTGTCAAATGATATCGTAGTATACACCTTGTCTTCCTGTCGCAATCACGCGACGTGGGTGGTGAAGCCGGCTAGCAATGTTCGTATTGGATTAAGAAGCTTAGTGCAAAGCTATCCCGCGTGGGCATCTGAACTGCGGTGAATGTTACGATCCAATAGTTCTATATTGATTATACGAAGAGTTTGATGTGGGTTGATATAATTTCGGGGTCTCTAGTCTCTTGTTTACGGCTAACTTTTAGGATGAGTTTTTCCAAGGTTCGTATCATTGTACCTATGCATTATGTGACTTACCCTGAAACTTTGATTCATCAAATTCGATTTCCTAACTTTCAAGAGGGCCTACCTAGTACTTCTCGTTAATTATAGATAACTCAACCAAGCAAAGGTGTGTTGCTGGGTTGGGGCTGCTTTGTTACTAGACTGCTAGAAGAGTTATTGCTTAGGTAGTTCGCTAGGAGAGGGGGCAATAAGAAAGAAAGATCATACTTCAGTGACAAAAATCCCAATACTTATATTCTTGGCCAACCAAGCAAAGGTGTGTTGCTGGGTTGGGGCTGCTTTGTTACTAGACTGTGCTAGAAGAGTTATCGCTTAGGTAGTTCGCTAGGAGAGGGGCAATAAGAAAGAAAGATCATACTTTAGTGACAAAAATCCCAATACTTATATTCTTGGCCATAGTGGTCTACTAAGGCACAAGTTGGCGTGCCTTTGCTGAATCTTTCGGGCAAATTCTTTGATTGGAGGAGTAACAAATACTGGAGCCCTCCATGGCCTTATTTGCTAGAGATTCATCACTTAGTTCGAATGGAGGAGAAACAAGTGCGAATGGACCTCTCCGACCATGAAAAGGACATTCTCCTGTATAGGCACGTTGGAATAATCAAATATTTAACATCCTTGGAATAATCAATCAAATAGTTAACATCCACCACAACTCTGGAGTTGTATAGTGAGCGGCAAGGAAATTAACATGTAAAGTTAAAATCTTCTATCGATGTTACATCATATATGAATACTCATTGACATGTTTGGAGTTCAGTCTGAATTTGATAAATTTTGGAGCTCAAATATGATCAAAGATTTGATTTAATATAATTTAAAAATATATATTAATTTAATTATATTTTAAATTTATATCAAATATTTAATTTGATTATATTTGAACGTCCATAATTGGTGATGAAATAGAATCTACACCGTTGGTTGTTGGTGGACGGTCAAATCTGATGGTGAGCTACTTTTAGGATTTTCTAAACCCTAAAATTGAATTTTTCATACTATTTATATGAGGTGGGGGTAGAGGCACAAAGATATAGCACAAGTTGGAGATTCGGTGTGCTAGTCCACAAGAAGTCTAAGAGAAAGTCTTACTTTGCTCGTAGGACTCGTCATCAAAGATAGAAGGAGCAGATCTGATTGAGAAGTCGTCTTCGATCAGAAAAATTGTTACGAAATTTGGTAAGTGATTTCAATTATAATGTCTTTTCTTCTTGAGTGTGGTGAGTGAGTTGAACCTATTAGGACAAATGGTTCAACATTGATTCTTATCAATCTTGTAATTTTATCTGAACTATATAAATTATGATTTGTCCATGTGACTCCATATACGTTGTATTTATTTGTGTTTATTGTTCGTTAGATTGGTTGGTTAACTCGGGTGGGTTGTCAACGTTTCTGCGTGCCCAACAAGTGGTATCAGAGCTCTCAGGTTCTCGAGAGGGAAAGTGCAATCATGTCTACGGAGCAGACAAACACGTATGATCACCCTTACAGGAAAAAATTGGACGATTTGGAAGTCAATGATGGAGGGTGTAAGGATTTGCACGGTCCGTTGGAGGGCAACATCGCAAAGCCATCGGACAAAGCTGTTGAAGATTGGAAACGACTGGATCGGAAGGTCGTTGGATTCATCCGACAATGGCTGAACGATTTGGTGTTTCACCACATGTAAGTGGAGAGTTCGAAAAAATATTATGGGAGAAGCTACATTTGCTGTACGAAAGGAAGACGTCTGGCAACAAGACGTTTATTGTTTTCTAACTCGTCAACTCGAAGTACACGGAGGGTGTCCCAGTGACACAACATCTGAACGAGGTTCATGGTATCATTAATCAGTTGTCCGCGATAAAGATGGTGATTAATGATGAGCTTCACGTCCTTCTGCTTTTGATTTTTCTGCTGAAATTCTGGAAGACGTTGGTGGTGTCGGTGAGCAACTCCGTCCCGGATGAAGTTGTTACGATGGAGGCAGTCAAAAGCAGTTTGTTGAATGAGGAGGTTCGGCGTAAGCAAGTTGAATCGTCGCAGGAGTCCGCTCTGGAGTCTTCCTATGCGAAGGAAGACCCAAGTCACAGGCGATGACGGGGAGAGTTCTCGGGATCTTGCGACTGCGGACCATAAGGAAGACTGCTATCACTTTGGCCAAATGTGTCATCTCAAGAGAAACTGCGTAAAGTTCAAAGATGAGAAGACCAAAAGCAAGGACGATCAGGAGAATCTCACGACCTTGGGAGATCATCATTACAGCAACCGACGCAGAGGAACCTTGTGGCATGTGTCATGATAGCGATTGCGCCATGGATACAGGGGTGTCGTATCACGTCACTCAATATAAGAGGATCTTCACGTCATACCACTACGACATATTTGGACGTGTGAAGATGGGCAACAAAGGGACGACTGCAGTTGTAGGCATCGGTGATGTACACTTGACAACGGAGCTTAGTGAGAAGTTCGTTCTTAAGGGTGTGCGACATGTACCGAGTTTGTACTACAAGTTGGTTTCGGTGGAGAGATTGACGGATGATGGCTGTCGCAGTTTATTTGGGGACAAATATTGGATGCTTACGAAGGATTTCCAACAGCTGGCTCGAAAAAATTTATGTTATGGCATGTACAGGTTCAAGCTGTTGAGTTGTACATGCAAGCCATAGATATTGGATGAAGGCTCGAGGAGTGTAAGACAAGAGGTGAATCGTCGAAAATTTATTGAGAAGGGTCTACGAGATACTTTGAGGATTACGGAGGATTTGGTTCGTCGAGACAAAGCGACAAATGGTGATGAGCTAAAGATTGAGGGTCAGTCTGTTGGTTCCATGACAGCTGATCAGTCTCCAGGTGGGTTTGTTCCACGGATCCAGTTTTTGCTACATGTGGTTTGCTAAAGCTTCAGGGAACGACATTGGTTTCAGCAGTTTGAAGCCAGGGAGGAGATCAATGTGTGCAGCAAACTCAATCTGAGACGGGTGCATCTCCATTCACACAGTTCTGGAGGAACTGTTGGTCATCGACGGCGTGTACAGTGCATGATGTTTTGTTCGAGGATGCACGTGTACGGGGAGCTTCAGTGTCGGACACGAATGTGGGCTGGTTCATGAGTCTGAATATCGGAAGAATCACACCGTTCGCTTGGTTGGACCAGCCAAGGGTGAAGAAGCTTGTTGGAACGGTTGCACGTTCCGGTGGAAGACAGAAGTCGGGGATATGCAACCAAGACTTGCGGTAAGCCTGATCGTCAGGGACTTCGGTCTTGATCGTGTCATTGATGTTGGCAGAACTTGCGGTAAGACTGATCGTCAGGGACTTCGGTCTTGATCGTGTCATTGATGTTGGCAGAATCCCAATGGTGCAGGAGGTGCTACGCATGTCATCTAGCGTCGACGTGACGGTCGAGGAGCTGGAGACAAAGGAAGATGCAAAGCAGCTCTGGGGATCAGAGATCGGTGGCATAGGGGAGCAGAAATTCTGGCGCGGAAAGACATGCATGGAGTCCAGTTGAGAAGCCATGGGATCAACACCCTCTCATAAGACTAGAGGAGGAGATTGTTGGAGTCCAGTTTGAATTTGGTAAATTTTGTAGCCCAAATATGATCAAAAATTTGATATGATTTGAAAATATACATTAATTTGATTAGATTTTAAATTTGTATGAAATATTTAATTTGACCATATTTGGGCGTCCATAATTGGTGATGAGATATAATCTACTCCGTTGGTTGTTGGTGGACGGCCAGATCTGAGAGTGGACTACTTTTAGGATTTTCTAAACCCTAAAATTATGTTTCTTATCCTATTTATATGAGGTGAGGGTGGAGGCACAAAGATATAACACAAGTTAAAACTTCGGGGGGTGCTAGTCCACATGAAGTATAAGAGAAAGCCGCACTTTGCTCTTAGTATTCTTCATCCAAGATAGAAAAATAAGAAGATTTGATTCTTGTATTCTTCATCCAAGATAGAAAAATGAGGAGATTTGATTGGAAAGTCGTCGCCTTCGATCAGAAAAATTGCTACGAAATTAATGAGTGATTTCAGTTGTAATATCTGTCTTTTCTTTTCGAGTGTGGTGAATGGTTGAACCTATTAGGACAAATGGTTCAACGTTGATTTTTGTCAATCTTGTAATTTCATATGAGTTATATAGATTGAGATTTATCTAGGTGGGGCATTTCACTGTTATATACGTTGTCTTTATTTGTATTTGATGTTCGTTAGATTAGTTGGTTATCTTAGGTGGGTTGGTAACGCATTCGCGTGTCCAACATGACCAAAGCCACAAAACTTGGCCATTACTCTTTTATTGATGATTTGCTGTTTTCCCGACATTGTGCAACCAGATATCCTTTGTCAGAAGGATGATATTGTCCAAATCTTTATTTTCATGTGCCATCTTCAACTATCATATCACCTCTAGAAAAGGTGCATGGTTCTAGCACCTGGTCTGATATACAGGATAAATTGACGCCACTAACCTTAGGGTGTGTTTGGGAGAAAAATGGAATAGAAAAATGTGAAAGAAATAATATATTTTTTATTCTTTGGTATACAAAGAAAAGTGGATGAAAGAAAAAAAATGGAGGGATTAGTTTTTTCTCCTAACCTAAGAAAATCAATCTTTTCAAAATTGGGAGAAAAAATGGATGCTCATTTTAATTTACAATTATGCCATATTAAAATTATATTATTTTAAAGTAGTTCAATAAAGTCAAATATAAATAAATATTCTTAATTCAGGATATAATTGATAAAGTATATATATATATATATATATATATATATATATATATATATATATATTTTTTTTTTTTTTTTTTTTTTTTTTTTTTTTTCATACCAAACAAAGGAAATTATATCAATTTCAGTTTCCTTCTTTTCTACCAAACACAAAGGAAGAAAATAGTCTTTCATTTCTATAAGGATGAAAAGTATATTTCTTTGTTTTTTTTCTTCCTTTCATTTTTCATCATTACTACCAAATGGAGCCTTAATTTGATGAACATGCTTCTTTCATGTAGTTCACGAGGATCTTGGATATACTGGCCAGCTTCCTGGTTAAAGAAAAGGCTTAAGGAGTTGTGGGAAAAGATTAACAAAAAATATGAAATTATGTACTTCTTTAGGGCGTAAAAAAATACGTCCTAATTTAGGGAGATCTTATGTTCTGTTTGAAAATTTCTTAAACATTATGCCTTTTATGCAATAAACATAAACTTGAATGTTTTGAGTGCAATTTTTCGTTTAACGAATGTACTCTTTGTTATCTTCGAAGAGGAGAATGGTGAGAAGAGAATATCATGGAGCATGGAGCGTATCTTTGGGAGAGGGATTGACATTGACAACATACATGAGGTTAAATTGGTGAGGGGACAAAGCAGGGGGGTAGATAGTCGTGCTTCAAAAAGGAATGTGAATGGAAAAATGCATGCAAAACCATAATCAATACATGATCTCTTGCAGGGAGTACTTTGCAAACCTAGAGAGAGAGAGAGAGAAGTTGGGCATGCATAGGTTTAGCTGACTGCGTAGCTGCATAGGTGGTGATGGATGGAGAAAGCTATCATGGAGCATGGAGCGTATTTTTGGGAGAGGGTCACGTTCCGCTCCCAAAATACTGGATAAATACGAGAACTGACACTGCCAATCACATCTTGCAGAATACCGAAGTAAGCCGAAATGTGCTAGTCTAGAAGACATATGTGTGGACTCTAGCATGCTATGACGTTAGTCCTAAGGCCGACAAATCCTAGTATCTCAATCCACAACATCAAGTACAAGAGTATATCATATATGAAAGTAAAAAATGCGTCACAAATTACGTTATCACATATAATCATGAAGCTAGTGAATACAAGATGCTGCACTAGCAAGAGTATAATTATATATGATCAAATATACCAGCCATGGTCTAATATATACATCATTTGACCGAAATTAGAGAAGTAATCTTAAAATAAGGGACTAACTCTGCCTCTTGCTAAAACACCACAAAAAATAAATAACACTACGAGGGTGGAGGAAAGAAACCCACTTGCGAGCTTCGGCCGCAGTCCTACGAGTGTGAACCATCTTGCGGGAAGTACGGTGGATCATGTGTCTCCTCATAGTAACCTGGCCGTACAAAACCAGTGGGGTCAGAACCCCAAGCAACAAGTACCATAAAGGAGCACAAGGTGATAGACCAAACACAAAACAATATACAACAGAAAAGAGACATAAGAAAAATAATGCGGATCGAGACTTCTACGGTACCAATATACTTGTCTCATAAATATAACTGGAATAACTGATAATAAGCGCTATAAATGAAAGTAAGGCGACGAGCGGTAAGAGGGCATAGGAACCACTCTGGATCGGGACCACAACCCTTAAACCAAATAAGGACCGAGGTTGCAGACCTTCACCCGAGCATAACTTAGCACCATAACCATGCGCTGAAAGAATGAATAAAATGGCAAGCTTAACAAATAGACAAACATTCATTGTACGGCCAAACATGCTTACGGCTTGCTAAAATTAACTATGGTTATCACAGACCTAGTTACTAACAGATGCATGCCTTGAAGAATTATCGCTACAACCGGCACTACAGTCAACTCGGATGGCCAAGGGTACGCTTGTCTAGTATTTATAGTGCACATCTCAAAGAACTAAAGCAGATAACTGATAGCATAACACAACATAACGTTAGCATAAACTGATTTTTGAAGATATAAATGAATTTTTGTAAATGAGATTTGGTTTTATAAACATAAAGAAGTTTTGTAAATGAAACTGGTTTTGTCAACATAAATTTATCTGTAAATTATCTTGTAACATAAACTGAAACTGAGACATAACTGGAATGCATATACTGAAATACATAATGTTATGAATCGCGACTCAATAACATGTAGTGCGCAGCACACGTAAACTTGGTCAGTTATGGAGCTCTTGCCTAGCAGGGTTGTTCCATGCTGCATGAGTCCTTAGAGATCGGGGTAGCCGGTAGCGCAATATTCTTCCCTCCCACTTAAGAAATTCCTAGAATGACGAGTCACGGGTACGAGCTTTTCACGAGTTATAGTATTTGCGACTTGCGATACATTGGGCAATATTCACACTCGATTGCCAAATGCAATAGATTTTTATACACACATTGCCACGGTGTCGTGAGGATTGTGAACTTGTACATAAACTGGTCTTGTAACACAAACTTGTATAGTGAACTTACATGCAAAACTTGTCTGGTAACATAAACTTGTATCAACATAAGGAAGAACACAGCAATAATCACTAACAAGAATTATTAAATGGACATAATTAAAAGAAACACAAAATGTGTCCAAGGATTTCTGGCTGCATGCGTCCACTGGCCGCATAGAGTCACTGTCCGCATGCATCCAAATGCTGAGTGATGGGTCATAAATACGTGTCAGAGAAAATTGACTAAAGGTGATAGATGTGACATGCCATAAAAATGTGTTGTCACGAAGATAAGAATCATAAAAAGATGTGCAAGTGTGAAGCTGAGTTATGCGTCCACAATGAAAAGAGGTGCATAGGGACACTGTCGCATAAGTCCGCTTGTCGCATGCTCCCTCGGCCGCATGAGTGCTTCTTTGGACTTAGCGAATTTTTCATTCGTTCAGCGGGCAAAACACAAGTTGTTCTGTCATTTAGCTCCAGAACACTTTGTGAAATGATCAGTCATACATCCAACAAGATTGATGCATGCTGGTTGGCTATGCGGCATAGTCCAGGCCGCATAGAACTTTCGGCAGCATAAGATGCTGGCCGCATGAGAACTTCGTCTTCTCTAAACAACATGTTCAACTATGGCGGAAACTCCCAAAAAATTTGAAAATTATTTTCTTCATAAATTTTTTATTTTAACTCCAAATTGAGTCAATCAAAAGCCAAAATGTTCGAAAAGAAGTGTTCCATCAACCAAAAATCTATTTTTCTAAAATACCATGTTTTAGTATATCAAAACCACGAAAAACACATGGAACCCATAAAAATTCTAAAGTTGAAATTTAGATCTACTCAAATATATTCATCAAAATTTAAAACTCCAAGAACTAAATATGATTAGCAACTCAATGAGAACATTTTTCCTCAAATATATTTTTAAAACAACATATATATAAAATACGAAAATCAAGGCTTCACCATTGAGAAAGATGTACTTGCCTTGGTTGGCTTTTAGCCTCTACCTTTCACGGCCTAAGTCACAACTTCTTCTTCCTAGGGCTAGGGCTTGGCTAGAGGGTGATTGAAGGAGAGAAGGAAGAATGAAGCAAGAAGAGTGAAATGAGAAAATGAGTGAGGAGAGAGAGAATACTTATATATATACCAAGAGGAGAGGAAGATGGTTTAGTCATGGGTTCAGTCAAATAATATTATAAATTTCGGTAGGCAGAGTCGGTGCGCCGGAGGGCCGACTAGCTCCTAGGCGCCGCTTAGACGCCGAACTGGATATTTTTTCTTCTTTTATATATATATATATATATATATATATATATGTTAAGTTTATATATAAACTCTCATTGACCAATTGGTCAGCGGGAGTAAGTGTGGTGGGCGGTTGGTAGGTTCTGGGTTCATGTGAATGTGTAAACAATTTTTTTTTTCATTCTTCTTATATACTACTCCCCATCTCTCTCTCTCACTCTCAATCTCACTCACTCGGTCTCCCTTTCCTCCATTTTCCTCCCCCCTCCTCTCCTCTCCCATCGCCGTCGCTACTACCATTGGCCACCGCCGCCGCCGCCAGCAATAGCAACGTCGCCATCGTAGCCGGTCACCACCACGCCCACAGTAGCCGGTCACCACCACCGCCATCGTAGCCAGTCACCACCACCACCAGCAATAGCAACGTCGCCATCGTAGGCGGTCAAGACCATCTAGGCACCGCCTAGCGGGGCCTAGCGCCTAGATCGGCCGCCTAGGGCCTTTCAGGTGCAGCCGGCGGCCGTCTAGCGTATAAGCGCTTAGGCCGACTTTTAGAACACTGCAGTCAAATAAATCGAACCAAGTGTCCATTCTACATGCGGGTCTTAAACCGGGTCTATGGCAATGCCAATGGCTATTCTACTGGTCTCGGGTAGCCTCTCTCAACTAAAGAAAATAAAATAATAAATAAAATGACAGAAACTAACATGAGAAATACAAAAGGAATACACTATCTGAAAAAATTAAATTCTAAAAATTCAAAAAATACCGAATCTGGAATCGGGTGTGAGCGAAAAAGTGACATTGACATCAGACATGAGGTTAAATTGGTAAAGGGACAAAGTAGGGGTGTAGAGAGCCATGCTTCAAAAAGGAATGAGAATGAAAAAAGGCATGCAAGATGCACAGACAGGTGGTCATGGTCCCTGTCTGAGCTAGAGAGAGAGAGAGGTCTCCGTTGAGTTTCTTTGCTTGGATTTTTTAAGCATTTCTCCATTTGACTACTGCTTTTTTTTTATGTATAACCCGTTCACATTCATCTCTCCTGTTGTTTGACTGTGGGCATGAATACATCAAAGTGGTTTTTAACTAAAAATAATAATCTATCTTTACCTCCAAATTTATAACTAAAAAAATTGGCTAAATTTTAACTTATACCTTCAACTATTTATATTTTTTAACTTGGTACTATATATTTTAATGTTAAAAAACTTAATACCTCAACTATAATTATAGAACTTAATATCCTAACAGATATAACGTAGAATTCAAAATGACAAAAATATTCCTCTTATTCATGATTACGTCAAATACCCCAGAAAGAAGGATTAGAGTAGTTTGGTCAAAAAATTATTATTTATTTTTGTTGAAATATAAAAATTAATATATGACTGACAGAGGGTATCGACTTGAAAATATTTAATAGTTAAGGATAGTGATTTGCATGATATTAAAATTTAGAGTATCAAATTAAAAAAAAATTAAATAGTCGAAGGTATCAAATTGAAATTAAGCCTAAAAAAATTAAATCCATAATATGATGCGTTTATAGAATAGTAAAAAATAATCTAACAACATTTGATCACAAATGTCAAAAAAATTTATGGTCAAAAAATAATATAAAATTTAGAATCTAGATCTAGAATTTGAGACTTCAAATTAAATCTTACTATTCTAAAAAATAAGTTTTTATATTGTGAATGTAGAAATTACGAGGCCCAAGTTACACTTCATGTGGTTGGGCCGGACGGGACTATCATGGGACTCCAATTGAACCTTACTATGTAGAAATTTTCTTTTTAAGATATGGACAAAATGTTCATATTTTTTAAAGTTGGGCGATCTTGATGGGAATGGTTTAAGAAGGCCTATTTGTATTACGCCCTTAAGGTTACATGCTACGTGTTAGAGATGAATAATGCCATGTTCATTACCCTCGTCGAGATGTATAACTGAACCGGAACTTTCTTCACACCTGGCGGCAAAATGAGACTTACACTGCACGAGATGAGTGCAGATTCAAAATTATCCTAGGGTAATGAACCATATAAAGAGTACCCTGGGGCAACATATGGTCCCAACTCTCTGTACAATAGTATAATATAATCCAACAATCTAAAATAATAGATGTTAATAGAAATGTGATTATTATTTTTCATTATCTTTAATGAGTTCTTGCTAGGTTGCTTTAAGCAGCAACTTACACAAATATGAACTAAATTATTTTTGTTAAGCGTGAAGATATAGGATTGAAGAACCAATACCAATCACACTAATCTGAAGGAATTTTCCAACACGGTCTCATAGTCTCCTGAATTGATCTTTCCGCATAAGTCCAAGTCCAACAGGCTTCTTCGAGCCAACCTAGCCATCAAAATGCACCGTGCGGAGCGGAGCATTACAACCCCCCATGCTACAATGGCGTAACAACACGATGAGGTAATAGCCTCGGTGTTGGGTCACGTCATAGCGGTAGTAGCACCGCATATAGGCATGTAGCATAATACCGAAAATGGAGAGTTGTAGGCAACACTACAATGGGACTGGGACCCGATGCTACAGTAGTGTGACACTACGATGAGGTAAAAGATGTAAAGCCTCGGCTTCGGACCATATCACAGCGGCGTAGCACCACAAGAAAGCATAAGACTTCATGCTGGTTAGTACATCACTACAGAGAGGCTGGTGACCTCATGGCTATAATGGTATGATACCACGATGTGTAGTCTCAGCTTTATATCATGTCATAGTGGCATAGCACCGCAAGAAAGCGCAAGTCTTCATGCTATGGCTCAGTAAAAGAACTCACCTAGAGTGTAAACAAAGATACATGCCGTCTCTTCAGGGTAATCTTGTAGACACCTAATATACATACATCGAAATCATGTTGGCACAGGGCCTTTAATGTGCAACCAAAAGCACAACTGATGTCATTATGTGAGTGAGAAGAATATCAGTTATGGTACTGAATTTAAGGTTCAGTCCATTCGTGTATTGTACTGTTATTTAACTCATGGGGGAAGATCAAGTCGAAGCGACATCTATCATAATGCATGATGGACACAGTCACTGTGGAGAACAACCCATATATTCATATATGTAGGAGATTATTGGAGTTTTTCTTTATAAAGTTAGAAAGATAGTCTCACATTGTAAAATACTCCAAGTGGGTATCTCAATAGTATATCATGCTCGGTGTTGATAGATGCACATGAGGTGTGGTGGCCCAAGTGGGTGTCATAGGGGATGTCTTACTAGTGCGGCTAAGTTTATATTCCTCAAGAAATATTTATGTTTTGTCACTCTCTTTGAAAAATTCCTATAGGAGCTAACCCCTATAGGGAATTAGCGACTCGAACTCGGACTTAAGGGTGCAAAGTGGCGCTTTGATGGCAAACGTTGCACTTAGCATGTCAGCATCGTCGCATGGCGCTCGTGCACTCGTTTTATGGACGAGCTGCATGCACAAGCACTGTACGGGCTATGCATGGGTGCGGCTATGCGCTACTGTGCGTATGCGTGTATGTGCTGCTGCGCATGCGCACGGGTGGCTATATGGCTGAGGGGCTGTGCGAGCATGCGCACATGTGAGTGTTCCCGTATGCGCCTATGCGCATATAGCATAGGATGTGCATAACTTCGCACTTTGCGGGATTCAGACTATTTTGAGAAGATTGAGTCAATTATTCATATCTGATTTTGTGGGATTTGAATTTAATTGATTGCTATCTTTTCGAAATTGGTTGGCGGCCATGATTAGGGTTAGAGTTTCCTCCATTCTCTATAAATACTCTATTCGTGCCTCTTTTGAGAGCTTACTTCGAAATTGAAAGAGAGAAGTGAGTATCCTGCTGTGTTGTCATTAGAGTCCAGGAGTCCTCTCGAGTACGAAACATAAGTGACGATGAGCGTTCAATAAGTTCTCTTGTGAACTTGCTGGTTTCTGGAAGCGGATCGTGTGAGGACGAATCTTGTTTTGAGCAACGGTGATCTTCATCACCCTAGGAAGGATTAATGTCTTTGTCTTCTCCTTCTCTCTACTTCTACTGTAACGTTCTATCTCAATTGCAACTGCGTTTGTAAGGAAGAACGGAGATGATTTTCAATCAATTTGTAATCTGATATATATAATTACTATAATATTTAGTTAGAGTCGATTTTTCCACGAAAGCAAATTTGTTTACGTGAATCTCTGATTTTCGATGATAACATCATGATCAAACAGAGGACGGATTGTAAAGACTTGCATGAACATGAACCTCTGTTCTTGGCCTTTGTGATCCATCTCTTAATCAATCTCGGGATTAACAAGAACAGACGCGGATGATCATTAGTCGTAACCTGGAGCGATAGGAGAAGCCTATGTCAGTGGGTCACAACACATCTTACCGTGACTGATATTTACTGTCATAGAAAGTTTTCTTGGAAAGGCTTGGAGGAAAGGCTTGGAGAAGTTCATAGAAAGTTTTCTTGGAAAGGCTTGGAGAAGTTCAGAATCATTTTCATGTTTGTAGGCATCTTTCGTTTCCCCCCTTTTAATATGCTTATTGTACTGTTTGTTACCAAAAAACTGTTGGGAATAGCCAGTACCACCACACTATCATGCATCAGACTTCATTAGAATTCTGGACTCAGTATGAGTCCATGAGAATGTCCAATCTAACTAAGAACAACTAACAAAACTAATGCGTCAATTTATGTCTGGAGGGAGTAGGAATGCAGCCACCTATCATATTCCGAGGCAAAAATGGTGGTCAATTCCATGGGCAGATTGGAGTAAAGTTGCAATTCTTGTGCAATAATGCTTTGGTCAGCGTCCCACAAGTCGTTCCTAAAGTTTTGCATTGTTCATATATGTTAAGAAACTAATATTGTCTGCACGGGGGAAGGGGGAGAGGGAGAGTGGTGACTGTGCCCCCTGTTCGAGTTGTCTCCTCCCATTCGTGACACGTAGGGGTCCACTCCCGCAAAACTCACCCCTCTCCAATGCGTGCCCACCACGTCAAGGTTCAATTGGAGTCCCATGATAGTCCCATTAGGCCCAACCACATGAGCTCTAACTTGGGTCTCAGAATTTCTAGAATTAAGAATATAGAAAATTATTTTTTAGAATAGTAAGGAGTTATTTATTAGATTATTTTTTTATTATTTTTATAAACTCATTATATTCTGGATTTACTTTTTTAGGCTTAATTTCAAATTGTTACCTTCAACTATTTAGGTTTTTTTAATTTGTTACCTTAAACGTTAATATTATGCAAATCACTACCCTTAACTATTAAATATTTTTAAGTCGATATCCTTCGTCAGTCATGGATTAATTTGTGTACTTCAACAAAATAAATAATAAATTTTTGACCAAACTATTCCAATTCTTCTTTCTGTGGTATTTGAAGTGATCATGAATAAGAGGAATATTTTTGTTATTTTAGATTCTACGTTAACTCTGTTAGGATATTAAGTTCTATAATTATACTTGAGGTATTAAGTTGTTTAATATTAAAATTTAGAGTACCAAATTAATTTAAATTGTTGAATGTATCAAGTTAAAATTTTATCAAATTTTTTAGCTATAAATTTGAAGGTAAAGATAGATTATTATTTTTAGTTAAAAACCACTGACGTATTCATGCTCACACGGGAGGAGAGATGAATGTGGGCAGGATGTACATAGAAAAAGAACTGTAGTCAAATGGAGAAATGCTTAAAAAAAATCCAAGGAAAGAAACTCAGCTCTCTCTCTCTCTCTCTCTCTCTCTCTCTCTCACAGAGACAAGGACCATGGTCACCTGTTTGTGCACCTCTCTCTCCATTCATCACTACCTATGCAGTTATGTAGTTTAGCTAAACCTATGCATGACCAACTTCTCTCTCTCTCTCTCTCTCAAGGTCTGCGAAGTACTCCCTGCCGGAGATTATGTATTGATTATGGTTTTGCATGCCTTTTTTCATTCTCATACCTTTTTGAAGCATGACTCTCTACACCCCTGCTTTGTCCTCTCATCAATTTAACCTTTTGTCTGCTGTCAATGTCAGTCCCTCTCCCAAAGATGCGCTCCATGCTCCATGATAGCTCAGCCAGGGACTATGGCCACCTGTCTGTGCACCACCCTCTCCATCCATCACCGCCTATGCAGCTATGTAGTTAGCTAAACCTATGCATGGCCAACTTCTCTCTCTCTCTCTAGGTCTGCGAAGTACTGTATGTAGTTAGCTAAACCTATGCATGACCAACTTCTCTCTCTCTCTCTCTCTCTCTCTCTCTCTCTCTAGGTCTGCGAGTACTCCCTGCAGGAGATTATCTCTCTAGGTCTGCGAAGTACTCCCTGCAAGAGATCATATATTGATTATGGTTTTGCGTGCCTTTTTACATTTCCATTCCTTTTTGAAACATGGCTCTCTACACCCATGCTTTGTGCCCTCACCAATTTAACTTCATGTCCGCTGTCAATGTCAGTCCCTCTCCCAAAGATACGCTCCATGCTCCATGATACTCACTTCTCACCATTCTCCTCTTCGAAGATAACAAAGAGTACATTTGTTAAACGAAAAATTGCACTCAAAGCATTCAAGTTTTGATTTATTGCGTAAAAGGCATCATGTTTGAGAAAATTTTAAATAGAGCATAAGATCGTCCTAAATTATGGTGTGTTTTTTTACGCCCTAAAGAATGACATAATTCCATTTTTTCTTAATCTTTTTCCATAACTCCTTAAGCTTTTTTTTCTAACTTCTTAAGCTTTTCATTAACAGTACGGATTAGGGGCTTGTTGGAGAATCCCATGATTCTTTCTACTCTTGTTATTAGTCATTATTAGAGAATATTTTCTATTTTTATTTAGTTTTGTTTTTCCTTAAGGTTCTTCTTGATTCAAGGATGTACATTGATTGTATTTCTTTTTCCTTAAGGCTGTCATCTATTTAAGCCAGCTTTGGGGCTGAAGAATAAAATATGAAGCATTCACAACTTATTTTCTAATATGATATCAGAGCCAGGTTCCCTAACCTAGGGTTTGTAAGGTTTTTTCTCTAAACACGTTTCTCCAACTCGGTTAGTGTCACGACCCGATTCCGTAGAATCGTTGGGGCGTCTCCCCGAATCGTGATGCAGTGCGGGCCTGGGGTTGCGCCCGCACAAGGCTAAAGTATTTTGCATAACGAGCACGTATTCAGAGTACGCAAATAAATTGAAACACAGATTTGAAACATGGAAGAGTTCTCTTTATTGATAATGAACATCTATTACAAACTCTTGAACGAGTCAGCTAATATTGCCTCACGGGCTTACAAAAGTGTTGACTCAAAATGAGATAGCAGTCCTGTACATTATATCCCTTTACTAAACTACAAAAGATATAGACCTCCAGGCTGGAGGATAGCTTTGCCACGGAGCTGCATTTGTGTATGAAGAGTTGCAGCTTCTGACTTCAAAATGCTTCAAGGGGCACGGTGAAGATGCGCCAACAGCTGGACTGGATCGGGAAGACGATTTCGGCTCCTCGTTCGGTTCGCCTTGGTGCGGAGAACCTGTTTCAACGAGGGTCAGCATGTCGAAACATACTGGTGAAGGCGAGCTAACCGAGCTATACCAATCAACACGTTTTAATGAAGCATGCATATTTTGTGGGTTTCTATCTTGCCTTAGTTCATTTACAAGTAAGCAGCATATAGAATTTACTGAAATGAACGTGCCACCGTTCGGTGGATTTTACCTGACCGTCTGAATCACCTGCACAATACTTACCATGCCTTCCCTGCCACGAAGACACAAGTTAGTTTGTAACAGGTTTAAATATACAGGGGATCACTGGCTGGATGCCATAATGGACCAATTTTAGTCGCTGACGAGGATGGTATGCAGCGAGAGCACGGGTGTGCTGCACGCCATTCCGTCCTTGCACAGGATGACTAAACAGGAGAGTTCCCGCCCGGATCGGATCGGATCGGTGCCAGTGCCCCAGCGACCGTCCGCAGGAACTAAGGGCCTTGTGCACAAGTTGTCCGTGATTAACATATACACTAAGTTAGCAGTTGAGGCAATTCAGGGCAATAACATGCACAGGACAATAACAGGAGGGAGAGCTACTTTTGCATAGTCTCCTTATTCAGATTATTGCATTCAGGATGAGTTCTATTCATAGCATAATTTAAAGAAGAGCATACATTCTAACTTGTATTATGCATATGATAAATATTCCGAACGAACAAGCATGCAAGTAAGTAACCGTTCCCAAGTTTGATTGACAAGCAGTATTAATCAAGTCTATTCTCTTTTATCTTGGTATCTTTTATTATTACTTGGTATCGTTTGATCGGGGCAAAGAAGAATGCAGATTTTTGGGCGCGAAGCTTGGAAGAAGGGCTAGCTAATCGGGTTGGTAGCCACTCACTTAGATTGTTGGAAGGGAGAAGGAAAGAGCCGCTTCACGACTCCGCTCGTAAGCCGCCTACTGCTCGTTCACCTGCACACGAACAGCTCGATTAATACTTCTTTCTCTCTTTCCAATCTCGGAATAGAAGTGCAAGTCAATGAACGAAAACAATAAAAACCATCGAAACCGTTCAAGGAAAACAAGCAAATCCCAAAACCAACTCAAAGCACGAAAGCAACAAGCGACATCGAAAACCGAGGCAATAAAAGATAGCAGCGGAAAGGTCCCTCCTAACTTTGCCGCTAAGTCGATCCTTGGGGCGCGGTCCACTGAATATGGGAATCGATTCCGAAGAAACAAATCCATAACGAGGACGAGTTCTTAATTCAATCTATCCCGATCGAACGATACCGTTTGTGTTTCTTAGCCACGCTCTCCGTACTGGGGGAACGGGGCGCTATAGTTAGGCTCTCAATGGCCGATTCCAATAGATGGTTGTAAGCCATCACCGACTCGACAAACGACGACGATTCCTCCACAACAGAAGGCGGAGCAGGCCGTGGCGATGGTGGTGGTGCTGGTTGCGGTGCCGGTACTGGTGGAGGCGTTGGTCGCGGTGCTGGCGGCGGTATTGGCCGTGGCGATGGCGGCGGTATTGGAGACAGAAGTTCTTTCGGAGAGCGACTTCAACGCAGGTTTCAATGATCATGAGGGATCCTCAAACTCCCTCAAGGTCAATGTTCCTAAGATGAATGGAAAAAATTATAATAAATGGATCCAAACCGTTCGTTTGGTATTGGAAGATAAAAGAAAGCTTGATTTTTTTTTACGGGCGCAATAGCAGAACCGACAATAGAAGACCCTTTTTTCAAACAATGGAAGTCTGAAAACTCCTTGATTATTACATGGTTAGTGAGCTCTATGGAAACCGCAATAGGCAAGCCGTACATGTTTTTACCTTCTGCAAAAGCAGTGTGGAAAGCTGTCAAAGAAACATACTCTGATATCCAAATCTCCTTCCAGATCTTTGGCTTAAAGTCAAAGTTGTGGCATGCTAAATAAGGAGACAGGGATGTAACTACTTATTATAATGAGATGTTGACTCTTTGGCAAGAGTTGGATCTTTGTTATGATGACAGTTGGAGGTGTGCAGAAGATAATGTTATGTTCCTCAAGAGGCAAGAGAATGATCGTGTCTTTATGTTTCTTGCTGGGTTGAATAAAGACCTTGATGAAGTAAGAGGCCAAATTTTGGGGAAGATACCACTGCCAACTCTTCGTGAAACTTTTTTCAGAAATAAGAAGGGATGGGACACGACAAGGAATCATGATGGGTAAGGCACCTCAAAGTTCAGAATCCGAAGGCTCGGCTCTGGCCACTAGGAACTTCAATGAAAGTAAGAAGTCGGACAAATCTTGGTATGATCACTTCAAACGCGCATGGCATACGCGTGAAACATGTTGGAAGCTCCATGGCAAGCCTCTGAACTGGAAGAAGAAAGGTGCTAATGAGGGCAAGGGCAACAATCTTCTTCAACTCAACTTTCACTCACGATGGAACAACTAGACAAACTGTTCAAACTTCTCGAATCTCAAACTCCTTGCTCTATAGCACAAAAAGGTAATTTTGTTGTCTTCTTAGTGTATGTCCCAACCACACTTGGATAGTAGATTCAGGTGCAATCGATCACATGACAAGTGAATCTATTATGTTTTCTTCATATAGTCCCTGTGCAGGAAATCAAAAAATAAAATCGCAGATGGCTATTTTTAGCCATTGCAGGTAAATGTTCAGTTGTATTGTCTCCGATGTTGACTCTTAAAGATGTCATTCATGTTCCAAACCTATCCTGTAACCTAGTGTCTGTCAGTAAATTAGTCCAAGAAAAAAATTGTCAAACGAACTTTTTCCGTTCTCACCGTGTCTTTCAGGATTTGAACTCGGAAAAGATGATTGGCAGTGCTAAGGAGAATGGAGGACACTACTACTTCGACATTGGACCTAAATCACAACTACCTTCCAAACCGATAAGTTCTTGCTTTGAGTTTTTTCTGTTTCGAATAATGATGACAACGTTATATTATGGCATTTACGATTAGGTCATCCTAGTTTTCGTTATTTAAAACACTTGTTTACTAAGTTATTTCATAATAAAGATGTCTTTGTTTAAATGTGAAGCATGTGAATTTGTAAAACATTATCGTTTTTATTTTTCAATACAGCCTTATAAACCATCAAAATATTTTTCTATTATTCACAGTGATGTTTGGGGTCCTAAACGTACAAGTACACTTTCTCACAAAAATGGTTTTCTCACAAAAAATGGTTTATCACATTTATAGATGACCATTCAAGAGTATGTTCGGTGTACTTATTTAAGGGGAAATTCGATGTTTATCAGGCTGTAAAGGACTTTTTTAAAATGGTGCAAAATCAATTTCAGACAATTATTCAAGTATTTAGAAGTGACAATGGCGGGGAATACTTTAATACAATTTTGGGTGATTTTTTTTTTCAAAATGTAATTGTGCATCAAAGCTCATGTCCTAATACTTTCCAACAAAATGGAGTTGCAGAAAGAAAAAATAGACACTTATTGGAGGTGTCTAGAGCTTTACTCTTTTCAAATAAAGTACCAAATTATTTGTAGGGTGAAGCAATTTTAACTGCTGCATATTTAATTAACAGAATGTCCTCCAAAGTTCTCAATTTTCAAACTCCAATTCATATTTTCAAAGAATGTTTTCATGTTACTTAAATATTGGCAAACTTGAACCACGTGCTATAAAATGTGTTTTTGTAGGGTCCTCTTCAACCTAGAAGGGTTATAAATGTTTTGATCCTAAAAATAAGAAAGTGTCACTATAGATGCCACATTCTTTGCAAACAAATTCTTTTTTGATGATACTCATCTTCAGGGGAGAAACTTAAAGGAAGACTCGTTTCAAACTGAGAACAATTTTTTTTAAATAACTTGCTCATGCCTATATCACAAAATTCTAAAACTTGTACTTCTGCACGAGCATAAAATGGCCATGATTCATTATCTGAACCTACTCATGCTATGAGTAAGGAACTCAATGAATCCGAGCCTACACTTTCTCATGAAAAAAATAATGAGAATCTTGAAGATGATAATAATGATGAACTAATTGAAATATCACAAAATGATAAGTCATCTAAAGAGAACATGTTCGAAGTAGGAAACAAGACTTGGAAAGGGAAGATGTTTGTGAGGAAGAACCATAAATAAGGATGTGTCCACATCTCAACACTGCCATGAATCTGAACCGGAGAATAATCAACCTCCTAAGAAAAAAAAGGTAAATATATCTCTGTTTCTGAGAGTCGTATCAGGTATCCTGTTATAGATGATCCCATAGCTGTTAGAAAATCTGTTAGATCTTGCCCTAAATATCCTATGCTCGATTTTATCATATTCAAACTTTTCTTCTTTTTCTGCATTCGCCTCCTAATTGTCTAGTGTAGAGATTCCAAATAATGTACATAATGCTCTAGAAGTTTCAAAGTGGAGGAAAGCTGTATTTGAGAAGATGAAAGCTCTTGAAAAGAACAAAACTTGGAAAGTCATGACACTATCAGTTGGTAAGAAGACCGTGGGATGTAAGTTGGTGTTTACTTTGAAGTACAATTCAGATGGGTCAGTTTTGAAAGGTATAAGACTCGCTTGTTGGCTAAGGGTTTCACTCAAACCTATGGTATAAATTACTCAGAGACATTTGCTCATGTTGCAAAATTGAACACTGTCAGAATATTTTTATCTCTTGTGGCTAACCTGGATTAGCATCTACATCAGTTGGATGTTAAAAATGCCTTCCTCAATGATGATCTAGAAGAAGAAGTATACATGGATAGTCCTATTGGCTTTGAAGACAAATTCGGATCAAATGTATGCAAGTTGAAGAAGTCTCTTTATGTCTTAAAGCAATTTCCGAGAGCTTGGTTTGAAAGATTTACTCAGTCTATGAAGAACCAAGGTTACACTCAAGGACAAGCTGATAACACTTTATTCACCAAATTTTTCTCTGATAAAAAAATTGTTGCCTTGATTGTTTATGTAGATGATATTGTCCTCACTGGAAATGATACAGTTGAAATGAGAAGAGTAAAAGAGAGACTTGCTACAGACTTTGAAATCAAGGACTTATGATCCTTGAGATACTTTCTTGGTATGGAGGTTGCTCGATCTAAGAAAGGAATTGTGGTTTCACAGTAGAAATACATTATCGATCTATTGCGAGAAACATAAATGAGTAGTTGTCGACCAGCCGACACCCCCCATGGATTCTAATGCAAAACTTTGGAGAGAAGAAAATGTTCTTGTTGACACCGGAAGATACCAGAGGTTGGTGGGTAAACTAATTTACTTGTCTCACACTAGACCTGACATCGCCTTCTCAGTCAATGGAGTGAGTCAGTTTATGCATTCTCCTTATGAGGAACATCTTGAGGCAGTTTATAGGATACTGAGATACTTGAAGGCCAATCCCGAAAAAGGGTTTATTTTTTAAGAAGACTAGTGAAAAGAATGTGTCTATCTTCACTGATGCAGATTGGGCAGGTTCAGTCACAGACTGAAGATCAACCTCTGGATTTTGTACCTATGTATAGGATAATCTTGTGACATGGAGAAGTAAAAAATAAGGAGTTGTGGCAAGAAGCAGTGCAAAAGCCGAGTTTAGAGCTATGGCTCAGGGTATTTGTGAAGGACTAATGGATTCAAAGAGTCCAGGAGGAACTTAAGATGAAAATTGAGCTTTCATTAAAGTTATATTCTGACAGTAAAGTTGCCATAAGCATAATCCACAATCCGGTTCAGCATGATAGAACCAAACATATTGAGATTGACCGTCATTTCATAAAAAAAAAATTAGATGCTGGAATCATATGTTTATTATTTGTGACCTCTAGTCAGCAAACTGTGGACATCTTAACCAAAGTTTGGCAACCCGTCTTTGAGCATTTGGTAAGCAAGTTGGGCATGATAGATATCTATGCCAACTTGAGGGGGGATGTTGGAGAATTCCGTGATTATCTCTCCTCTTGTTATTAGTCATTACTAGAGGAGATTTTTTTGTTTTCATTTAGTTTTCTTTTCCTTTAAGGTTCTCATTGATTCAAGGATGGACATTGATTGTATTTTTTTTTTTTCCTTAAGGCTCTCCTAGATTCAAGGATGTATATCGATTATATTTCTTCTATTTAAACCAGCCTTGGGGCTGAAGAATAAAATATGAAGCATTCACCACTTGTTTTCTAATAGAACTTACGTCCTAAATAAGAACGTTAGTCGGATTTTTATGTCCTACTTTTGGGCTATTTTGTCATATATAATTTTTTTTCGTTTTCCACAGAATTTTAACGACTATTAGTTAATTAGGTTGTGGGGGTGATAAATATATATATTATTAATTTACGTCCTAAATTTGGACGTAATTTTTAAACTTACATCCTAAAAAAGGACGTAATATGCTGATACAACTTTTTAAATCTATGTATTTGTTTTTATTCCTAATTTAGGACGATCTTATGTTCTGTTTGAATTTTTTTTAAAACATTATGACTTTTAACGTAGTAAACCTAAACTTGAATGCTTTGAGTGCAATTTTCTGTAAAACTTATAATGGAACTGTTGGACAGTGTCTTCCTCTGTATATCCTCTTGTTTTCTTCTTTTGAGCTGCATGAAGGAAATAAGAGAGTATTGCCTACCATTATGTATGTATAGATAACGATAGCTATTTATTATTATTGTTTACACCATAAGGACTATAAAGTAATTGTCAAAGATTTTATACGGCTGTCAAGTCTCATGTCAACCCTGTATGTTAATGATGTTCTTAGCTAAGGTAATTATGAGCGTTAGAGAGATGCACCACAGCAGAAATAAGAGAGTATTGCTTTGTAAAATTTCTAAGAGACACATGCCAGTTTTGAGGATGTGCAATGAGTACGACTGCACTAAGTCTTTAGAATTCATAGACCTACCAATATATCATATATATATATATATATATATATATATATATATATATATATATATATATATTCTACATTTATTTATATAGAATTACAAATAGAAAAAACTTGGTAAAATTAAACTTTCAAAAATTTACTGTCGCGAAATAAATTTATATTAAATTCATGCAAACGAAACAAGTTTGTAAAATTTTGAAATAGAGACAGAGTCCGCCAACAGTGTTGGCGGAAAACACAACATACTACACGTAGGCAGGGAAAAAAAATAAAAAAAAAATTAAAGTGGTCAATTTTTGCCAACACTGTTGGCTGAAATCGGTGGGGGGCCAATTTCAGCCAACTGTGTTGGCGAAAATTGGTTGTGGAGGGCCCACATGTTTGGTTGGGTTGGTTTGATTGGTATTGTTTGGTTGGTTTGGTTTGTTTTATTAGTTTATTTTAATTAGTTATGTTATGTTTTGGTTTTGTTTATTTAGTTTTGTTTTGTAATTAGATTTAAGAAAATTTATTTTAACAAAATAAAATTAAAATAAATTAATTGTAAATAAATATTTAGAAAGAAATATTTTTTTCGAAAATTTGCATCCAGAGTATCAAAATTTGTATAAATTTCATCTAAAGCATTAAAGTTTAAAAAATTACGAAAAAATATCAAAACATCCTTTGGACGTTTATATTTTTTAATATTATATTTTTATCGTTAATTTTTTCGTCGTTAACAGAAGTTAAAAATAATAATAATAAAAAAATTTGCCGTAAGAATATTACGTATGCCGTCGAGCAGACTTCGAGCTGCCATAACTATTTGTTTTGAAATCGTTTTTTGTTAAACAATAAGTCGATTTGTATGTTTTCGACGAGAGTAACACAAATTGTGTAGAAATTTTTTTTATCCGAAGCAAGAGGCACATGTTACAGATAAAAGTATAAAATTTAAAACTTTAAAATATCATAACTGAGAGATCGAAATAAGGTCCAGTTTGTGCCAAAATGATCGTATCGAAAAGTACTACGAGATAAACCGTTTGACGGACTTCTAAAATTTTTAGAATCGCAAAAAAATAATTTTTTGACCTCCAAACTTTACTTTCAGTAATTTTATTTTCGAATATTTAAAATTTACTGTAGTGAAATAAATTTATATTGGGTGGGGGGGCCTACGGATTTAAAACGATGTTTCGACCTCCAAAAAAAATTAGAAAAAAATTTAAAAAGAAAAAATTATAATTAATTGTTTTAAATCCGTGAGGTAATAATAGTGGACATGAAACATGTGCGAAAAAATATTTCTAATTTTTTTTAAATTAATTATTTTAATTTTATTTTGTTAAAATATTTTTTTTAAATCAAATTCCAAAACAAAACTAAATTATAAAAAAAAATTAAAACATAACTAATTAAAACAAACTTATAAAATAAATAAAGCAAACCAAACAAAACCTTACCACCCAAACCATCCCGCGGGCTCTAGAAGGCCAAATTCTGCCAAGAATTTGTGCAAGCACAAATTCAGCCAGCAGTGTTGGCAAAATTTGGACTTGTGGGGTCCACTTTTGGTTTTTTTTGCCTACGTGTTCTTGTTTTTTGTTTTTCGCCAACACTATTGGCGGACTTTGTCTCTATTTCAAAATTATCTAAACTTGTTTCGTCTGCATGAATTTAATATAAATTTATTTTGCTACAGTAAGTTTTTTGTTAAACTTTTGATTTATATATATATATATATATATATATATATATATATATATATATATATATATATATAATCACTGTTTTACAGAGTTAACTATTCTAGAAAACTTAAAAATATAAGAATTTGATGCTTAGATTATTATGTGGTTAAATTGTTACTGTTATATAGTAATGTTCTTCTAAATTGTACATAATGTTTACCTTTATTCAAAAAAATCTTTTATAAGTACAAATTGAAAATAAATCCATTTAGGATTTATCTGTTAGAAGTTTCTACAAATACACATGTAGCTGGTTTTCCTTTGTAATTCTGATATCTATGGTTTTTTTTTTCTACAAATACACATTTAGCTAGAGAATGATTTATTGGGTGTACCTGTGTGCGGGTTTTCTTTTTCTTTGTGCTTTCATGATTTATAGTGTGTTCATGCACTCATCAATTTTATCATTATTAAAATGCATGTCAATATTCTCGATTATAAAATAATAATGTTATTCATTCCTCAAAAGTATTTTTCGTTATGTCGCAGCTGACGTGACAGTTAATACGATAGCTGAAAATCCAAAAAACGGCTATCATGTTAAATATTATATAATGTTATGTTATAACATGTCATGTCAGCTATAATATATATAAGAAGTAATAGTTTGAAGGGAATGAATAACATTACTCATTTAAAATAAACAATTTATGATGAATCAAACAATATATATATATATATATATATATATATATATATATATATATATATATATTTTTTTTTTTTTTTTTTTGTTTAAAAAAAAATTTGTTTACCAAGATTTTCCAGTGAAGTATTGATTTGTGAAAATGCATGACTCATTATGATATAAGAATATTTGTATGGATAGAATGTTATTATTGGAGAGAGGTCAAGTTATTGATTTGGATTGTAGATACATGTCATCAAGGATTATCTTTGGTACCAAATCTAAGATGTCAGCTAAATGATTTTAGTATGGATGGTGGTTTTGTCATTCTTTACGGAGATTAAATGATTTTTGGACAAATTAGATTAAATATAACTGCAATCTAAACTAAGTCATAAATCTATAACAGATGGTTCATATAAGATTTTAGAAAGAGATGCATAGTAAACACAATTAATTGTATTTAATTGGCTATGCTCCTTCTATGAAGCATATATATATATATATATATATATATATATATATATATATATATATATATATATATATATATATTACACAATTAATTGTATTTAACTGCAATTCAAATTAGTCCTAAATTTATAAAATATGGTTCATATAATTGTTTTCTGTGCTAAGCAAAACTAGTGCAGATCCGAGAATTCTCGAGACCTAGGACGGAATTTGAAAGTGATGTCTCTTGAACGGGTAAATGAAAAAACACTTGGTTTCCCTAAATAAAATTTATAAATTATTTTCTCGGATATCAATTTCATCAGTCCATTTAACAAATAAAATCTTCTAGAAAAATAAACAAACAAATAAAAAGATGATAAAAAAATTTAACTAGTTAGATACTGACATTTATTTTCTAGCAACCAAATAAAATAAATAAAAACAAGATCATCTGGACACAAAAGGAAAAAAAAAAATTTAACTGTTAGAATAATAAAAAAAAAATTCAAAAAAATAACATATAAATTAGTTGGTCGTGAGGCAATGGTTCTTTCAATCATTTTTTGATCTATGATTCAAATTATGTTATTACAATTTTGGTGTTACTAAAATGTACTATCTATAAGTGGGTGAAAGCTCTCTTTGGGTCATCTTTCTACTAAAGTTGTTACTACAGAGTATTACTTAACCTAACAACATCCGACCCACCTAAACGGACCTCAGTTTTCGCTGAAACTTTATGCGAATTGTGACAGGTTTGGACTCAAAAGTCCAAACCTTACTAAAGAAACATTAGAGCATCATTAGTAAGGTCCATCATATAATCTAGATTATATATTCCGAATTTGGAAGCTCTTTTAGTTGGATAATAAGACTCATTCCAAGTTCCAAATTCTCAATTCTCAGCCCCAACTTACTCACAAAAAAGTTATAGGGTCTGAGAATTTATACGTTCAGAATGTAAAAATTATTTATAGAACAGTAAATCACAATTTGGAGTCACGATTTTTAGATTATATATATATATATATATATATATATATATATATATAAATTTTTGACCAAACAATATTTGAGACTATAGATTATTTTATTATTTTCTAATATAGTTATTCAAACCAACCCATTCTGATTTTTTTTTTTTTTTAATTTTGGGTCGATACAATTTTGAGCACATCTACAAAGGATGCGCTCTTATTAGAGGAAGTGCATTATTAATTCATGCACTTGCCTCTGACAAGCTTACATATTTAAAATGGAAACGCCAATCTGGGCCAGCCCGTAAGGGGGCTATTAAGATTTAGAAGCATAGATTTAAGTAAATGAAATGTCAATTTCTTATATAGAAGTCACTAATGGTGTGTTTGGGAACTGGTTTTTTACGAGAATAAGAAAATTTTCAGGAGAAAAAAAAAATTTAACGAGACTAAATTAAAGGTAAAGTTTTTTTTTTTTTTTTTCATAGAAAATTTTGTCTTATCCTCTACTTTTTTTTAGCTATATTTAAGGTGCATCTCACTGTTTTACATTAATGTACAAGGCCTTCAATTTTTGACGAAAATCGTCTATTTCTGACGGTCAACTGCTTTGACCAATTTTTTTTGACTAAAATGTCCCTCCCACTCACCTCCCTCCCCTCCACTCACCCCCTCTCCCCTGCCGGCAGGCTGTCCCATCCCACGTATGCGGCTCGTCTCTATTATTGTTGTTGCTGATGCGGGAGGGGGGACGGTGGCAAGAAGGGTGGGGAGAGGGGAAGGGGAGGAAGATGTGAGTGAAAGAAACATTTTGGTCAAAAAAAATGATCAAAACAATTTAGATAATTTTTATAAAAAATGAAAGATCTTGTACATTAATGTAAAACAGTAAATTGCTGAGATGAGATGAAATTGTCCCACATGGATTTTCAGTAAAAATTTAGTGGTCCCACATGGGTTCTCTCTCCCATTTTACCTCTCCCTTCCTAGACTGTCACTTCTGATTTTGGGTACGCTGAGGTGAAGTGGAGCTCTTTGGCTCATTTTTTTAAACCTTCTAATTTGCTTTTCAATTCTCATTTAAAGGATTAGTGTACAGTTCTCTGAGTTACCAACATGATCATAAGATTGTTTACACATTTAGCTCTGACCTTCATCTCCTTAATTATAGAGCTAATAATTGATTTTGGTTTAGGTGAAATGACCTTCATCTCATTTAAAGGATTAGTGTACAGTTCTCCTTAAGTATTTTCGAAGTCAAAGTTGATTTTGGTTTCCCAATGACTAAATCTCTTGTGAAACGCTTCTTTATGTTGTAGAGGTCATCCGTGACGCTGGACGGAGAAGATTGTCAAAGTCCAAAATCTTTTGGCTAAAGCAACAAAGTTTGAACTAACTTTTCAAGCATGTTAATTAGCAGAAGATAAAAATTTAAAGTTTAGACATAATCATATAACCATTTAAGAACATGTACTGGCTAGTAGTTGGTGATCTCCTTACTGATTGTATTATTATATTATATATTCAGTACTATAAATAGAGTCTTGGCAGTCACAAAGGTTGCCATGCTTTTTATTCAAATACTTGCATCGATCGACTTCAACACGAATGGTAGCACCGACAATTGGAATTAGCTTCGCACTTTCCGGTCACAGTAGTGTTGTTGAAGGTGAGCTCACAGAGGCGTTGGCATAGCTGAGGAAAGCACGTCTTTTGTGCACGTAGCATCCACAAGTAACTTCTCTTGGCCTGCAATAATATATATATATATATATATATATATATATATAAACAAAATCATATTAATTACCTATTGCATTGTGCTAGTAAAATAATTTCACTATGTATTTTAGAATATGAGCATAAAATATAAATAATGTAAATTAATAATCTGATCGAAATCAAGGTTTAAATTTGATTCAATGTCCTTATAATATTATTTGACCAACACAGATGCTTACGGTTTAATGGTGCTAGTTTCTCAGAATACAACGGTACTTCTCCTCCGGTATCAGTACGCAGAAACTTGTCGAAACAATGTAGATAGTCTCTCTCTCTCTATTGGACTTACTCGAATGTATGAATGTATTGTTTTAAATCATTGAATCAAACACTCATATTACTACGCTTTTATAAGGAATAAAGAGACGCAACATGTAAATAGACAACTTTTCGAAGGAACACCTATTCCAATAGACAATCGTTGAAAATTGGAAACACATTTTTCAATAACACAACCATTGACAATATTCATTCAAATATTTCCAACACATTGTTCTTAGTTTTGCTCAGAGCCGAACCACAAGGTGGTTGAGTGTCCCAGGTCCTTCAATAAACAAGGTCACCAAACATGACACAAGGTTATTTAAGCCCTTCCAATAGAAAGGTCCAAAGAGGCTCTACACCCATTATTCGGTTCATTGTAAAAATCTTTGAGCCATACCTAACAAAAATAACATCAATGGGATCCTCTCGCAATACATTTAGAAAAATCATATTTGGCCCGCGGTTCTAGAACCGCTAACCAGACCGTCGGCCATGTAACATATTTTTATTTGTCATTTTCTATTTGTTTGAACCTATCGCTAGAAATTGGAGTAATGGAAAGCTCTTGATTCGTTCGCAGTCTGGTTGGCAATTCAAAACCGTGGACCATGTAGTGCTGCTGATACATTTAAGAAGCGAGACCCTAGTGGGAAACTCATGGTAAAATCGTAGTTGTGCATAATAATAAATATAGGATATTTGTAACCTTGCTTTGTAACCAAGTAATTTGATGTGAATGTCTGACTGAAGAGCCAGCAGAGTCTATTAATAAGTGACTAAAAAAATATGCTTCCAGATGTTCAAGTTCAAAGTAGTAGCCCATACATAAACTGTACTTGTGACGAAGCTAGCTAGGCTCCATTTCTCCTTTTGTGGTCTGCTGTTCACAGCAATTATTTAACATTCGTCAACGCTACTGTTCTCTGTGTTTCATACTAGCTCTATCAGGAATGATGGTGAAGCTCAATTTTGACGTCTCTGTAGCCGACACTCTAGCTGAGTAATCAAAATTGTTTACGACTATAAGTAGGATTAATTAGACTTATATTGGTATTCAAAATTTGTTAATAAATTTAATTAAACTTATAATTTCAGAAATATTTTTTATATTTATTTATTAATAAATTTTGAATGGTTAATATGGATAACTTTTATTTTTATACTCCAATTCTAAGCTAATATTTTTAGAATCAGAATGCTAATTTTTAAATATTTTGAAGATTCTTTTCTAGAATTAATTATTTTCATAGTTAACAGACAATGATAGTAGGTTCACTTAATATACATACCACACTATATAAATTATACAATATCTCAGTTATTTCTACTACTATATATTGGTTTCAGGGTAATTTTTTTTTCTTCCAAATATATTATTGCTAACTTTACTAATTAAAATTGATCATTAAATTAATAAGAGACAACAAAATAATTATGTATATAATCTTTTGGGTGTCGTTACTGATACTCCTAAAATATCATCATGCATTCTTTATTAATTTTCTATCATTAAAATTATAAATTTGTCTCTACATTGGAAGTACAAGATAACATTTTAGGAGTGTTCATAACGAAATCCTATGAACGCATTATTGGTACTCCTAAAATGTCATACTGCACCCCTCCCTCCATGCATGAACAAGTGTTAATGTCAGATTTAATGCAGGAGCATATTTGAAATTTGAATGATATAAGATTAAAGAAGACTATATAATGACATTTTAGGAGTGTCATTAAACCCAATTTTTTTAGAAAAATATAATTTACTCTTTTAGCTACTTTTGTTCTTTCCTAATACCAAAATAATAATAATTTGTTATAACGTGGGTTACTAAAGGGTTGTATTCCCACTTTGTATTTTAGTCCCACATTGGTTAGAGATTAGTATTACACCTTCATTGGGTTGTATAAATAAGGCATTTGCCTCCGACTATGGGATGACACTAATAAAAGATCTTCTCTCATATTTTTTTCTTCCTTCTTCTACGTTTATTCTAACATGTTATCAGCACCAAGCTCTAACGGGAGGAAATAAGCGAGAGCATCTCAGTGGAGCCGCCATTTGCGGATTCTCCACTTCGGTAATAGATATGGTTATTTATGTTTATTTTTTTTTCTGCATATGCAACCATAGGCGCAGCCTGATGTTGATGTTTATACATCTCTTGGCATACCGCTAGGGCAAAAAGAATAATTTTTATCCATTCATCTCACGTCTTTTAGTTGACTCTGATAGCACTCCGATGTTAATCGCCTATAGATCTCTCGGAGAGAACGCTGGAGTTATTCTTTATTTCTAACGCTGGAGTTGTTCTTTATTTCTTTCTTTCTTTTATATATGTTAATACATTCAGATCAAAACCATCATAGATCTGATGACCATGAACATTAATTGTTTGGTCTATATATATAAGAGACTTCTGGAAAATTATTGTTCGAAGCATACCATATGTGGTATTTTTGAAAGACTTCTTGAACATAATCTTTGTTCGAAGTATACTACGAACATCTAGTGTTTGGTATTTACCTACGACTTCTGGAACATCATTGTTCGAAGCATACTATGAACAAGATTTGTTTGGTATAAGTAGACTTCTGAAACATCATTGTTTGAAGCATAAACCATGAACATGAATTGTTTGGTGATTTATCAAGTTCTTATGTTAACTTGTTATTATTGATTTTATAAAATAATATGTCGAGCCTCACAAAGCATGATTTTGAGCCTTTAAACTTCGAAGGCCAGAACTTTCTCAACTGGAGATTGGATGCTGAATTGCACCTTCAAGCCAAAAGCTTAGATGACGCAATTGTGGCTGATAAACCAATATATGCACAAGATAAAGCGAAGGCTTTATTTTGTAAGACATCATATTCATGATGATCTCAAGGCTGAGTACTTAACAGTCAAGGACCCCTTGGTGCTATGGAATTCTCTAGCTGAGAGATATGATCACCAAAAAATAGTCATACTACCAAAAAAATGATCTCAAGGCTGGGTTCGTATCATCGTTCTGGTCACGTAGACACTAAGTTTGGCGAATTTGAAAATTTTTATCTCTGGCACATTTTTTGGTGCGAAGTGGGTCACATGTGGACCCCGCTTTGACCAGAAACTGTCAATTTTGCTCTTGTGTCCAAATTGGACTTATGGGTAGTCAATCCTAGCTATTTCATATATTTTGAGAGTGGTGGTAATGTTTGTTTCAGCATCCGAAGGCGTACCTGAAGATTTCGCTGTTACCTGAGCAACTGAAGGAGTCGTGTAACGTTGCCAACTTGCAGTAAATCCTGTTATAATATCGACTTGTGCTTCATTTTATATATTTTTGTACATGCTCAACCTAGGACCGCGAGACGTTGCTTAACGTCCGAACAATATTCGGGTGTCGACGTCGTACGCGGAGTCGTGTAACGTCACTTAGAGAGTTGATATCTCAATCATATATTTTTACGTGTTTACTTTACCAAGTACATCATACCATAGGACACTTGACACTATTTATGTGACATAATTTTTTCTGAGTTATTCATGGTGATTCTGTATAGGCTTACAGGATTCGTGATATAAGATTTGCATGTACATAGGTAGAGGTCATGATCTTGCGTGTTATGGACATGAGACGTCGTGGACATGAGACGTGTGATTACATTGGATGGGGAGAGACATAGTGTCACGATCCGATTCCGTAGAATCGCTGGGGCGTCCCCCGAATCGTGATACCGTGCGGGCCTGGGGTTGCGTCCGCACAAGGCTAAAGTATTTTGCATAACGAGCACATATTCAGAGTACGCAGATAAATTGAAACACAGATTTGAAATGAAAAAGTTCTCTTTATTGATAATGAACATCTATTACAAACTCTTGAACGAGTCAGCTAATATGTCGCACGGGCTTACAAAAGAGTTGACTCAAAATGAGATAGCAGTCCTGTACATTACATCCCTTTACTAAACTTCAAAATGTATAGACCTTCAGGCTGGAGGACGGCTTTGCCTCGGAGCTGCATTTGTGTATGAAGAGTTGCAAGCTCCTTTCTTCTTCTTCAAGTACTTCAAAAGTGGCGCGATCAGAGGATGCGCCTACAGCTGGACTGGATCGGGAAAGACGACTTCGGCTCCTCGCTCGGTTCGCCTTGGTGCGGAGAACCTGTTTCAACGAGGGTCAGCATGTCGAAACATACTGGTGAAGGCGAGCTAAACCCAACTATACCAATCAACACGTTGTTTTAATGAAGCATGCATATTTTGTGGGTTTCTATCTTGCCTTAGTTCATTTACAAGCAACAGTATATATATGTATAATACTGAAATGAACTTGCCACCGTTCGGTGGATTTTACCTGACCGTCTGAATCACCTGCACAATACTTACCATGCCTTCCCTGCCACGAAGACACAAGTTAGTTTGCAACAGGTTTAAATATACAAGATGATCACTGGCTTGGTTGCCATAATGGACGATAGTCTTGAAGAGAATGGTATGCAACGAAAGTACAAGAGGCGCTGTAAGCCATTCCGTCGAACAAGAGACTAATACAATAGGTCTCGCCCGGACCGGATCGATGCCAGTGCCCCAGCATCGTCCGCGAGACCGTGACCCTGTGCACAAGTTGTCCATGATCCAACAATATACAAGTTAACAATTTTGTATTTGAGGCAACAAGAGTACAATTTGAGGCAACAAGAGTACAAGACAAGCAACTGTACAAGACAAGCAATAATTTATGATTTATTCCCAAGCGAACAAGCATGCAATTAAGTATCTGTCACGCCCCGATTTCGGCTATTCGATAATCGTCCCCCGGGCGTGATGCCGTGCACGCGTAGGGCGCGCGTGCACAAGGCCTTAGGCATAAGGATATTTTTAGAACAATGCAACAGAGTAGACATATAAGATAACACAAGGTTGAGGCATAGAAAAGTTTCTCTTTTATTCATAATGAACATCTTTTTTTTTTTTTTTTTACATTGCTTGACTCAAAAGTATAAAATGCCCACGGGCTTACAGACTTGGACGCAAAATGAGATAGCCGATCCATACATTATGTCCCTTTACATAGATTCAAAAACACAAAATCCACCTTGGGTGCGAGTAAGCACCATCGCCTTAGCGATATTCAGCAACGGAGAGAGAGTGAAAGGCTTCGAGCTTGAGCCTTCAAAAGTCTTGGCCACGAACCGCCAAGGATCCCAAAATGTTCGGAGTGAGCTTCAGTTCCTCGCCGCGTCGCCTTGCGCCGGGGAACCTGCTACAACGAGGTTCAGTACTTCGGAAAGTACTGGTGAAGGCTAGCTGCTCAACTTTACCAAGCTCAAGAGATATGATCTAATGAGTATGCTACAATTATTTGCTTAGGTGGGTTTCTATTCTTGCCTAGTTCCGATTTCATTTAGCAGATATGCAAGAACAAAATAATATAACTTCACATGCCACCGTTCGGTGACTTTACCTGTCCCGTCTGAACCACCTGTACAACTTACCATAGCCTTCCCTGCCACGAAGACATAGTTAGTCTGCACAGTTTAAATATACACAACATCTTTCTCTTGATGTTTAGGAGCCATCATGGGTTTAGTCTGGGCTGGCGGCGACACTTGCAGCGCGGGTAGCTAGCCCCGCTACAATTCCCCGCTCCCAGGACTAAGAAAGTAGATTCCGCCCGGGTCGAGACGGCCCGGTGCCCCGGCACCGCTCGCAGGAACCTGGATCCCTTGTGCACAAGAATTCCCATGACCATTTCTATGACTCTACCTCATAGATTTACTTACTAGCCATTTAAAGAACATCATATATGAAACTGCTTTACTGTACTATCATAATCAACCAACAGTTATATGAAATAACATGCAGCAGTTTATAGAAGAACACTTTGAACTATCAATAGATACCAACCCATTAAACACCCAACGAACATGCATGCATCAATAAATTTATGCAAGGTTTGTATGACAAGCAATGGGTGTTCCGAGCCTACTTCTTATCTTATCTTGTTATCCAACTTGTTACTTAATTGGTATCGTTTGATTGAATGCCCAACTGAGTCAGTTTTATTATGAACGGAGCCCTTGGAAAGAAGGTGCTTATCGAAATAGAGCCACTCACAAGTTTGTTGAATAGGAAGAAGAAGAAGAGGTCCCTAAGACTCCGCTCGCGCGTCGTCTACACGATCACCTGCACGCACCAACGGATGATCAATACCTCCTGCTTCGGTCTCCAAGGGTCGATACGAAATGCGAAATCCTAAGAACGAAAGCAATGAAATCCATTGAAACCGTTCAAGAAAACGCAAGTCATAAAACCAACAAGAAAGCATCCAAGCGGCACGAAAACGGACAAGAAACCAACGCAACGGAAAGGCCCCTCTCGACTCTGCCGCCGAGTCCATCCTCGAGGCACAGTCCGTTGTATATGGGACCTGATTCCGAAGAAACCAATCCATAACGAGGAAAGGATCTTAATTCAATCTGTCCCGTTCGGACGGTCGTAAGTATTCCTTGGCCGCGCTCCCCGAATAGGGGGAACGGGGCATTACATCATAACCATCCAAAAGAAAGTTTCGTCCCGAAACTTAGGAATAGAACCTACCCCTAAGGAATAATGAGGGGAACCTTTCCCTCATATCAGCTTCAAGTTCCCAGGTCGACTCCTCGACCGAATGGTTCCGCCACAGGACGCGCACTAGCGAGACGGTTCGGTTCCGCAACTGCTTCTCTTTACGATCCAAAACTTGGACAGGCTCTGCTGCGTACGACAAGTCCGCTTGCAGATTCAACTGACCCAAGTCGACTATGTGGTTCGGGTCATGTACAAACTTTCTCAGCTGTGAAATGTGAAAAATATTGTGTACTTCTGATAGGGCAGGCGGCAAAGCAACTTGGTAGGCGACCGGAGTAACCCGTTTGAGAATTTCAAACGGTCCAACAAATCTTGGACTTAACTTTCCTTTTACTCCGAATCGCATAACTCCGCGCATAGGCGAGACTTTCAAGAACACATGATCCCCTTCAAAGAATTCAAGGGGGCGACGTCGAGCATCGGCATAACTCTTTTGTCGGCTTTGTGCTGTCTTCAACCGTTCACGAATCAACCGAACTTTTTGTACGGTTTGTTCAACCAGCTCCGGCCCTAGGATTTGCCGTTCTCCGACTTCGTCCCAGCAGATTGGTGACCTACACTTCCGCCCATACAAAGCCTCGTACGGAGCCATCTCGATGCTGGACTGATAACTATTGTTATATGCAAATTCCGCCAGCGGCAGGTAGACGTCCCAACTTGACTTCGAATCGATCACGCAGAGGCGCAACATGTCTTCTAGTATCTGATTCACTCGTTCCGTCTGACCATCTGTTTGTGGATGATAGGCTGAGCTAAACTTCAACTTGGTCCCCATCGCCAGCTGAAGACTCTCCCAGAAACGCGAGATGAATCGCCCGTCCCGATCTGATACTATAGAAACTGGCACTCCATGCAGCCGGACTATCTCGTCAAGGTAGGTCTGGGCGAGGCGATCGGCGCTCCAAGTACTTTTGATGGCAAGGAAGTGTGCAGACTTGGTTAACCGGTCGACGATAACCCAGATCGCGTCGTTCCCCCGTTGCGTCCTTGGCAGGCCAACAATGAAATCCATACAGATGTGCTCCCACTTCCATTCCGGGATAGCAAGATTTTGCATCTCTCCGCCCGGCCTCTGATGCTCTGCTTTCACCCTTTGACAGGTTATGCATTGGGACACAAAGAGTGCAACATCTTTCTTCATGCCTTGCCACCAGAAGGTCGTTCGGAGGTTTTTATACATCTTCGTGCTCCCGGGATGGATCATATAGGCTGCGTAATGAGCTTCCGCAAGGATCTCCTTTCTAAGTTCTGAATCATCGGAGACGCATAGCCTTCCTCTCACCCG
This sequence comes from Iris macrosiphon, assembly GCA_036927795.1. NCBI lineage: Eukaryota > Viridiplantae > Streptophyta > Magnoliopsida > Asparagales > Iridaceae > Iris > Iris macrosiphon. Next base: position 195,408,722 of record JAYESA010000002.1, on the reverse strand, counting down.
CAACGCCCCATTTTCATCAACTGCAAAGTCCTTCGCCTTCCCCGCTAGAATCTGCTCGTGCATTTTCTTTAGGAAAGGGTCGTCTTTCTGAGTAGATGTGACCCGCTCTATTAGGTTGGGTACGAATCGCATTTGAGCGACCCGCGCGCCACGATATCGAATTCGGAGTTCGATGCCCATCTCTTCTAAGTCCCTTCGTAACCTGCGATCGACTGACAGAGATCCAACGAAGATCCGACTCAGAGCATCCGCTACAACGTTCCCTTTTCCAGGTGTGTAGTCTATCGTCAAGTCGTAATCTTTTATCAATTCTAGCCAACGGCGCTGACGAAGGTTGAGGTCCGTCTGGGTGAATATGTACTTCAAGCTCTTGTGATCAGTATAAATTCGGCAAGGCACTCCATAAAGGTAGTGTCGCCACAATTTCAGGGCAAAGACAATTGCCGCTAACTCCAGGTCGTGTGTAGGATAATTTTTCTCGTGCTTCTTCAGTTGCCTGGAGGCATAGGCTATCACTCGATCTCGCTGCATAAGTACACACCCCAAACCTTGCCCCGACGCGTCGCTAAATATTTGGAATCCCGAGATCTCGTCTGGTAATGCAAGTAACGGGGCAGAGGTGAGGCGATGCTTTAACTCTTTAAATGAAGCTTCGCAGTCGGCGGACCACTCAAACGCGACTCCCTTTTGTGTGAGGCGAGTCAGAGGTAATGCAAGTTTGGAAAAATCCTTCACGAACCGTCTGTAGTAGCCCGCTAGCCCGAGGAAGCTTCGAATCTCGCTAACGGATGCAGGTCGCTTCCACTCGACAATGGCCTCCACCTTCTTCGGATCGACTGAGATGCCTCCCGCAGAAATGATGTGCCCGAGGAAAGATACACTACTTAGCCAGAATTCACACTTACTCAGCTTAGCATATAGCTGGTTGTCCCGAAGAGTTTGTAGCACGGTCCGCAAGTGCTCTGCATGTTCTTCCTCACTCTTCGAATACACCAAGATATCATCGATGAATACTACTACAAACTTATCGAGGTAGGGCCGGAACACAAGGTTCATCAAACTCATAAAGGCAGCGGGGGCATTGGTTAGTCCGAACGGCATCACCAGGAACTCATAATGGCCATAGCGAGTTCGAAAAGCTGACTTTGGCACATCGTCTTGCTTGATCTTTAGTTGGTGATAGCCCGAACGGAGATCAATTTTAGAGAATACCGTGGCAGCCTGCAACTGATCGAAAAGATCGTCTATTCTTGGAAGAGGATACTGGTTACGAATGGTTGCTTTATTCAATTCTCGATAGTCGATGCAGAGCCGCAACGAGCCATCCTTCTTCTTCACGAATAGTACTGGGGCACCCCACGGAGATACACTAGGCCGAATGTATCCTCGATCTAGCAAGTCTTGCAACTGTACTTTAAGCTCTTTCAATTCTGCCGGGGCCATTCGATACGGTGTCTTGGAAATTGGTCGAGTTTCTGGGAACGTGTCTATAGTAAACTCTGTCTCTCGATCGGGCGGCATGCCTGGCAACTCGTCGGGGAACACATCAGGAAAATCCGCCACAACGGGGATAGACTCAACGTTTGCGCAATCTTGCCGAGTGTCTCGAACGGACGCTAAGTACCCTTCGCAGCCGGAGTGAATCATCCGTCGAGCAGACATTGCTGAGATCACCATACAGGCATTCGACGCTTTCGACTCAGGACTGCACGTGAAGCAAAACTCGGTCTCGCCGGGCAAGCGAAACACTACTTCCTTTTTCGCACAGTTGATTGTAGCTGAACAAGCGCCAAGCCAATCCATCCCCAGAATAAGATCGTAGTCCCTTATGTCTAGAACTATCGCATCTAATGACAATCTCCGTCCCCCGATGCAAATGTTACCTTCACGACAGACTAAGCGAGCCGATAGATCTACTCCCGAAGGAGTGCTAACACTTAGGTTTAAGCCTAGCGGTGTCATAGGGAATGTGTGTTCGGCGGCAAAATCTGCCGAAATGAAGCTATGTGTTGTACCAGAATCAAACAATACTCGAGCAGGTACATTATTAAAAAGTAATATACCTGACACCGTCGTGTTTGACGCGAGTGCCTCGTCCCGAGTCAAGGCATAGACTCGGCCCTGAGCGTTTTGCGGTGCCTGGTTTGCTCGTTGAGTTTGTCCCTGACCCTGAGCTGAGTCATTATTCTGCTGCGGACGGTGTGAAGATGGATCGTTGGAACGGGTTGGACAATTACGAGCAATGTGGCCCATCTTGCCACAACTGAAACATCCTCCCTTGCTCGCGCGACATTCGCTGATGTGGTGTCCTGGCTTGCGGCAGTAAGCACACTTTTGTCCTTGCTTCTTTCCCTGGTTCGAGTCTTGGGAGCCGCCGTTATTATTGTGGCGCTTATGCGCGTTGTTTCCTCCTGTGTTGGCAGGACGCTTGTGATTGTGATTTTGCACAGCGCCGGTGCTAACTGGAGGATACTGCGACTCTAGGGACAGTGCATGATTCAGGGACTCCCGCATGGTACGATATTGAGTCACTACGACGTGAGCACGGATAGAAGGTCGCAGTCCGAGCTCGAACTTTCTTGCACGACTTTCGGCATCGGCGAGCTGAGACTTGGCAAACTTTGCAAGTCGGTTGAACTCTGAAGCGTATTGACGTACCGTCATGTCCCCCTGCTTCAGTAGGGCAAACTCGTCTTCCTTTTCGCGACGGACGGCGGGTGGAAGGTATTCCTCCACGAAGGCCTTGCGAAACACGGACCAGGAGATAGCCGTTGTGCCACCTTCACTCAGAATAGCTTGCTTGTGCACATCCCACCAATCATGTGCATTTTGTCGGAGCTGAAGCTGAGCACACGCTACCTTCTTGGTCTCGTCTAGGCACAGCGCTTCGAAGTGGTCTTCCAACTCGACCAGCCAATCCATCGCTAAGGAAGGGTCCTCGGTGCCTTTAAACGTAGCACGGCACATCTTCTTGAATTCTGATATTGAGACGATTGACCCGTTCTCGCCTGAGGGTAAGGTACCCTGAGAATTCTGCGGTCCGGTGGCTTCAGCAACTATAGGCACGGTTGCGGGGGCGGATGCAGAATGATTGTTGGCGACCATATTCGTCACCATTGTTTGCAGACTATTCATCTGCTTCTGCTGTGTATCCGCCTGAAGTCGCTGCGCCACGAATTGAGCTTCAATCCGTGACTCAAACTGACTCTGCCGTAGTTCAGCTTGTTTCTGTTGCGTCTCCATCAAACGCATCATTCGTTCGAACGGATCGGCAGAGGGTGCGACAGCTGGACTCCCAGAGCTGCCCGAGGTGCCTGAACTACTCGCTTGCACTTGCGCCACCATCTGCGCTTGTGCACCCGGCTCGGAAGTCGTTCCTTGAAAGGAAAGTAACTTGTATTAGTCTCAAGGTATATTATGGACTCACTGTATGGAACGTATCTCATTTTGGCCAAGCGATTTCAAGGGTCTACTCGAAAGGAACAAGGTCCTCTTTAGAAACTTTCTTGTGAGATCAAAGGATCTGAAGCATGCTCTGATACCAATATGTCACGCCCCGATTTCGGCTATTCGATAATCGTCCCCCGGGCGTGATGCCGTGCACGCGTAGGGCGCGCGTGCACAAGGCCTTAGGCATAAGGATATTTTTAGAACAATGCAACAGAGTAGACATATAAGATAACACAAGGTTGAGGCATAGAAAAGTTTCTCTTTTATTCATAATGAACATCTTTTTTTTTTTTTTTTTACATTGCTTGACTCAAAAGTATAAAATGCCCACGGGCTTACAGACTTGGACGCAAAATGAGATAGCCGATCCATACATTATGTCCCTTTACATAGATTCAAAAACACAAAATCCACCTTGGGTGCGAGTAAGCACCATCGCCTTAGCGATATTCAGCAACGGAGAGAGAGTGAAAGGCTTCGAGCTTGAGCCTTCAAAAGTCTTGGCCACGAACCGCCAAGGATCCCAAAATGTTCGGAGTGAGCTTCAGTTCCTCGCCGCGTCGCCTTGCGCCGGGGAACCTGCTACAACGAGGTTCAGTACTTCGGAAAGTACTGGTGAAGGCTAGCTGCTCAACTTTACCAAGCTCAAGAGATATGATCTAATGAGTATGCTACAATTATTTGCTTAGGTGGGTTTCTATTCTTGCCTAGTTCCGATTTCATTTAGCAGATATGCAAGAACAAAATAATATAACTTCACATGCCACCGTTCGGTGACTTTACCTGTCCCGTCTGAACCACCTGTACAACTTACCATAGCCTTCCCTGCCACGAAGACATAGTTAGTCTGCACAGTTTAAATATACACAACATCTTTCTCTTGATGTTTAGGAGCCATCATGGGTTTAGTCTGGGCTGGCGGCGACACTTGCAGCGCGGGTAGCTAGCCCCGCTACAATTCCCCGCTCCCAGGACTAAGAAAGTAGATTCCGCCCGGGTCGAGACGGCCCGGTGCCCCGGCACCGCTCGCAGGAACCTGGATCCCTTGTGCACAAGAATTCCCATGACCATTTCTATGACTCTACCTCATAGATTTACTTACTAGCCATTTAAAGAACATCATATATGAAACTGCTTTACTGTACTATCATAATCAACCAACAGTTATATGAAATAACATGCAGCAGTTTATAGAAGAACACTTTGAACTATCAATAGATACCAACCCATTAAACACCCAACGAACATGCATGCATCAATAAATTTATGCAAGGTTTGTATGACAAGCAATGGGTGTTCCGAGCCTACTTCTTATCTTATCTTGTTATCCAACTTGTTACTTAATTGGTATCGTTTGATTGAATGCCCAACTGAGTCAGTTTTATTATGAACGGAGCCCTTGGAAAGAAGGTGCTTATCGAAATAGAGCCACTCACAAGTTTGTTGAATAGGAAGAAGAAGAAGAGGTCCCTAAGACTCCGCTCGCGCGTCGTCTACACGATCACCTGCACGCACCAACGGATGATCAATACCTCCTGCTTCGGTCTCCAAGGGTCGATACGAAATGCGAAATCCTAAGAACGAAAGCAATGAAATCCATTGAAACCGTTCAAGAAAACGCAAGTCATAAAACCAACAAGAAAGCATCCAAGCGGCACGAAAACGGACAAGAAACCAACGCAACGGAAAGGCCCCTCTCGACTCTGCCGCCGAGTCCATCCTCGAGGCACAGTCCGTTGTATATGGGACCTGATTCCGAAGAAACCAATCCATAACGAGGAAAGGATCTTAATTCAATCTGTCCCGTTCGGACGGTCGTAAGTATTCCTTGGCCGCGCTCCCCGAATAGGGGGAACGGGGCATTACAGTATCCGTTCGTAAAGTTTATTGACAAGCATATATACCAAGTCTATTCTCTTTTATCTTGGTTTCTTTTATTATTACTTGGTATCGTTTGATCGGGGCAAAGAAGAATGCAGATTTATTAGATGTGAAGACTGAAAGCAGGGCTAGCTAATCGGGTTGGTAGCCACTCACTTAGATTGTTGGAAGGGAGACGGAAAGAGATGCTTCACGACTCCGCTTGTAAGCCGCCTACTGCTCGTTCACCTGCACACGAACAGCTTGATCAATACTTCTTCCTCTCTTTCCAATATCGGAATTGAAGTGCAAGTCAATGAACGAAAACAATGAAAACTATCGAAACCGTTCAAGAAAAACAAGCAAATCCCAAAATCAACTCAAAGCACGAAAGCAACAAGCGACATCGAAAATCGAGGCAATAAAAGATAGCAGCGGAGAGGTCCCTCCTGACTCTGCCGCTAAGTCGATCCCGGGGGCACGGTCCACTGAATATGGGAATCGATTCCGAAGAAACAAATCCATAACGAGGACGAGTTCTTGTTTCAATCTATCCCGATCGAACGACACCGTCTTGTATTTCTTAGCCGCGCTCCCCGTACCGGGGGAACGGGGCGCTACACATAGGCTACAGGCTGATTACATACATATATATTTATTATTGCGGTGCTTTAGTCTCTGTTCCCGAACTTGGCCCATTACGTGATATTACTGCTACAAGCTCTCCAACACAGAGCTTGTAGTGGTCTCAGCCTGAGTACTAGCGATGCTCTTATTTGCATATCACATAGCTGGTTACATAGTTTACCTTGTTGATATATTTTTATATTATATTTTATTTGGCTTGAGTTATTCTTGTACCTTGCTATGTCCCCTGAGGACCTTGATCCGGATTATGTCCCCAGGTATAGCAGAGAAGATTTACCCCGAGGTATACGGGACATGAGCTGACGTTGGAGCAGTACTGGCACCCGAGGACGAGGTTGTGCCGGAGAATTTTTCTGAGTATTTTGTTATATATACTCATTTATTTCTACTTCCAGTTATTCTATATTTTGACTCTTGGATTACTGTATTGACTTATTATCGGGTTGTTCTCCGAGACACTTTTTATTGCGACTTGTTGATGGATTATATTTCTCTTTGATTAGTCTGACATTTGAATTGTGTTTACCTTCTGTGGATGAGATTAGAATTAGACTGTGACATGTATCGTAGATCATTATATTTGTTTTACAGCTTAAGTACACTCTAACGGGTCCATTAAATTGGGTTTGTCCATTGGAGTTGTGCTGCTGGCCATTGCTGCGTGGCTAGTCCCTCGGTATTTTGGGACTGGGACGTGACAATAATGCAGCATGTATTGCACAAATTCAAGGTGGATTCATTAAAGGAGACATGACCAAGCACATCTCACCAAAATTTTTCTATACTCGTGAGCTTCAGAAGAACTTTGATATTGACGTCCAACAAGTTTGCTCAAGTGATAATCTTGTAGACTTGTTCACCAAATACTTCCCAAAGTCAACTTTTAAGAAACTAGTTCATGGAATTGGAATGCGGCGTCTTCATCAGCTGACTGTTCAAGATCAACATCATCAGGGGGGGTGATTGTTTTCAGTAGGAAATACATTTTGTATGGACTACAATGCGTTGTACTCTTTTTCCTTAGTCATTGATATTTTCTAAGTCATCATAAAGATTGTACTCTTTTCTTTCGCAAAGATTTTGTCCTAATGGATTTTTCTGGCAAAGTTTTAACGAGGTAATAGGCTTAGAGATGGTGGTCATCCAAAGGAATAGTGTTATAACGTGGGTTAGTAAGGGGTTGAATGTTTACTTTGTATTTTAGTCCCACATTGGTTAGAGATTAGTATTACACCTTCATTGGGTTGTATAAATAAGGATTTTGCCTTCCACTATGAGATGACACTAATAAGATATCTTCTCTCATATTTTTTTCTTCCCTCTTCTACGTTTATTCTAACATAATTAAAATAGGTACAAGTCTCTTGCATGTATATATACTAGTGTTACATAATATCAACAATAATGCTAAGTTTACTACCAAATGCTTACAACCTTCTTACAACCCTCCCCCCCTGCTATGTGGGTCACACCCGGTCCCACCTCTCCTTCCAATAAACGGCTGCCACGTGACGTTCCTGCCACGTGACGGCCACCCGGACAGCCACCGGATCCCACCTCTCCCTCCTCCTCCAATGGACGGTCGTCACATGGATGCCACGTGACGGTTGTAAGAGGGTTGTAGGCATTTGGTTGTAGTCATAGCATAGTCCGAATATCAATTAACAACAATGCTAAGTTTACTACCAAATGCTTACAACCTTTTTACAACCCCCTCACTCTCCTGCTATGTGGACCACCTTCGGTCCAATCCAGGGGCGGAGCCAGGATTTTTGAGTAGGGTGGGCTATCTAGTAGTTACTATAAGATTCTAAAAATTTATGCCAAAAATTCGACAGATTTTTCTTTATAAATTCGATGATTCTACATAATTTTTTTGTAAATTTATGCCTAAATTTTTGTAATGTTTACTAATTGATATTTTTTTACCAAATATAATTGCTTCCATCTATTCCAAAGATATACTATGCATTTCAAAAAAGAATACTAGGAAGTAAGAATCTGAAAATGAAAGCCAATACCTTGAGGAAAAAGTACTCTTGCACTCCAAGTTGTTAGGCACCAAGTAAGGTATGAACATTTGCATTTTCAGATGACAACTGAGCATCTTACTTGAACAACCAAGCAACCTGGAAAGATATATAAGATCAACTTTTAGAAGATAGTACATATAAGTCTATTAGGTCCATTTGCAATAGGCTTCAAGAAGATAACTATCAACTGAGCATCATATTCATATTTACAATTTTAAGACTCTAAGACAGTAAAAATAAATGATATACAAATATAATAAAAAATAGAATTAACAGTAGTTAAATTTTGAATAAGTTTTCAAATTCTAATAAATACATGGATTGTTCCTGCATACAGCCTCCTTCAAAATCTGAAGTTGTAACTAACAATCCAAACTATATTCCCTTTGTATGTCAATTAAATATAACTACTAAAGATAAGCACATTGAGTAAAATTTGATAAATCTTCCATAGCTTTCACGAAATATCTATGAGTAGATTTGGGTCCTCCCATGTGTGTCAAAAACGTACATCGAGTCCCCTCATTAACTCTCTTCCAATTTTTAAACCCATTGACAGTCAATGTGCAATGAAGAGCATTATCATTTTAAAAAAGATAACGTAAAAAATAAAATGTTGCATCCTTTGAAGGAGAATACTCTAACCAATAAAATTGTTGTAACCAAGAGTATTGAAATCTACGAAATTGTTTTCCGAACTAAGACGGTAAAAATGTTGTCAATTTTGGCTGATATGGACTCATTTTGATATACGTCCGTACGATCTCATTCAAGAGAATTTAAATCACCTATAATCTCATCCTTATGATCAACCTTTGGGGTTGAAACATTAACATTCGAAGGAGGGGGAGACTTTCACTTCCTTATGTTTCACCCCTTGGTTAAAAGAATGAAAAAAGAGTTTTTCTTTCTCTTGTTTCCTTGATTTTCTATTATATTCCAAAGATCTATTAAATAGTGAATTAAAATCAAATCAAATACCAAATATTTGGGGGTTAGGATTTTACAAAAAATTAATTCAAAGGAGGATGGTGATAGTGTTTTACCAGAGGAGGTGAAGAGGGAGACTAGGAGAGCCGAGAGCGGGAGGGGGGCGAGGGGCTGCAGCGTCCTAGTCGTCGGTCGCCGGTTGGACTGGAGTGTGGAGAAGGAGAGCACCCGAAGAAGGGGAGCACCCGGAGATAGGGAGCATCCGGAACGTCTCGGTCGTGGTCGCGGCCTCGCGGGTCTCCGGTCATCGGTCGCGGGTCATTGTGTAATAAACCCTAGACTACGAGACAGAGAGTGAGAGAGTCGGAGTCTGAGGTCTCTGGACTCAAATGATTAACTCTTCACATCTGTTGATTGGTATAATGGGTAAGCTTTATGGAGATATATACAGTTCAGTGCAAAAAAAAAAAAAAAAAATAGCAAATTTTTTTTTATATATATGCTAGCATATATATACAAAAAAAATTACTATTTTTTTTTTTGCACTGGGCTACAGCCCAGTGCACCGCCCATTTGCCTCCGCCCCTGGTCCAATCTCTCCCCCAATGAACGACCGTCACGTAACATTTCGACTATGTGACGACCATCCGAACAGCCATCGAATACTATATCTACTTCTTCCTCAAATAAACGACTGTCACGTGACCGACACGTGACGATTGTAAAAAAATTGTAGGCATTTGATTGTAAGTCATAGCAGAGCCCTAATATCAGTTAAAGCCACCGCCCACCGTACTCTTCCGTGGTCCCCCATAGCATCCCATAGCATGTCTGTCATGTGAACCCTTCCTATTTAGTTCACGTGACCAACAATCCCTCTATATAACCTCCACCCTCTCTCGAAAGTTCCGAACCACCTTAGCCTAGCCTAGCCATGGAAACAGTAGAAGCAGGCAGTACTCTCTCTCTCCTCTTCTTGTTCTCTCTCCTCCTCTTGGTCCCAAACCTCTCCTCCGCTAGCAAGCACCACCACGACTCGTCGCCGGCGCCGATTGCCGACGACTTCGTCCGCGCCTCGTGCCGGTCCACCCGCTACCCCTCCCTCTGCGAGGAGTGCCTCTCCGCCTACGGCCCCGCCGTCCGCCGCTCCCCGCGCCAGCTCGCCCACGCCGCGCTCTCCGTCAGCGCCGCCCGCGCCCGCGCCGCCTCCTCCTTCGTCGGCCGCATCTCCGCCCCGTCCAGCGGCAGGTCCTCCCCCTCCGGCCGCCGCGGCGGCGGGGGCGCCGTTCGTGACTGCCTCGACACCCTCGCCGGCTCCGTCGACCGGCTCCGCAGTTCCGAGCGGGAGATGGGCCGCATGGGCCGGCGCGGGACGAGGAGGTTCGACTGGCACCTGGGGAATGTGCAGACGTGGGTGAGCGCGGCGCTGACGGACGAGACCACGTGTTTGGACAGCTTGTCAGAGGACTCGACGAGCGCGAGCGGGCCGGTGAGGGCGGAGATCAGGAACAGGATTCTGGACGTGGCCAGGGTTACAAGCAACGCGCTCGCGCTCGTCAACCGCCTCCAGCTACAGGAACGCGACGGAATTAATTAGATCTCAGCTCAGCTCACCCCCACACCACCCCCACGCCACCCGATCGACGATTAAATAATATATACATATATGGATGAGTTCCATTGTAATATCAGAATTTTGAGCATATAACTTCCTTTATGTTTCCAGAGGTGGAGTTGAAATTTAAGCATAAAATTGGACAACTTTATCTATATCTTAATATTAATATATTCTTATATGATTTAGGATTAATTAGACAGAAAATTTGTTGTACAGATATTTTTTTTTTAACAAATTAACTAAACCAAACAATTTTTTAAAATTTTGAAATCACGAAAGATTTTATCATCTCTGATAGCAAAAATCTGGAAAAAAAATATATATATTTGTCTAAATTTTGTCAATTTGGTTGACAAAAATTTGGTTTTGTCAAATTTTCGTCAATCTAGTTGTTAAAAATTTGGCAGTATTTTATTTTTTTTTTTATTTTTTTATGTTTTATTTGTTGTTGATTTTTTTGGGATAATTGTATTTGGTTTTTTTTTTCTGGTTTGATTTTTTTTCTTTTTAAAAAAATTATTTTTGTTTAGTTTTATTTAGGTTTAGTTCTTTTTTAAAAAAAATGTTGTTACAATAATTTTTTTAAATAAATTAGAAAAAAAATAAAATTTAACATCAAAAATAAAAATATGTTATCATTAAACAACCAAAAATAAAATAAAAAATCTGCCATAAGAATATTACGTCTGCCGTCGAGCAGACTTCGAGCGGCCATAACTATTTGTTTGAAAATTATTTTCGTTAAACAACAGGTCGATTTGTATGTTTTCGACAATAGTAACACAATTCGTGTAGAAAAAAAATTTATCCGAAACAAGACGCACATGTTATAGGTAAAAATATAAAATATAAAATTTTAAAGTAGCATAACTTTTGACTGAGAGATCGAAACAAAGTCCAGTTTGTGCTAAAATGACCATATCGAAAAGTACTACGGGATAAACCGTCTCACTGTTTGACGGACTTTGAAAATATTTAGAATCGCAAAAAAATAATGTTTGGCCCTCCAAATATTACTTTCGGTAATTTTATTTTTGATTTTTTTTATTATCTGTACTAGTTTGTTATTATCTATACTAATATGAATGATAACAAAATTTATTGATTAATAACATTATCAATATTATATTTTTCTTCCATATCACTAAAAGATAATTTATTATTATTTGTACACAAAATTTATTTAAAATAATTATTATATAAATAATAAATAATTAGTTTGTTTGTTAAATTATGATATCTATTTTAATTATGATTTTTCACAAATATATGTTTTAAATTTTGAATATGTGTTTAGTTAGATAATAACAAATTACTATCGATAATAATTATATTTTTAAAATTATATTAGTATACATAATAACAAAATAGTATAGATAATAATTAGACGGTTGCTATTTCTAAAATTATATTTTTAATGATAATAGATGTGGTATCTAATATTTGAAAAAGTATTTTAGTTAGTTTTAAATTGTATTTAGAAAATCTATTGGTTAATTATTTATAAAACCAACACACTCAAAAATTAAACCCAACTATATAAAAAAACTAACACAAAAAAACCTTAAAAAATAAACCAAAAAGAAAAAAAAAAAAAAAAAAATCATTGTCAAATTTTCGCCAACTTGGTTGGCGAAAATCTGGCAAACCCAATTTTTTGTCAACCCAAATGGCAAAAATTTGACAAATAAAAAAAAAATATTATTTTATATTTTCGTCATCAGAGATGACGAAAGCTTTCGTGATTTCAATTTTTTTACAAGTTATTTCGTTTTAGTTAATTTGTTTAAAAATATTTTCTATACAACAAATTTTCTGTTAATTAGACTTTAGATCGTACATTTTATACCAAAAAAATCAGTTTAAATATATATATAATAATTTTGTGTCTAAAATGGAACTATTATGTACTATGATCTTCTTTACCACAAGATAATTGTAGTAGATAATTGTAGTATATTAGATTTGTATACAAGAAATAAAGTCTCGGTGGAATTTTTTATTATTATTTTTTTAATTCTATATGGAGGTTCCATTTTGAAAATTTGTTTAGAATTTTCATAAACTCAATACCGATCATGCTAATTGGACAGGTCGAACTTAAAACTCTAAGCTGTATAAAATTCAGTATCTAAACTCTAATAAGGCCAATAATTTAAGTATTTGACTCTGACTCATCGAATTCTGACGTGACAACTTTGAGTCTGGATCTGGACTTCGGCACATATACGACGTATGATGTAAATTTAACGGATTTTTTCATATAAAGTAATAAAATATATAATATTTATATAAAAAGGGATAACTTTGGGGTAATTGTGGATGGGGGGACCACTCGCCAACTCAGTTGGCGAGTTGCTGAGTTGGCGAGGAGCTCGCCAACTGAGTTGGCGGGGCACCCTCTTCGAGGGGCCGCTCGCCAGTTGGCGAGCGGCATGCTGAGTTGGCTTACAGCCGTTGCACAACGCTCGTATGCTCGCCAACTGAGTTGGCGAGTAAGGATCCGTTTCACAACGGCTATTACCAACAACGGCTATTACAATCTCCCTCTATAAATTACCTATCTCAACCCATTCATCTCACACTCAATCTACTTCATCTATTTTCTCTCTTCCCTCTAGCAAAGTCTCCAACACTCTCTCTGTCTCTCTGCCCGCAGCTAAAGTTCATTTGAGGTTTTCTGTAGCCGAAGTTGTCAACCGTCATGGATCGTAGCGTAAGAATTGTATGCTCGCACGGCGGTACAGTAAATGGGTTAAATTATGAAGGAGGAGAAAGTATTATTTTTTCAACTTATCCGAATATTAGTTTTGAAAATATACGTAATCATATTATTGAACGTTGTTCTATTCATTATGATTTTATTTTGAAGTCTATTTTTGGTTCTAATTGTTTTTTGATAGATAGTGAAGATGCATGGAATTATATTCTTGAGATTAATTCACAATCACGGTATATAAAAATATATGTTATTAAAGTAGCAGCAACCTTAGATAGTAGAAATAATGAATATTTTTCTGAATATCAGCATGTTAGTTCAGGTGCTAGTTCTTCTCAACAAATAGTTTCATTTATCCAAGAAAGTCATTCATCAGATGAATCTAACCATGATGATGATAGTGACAACGACGAAGGAAATAGTGATAATTTAGTTGAAAATGTAGATTATAGGGTAGATGATGATGTTGTAAAAGCTATCACTGATGAATTATTTAAGGGACAATCATTTCCTAGTCGTTCTCACTTTAGAAGCTTTATTAGTAATTTAGCAATTAAATATAATTTTAGTTGTTCAGCTAGTGATATGAATAATGCTCGTGGAATTATATATAGTTGTGATCAACCGAATTGTAATTGGAGAGTATATGTCAAATCTATTGGAAATGGCGATATAGTTAAAGTTAGTACATTAGAAAATCGTCATTCTTGTTTAGGAAGACTTAGTACAGGACGTCATCGACTAGCTACCGCTTCATGGATTAAGACCATGATAATTGACATTATTAGAGATAACCAGTCATACAGTCCATCACAAATTGTTAAAGATATATATAGGGAGCACCGTATACAAGTTAGTTATTCCAAAGCATGGAGAGCCCGAGAGACAGCATTAGCTGAAATTAATGGTAGTTATGATGAGGCATACGCTAGTCTTGAGGAGTATTGTTATAGAATTATGGAGACAAATCCAGGTAGTACATGTTTTATTAAAACTACCGAAAACAATAGCTTCCAACGAATTTTTATTTGTTTTAAAGCATGTATTGATGGATTTTTAAGTGGATGTTTACCAATTATTAGTACTGATGCTACATTTCTTTCGTCAAAATATCAAGGTATCTTATTTATTGCTTGTGCTCACGATCCTAACTATCAATTATATCCTATAGCTTATGCTGTTGCTGAAGGTGAGAATAGTGATTCTTGGTCTTGGTTTTTAAATTCTCTTAAAATATCTTTTGAAAGTTGTTTTAATGATTGGAGTTCAATTTCATTTATATCTGACAAGCAAAAGGGTTTAATAAATGCTGTTCGTGCTATTTTTCCTGCATCTTCTCATTTTTTTTGTATTCAACATTTTAAACAAAACATGAAAAAAGTTACAAAAGAACCAGTATTTCAACGCTTGTTAGACTCGCTTGCTAGATCATATAATAAAACGGATGCAGAGAGTGTGTTTGATATAATTAAAGCCGAGAACATAATTTTGTACGATTGGCTTCTTGGTGTAAACGATGAAAGTCGTCGATTTGAACATTGGATAACAGCGTATGCTAGTTGTCCTAGATTAGATATTAACACTTCTAATCTTGCTGAATGTTTCAACAGCTGGATTAAGAAATTACGAGATAAGCCAATAACAACACTTCTCGATGGTATTAGAGCCAAGATTATTACACTTCATGACAATCGTAGAAAGTTTGCTGAAAATGTTGACACAGATTATTGTCCGAAGATGTTAAAAAATATGGCTTCTATTATCAAAGAGAAGAACCACCTAGAAATATTAGCTATTGATAATTATAGGTTTGAAATAATAGACCGGGCAACAAGTAGAACATATATTGTTAATCTAACTGACAGATCTTGTACATGTTTAAGATGGTACCATACGTATATACCATGTATACATGCATGTTTTGTTTGTAGATATTGCAATATTAGTATTGATAGTTTTTATCCTGCAGTATTTTTGACGGCTACCTTGAGGAGTGTATACGCGCAAAATATGGAGCCAATTCCAGTTCCCTACGAGATCCAAGGTCCTTTGGTAAGAGGACAAATTGGGGTGCCAGATGTAAGACGGAAAGCCGGAAGACCAAAGAAGAACCGCATCAAACCCCGGGAATCATCGACAAGAGATCTACGATGCAGTAATTGTGGTGCTATGGGACACAACCGAAGAAGATGTACTAGTCAACCGAGAGAGTAAAATATAATTGTAATAATACAATGTTCAATACCCAAATATTTATGTAAAAATCCATTACAAATCATACAAAAATTGCAATAATACAATGTTAAAAATTTTCTACTATTCCTCGTCCTGGTCTTGTTGAGTTTGGGTAGGCAGCGGTGCTGATGGAGTCGAAAAAAATTGTGTAAATATCTGGTAGCTTTCATCTCCAGCAGTCTCGTAACTCGGTCCGGCTCCAGCAGTCTCGTAACTCGGTCCGGCTGATGGAGTAGAATGCATTTGATGTCTGATAACCGACTGTCGGTGGATCATCGGGAATTATTGGGGCCATTCCGAATTGCCGAAGAACACGGTCTGCCGGATGGTACATGGTGAACCGATCATATATAATATGACATCTGTGTAAACTAAATGCACATGATGTCATCTTGATTTCTGGAGCATCGGGTTCACATATGTAC
Source organism: Iris macrosiphon (assembly GCA_036927795.1). Lineage (NCBI taxonomy): Eukaryota > Viridiplantae > Streptophyta > Magnoliopsida > Asparagales > Iridaceae > Iris > Iris macrosiphon. The sequence continues at coordinate 195,392,804 of JAYESA010000002.1, read as the reverse complement.
GGTAACCAGGTTACCTATTTAAAGATATTCTAAGAGATTAGATGTGATGTTTATCTACGATCAAAACTTAAATAATTTAAAGATATTTATTGCATATTTAAAAATTACCTCATTAGACCGCAGTGTATCAAATTGGCTTCGATATAGTGATACAGTCCTGTATTGGTAGTGTTGATAATCCACTACATCTGTAGGCCAGCGCATAGCAATTGGAAATACTCCAACATCACTGAGAACGCTGGTAACAGGCCTACCAATATAGAAGTGCTCGTAGGACCAGAACTATAAAACAAAAAAATGACATTAGTAGAAACAAAATTTGCGTATAAAATTATTCTAACTTTTTAAGGTCTTTCATTCGTACCTGTATCAGTGAAATACATCCACAAATACTCTTGTGATTGCATCTCACAAATTCTGTCAAATTGGCGTATAAAAACGCAAGAGTAGCAGCTCCCCACGCATGCTCAGTAGGTTTGGTCAGATCATCCAAGAATGGTAAAAGCTGCACATTTACCATATTTCCCGATGCATCGGGAAATAGAATTGCACCACATAAACAGAGCAGATACGCTCTAGTGCAACGAATGACCTGGATTTATTAAGTGTTAAACAAATTTATTAAATTGCACAACTAAATTAAGTAATAAACAAATTTACTAATTAAAATACATACCCGATTTTCATCTACATCAACCACCCCATCAATAGTTTGATGTAGGTCTATAAAGTTGCCACGGAGCCATGAAAATTTCACATAATTGCCATCTTTTAGACCAGGAGGAGGGCTAACACCGAGATAGCTCCGGATCAGATCAGATCCCTTTAAGTGCGGATCAAAATATATAGCGTTACCTTTAATAGGTAACCCTAGTATATTCGCCACATCAAAAAGGGTGATCGTCATCTCGCCGAATGGGAGTTGAAAAGTGTTGCGTTCTGGCCACCAACGTTCCGCAAGGCTTACAACTAAATGAAGATCGTGAATTAAATATCTAACACGATCTATATAGTGGAATCCAAAGGATTCCACCAAAGCCTTTTGAGCTGGATTAAGCTCCCACGTACGATAATTCCTTTCAGACCGCCAATGTACGTGGATCCGGGTTCGTAAAGCATTATCATGGTCGTATAACTATAAAAATTATATGCATTAATAAAGTAAACATAGACATTCTAAAAAATATATACATAACTAAAGTTAGCAACTTGTAATTTCAAAAAATACCTCGCCAGTAAAAATCTGAGTAGATATGTGCTCTTCACGTTGCTTAAGAATAAGCTCGGTAGTCGGTCCGCCAGGAATACGACCGTCATTGCGGGTAGCCATCGCCAGTAAATATCAAGAGGAGGAGAATTTGGTGTAAGGAGGGTTTGGGGTAGGAGGAGAATGTGAATGTTGTGAGAGGAGTGTTGGGTGGGGGGGTGTTTATAGGAATGTGGAAAATAGCCGTTGGAAAATAGCCGTTGGCCCAGTCAGCATGCGGCTCGCCAACTGAGTTGGCGAGCGGCCCCTCGAAGAGGGTGCCCCGCCAACTCAGTTGGCGAGCCCCTCGCCAACTCAGCAGCTCGCCAACTGAGTTGGCGAGTGGTCCCCCCATCCGCAATACCCCAAAAGTTATCCCTTTTTATATAAATAATATATATTTTATTACTTTACATGAAAAAATCCGTAAATTTAATGTTGAAATAGGTTAATTCTGTTGGGAAAGAATTGGATCATGCAAGGATGAGAGGAATCGACGTCGCTATGCCGGGAATTACATATTAGGTTAGGTTTTGTTTGGTTTGCAGAATTATGTAATTAAAAAAAAATTTATTTTTTTATGTTTAGAAGTCAGAGAAATTGAAAAAAAAATGAGATTAATTTCTAATAAAAAGTAAATTAGGAGCTAAGAAATTACTTTTCCACCTTTAAGAATTTATTTATTTTTCAATTTTTTTGATATTTTTAAACATCGAAAAAAAATCAAATGTGAATTATAATTTTTAAAAAAAATAAAAAATAAAAAATTGAATTGCTTTTTTTTTTTTTCCGTGAACCAAACGAGACCTTAGAGTATATGCATGATATTTAGTTAACTGAACCGCAGGAGTTAGGACTACCAAGTATATGTTTTGATTATAGGAGAAAAAGAAAAGTAAAAGTTCATGCTGTGCATGTTTATGAACTTTCCTGTATTTATTTTTGATTATTAGTTTCTTGGTTTTGTCTAGGGATAATTAGAGTTTAGATCCATAATTTTATATCAGCTTAGAGTTTAAGTTCTGACTTGTTCAATTGAAAATTTTAGATTATAAATTTTTATTATTTTTATTGTTTTTTTATTATACCCTCACTCCCATTTTCACAATAAAATGTTCGATTTTTTTCGTTTAAAGTAATAAAATTTAATATAATTATAAAGAAAGGAAAAAGTTGGAGGAATTTGCGTGGAGTAGGATGACCCGCCAACTCAGTTGGCGGGGAGCAGCGCTGGAGAGTCACTTGCCAACTGAGTTGGCGGGGCGCTCTCCTCGAGAGGCCGCTCGTCAACTCAGTTGGCGGGGCATGCTGAGTTGGCAACTTATGACCGTTGCACTCTGCTCGCCAACTCAGTTGGCGAGTAAGGATCCGTTTCCCTCCTTCCAGTCGTTGCCCAACGGCTATTACATTCAACACTCTCCCTCTATAAATTTTCTCTCTTCCCTCACTCAAATCTCATCCAAATCATCTCACACTCACTCTATTTCCTCTCTTCCCTCTAGCAAAGTCTCCAACACTCTCTCTGTCTTTCTGCCTGCAGCTAAAGTTCATTTGAGTTTTCTGTAGCAAAAGTTCTCAACCGTCATGGATCGTAGCGTAAGAATTGTATGCTTGCACGGCGGTAAAGTAAATGGGTTAAATTACGAAGGAGGAGAAAGTATAATTTTTCAACTTATCCGAATATTAATTTTGAAAATATACATAATCATATTATTGAACGTTATTCTATTCATTATGATTTTATTCTAAAGTCTATTTTTTGTTCAAATTGTTTTTTGATAGATAGTGAAGATGCATGAAATTATATTCTTGAGATTAATTCACAATCACGGTATATAAAAATATATGTTATTAAAGTAGCAGCAACCTTAGATAGTAGAAATAATGAATATTTTTCTGAATATCAGCATGTTAGTTCGGGTGCTAGTTCTTCTCAACAAATAGTTTCACTTATCCAAGAAGGTCATTCATCAGATGAATCTAACCATGATGATGATAGTGACAACGACGATGAAAATAGTGATAATTTAGTTGAAAATGTAGATTATACGGTAGATGATGATGTTGTAAAAGCTATCACTGATGAAGTATTTAAGAGACAGTCATTTCCTAGTCGTTCTCACTTTAGAAGCTTTATAAGTAATTTAGCAATTAAATATAATTTTAGTTGTTCAGCTAGTGTTATGAATAATGTTCGTGGAATTATATATAGTTGTGATCAACCGAATTGTAATTGGAGAGTATATGTCAAATCTATTGGAAATGGCGATATAGTTAAAGTTAGTACATTAGAAAATCGTCATTCTTGTTTAGGAAGACTTAGTACAGGACGTCATCGACTAGCCACCGCTTCATGGATTAAGACCATGATAATTGACATTATTAGAGATAACCAGTCATACAGTCCATCACAAATTGTTAAAGATATATATAGGGAGCACCGTATACAAGTTAGTTATTCCAAAGCATGGAGAGCCCGAGAGACAGCATTAGCTGAAATTAATGGTAGTTATGATGAGGCATACGCTAGTCTTGAGGAGTATTGTTATAGAATTATGGAGACAAATCCAGGTAGTACATGTTTTATTAAAACTGCCGAAAACAACAGCTTCCAACAAATTTTTATTTGTTTTAAGTCATGTATTGATGGATTTTAAGTGGATGTTTACCAATTATTAGTACTGATGCTACATTTCTTTCGTCTAAATATCAAGGTATCTTATTTATTGCTTGTGCTCACGATCCTAACTATCAATTATATCCTATAGCTTATGTTGTTGCTGAAGGTGAGAATAGTGATTCTTGGTCTTGGTTTTTAAATTCTCTTAAAATATCTTTTGAAAGTTGTTTTAATGATTGGAGTACAATTTCATTTATATCTGACAAGCAAAAGGGATTAATAAATGCTGTTCGTGCTATTTTTCCTGCATCTCCTCATTTTTTTGTATTCAACATTTTAAACAAAACATGAAAAAAGTTACAAAAGAACCAGTATTTCAACGCTTGTTAGACTCGCTTGCTAGATCATATAATAAAACGGATGCAGAGAGTGTGTTTGATATAATTAAAGCCGAGAACATAATGTTGTACGATTGGCTTATTGGTGTAAACGATGAAAGTCGTCGATTTGAACATTGGATAACAGCGTATGCTACTTGTCCTAGATTAGATATTAACACTTCTAATCTTGCTGAATGTTTCAATAGCTGGATTAAGAAATTACGAGATAAGCCAATAACAATACTTCTCGATGGTATTAGAGCCAAGATTATTACACTTCATGACAATCGTAGAAAGTTTGCTGAAAATATAGACACAAATTATTGTCCGAAGATGTTAAAAAATATGGCTTCTATTATCAAAGAGAAGAACCACCTAGAAATATTAGCTATTGATAGTTATAAGTTTGAAATAATAGACCGGGCAACAAGTAGAACCTATATTGTTAATATAACTGACAGATCTTGTGCATGTTTTAGATGGTACCATACTTATATACCATGTATACATGCATGTTTTGTTTGTAGATATTGCAATATTAGTATTGATAATTTTTATCCTGCAGTATTTTCGACGAAAAACTTGAAAAGTGTATACGCACCAAAATTGGAGCCAATTCCAGTTCCCTACGAGATCCAAGCTCCTTTGGTAAGAGGACAAATTGGGGTGCCAGATGTAAGACGCAAAGCCGGAAGACCAAAGAAGAACCGCATCAAACTCCGGGATTCATCGACAAGAGATCTACGTTGCAGTAATTGTGGTGCTATGGGACACAACCGAAGAAGATGTACTAGTCAACCGAGAGAGTAAAATAGAATTGTTCAATACCCAAATATTGTAATAAAAAACCATTACAAATCATACAAAAATTGTAATCATACAATGTTACAAATTATCTACTAATCCTCGTCCTCGTCTTGTTGAGTTTGGGTAGGCAGCGGTGCTGATGGAGTCAAAATTTTTTTTGTGAATATCTGGTAGGAGGAGGTAGTGGGGGGTGTTTATAGGGAGGGAAGGAGAGGGGATGGGGGGGTCTCCGAGGGAAGTGGAGCGGTCGTGGGTGGGTAACTGAGGCGTCAGGGGGAGGGAAGAGAGCGGCCCGCCAACTGAGTTGGCGAGCGGTCTCTCGTAGACAGCGCCCCGCCAACTCAGTTGGCGAGCGGCCTCTCGAGGAGTGCGCCCCGCCAACTCAGTTGGCGAGTAGTCCCCATGTCTGCTAATACCCCCAACTTTTTCCTTTTTTTATAATTATATTAAATTTTATTACTTTAAACGAAAAAAATCGTAAAATGTTCCTATATAAACTATGAAGGATAAAACAAAAAAAATAAAAAAATAAGGTTCTAAACTCTAATTGTACATGTCATGGCTTAAACTCTAAACTGATATAAAATCCATGATCTAAACTCTAATCAAACCTTTTGTCTAATATTAAAGTTTGTATTTAAATTTTTATATTGTCCAGAGTATAGTTTGGATCTCGTCATAATCTTTGATTTTGGATAACCGTTCAAAATGGAGACTCAAATTCAAATTTGAATATTATACGAGATCCTTAAATTAACGGAACACAAATATGTGAATGTTATTTAGTTTTGGAGATTACTTGAATTAAATTATTTAAATTTGTCATGACCAATCGAGAATGAGACTTGCTATATTGTTGTTTGCTTCTATCATAACCTTAGCATTTACACAACTCTTAGGAACTCTTGAGCTACAAACATGCAACAATTCGACCAGAACAAGATACATCTAACGATGATACACGATGTCCATGAAATCGTTTCCATCGAAACTGTCGTCAAGAGGGTTGTGTAGCTGTTGAGGTCAGTATAGAAACAACAACACTGTCGCAAGTCTTATTTTTGATTAGTCGTGACAAAATTAAATAATACAAGTCACACAACTCGTATTGTGCAAAACCAAATAACACATATTTTTTTGTTTAGTTTTAGTACCTCGTATAATATTTAAAATTTAAATTCAAGACTCCATTTGGACGGTCAACCAAGTCCACTATTAGGACGAGACAAAATCCTATTCTATTCTGGAGTATAAAAAAAAAATATACATTAAAAAAAATAACTTAGTTATCTAATTAAATTAGTAATGAAATGTGAATACTAATTATTTATCTTTAACCGAACTTGAGTGACTCTTGTGGTTACCGAAAAGAGATATAAGATCTCGGCTGAGTGGCAGAAGGTCAGTGGATCGAACCACGGAGGCGTATTATTCTTTCCATTTATAAACGGTGGGAGCTGGAGGACAGTGAATCCAAAGATATGTGTACAAAAATTTCGAATGTTACATCGGATCTGATGTATTATGTTGAAAAGTAAAAAAAAAAAATATTTATCTTTAATTTGTTGGTTAATAACACAAGCACTAAAAATTATTGATACGAATCCACGCTTCACACTCACTGGGCCAGGCGTGTACCATTGTTTACGCTGAGCATTCCCTGGCTTTTAGACCATTGCAAGGTTGGAATAACACCATGACCACTTCACTTGCATCATCAAATTCATTAGTCTCATCTTCAACCTTTAACTTTGTTTCTTTACTCACTCACATTTCACAGTGCTTCCCAAAGCCATTAGTATTGATTCTTCGTCATCATGTGTGGGCTCCCTTGAGAACGAAGCAGCCGCAATTCGCGGCCAATTTGCTTGCGATTGGCATTGGGGTCCATTGTAACCTTTTAGTCAAATTTTTTTTATATGATTTGATATAAATAAAAGAGTGGTTGTAGTCCCACTATCAACTAAAATTGGATTCTCGCCGAACTCGGCGAGTGACCATTGGAGGCCCGTTTAGATTAAAGTTTTCTACTTTTAGGAATTTTTTTTTTAATTTTTTTTTTTCCAAAGAAATTAATACAACATTATCGTATCGATGTTTGGTTAAGTTCGAATAGGAATATAAAAATTAATTTTTAATTTATTTAATTTTTCATAAATACTCTTTCATGTTTCTATTACCTAAATTTATATGATTGGAATAGAAGTTAAAATTTTGAAAGTAAAATGAGGATGTTATTGTCCAAACAAAATATTCGAACAATATTTCTAGAAAAAAAAAATCTATTCCAACGAGAGATATTGTAAATTAATTTTTCACAACAATGGAAATATGAAGCCCCTCCAATTACTCCATAATTTGCAATCCCAAACATATCAAATAAGGATAAGAAATCTAAAACTCATTCCCAAGACTTGAACCAAACTTTACGGTTACCTGGGAGAGACATAAGACCATGGCTGGATGGCGAAAGATCAGTGGATCGTGCCACGGGGGCATTTATTTCTTCCATTTATAAATGGTGGTATTTGGGGTACGGTGGGCCAAAAAAATATATAACACAGCGTACATAAAGTTCTGAACGTTACGTCGGACATCTAAAAAAAAACTAAAATTAGATTCTCGCAACGCAACATCAAGGGTTGTTTTGATTAACGAAATATGACGAAGTAAAATTTTTTAAAATTATATTTTGCATACGTATTGTACAGTAGTGAGGTGGAACCAAAGAATTTTTTTAATGTTTATTGTTCTTTGAAGAAGAAGAAGTCGATGTTAGAAGTGATTATTTTTTTTAATTTTGATGTTTGTTGGTTGTTGTGAGATAAAATATAACTTTTAGTTGAAACAGAAAAGAAATGGCCCTCCAACCAAACGTTTGAAGTAAAAATAAGAATTTTTTACTTCCTTGCTCTACTTTAGAGGGAAAAAAATTCGTTGTCAAAACTCTAATTTTATGAGAGACAAAAATTACTGTTTATGTCAAATAACAGTAAATTTTGTCTATAAATTTTTCAACCAAATATGTACAGTGGTCTAAAATTTAGATTTTAGTCATTTTTGTATTCCTAATCTGCGAACCAAATAGTACATATATGTATATCAATTCGATTACAAAAATTTAAATAATAAGAACTAAAAATAACAACTTACAATATGAATGTAACACGTAAATTTTATTAACATTAAAATATATTTATCTTTTTACTTCTTAAATAAAAAAATAGAATCAGATACACGTAATTAAACGACTTTTGGTGGCCGAGTTTTAAGAATTAAGCACCCGTGTGTTCCTCTACGATTTTTGATATGCATATGATGGGGCCGCTTCACAAACACACGTCCGTATCATTGTAGTCCCATAGTGTCCAAAATCTGATGCTCTTGGTCCAAAGAAGACAGCTACGTACGTGTATGTGTATGCTTTGTCATATTTTGGAAAGGTTTATTCTAAATAAAAATGCTTTAGCTTATGGACTATTTAGTTGTTTGAAAGAAAAAAATATGATAGTAATTTTTTGTCTAGGAAAAATGTTTCATACTAGTCTTTATCTGGTGAAACTGAGTTTCTATATTTGAATCAAAAATATTTTATAACTTGAAAGTGATCAAATTATATTTCCAATATTTGAATGAATATAAAAGTAGATAAAAAAAATTATAAAAATAAAAAATAATTAAATAATTAATTATTAGTAATAATTTTTTTACTTATTTTTATTTATGTATATTTTATTTTATCAAATCATACATATTTTATTTTCTTACTTACTTTAGTTCATGTATATTTTATATTTTTATATTTCATACAAATATATTTTATTATCTATTGGTATTAAAAATTAATTTGTATATTTTAAAAAAATTAGCGGTAAAAGGAAAAAAAGTTATGATCCACATTCGTGGTTTGTACGCGGTAGTGAAAATGAATTTTTTTTAACTATTTTTCAGTCGATAGAAACTATCTAACAATTTTTATTTATTTATTTTAACGATGTCTCAGAAAACGAATGGATGGATCGCGCGCGTCTGACCGCACTGACATGGCAACTCCTTCCCTCGGTCTGTTACTTATTTTTTATTTCATTTTTGTCGATAGTTACATACAATTTCAAACAATTGAACTCCTTCACACTAATCCTTCACACACACACACACACACACACACACAACCCAATGCAAAACCCTACACCTTCGTTCGAATTTCATTCTACCAAACAGGTCCTTAGTATAATCTAATTAAACTTAAACGGTCTAATGCAGTCATGTCATGGGGAACGTTTAATTCTGCCATAAAAATTCGTCAACAAAGACGGTTAAGTTGATAAAACTGCACTTGCATGTTGATTTCAATGCTCTGAATTAATAGAATACAAACTACTTGTACTTTCATGTTTTTTTTTAATGGAACACTCGATTTTCTTTTCAGGAAAGTTGGATAGATTGATTTCTAAGATGGTATTTAATGTTTGGTAGTTCTAAGAATCTATTTTTTTTATTGTTTTTTATGGAAAATAATTTAATATTTTTATACACATGTTTGATTAGGTTGGTTGTTAGGTCAAGAATATGTAGTCAATTTTTATTTATTTATATATATTTGGTTCATACATGAATACAAATTTAAAATTTTTAAATATTTTTTATTAATTTATATATTGATACTGTTACTTAAATTAAAAAAAATATTTTAGCAAATACTTACACTATAAATATAGAAACTATCATATACTACCACTTATTTAAAAAACTAGCAAATATTTTCTTATTATGAGTAAAATAATCAAAATTTTGATTAAATAGTAGAGGTATATCTTAAATTTTTAAATATTATATACAAAGGAATGCGAGCATTTGCTAATTTTTAAAATAAGTGTAAGTTTATGCTAGTTTCTATATTTATAATGAGAATATTTGCTAAAATATTCCTAAATTAAACTGGTATCATTGAGGTATTAGCATTTTTTAGTTAATGAATCCCACCGATGTAAAACAAAAATATTACTAAGAGGGGCTGAAAATAATGGGATAAAGATTGGAATTATTCTTGTATTCCTTCTGTCTCAAATGGCTGAGCTTTATACAGAATGACAAAAACTAAAGATAAGAAAGAGTAACAATGGAAAAGATATACTCACTACCTATCCTAACAATAACAATATCTCCAATAACAATAACTAACATTATCTCCAATACTCTCCCTCAAGTTGGAGCATGGAGATCAAGAATGCCCAACTTGGGAAGGAGATTACTAAACGGATGACGACCTAACGCCTTGGTGAACATGTCTGCCGGTTGCTCCGCAGAAGGAAGATAAGAAGTTGCAACTGTGTCTGCAAGGACTAAGTCACGAACTAAGTGACAGTCGATCTCAATATGCTTGGTGCGCTCATGAAAGACAGGATTCGCAGCGATGTGAAGAGCAGCCCGACTATCGCAAAAGAGTCTAACCGGAGTAGAATGCGAGACGCCAAGCGACCGTAGGAGCAATCGAAGCCATAAGATCTCACAACACGCGCTTGCCATAGACCTGTATTCAGATTCTGCAGAGGACCGATATACAGTGGGTTGCTTCTTGGTATTCCAAGAGAGAGGTGAGAGCCCGAGAGTAATGAAATAATCGGTCACAGATCGGCAAGTGCGAGGGCAGACAGCCTAGTCCGAATCACAGTAGGCCGTAAGTGTGAGACTGCTTGCACTTGAGAGATGCAAACCCTGATCCGGATGCCCCTTCAAATACCGAAGAACACGTAAAGCTGTTGTCCAGTGTTCCTCCTTCGGCTGATTCATAAACTGAGATAAGGTATGAACATCGAAACTCAGCTCCGGTCTCGTGATTGTGAGGTAGATGAGTCGTCCAACAAGACGACGATAGCTATCGGGGCACAAAAAATTCGGACCAGAGGCGGTTGTAAGCTGGTGATTGGGGTCCATAGGCGAATCAATGGGCTTGGAACCGAGTAGACCAACTTCAGCAATAATCTCGAGGGCATATTTTCGTTGAGACACAAAAATGCCTGATGAGTTACGAGCAATTTCTCGACCAAGAAAGTACTTGAGAAGACCAAGATCCTTCATATGGAAACAAGTGCTCAAGTAATTCTTGAAAGCTGATATAGCTGAAGGATGGTTGCCCTTATTAATCAAATCATCCACATATATAAGCACGTGAAGAATATTATCGTGCTGTTGTAGTGTGAATAAAGAATAATCAGCATAGCTCTGTTGAAAGCCAAATTGACGAAGCGCAGCAGCAAGCTTCGAGAACCAATTCCTAGGAGCTTGTCGTAGGCCATAGAGTGATTTTCGCAGACGACAGACTTACCCTTGAGAAGCCTGCGAGTAACTCAGGGGGGGGGAGTGTTATGTAAACAACTTCATCCAAGTCCCCATGGAGGAAGGCATTTTGAACATCCATCTGATGTATCTTCCATCCACGTATGGCAGCTACAGAGAGAAAGACCCTAACAGTGACCATCTTCGCAACTGGAGCAAAGGTCTCATTGAAATCAATGCCTTCAACCTGCTTGTTGCCCAAAATGACGAGACGAGCTTTGTAGCGCTCAATATATCCATTAGATTTGTACTTGATACGATAGACCCACTTACAGCCAATAGCTTTCTTGTCTGCGGGCAAGGATGTCAGCTCCCATGTCTAATTTCTGTCAAGGGCATCTAACTCACTCTGCATTGCAGTACGCTAGTGAGCATACCTAACGGCCTCCGAAAAATGCGACAGTTCGTGCCCTGCGGTTAAAGTGGCTACAAACATGGTATGATGGTTAGAGAACCGAGCACAAGAAACATATTCAGCTATGGGATAGGGTTTACGTGAGGCCGATGATGGTGTGAGTGGAGAGCCTGGTGGGGGGTGGGGGTCGTGAAGAACTGTATTGCAGACATAATCACGCAACAAGATAGAAGGTTGTCCAGACCTGGTGCCCCGTTAGACTTCAGCCACGGGATCGCTCCCCTTGTCGACTAGTGTCACGACCCGCACCCGGATATTCGGGCACGAGTACGTGGGTACGTCCAGCCTACGCCGCAGTGTCGGCGGTAGTACGCTGTCTAGGTCATATTCACAGTTAAATTAAGATCTAGCTCATTCACAATAACAAATAGGCAAGGATGATAACAGGAAAATAGGAATGCTAAGGTTTCAAATAAATAAATGTGACAATTAGATCCATAGTTTATTACAGAACTGGAAGTTTAAATCGGGGACAAACCCGATTACTAGGATGAAAGAAAATAATAACTAACTGCTAACTACTCCTCAGAAGTGATCTCCTGGGTGGGAACCGGCTCCTCAAAAGTATCATCTGTTCCCTCATAGGGGCCATAATAGGTGGAGGCATAATCCTCATCATCTCCTAAATCAACGGATCCAGTCAGGAAAGAAGCAAAGTACACAATGCACAACAAGGATTAAACTAAATATTTATGACAAGTAGAAAAGAACTGACAAGTATCATGTTGAGGATAATGCATAAGTAAGAAGTAACAATAACTAAGGGTTAATTGCTGTAAATCAGGAATATGAGTAAACAGGAAATATAATGAGACAGGAAAATAGAACTACAACAAGATAACAGGAACTGCAATACGACAAGAAACTATGTGTGTGTAAGTGTGTATTTAGAATACATAGTTGGCATGTAGGGGTTTATAAGGCTAATAAGGCCGTCATAGACGACTAGCAGTCAGGAATAATCAAGAATAAGGCTGATGGTACAGTCGCGTACCGACAGCTAGCAGTCACGACAGGGGGAAGGGTAAACTACATGTCTCCTAATATTCTCCCACCCGACACGAAAAGCAAGACATGAACTCCAAATCCCAATACTAAGTGTAATCATACAATGGTACTAGTAGAGCAAGGAACTAATTATCACAATATAAAGATTAAACTTAAAGTGCAGGTACTTGCCTGATGTTTGGATCCAATTACAGTTTTATCCTCGGGAAATTTTCTAAAAATGTCTCCGGATGCTGAAATAAACATTACCATCATGCTCAGAAGATATCAAATAGCTAGAAACGCCTGTCCTTGAGTCTAATTTGGAGACAAGGGCAAAAACGGCAATTTTGGGTCAAAACTGGGTCCGCATGTGGGCCCGTTTTGCACCGAAAAATGTGTCAGGGTCAAAGGTCTCCAAATTCACCAAACTTAGTGTCAACAGGTCAGGAATGATGATACGAACCCAACGAAACTTCCAGAATTGGATTCCGATGAGCCGATCACAAAATCGCCCGTCGAGCGGGACCTGTGGGGCCCACGACACGCGATTTCGTCAACGTTCTCAGAATCGAACCAAACTTTGGGTCACAGGACCAGCGTATCGCTACGAGTCCGATGGCACAAGTTTTGTTTCAATTCGACGTGTATACACAAAGTTAGGGCGTGATTCAGATAAGGCGGATACGGGGCGGTGTCCGCGGATACGCGTTGATCTCGGTGTGCACGCACACCCGAATCGACTTTCGCGAAATTCCACACGTCCGTATCAACGACGCGCACGTATCTGTGAAGACCGCGTGCGACCAAGTCATCCCGTTTGGCGGGGCATACCCAGTTCCGGGGTGAATCGGGTCGTTATTTTTCCTGTTTTTGGATCTCGGTGTGCGATCACCACAGGACGCTATGCCCCGAGCGGTTTGTCCGGGCACCGAGAGGGTCATACAGGCTTCGCAACGCAATTGACGGAATCGAAAACGGGGTTACGAGCAGAAAGATACGCATACCTGAACAGGGTCAGAAAATCCAAAGATTTCCATGTCCGACACGTGTCCGACACGTGTCCTGTACACAGAGAACTTAGGGTTAGGGTTAGGGTTTCCAGGCCGGAGCTGCGGCGGGGGGGGGGGGGGGAGGGGCGGCCGGAGGTCGACGAGGACTCGGGGACGCCTCGGGGTGGCCGGGCGGCGAGGTCCGGTGGCGGCGGAGGCTGCGACGAGTCGGGCTGGGAGCTCGGCTGAGCTCAGCGGCGAGGCTCGAGGGAGGAAGAGGAGAATGAGAAAGAGGAGGAGGCTGGGGCGGCTCACGGCGGCGGAGCTCAGGCGAGGGTGGCGAGGCGGTGGGGGGTTCGGTGGTGGTCGACGGGGGAAGGGAAGGGGTTATATAGGGAAGGGAGAGGGAGGAGGGCCGGGCTAGGCGGCGGGTGAGGCGGAGGAGGGGAAGTCGTGGCGAGGGTCGAGGGGCGCTGGCCGGGCGGAGCGGTGGGCGGCGCGGCCGGCGGAAGCGGCGAGAGAATCGGGCTAGGGCAGGGTCGTGGGGAGGGGGTGGTCAGGCGGGTCGCGGGTGCGGGTCGGGTGCGGGTGGACCCGACCCGACCCGTTAAGGCGGGTGGGCCGAACTGGGCTGGGCTGGGCCGGGGTTTGGGTTGGGCCGGGGTTTTGAAAAATAAATAAATAATTAAATGAATAAATAAATAAATAACTAATTAATTAATATAATAGTTTTTAGGTGTTTTAAAATAGGTCCGGGGCCCAATAAATTCCAGAAAAATTATCCTAAGTCCAGTTTTTCATTTTACACCCAAAAATATTATTTTTATAATATTTTAATATTATTTATTAACAACTAAAAATTATTTAATAATTAAAGCCCTGATTTTAATTACAGAAAATTTCCAGAAAATTCCAGAAAATTATGAAAAATCCAAGTTTAATATTTTTTGAAAATTCAGGGGATTTACAACTAGAGGCAAGTGTTGGGGCCGTGCTCTGGCGAGGCCAACCTAGATGAGCTGTTGCTCCCCCTGTCTACGGGAGACAAGTTGCCGGGGCCGTGTGCTGGCGATGTCACGCCCCAGTCCCAAAATACCGAGGGACCGGATGCGTGATAATGGCCAGCAGCACACACCGATGGACAAACCCAAATTAATGGATCCATCGGGGCATACTTAAGCTGTATTACAACTATCAGGGTCTACTAATCTCATCCACAGAATGAATATAACAAGTCAACATAAGGAAAATAAATCATCAACAATAACATCAAATCACAAGTAATGTAATCGGGGAACAACCCGATAATCAAGTCTGATACAATTGTTCTTTAAACAAGAAAGTAAATAACATCACTGACTGAGTATGGAAGAACTTATACTCAAAAAAATCTATGGCAATCACCTAGTCCTCGGTTCCTGGTTCTGTTCCAGTACCTGCTCCTGAACCTGCTTCTGCTCCTGCTAAAGCACCTGTCCTGTAAACCTCAGAGTAGATCTACTCTGCTAAACCGGGGAACATAATCCAGATCCAGGTCCTCAGGGGACATAGCAAGGTACAAGAAAGCTCAAGCCAAAAAATGCAGTGCAGAAATAGATGAGTAAACAGGGTAATACAAAATAACCAGCTAAGTGAAATGCAAGATGAGAGCATCACTAAAACTCAGGCTGAAACCACTACAAGCTCTGTGTCGGGGAGCCGGTAGCAGTAATAGCAAGTAGTGGGCCAAGCTCGGGCTTAGAGTCTTGAGCACCGCAATAATAGGAGTTTTATATATATATGATCAGCCTGTAGCCTGTGTGTCTCTCCCCACCAAATGTAATCACACGTCTCATGTCCATGACACGTAAGATCAAGACTAATGCAACAAGTCATAATAAGAACTAATATAAAGTCTATGTCCATCCTGCATCCTATACAGAATCACCATGAATATCTCAGGACGATTCTGTCAAATGTATAGTGTCAAGTGTCCTGGGTATAATGTACTTGATAAAGCAAGTACTAGAATGCAAAGGGTTTCGGTATCCATTTCTATTTGACTTTACACAACCCGCGTACGGTGTTGGCACCCGACTATAATCGGACGCTAAGTAAATCACACGGTCCTAGGTTAAGTATGTACAACAATTATAGATGTCAAGAAAATAAGTAGCAAAAACTGCAGTATTTGGCAAGGTACACTTGCTTGGGTTTTCGGCTCCAATTGTAACTCTGACTTCCGTGGGAATTGCAGGAAGTACTCCGGTTGCTGAAATAAATATCACCATCAGATCCAGAAAATATTAATCAGCTAGAAACGCATGTCCTTGAGTCCAATTTGGAGACAAGGGCAAAAATGACATTTTCGGGTCAAGGCGGGGTCCAAATGTGGGCCGCTTTGCACTGAAAAATGTGTCAGGGTCAAAGGTCTCCAAATCAGTCTAATTTAGTGTTAACAGGTCAGGAACGATGATACAAACCCAACGGAACTTCCAGAATTGGATTCCGATGAGCCGTTCTCAAAATCGTCCGTCAAGTGGAACGTGTGGGGCCCACGACACGCGATTTTGTCAACGTTCTCAGAATCGAACCAAACTTGTCTCACAAGACCAGCGTATTGCTATGAGTCCAATGGCGTAAGTTTCATCTCGATCCGACGTGTGTACACTAAGTTACAGCGAGAACCAGAAAAGACAAATACGGGACGGTGTCCGCGGATACGCGTTGATTCCGGTGTGCATGCACATCCGAATCAGCTTCTGCGAAATCCCGCACGTCCGTATCGACGACGCGCACGTATCTGTGAAGACTGCGTGCGACTAAGTCGTCCCGTTTGGTGGGGCGTACTCAGTTCTGGGGTAAAACAGGGCGTTGGTTTTCCTGTTTTTGGATCGCCGTTCGCGATCACCACAGGGCGCGATGCACCGAGCGGTTTTTACGGGCACCGAGGGGGTCATGCAGGCTACGCTATGCAACTGACGGAAAAGAAATCGGGGTAGCGAGGAGTGAGATACGAGACCTGAACATGGCTCCAAAAATCTGAGAATTTCGTGTCCGTGTCCAATTTGACACTGCTCTGTGTCGTGTCCAGGCCGTGTCTTGGCCTAGGGCTAGGGTTCTGGTTCGCCGGAGAGGTGCTGGGCACGGCTGGGGGAGGCGGAGTGGCTCGCTGTCGCCGGGCGGCGCTCGGGGAGGCGTCGGCTTCGGTGGACGACGCTGGGGCCGACCAGGGTGGCTGTGTCCTGGTTGCTGCGGGAGGATCGAGTCGATGACGGCTGAAGTTTGAGGGAAGCGGAGCCGAGAAGAGGGGGAGGTGCACGGTGGAGTCGGGTGGTGGCCGGAGCGGCCTGGCTGCGCTGCGAGGGTGGTGGCTGGGTCAGGAGTGGGTGGCAGCGCCGGTGGAGGCGGGCTCGAGCGGAGGAGCCGGCCTGCGGGAGCTGCTGCTCGAGGGTGGCTGAGGCTCCGAGCGGAGGAGGGGAAGGAGCTGCGGGCTGCGGAGGACTGGGGAGAGGGTTCTGGAGGAGGGGCGACTAAGGCGGGTCGGCCGGAGGAGGGTGGCAAAGGCTAGGGTTCCGGCGTCAAGGCAGCTGGGGCGGATTTATAGGGAGGGAAAAGGAGAGGGACACGCGGCCGGTAAGGGGAGGCGGAGCTGTAGCGCCCCGTTCTCCCGGTGCGGAGAGCGCGGCTAAGAAACACAAGACGGTATCGTTCGATCGGGATAGATTGAATTAAGAACTCGTCCTCGTTATGGATTTGTTTCTTCGGAATCGATTCCCATATTCAGTGGACCGCGCCCCAAGGATCGGCTTAGCGGCAGAGTCAGGAGGGACCTCTCCGCTGCTATCTTTTATTGCCTCAGTTTTCGATGTCGCTTGTTGCTTTCGTGCTTTGAGTTGGTTTTGGGATTTGCTTGTTTTCCTTGAACGGTTTCGATGGTTTTCATTATTTTCGTTCATTGAACTTGCACTTCAATTCCGAGATTGGAAAGAGAGGAAGAAGTATTGATCAAGCTGTTCGTGTGCAGGTGAACGAGCAGTAGGCGGCTTGCGAGCGGAGTCGTGAAGCGCCTCTTTCCTTCTCCTTCCCAAAATCTAAGTGGGTGGCTACCAACCCGATTAGCTAGCCCTGCTTCCAAGCTTCACACCCTAAAAGCTTGAACTCTTCTTTGCCCCGATCAAACGATACCAAGTAATAATAAAAGAAACCAAGATAAAAGAGAATAGACTTGGTATATTATGCTTGTCAACTGAACTTGTGAACGGTTATATCTTTGCATGCTTGTTCGTTCGAAATATTTATCATATGCATAGATACAAGTTTAAACGTATATCCTGATGCATGAATTTAACGTAAATGCAATGTACAATGAATCATGCAATGCTTGTCTTGTAATCACGTAGCCTCAGGGCGAATCACGTAGCCTACGGGCGAACGATTGTTAACGTAGCCTCCGGGCGAATGATTGTTAATGTGCGATCACGGACAACTTGTGCACAAGGTATAGTTCCTGCGGGCGGCTGCTGGGGCACTGGCACCGTTCCGGCTCCGGACGGAACTCACGTTTAGTCTCACGTACATGGACAAGGTGGTATACGGCGTCTCACTTACTATCACGTAGCAAACCATCTTCGTCACAGACTAGTCCACTATGGCAATCATGCCAGTGATCATCGTGTATATTTAAACCTGTTGCATACTAACTTGTGTCTTCGTGGCAGAGAAGGCAAGGTAAGTATTGTGCAGATAATTCTGCGGGCAGGTAAAATCCACCGAACGGTGGCATGTTCATTTCAGTAAATTCTATATGCTGCTTACCTGTAAATGAACTAAGGCAAGATAGAAACCCACAAATATGCATGCTTCATTAAAACAACGTGTTGATTGGTATAGTCAGGCTAGCTCGCCTTCACCAGCATGTTTCGATATGCTGACCCTCGTTGAAACAGGTTCTCCGCACTAAGGCGAACCGAGCGAGGAGCCGAAGTCGTCTTCCCGATCCAGTCCAGCTGTTGGCGCATCTTCACCGCGCCCCTCGTAGCATCTTCAAGTCAGGAGCTTGCAACTCTTCATACACAAATGCAGCTCCGTGGCAAAGCCGTCCTCCAGCCTGGAGGTCCTTATCGTTTGAGTTTATAAAAGGATGTAATGTACAGGACTGCTATCTCATTTTGAGTCATCTCTTTTGTAAGCCGTTCGGCATATTAGCTAACTCGTTCAAGAGTTTGTAATAGATGTTTATTATCAATAAAGAGAACTTTTCCATGTTTCAAATCTGTGTTTCAATTTATCTGCGTACTCTGAATATGTGCTTGCTATGCAAAATACTTTAGCCTTGTGCGGGCGCAACCCCAGGCCCGCACGGCGGTCACGACTCGAGGGACGCCTCGGGGCGTGACAGGAGCGAGGGGTCAAGGGGTTACGCAGAAGAGGAAGAGGGAGGGACGGCCGGCGGCGTAACGGCCGGAGGCGGCGGCGGGTTTGGAAATGGTCGGGGGAAGGAGAGAAAGGGTTTCGGGTTAACGGGCGGTGACGGGTCGGGTGGTATGGATCCGACCCGATCCGCTAAGCTAGGGCACGGGTCGGGTTAGCGGGTTTCGGGTCTACGGGTTAGACCCGGATCCGACCCACTTGGTTTAAGTTGGGTTCGGTTTGGTTCAGCAGTGGGTTGGGTTGGTTCAGCAGTGGGTTGGGTTGGTTCAGTATGGTTTATTTCAAATAAACCGGGTTTTATTTTGGTTTAATTAAATCAATAGTTTTTAAGGCTTTTAAAAATTCATCCGGGGTCCAATAAATTTCCGAAAAATTACCCTATGTTTAGTTTTCCATTTTACACCATAAAATATTATTTCCATAATATTTTAATATTATTTAATAACATTTAAAAATCCTTTAATTACTAAATACTTTGATTTTAATTCCAGAAAAATATCAGAAAATTACAGTAAATTGGGGAAAATTCTAATTATCAATTCTTGAAAATCAGGGGGATTACAGGCGAGGCCGACCGAGATGGGATGCTTCTCCCTCTAATGATGTGAGCCGGGTCCAGGACATAAAATACCTCCAGATGAGGAAGTGGCGCAGGCTGGGACGCCGGCCCTGATGGTGTCTGAAAATGGAACACATCCTCAAAGAAGACGACGTCTCTGGAGTATAAGACCTTTTTGGTCTGGAGATCAAACAAGCGCCAACCACGCTTACCAACTGGATACCCCCCAAAAAAATATTTTTGACTACGAACAGCAAACTTGTCCTTGGACTAGGGCAGACGCGAAGCAAAGCATATGCAACCAAACAACCTGAGATAGGAATATGTCGGTTCATGGCCGAACATGAGTTGGTAGGGATTATTGTTTTGTAGAAGTGGAGTGGGCGTTCTATTGATCAAGTAACAAGCTGTAAGAACACATTCTTCCCAAAACTGAAGAGGAAGAGAAGCCTGAAAACGTAGTGCTCTAGCCACATTGAGAAGATAATGATGCTTGCGTTCAACACGCCCATTCTGCTGAGGCGTATACACGCAAGATGTTTCAAAGAGAATATCGTGGTCAGCAAAGTAATCATTTAGACGTAGAAACTCAGTTCCGTTGTCGGACCAAAAATGCTGAACCTTCTTATGAAACTGAGTCTGAACCATTGCACAAAATTGCTTGATCAAGCCAGCAACGTCAGACTTAGAAGACATCAAATAAATTCATGTAGCTCTAGAGTAATCATCCAAAATTGTCAAGAAATAGGACGATCCATAAGAGGAGGGGTACTATAGGGACCCCAGACATCACAATGAATAAGCTGAAATAAATCATCTGCTTTATTATAACTTATAGGAAAAGAAACACGAGTTTGTTTAGTGGCAATGGCCAGCAGCACACACCGATGGACCCCAGACATCACATGTCACGCCCCAGTCCCAAAATACCGAGGGACCAGACGCGTGGCAATGGCCAGCAGCACACACCGATGGACAAACCCAATTTAATGGATCCATCGGGGCATGCTTAAGCTGTAATATAACAATAAGAAGGTCCAATGATACCAGTTACAGTCTATACTAATCTCATCCACCACAGATAATCACAGATCAAATGCCAGAATAAATGTGAATAAAATAAACTAACAAAACTGAATAAAAGTATCTCGGAGAACAATCCGAGAATAAGTCTGGTACATCAATGGAATAGACTGGAAATGAAATAACTAGGAATAGAAATAAATGAGTATCTCAAGCCAATACTCAGGAGAAGTCCTCTGGTACGATCTCGTCTTCAGATCCTGGTTTTGCTCCAATGTAGGCACCTTTTCCTGCTAATGCTAATGCTCCGGTCCCGTATACCTCGGGATAGATCTCGTCAGCTATACCTGGGGACATAGTCCGGATCCAGGTCCTCAGGGGACAGCAAGGTATAGAAAATACAAGCCAAAATAAATACAGTGCAGCAATAAATGAACAATAGGGTAAATATATAACCAGCTAAGTGATATGCAAGTTGAGAGTTTTAGTCATACTCGGGCTGAGGCTACTACAGGATCAGTGTCGGAGAAACCCATAGCAGTATTTTCTCGAAGGGCCAGAACTGGTGCCATAGCTCTGTGTCAGAGACTAAGACACATCCAGATGTCAATATATATAATATAATCAGCCTTTGTTATGGTAATACTCTCCCCACCCAATAAAATCTCACGTCTCATGTCCATGACACGCAGGATCAAAACTAATACAACAAGTCAGGATATACTCTAAGCATGTAAACTGTGTATGTCATAAACCTGTATCCTATACAGAATCACCATAAATATCTTAGAAGATCCTGTCTCATGAACAGTGTCAAGTTTCCTGGGTATAATGTACTTGATAAGACAAGTACGAGGGTGTAAAGTGTCACGAATGTCCATCTCTAGATGACAATACACAACACCGCGTACGATGTTGGCACCCGACTATAATCGGACGCTAAGTAAGTCACACGGTCCTAGGTTAAGCATGCACAATAATGTAAAAGAATCAAGGAAAATATGTAACAAGACTGCAAAGTTTGGCAAGGTACACTTGCTTGGGGTCCTGGCTCCAACTGTAGCTCTGGTCTCAGTGTGATCTGCAGGCAGTACTCCGGTTGCTGAAAGAAATATTACCATTAGATTCAGAAAATATCAAATAGCTAGAAACGCCTGTCCTTACGTCCAATTTGGAC
Source organism: Iris macrosiphon (assembly GCA_036927795.1). Classification (NCBI taxonomy): domain Eukaryota; kingdom Viridiplantae; phylum Streptophyta; class Magnoliopsida; order Asparagales; family Iridaceae; genus Iris; species Iris macrosiphon. The sequence continues at coordinate 195,370,850 of JAYESA010000002.1, read as the reverse complement.
ACAGGGGCAAAAAATGACATTTTCGGGCCAAAGCGGGGTCCACATGTGGGCCACTTTGCACCAAAAAGCGTGTCAGGGTCAAAGGTCTCCAAATTCGCCAATCTTAGTGTCAACAAGTTAGGAACGATGATACGAACCCAACGAAACTTTCAGAATTGGATTCCGATGAGCCGATCACAAAATCGCCCGTCAAGTGGAGCCTGTGGGGCCCACGATACGCGATTTTGTCAACGTTCTCAGAATCGAACCAAACTTGGCTCCCAGGACAAGCGTATTGCTACGAGTCCGATGGCGCAAGTTTTGTCTCGATCTAACGTGTGTACACAAAGTTAGGACGCGTTCCAGAAAGGACGGATACTGGACGGTGTCCGCAGATACGCGTTGATTCCGGTGTGCACGCACATCCGAATCGACTTCTGCGAAATCCCACACGACCGTATCAACGTCGCGCACGTTTCGGTAAAGACCGCGTACGACCAAGTCTTCCCGTTTGGCGGGGCGCACTCAGTTCCGGGGTAAAACAGGGCATTATTTTTCCTGTTTTTGGATCGCGGTGTGTGATCACCACAGGACGCGATGCACCGAGCGGGTTGCACGGGCACCGAGAGGGTCATACAGTCTACGCGACGCAACTGACGGAATCAAAAATGGGGTTACGAGGAGAGAGAAAACGGTACCTGAATAGGGCTCCAAAAGTCCGAATTATACGTGTCCGAGTGTCGTCTCGACTCGTGGGGACACCGTGTCCTGTGTCAGGGCCGAGCTAGGGTTAGGGTTCAGTCTGCCCAACCGCCGGGGACTCGACGGAGGAGCGCTGGGCAGACGACTGCTTGTCGGGGCGGCTCTGGCCGGAGGCGGCGGAGGCTGCGGCGAGGTGCTCGAGCGGAGCTACTTCGGTGGTGGCTGATTCTGGCAGCGGCTGCGCTGGAGGGGAGGTGACAGCGACGGGTCTGGGTGAGCACGAACGGAGGGAGGAGCAGAGGGAGTCGGGAAGGGTGCTGGACTCGGCGGCAGGTCGAGGGGGAGTCGAGGGAGACGGATCTAGGGTTCAGGCGTGGCCGCGGCGGGGGATCAGTAGAAAGGCGGCGGCGGCGCGTTAGGGTTTCGGTTGTCTGGGCACGAACGTCGAGGGTTTTTAAGGCGGCCGGAATAGTGTTTCCGGATAGAATTAGGGTTTCGGGTTTCGGTTACGGGTCCGCGGGTCGGGTTCAACATGGATCCGACCCGATCCGCGACGATGGGTTGGATTGGTTCGGTTTAGGGTAGCGGTTTGGTTTGGTTCAGCCAGGTTTGGTTTATTTTAAATAAACCCGGTTTATTTTAGGGTTTGAATTCGGTTTATTTATTTAATAGTTTTTAGGGCTTTAAACGCGTTTCCGGAGTCCAATAAATTCCCGAAAAATTATCCTATGTCCGGTTTTCTATTTTACACCATAAAATATTATTTCCATAATATTTTAATATTAATTAACAGCAATTAAAAATTATTTAATTATCAATTGCCTATGTTTTAGTTACAGAAAAATCCCAGAAATTCTAGAAAATTAAGAAAAAGCCAATATTAGAAATTCCTGAAGATCATTGGGCTTACAGTTTAGCCTTAAAGAAAATATCACAAGGTTCACTAGAGCTAATGGAATTCTGAATAACAGGTAACGATAATATCGCAGATGAAGAAGGATGATCCAATCGTTGATGCCAGAGAAAAGCAGAAACAACAGAAGATGAGGCAGAGACGTGACATGCTCGAGCAGCTAAGAAATTGTGCAGCCAGTAGACCCACCCCGTTGCTCACCCACATCAATCACCGTCCTCGAAATACGTTCCTGAATAACACACAATTTATTCGTTAAAGTAATAATACATTGAGTGTTTATAGTTAACTGAGCAAAGGAGATCAAATTGCAGTCAAGACAAGGAATATATAGAACATGATCAATCTTAGCGGTTGGCAAAAAAAACTAAGGATCCTTATTGAACAGCAGTAGCTAAACGATTATCTGGCAGCTTGATAGCAACTAGATTGATCGAAACAAGATTCTGGAGAAGATCCTGATTCCCGGTCATGTGTAGAGATGCGCCTGTGTCTAAAATCCATGAACAATATGTACCAGACGGGTCATAGGAGTTGCCAGAAGGAGTATTCAAGGATTGATACATCTGCATAACCATTTTCTACTGTTCATGATTGAGCTTCGAACCAAATGCAGCCTTGTCTTGGTCTATCAACGAGCTGTCTGAATGACTATTGGACTGTTGTTGGGCAGCGTTAGCGAAGCCAGTAGACCCAGTAAAGCCACGCCCACGACCTTGGCTAGCACCGGACGAATGAGGTGTCGACAGGTCGAAGGAGCCACGCCGGAGGGACGAGGAACCCAGCCTTCGAGAAATTCGTGAAGACGATAGCACTTGGTCACGTCGTGACCGAGACGACCATGTAAAACCCCCTTCCTAGAAAATCGTATATAGCCTTTATTTATTAATTATTAATTAAATTATAGTAATTAGGTCTTAATAGGAGAAATAGATTTTTAATAATTTTTATGTTAGGTGTTCAGGCACTTAGAGGACTTGTGGGACCATCAGGAATTTTTAGGAATTTATTCCATGTAGGAGACCCCCTGAGCAGTTGCTAGCCTAACGGTGTGCATTATTCTAATCCATGAATTTTCTTATGAGTATATATATAATATATATGTATATACAAATATATATATATATATATATATATATATATATATATATATATATATATATATATATATATATATATATATATATATATACTTAGAAAGAAAAAGTAAAGGAAGTAAAAGAAATTAATAAGAATATAAGTATAATAATAATAATAATAACAATAATAACACAATGCTACCTTTAGCAAATTGCTGTGGCCCCTAGTAAACTTGCAATTAGCCGCCCACTTACAGCCAGGGAGCCGCCAATTGTTTATTCCAGCGGAACTCCCAAAGACCCGACCTATTGCTACAGACCCTTTCACCCCGCGGACCCGCTTCAACCCCCTCTCTTCCCTTAATATATAGAATATATATATATATATTTCTCTTCTAAAAACCCTAACCTAAATCTCCAGACCCTCCTCTTCCCATCTAGAGCCGTCACCGCAGCCAGAGAAGTCCCCCCAAGCCATCCAACCATCCCGTCGACACCGACCTCGCATCCTGCAGAATCCCACTCGAAGCACCTTCGCTCCGGCGTGATTTTTCGTCGACTCGCTCAACAAAACGTTGTTCCGTTTTTATAGGTATGATCATCCCTTAACCCTCTCCAATATTTGTTTTATAGCCAACCTCGGAAAACATGTGCCCCTAGGTGAAAAATAGCGTCCAAAGTGGACGGACAGACCCAATTCTGGAATCGCAGAATTCCAGAATGACCACCCATATTGCCGAGTTCGTATCTCCCACCACAGAGATCCGAATTCGGTGATTCTTTTTGATACCTGTAGAATTCCTGACCTAGTTTATTTTCTGTTAAATAACCCTATGCTATTAGTTGCTGTGGACATAGTTAAATTCGTCACAAAACTATGGGCACCCACTTTTTCCAGTTTTCCAAAAGTTGGAAAACGGAGCGCGCCCCGCCAAACGGGACCGCCCCGTCGTGTGCCAAGTGTACCGCATGGTGCACGCAGCATAACTAGACACGTAAAAATTCGTGAGGACTGATTCGGACGCGTGTGCGCGCCGGAATCGGACCTTATCCGCGGACACACACCGTGTCGCAACTTTTGTGGAACTCGTACGTATTTTGTGCACGCTAGTCGGATTGCGACGAAACTTGCGCCACTGGACTCGTGGTAACGTACTGGTCCTGTGACCCAACTTTCACGCATTTCTGAGACGGTTGACCAGATCGCCAATTGGCGGGCCCACAGTTGACTTTTTGGACAAATGGATGTTTATTTTCAGTACTTTATTGGCATGTGCTTTTTGTATCTTGTTACGTCCCTCTGAGGACCTGGTCCCTTCCAGATATAGGTGAGCAGGAGTACCCGCAGGAGTATGGACCTGGACCTGACGCTACCTATCAGTCTGAGGAGATCTTACCTTCTGATTATATGTGATTCATTGCAGCTGTTTAGAGATTCTAGTTGCTATTCTTTTCTAGACATTTATTCTTATATTAGAGTTATTCTCTTCTCTCCCTTTAGTAGTTTATTATAGTCGATTGGTAGTGGATTTGTTTTCACCCGACTATCACACTTTGAGATTACTATTTGAGACTGCTTCTTTGATATTCATTTATTGATTTCCATTATTCTATTATTTGTGCTGTGGATAAGATATAGAACTGCGTGTGACTTGTTGTGACATATATTTACCACTGTGGATTGGATATTCATGTACAGCGTACGCGTGTATATGGTTTCCATATATTGGAGTTCGTATACATACGGCTGGCGTGTTACGTATTCCTAGTCCTACGTATTTTGGGACTGGGGCGTGACATATTTTTGTGGTGGCCCATGCAGGTCAAGAATATATTGTCTCGGTTACGTAACTGTACCGAACAAGCCTGCGTATAGGAATAGAGTATAAGGTCTCATCCACGCTTGATTGAAACTCATCCTTCCTATTTAATACTTGCATCCTGTTTGATTCATGTACTTTTTCTAATCGTTTCGTACATCAACTGCAGAGAGATGGATTTGCAGAATGGGTGTACTGCCGCCGATGGCGACACAACTTCTGGAGTCAATGGTCAGACTCAGGGAGGGACCCCAACGATTCCTAGGCTTCCGGGGCCAGATGGACAGACTCACACCCCAGTTCCATCTGATCCTCCCGCTTCACCTATTGGGAACCTTCCACATGTCCCAGTACCGCAAGATGGCCAAGCGCAGATGTTCCAATTCTTTCAGATAATGATAAAGGAACAGAGGCAGCAGGCAGCCTAGCAGAGGCAGCAGGCAGCCGAGTAGGGGCAGCAGGCAGCTGAGCAGAGGCAAGAATTTTTGGCAGCACTGGAGAGGATGGCTGCACATGCTACTGTACCAGCCCAAGCACTAGCTCCAGTACCTCGAGCTAGGGTTGGATCAGTAAAGGATTTTGTTCAGATGGGTGCAAGGCAGTACAAGGGCACTGAGAGCCCGGAGGAGACCACCAGCTGGATCACTCACACGCAGAAGCTACTGGAGGCATCGCAGTTACCCACGGACCTATGGATGACGGGTGTACGGACGCTTCTAGATGGTAATGCCCATCACTGGTGGGAATCCATGGAGCGCCAGTTGGGTACTTACCAGACTTGGGAGCAGTTCTTGGAGTTCTTTGAGGGAAAGTACTTTCCGGACACTGTCAGGGACAACTTGTATGATCAGTTTCTTCACTTAGAGCAAGGGAACCGAACCGTGGACGAGTATGATGCCGAGTTTAGTCGACTCAGCAAATATGGCGCTGCTTTGATACCAAATGACTTGGCTAAGGCTAAGAGATTTCATCGAGGACTGACCCAGGAGCTACAACATTATACAAGCTCGCAGTCCCGAGTCTCTTATGCTGAACTTCTGACAGAGGCCAGATTTCAGGAAACCATTAGCAGAGGAAAAGGAGGTCAGTTGGGAACACAACAAGGATCAGCAAGGATACAACAAGGACCAGCCAGGACACAACAGGGAGGACCTATCAGACGTCCCTTAGCACAGCAGCATCAGCAACACAGAGCTGGACCATACCAGAATCCAGAGAAGCCCTACTGCAATTATTGTGGGAAACGAGGACATATATCGAGAGATTGTCGGACTCGCTTGGGTCAGTGTATGAGATGTGGCTCCGGGCAGCACATGGCGAGAGACTGCCCAATGCAGACATCGACACTCCCACCACCAGTTCAGAGACTAGCGCTTCCAGCACCGAAGCCAGCCCAGCAGATGACTGGACCGGGAGCACCTCGACCCCCAGCAGCAGGAGGATTTCAGAGAGGACCACCGCTACCCACTCAGGAGGAGCAGTATATGAGGACCGGACATGGACAGTCGCAGAGGAACGGGCGAGCTTTTGCATTGGAGGTAGATGACATGGATCATGAGGTGGATGTTATAGCAGGTATTATCCTTGCTTTTACTTTTCTTGCTGTGACATTATTTGATACGGGAGCCACCCACTCATTCATATCATCTAGTTTTATTGCCAAACACAACATTGCTTCTACACCATTATCTAGTTGTGTTAGAATTCTAACTGGAGGAGGAGTTGTACCAGTTAGTCGAGTTTGTAGATCGGGCCCTATAGTAATACGTGGCAGAGAGATGAATGCCCAACTCTTAGTCCTTCCTATGCCATCTTTTGATATTGTGCTTGGAATGGACTGGCTGAGCAAGAACCACGCTTTCTTCGATTGCTTTGGAGGAAGCATTCTTTTTAAGGTACCAGGCCAGCCTGAACTTGAGTTTGCCCGAGGATCCATAGAAATCCTTGATGGTATGTAGCTCGCAATGGACGATGTTGTCTATCACCCTATTATTTCAGAATTTCTAGACGTCTTTCCAGAGGATTTGCCAGGACTACCCCCAGACAGAGACGTAGAGTTTTTAATTGAACTAGTACCCGGAGCAGCACCTATAGCATCGCATGTGTACAGACTGGCGAAGAAGGAGATGGACGAGCTGAAGGCACAGTTAAAAGAGCTAGAGGAGAAAGATTTCATCCGACCGAGTGCATCACCCTGGGGAGCACCAGTGTTGTTTGTACCCAAGAAGGATGGGTCAGTGCGTATGTGCATTGACTACAGGGCCTTGAATGCAGTGACAGTGAAGAACAAATATCCATTACCACGCATTGATGACCTGTTTGATCAACTCAGTGGAGCTAAGGTATTCTCGAAGATAGATCTGAGATCGGAATATCACCAAGTGAAGGTACGGAAGCAGGACATTCCGAAGACCGCATTCAGAACAAGATATGGGCACTACGAGTTTTTGGTCATGCCATTTGGATTGACCAATGCTCCAGCGATCTTCATGGACTTGATGTCACCACCCCATTTCCAGAGCCGGGTATTTTTATATATTTTAATTTGGGTTAATTGTGTGTTATTTATAATTAATTGTATTTATATTTAATTAGTGATTGCATTATTTTTTATTATTTTTATTTTGATTGTTTTAGGATTTTGGCTAGCCTGGACCCATGTCAGACCCTAGTGGACCCATGTCCGACCCAGCCCACACCCTTGTGAGAATTATTTTGGGGCTTAGAAATATTTATTTTATTTTTAGGAGGTTAGTTGGAGAGATTTGGAACTAGTTTGAGTGCTTTTGGAACCCGGAACCCGAAACCAAGTCATGTAGGGGCATTTTGGGCATTTGGAGACTTTGGAGACCTATTTTATGTGTTGGCCGACCCATTCAGCCCCCATTCCTACCCGTTCACAGCAAGGAGCAGCAGCCCCCATCCCATTTCTTCTTCTTCTTCACTTCTCCTTCTTCTCCACTTCTTCTTTCTTCTTCCAAAGTAAGTTTTCTTATTTTTCTTCCTTCCTCTTTCCATTTCTTCTTCTTACTTGAACCCTAACCTTACATTCTTCCCCAACCTAGGTGGGTAGAGCCTAGAATTGGAGTTGGAGCTAGATTTGGGAGCTTGGAAGCTTGATTTGGAGGATTTGGAGCATTCTTGAGATTTTGGCTTGGGATTCCAACTCCCAAGAGGTAAACCCTAAATTTCCCCTTGTAATTACTCTTTTATAGTGTAATTAATATTTTAGAACCTTCCTAGACCCTTAGGCTACCCGTGGGAGGAAGTTGGAACTAGTTGGGTAGTGTTTAGAGACTTTAACACTAGGTTTTGTGTCAATTTCGAGTAAAATCCGAATTTTGCCCAATTTTGGGTGATGTCCTAGGATAGACGGACCTAGGTAGACGTTGTCGGGTGTCTTGAGGGTGAGTGCGTGTCTCCGTTCGGACACGGAAAGCTGCGTCGCGGAGAAACGGGCGTTTCGGGCGAATTTGGGGCTTTTCGTCGTCGCCGATTCTAAGTGCGTGTGCGTTTCTGCCATGGGCCTAGAATTAATGCGGGAGCACATTTTCTAGGATCTAGACATCGTGTAGAGCGCGTGGGTAAATTTTGGGCCGATTCCGAGTTCGTTTGGTGTGCGTTTCAGGAGGTTTTCCGAGCCGCGCACCACGTGTTCGTCGAAATGACCGAACGGCCATTTCGACTTGGTTTCCTCGTTTCGGGCTTGTGCGCGCATTGGGTTAGTATCGGGGAGGGTGTGCTAGAGTTTTCAAGTTATATTATATATATTTTAGGGTATTGGTGAGTGTCGGGGTCGTTGGGCGTGTGTGGGGCGTGTGGGTTGTGTGTTGTTGTGTGTTGTGTTGTGTTAGTGTTTGTGTCTATATTTATATATTTATATATATATGTTGGTGTGTGTTTCTATATATATATATATATATATATTTCTATTTATATGTGTGTGTATTTATATCTATGTGCTAGTGTATGTGTGTAGGTGAGTGTGTGTGAGTGAGTGCTTGTGTGAGTGTGTAGGTGAGTGTGTGTGAGTGTGAGTGAGTGTTTATAGGTATATATATATGAGTTTATGTATATAATAATGTGTGTGTGTGTGTGTTGAGATGTGTTTGTGTGATTGTGTGTGTGTGGTCGTGTGTGTGTGTGCTTGTGTTTGGGTGCAGCAGAGCGAGGCAGCGGACTGCACACAGCCGCTGCAGCAGCCAGCAGAGCGAGGCAGCGCCGCGGCAGCAGCTCGCTCGAGCGAGGCAGCGCTGCAGCATCAGCAGCAGGCTGCAACAGAGCGCGCGGGCGCAGCAGCGCCGCGGCAGCAGCGGCAGTGCGCCGCGGCAGCAGCTCGCTGCAGCGCGGCCTGCAGCAGCAGCAGCAGCAGTTCAACCGCCTCGCCAGCGCCGCGACAGCAGCTCGCTCGAGCGCAGCACTGCAGCAGCAGCAACAGCAGCAGCTGCAGCAGCTGCAGCAGCAAGGCAGCAGCAAGGCAGCAATTCAGCCATGTAGCAGCGCTTGTAGCAGCAGTATGCGAGGGAGAGAGAGAGAGGTATATATATATAGATGGATAAGTAGATAGATATAGATACATATATCTAGATAGTTAGGTAGATAGATGATAGTTAGATAGAATAATAGATAGATGGATAGATAATAAGTTAGATAGATAGATATATCATTAGATAGATAAATAGGTAGATAAGATAAATAGATAGTTAGATAGCTAGGTATTTAGATAGATAGATACTTAGATAGATAGATATATAGATATCTAGATAGGTATTAGATATATATTTATATCTATATGTATAGATATAAATACATATAGTTAGATAGGTAGTTAGATAGATGCATTGATAGTTAGTTAGATAAGTTATTAGATAGATTAGATAGTTAGATAGTTACCTAGATAATAGGTAGATAGTTAGATTTATAGATTATAGATAGGTAGATAGCTAGATACTTAGATATATCTACCTAAGAGATAGATATTTATATACCTATACTTATATATATATATATCTATAGATATCTTGATAGGTAATATATATATGTTATGTTTGGTAAGGTAAATGGGTAATGGGTATATATATGTGTGGATATATATGTATATAGGTAGATACCTATTTAGATATATATAAATATGATAGGTATCTATATTACCTAGCCTAGATTAATAACTAGGTGCATAATTAATAGCTAGGTAGCTAGTTAGAGGGTTTTAGAGCGAAACCTCAATACCTTGAGATACCGAGGTATCTCAATACCTTGAGATAACCAAGGTATTGGGTTTCGAGCGGGGTTTTTGAGCAATAGCCTAGAAATAATATTGGAGTAATTTTTATATGCTTATGTGTATATATTTACGCGTGCTAGCATAGGTTTTAGAGGGTATAGGCGGGGTATATGGCCTAGGTTGAGGTATCGGATACCGAGGGTATCCCGGTATCTCAAGGAGGCGAGTTTGTGAGTTTTCTAGCTTAATGACCTCGGTTTGACCTAGAATTTCAGGAGCACCCTAGTTTGACCCAGACTTGACCGTATTTGACTCGGTTGACCGCCAAAGTCAACTTTTGACCTAGTTTTGACCTAGAGTTGACTTTTTGGACCAAGAGTTAACTTTTTGACCCAGATTTTACCGGTTTGACCCGTTTGACCTAGAACGATCCTAGAAGCCTATTTTTAGTTATTTTATATCTGTTTAACTCTTTAGAACCCTGTTTAACCTTGCTTTTCGCATTAGGTCCTTGCGACACCAGTTCGGATCGCCAATTGCTCAGGACGTCAGGCGAGTACATTCTCTGATAGTTTTCATTATCTGATGATTATTATGATTCAGCTTCTAGTATAGTATCATCTGATTATTCTGGCACAACACGGGACACTGATTGATATTTCTGGATTCATTTACTTGCGACACGTACATTTTATGTTTCTGGCCTCTATTCTGGAATTACTATTGGCATCACCTACAGGCATCACTACAGGCATCACTCATGTTCAGGCTGGACTCATCTTGATTTGCGTGTCGGGTCTTGGATCCACTTGTATTAGTCGGGGCGGGGAAATACTCGAGTAGACATGTAAACATTCCTATCTGACATCATCAGGAATCACTCCCTCTGGTCTAATCTGGAATGATAGCAGCCGCGCACCCAGTGCGCGGTGAGCCGTACTTACCCCTAGCCGTTTACATGTCGAAACAAGTATTTCAAAGACACCGAGTTTATTCTTTATAGTCTGGACTCTCATGCATTTCTTGACTTGTCTCACTTACATGTTTCTGGACTTGACTCACTACATATTTTTCATGCTGGACTCACTACACGTTCATGTGCACAGACTTACTCTTATTGTAGATTTCTTGTATCTTGCAGTTATTACTATCTTGCTCTGATATCCATGCATCTTTACCTTTATGCACCAGTTATACATATTTTCTTGTTTCATACTTGCTTCACTCTTCTTGCTACATGCTATAACTATTTTATAGTTTTTATCATTTAAATGGAACTGCTGTTAGAGATGTACTTGCTCCAGTCCTAACTGGACATATTTTTCAGAGTATCCGGAGGATTGGTGTCCGACGTTTTATGGACCTGAGCCTGTCGATGGTGCAGACAGGGACCCTCTAGTTTAGGGGTAATTTCCGAGTTGGTAGCCGGGATCACTGGGACTTTGTTGTTATTTTTATTAGCTTTTAGCACCGGATTTGTCTCCGGTTATAGATTGAGACCTTGTTTGTATATTATTTTGGATATTGTTGTATTATTATTTGATGTTGTGGTTGTTGTAGTAGTTGTTGTTGGTTAGACTTTATAGTTGTTAGATCTGTCACGCCCCAGTCCCAAAATGACGAGGGACTAGAGGAGCGTGGCAATGGCCAGCAGCACGCACCGATGGACAACCCAATTTAATGGATCCATCAGGGCATGCTTAAGCTGTAGTCTAACAGGAAATAGAGCAATGATACAGATCATAGACTAATCTATTCTCATCCACCACAGAAAAATACAGAGTAACTGCCAGAAATAAAGCAATAGAATAAATGAGCAAATCTCAATAAATATCTCGGGGAACAATCCGAGAATATGTCTGGTACAACAGATGCAAATGGACAGGAAATAAATAACTGGAAATAGAAATAAATGACTAACTACATACGGCCAATGCTCAGGAGAAGTCCTCTGGTGCGAGCTCGTCTTCAGGTCCTGGTGCAGCTCCTGGAAGTGCTCCGGTACGGGGTATCTCTGGATGGATCGCTTCAGCTATACCTGGGGACATCATCCATTCTAGGTCCTCAGGGGACATAGCAAGGTACAGAAAATACAAGCCAAAATATAACAGTGCAGCAGAATTAAATGAAACAGCAGGGTAAACTATGTAACCAGCTAAGTGATAAATGCAAGTTGAGAGCATCACTAGAACTCAGGCTGAGCCACTACCAGCTCTGTGTCGGGGAGCCGGTAGCAGTAATAACACGTAAAGGGTCTAGCTCTGCTGGAGAGACTACGACCTCACACTAATAATATATATATATATGAAAATAGCCTGTAGCCTGTGTGTCTCTCCCCACCCAATGTAATCACACGTCTCATGTCCATGACACGCATAATCATATCTAATGCAGCAAGTCATAGAGTATCAGGGAATATAATGTCAATGCCATAAAGTCTGTATCCTATACAGAATCACCATGAATATCTCAGGAAGACTCTGTCTCATGAATAGTGTCAGGTGTCCTGGGTCGTAGGGTACTTGATAGAACAAGTACAAGAGTAAGGGTATCGAATGTCCATCTCTAATGACGTACCCAACACCGCGTACGGTGTTGGCACCCGACTATGATCGGACACTAAGCACGTCACACGTTTCCTAGGTTAAGCAGTTTTGGAACAAGTTACATTTAATTCCACAAAAATCAAGTAAAACACTACAATAGGAATTACTAAGAATTTGACAAGTTCTTTGTTCCTACTGATGCAAAATAACCAAGAAAAATATTTAGCAAGCTGCAGAGTTTGGCAAGGTACACTTGCCTGTGGTTCCGGCTATGTTCGCGGTTCTGACTTCGGTTGGATTTGCAGGCGGTACTCCGGTTGCTGAAACAAACATCACCATTAGATCCAGAAAATATCAATCAGCTAGAAATGCCTGTCCTTGGGTCCAATTTGGAGACAAGGGCAGAAACGGCAGTTTCGGGCCAAAACGGGGTCCACCGGTGGGCCCGCTTTGCACCGAAAAACGCGTCAGGGTCAACGGTCTCCAAATTCACCAAAGTTAGTGTCAACAGGTCAGAAACGCTGATACGAACCCAATGGAACTTCCAGAATTGGATTCCGATGAGCCATTCACAAAATCGCCCGTCGAGCGGGGCCTGTGGGGCCCACGACACGCGATTTCGTCAACGTTCTCAGAATCGAACCAAACTTGACCCACAGGACCAGCGTATCGCTACGAGTCCGATGGTGCAAGTTTCGTTTCAATCCGACGTGTGTACACAAAGTTAGGATGAATTGCAGAAAAGACGGATACGGGGCGATGTCCGCGGATACGCGTTGATTCCGGTGTGCACGCACACTCAAATCGACTTCCGCGAAAACCCACACGTCCGTATCGACGAGGCGCATGTATCTGTGAAGACCGCGCTCGACCAAGTCGTCCCGTTTGGCGGGGCGTACTCGGTTCCGGGGTGAAACAGGGTCTGGGTTTTTTTCCTGTTTTTGGATCGCGGTGTGCGATCGCCACAGGCCGCGATGCCTCGAACAGTTTGTCCGTACACCGAGAGGGTCATACAGGCTTCGCAACGCAATTTGCGGAATCGAAAACGGAGCTACGAGCAAAAAGTTACGCATACCTGAACCGGGCTGAAAAAAATTGAGAATTCGTCGTGTCCGACTCGACACGGACACTGTGTCCTGTGTCCGTGTCTGACACAGAAAATAGGAATTAGGGTTTTGGGGTTCCTCGCCGGCGCTCAGGGCGGCGGAGATGGCGGCGTGGGGGGGGCTGGCTGCGGCGGCGCGGGGACGGCGAGGGGACGGCGACGCCGGGCTCGCGGCGGAGCGGCGCAGGCGGCGCAGAGCTCTGCCGCGGCTGCTGCTGTGCTCGCCGTTGCTGTGGCCGCGGTGGGGGAAGCCGCCGGAGATGGGAAGGCGGAGGAGGGAGCTGCGGCGGGTGGCGCGTCGGGGTGGGCTGACGGAGGAGGAGGCCGGGCGGTCGAGCACGGTGGGGGAAGGTGGTGGAGGGGAGCTATCGGCCAGGGGAACGGGGGTTTTAAAGGGGGCCGAAGGCGGTTGGGGGCCGAGGGGGCCGAGATGGGCGGGGCAGTTCCGGAGAAGGCGGCGCATGGCCGAGCGGATCGGGCGGCGGCCGGCGGGTGCGGCGGCAGATGCGGGGGCGTGCGGGTCGTGGGGAGGGGGAGGTCGCCCGGGTCGGGTCAGGGCGGGTTCGGGTTGGGCGGACCCGCCCGACCCGATAGCACTACGGGCTGGGCTGGGCTTCGGCCCACTGGGCCGGGCCTGGGTAATAGTTTAGGAAAAATAAATAGATAAATAAATAAATAGCTTAATTAATTAAATAAATATTTAAATAATAGATAATAGTTTTATGTGATTTAAAAATAGGTCCGGGGCCCGATAAATTCCAGAAAAATTGCCCTAAGTCCAGTTTTTCATTTTACATCCAAAAATATTATTTTCATAATATTTTAATACTGTTTAATATCAATTAAAAATTATTTAATAATTAATACCCTGTTTTTAAATTACAGAAAATTTCCAGAAAATTCCAGAAAATTGTGAAAATTCCAAGTTCGAAAATTTTGAAAAATCAGGGGGTTTACAAGATCTCTGTGTTATCTTATCGTGCTTAGATTCGTGATTGAGTATATTGTGGTTATCATGGTGATATTTGCTCCTCCGCTTGGAGTTGAGATCTTGACAGGTTTATATATTGTTTGTGTGGTTGCCTTCCTTTCGGAGAGGTCATGGCCGATTTTTGTGTGAGATTATTATTTAGTTAGTTGACCTAGACAGCGTTCTACCGCCGATGCTGCGGCGTAGGCTGGACGTACCCACGACTCATGCCTAATTTTCGGGTGCGGGTCGTGACACTTGATGAATCGAGTCTTCCACCAGTACTTGGACCAGTTCGTGGTCGTCTTCATAGATGATATACTTGTCTATTCGAAGAGCCACACGGAGCATGAGGAGCACCTGCGGATTATTCTAGAGACTTTGAGGAGAGAGCAGTTATATGCTAAACTCAGCAAATATGAGTTCTTCTTGGACAGAGTTTCATTTTTTGGACATATTGTTACAGGAGATGGTATTTCTGTTGATCCAGAGAAGATCTCAGCAGTTGAGACATGGCCTGTTTCTAAATCAGCAGCAGAGGTGAGGAGTTTCCTTGGACTTGCGGGATATTATCGACGATTTGTGGAAAACTTCTCAAGGATAGCGGCACCTATGACTCGCTTGACTTGTAAGGATCAAGAATTTATATGGACTAACGAGTGTCAAGCAGCCTTTGAAGAGTTGAAGAAGCGACTGACTACAGCACCAGTATTGACGATTCCGTCAGGATCAGGAGGATATGTGATCTACAGTGACGCATCAGGAAAAGGCTTAGGATGCGTATTGATGCAGCATGGCAGGGTGATTGCATATGCATCTAGGCAGTTACGAGTACATGAGAAGAATTATCCGACTCATGACTTGGAACTTGCAGCCGTTGTATTTGCTCTAAAGCTATGAAGACATTACTTATATGGGGAACGAGTGGAGATCTATACAGACCACAAAAGCCTCAAGTACGTCTTCACGCAGAAGGAGTTAAATATGAGGCAACGTCGATGGCTCGAGTTGATGAAAGATTTCGAGATAGAGCTACATTATCATCCAGGCAAGGCTAACGTGGTAGCAGACGCGTTAAGCCGGTAGCCAGCAGCTTACTTCTTGACAGCACAGAGGAAACTATTGGAGGACTTGCAAGAGCTTGGCATTGAAGTGATATTACCCGGAGCAGATGGGACACTAGCCAACTTGCAAGTACAGTCATCATTGGTAGAGAGGATTAAGGCAGCTTTGCCTACAGATGCCAGATTCAGGAGACTAAAGGAAAGGACAGAGGCCGGAGAGCAGACCGGATTGCGCATTCACGAGGATGGGACATTACGATGTGGTGATCATCTTTATGTTCTAAATGGAGAGATTCGACAGGAGCTGATGACAGAGGCTCATAGTTATATTTATTCTATTCATCCTGGAGGCACCAAGATGTATCGTGACTTACGACAACATTTTTGGTGGCATGGGATGAAGAGAGAGATAGCTCGCTTTGTAGCTAAATGTCTGGTATGTCAACAAGTGAAGACGGAGCACCAGAGGACAGCAGGATTATTGCAACCACTTCCGATTCCAGAGTGGAAGTGGGAGCACATCACTATGGACTTTGTCACGGGTTTTCCCAAGAGTCCAAGTGGGAGAGATGCAGTGTGGGTAATAGTGGACCGACTCACCAAGTCAGTCCATTTTATACCTTTTAGAGTGGGTCAGTCTATAGAAGCTTTAGCTGACTTATATATGAGGCAGATCGTGAGATTGCACGGCATACCAGTCAGTATTGTATCGGACAGAGATTCGCGCTTCATATCGCACTTTTGGAGGAGCATGCAAGAGAGTCTTGGTACTCGTCTGAAGTTCAGTACCTCTTACCACCCGCAGACAGATGGGCAGTCAGAGCGTACTATTCAGACCTTGGAGGATATGTTGAGAGCTTGCATGTTAGACTTCGGAGGATCATGGGAGGACCACCTACATCTTGTAGAGTTTTCTTACAACAATAGCTATCAAGCGAGTATTCAGATGGCTCCGTTTGAAGCATTGTATGGAAGAAAATGTAGGTCTCCTATGTACTGGAGTGACGTAGGAGAACGTCAGATTTTGGGACCCGAGTTGGTGGTCAACACCGTAGAGACAGTCAAGAAGATTCAGGGACACTTGCGAGCAGCGCAAGACATGCAGAAGCAGTGGGCAGACCTTCATCGTCGTCCCTTGGAGTTCAAAAAGGGCGATCACGTCTTCTTGAGGATATCACCGACCAGAGGCACCATCCGATTCGGAGGGCGCAGCAAGTTGAGTCCAAGGTATATTGGGCCATTTGACGTGCTCGAGAGAGTTGGAGAGGTGGCATATCGACTTGCGCTACCACCTTCACTGGAGGGAGTACATGACGTATTCCATGTGTCGCAGCTCAGGCGATATGTGGCAGACAGCAGTCATGTTCTCGACCATTCGGAGATCACCATTGGGCCGAGCTTGTCTTACCAAGAGCAACCCATGGGAATCCTTGATCGTCGAGAGAAAGTGTTGAGGAACCAGTGTATTCCCTTGGTTCGCGTAGCATGGAGACATGGCGCGCCAGGAGAATCAACTTGGGAGCGCGAGGACGACATGCGCAAGCGTTTTTCGAACCTATTCGCAGACCAAGGTATAAATTTACATTGTTAATTTATATCTTATACCATTCTTGCATTCTATCGTGGCTTAATTTTAATTTCGAGGACAAAAATTTTACAAGTTGGGTAGAATGTAAAATCTCCTTCCTAGAAAATCGTATATAGCCTTTATTTATTAATTATTAATAAAATTATAGTAATTAGGTCTAAATAGGAGAAATAAATTTTTAATAATTTTTATGTTAGATGTTCAGGCACTTAGAGGACTTGTGGGACCATCAGAAAATTTTAGGAATTTATTCCATATAGGTGACCCCCTGAGCAGTTGCTAGCCTAACGGTGTGCATTATTCTAATCCATGAATTTTCTTATGAGTATATATATAATATATATGTATATACAAATATAGATATATATATATATATATATACTTAGAAAGAAAAAGTAAAGGAAGTAAAAGAAATTAATAAGAATATAAGTATAATAATAATAATAATAATAACAATGATAACACAATGCTACCTTTAGCAACTTGCTGTGGCCCCTAGCAAACTTGCAATTAGCCGCCCACTTACAGCCAGGGTGTCGCCAATTGTTTATTCCAGCGGAACTCCCAAAGACCCGACCTATTGCTACAGACCCTTTCACCCCGCGGACCCGCTTCAACCCCCTCTCTTCCCTTAATATATAGAATATATATATATATATATTTCTCTTCTAAAAATCCTAACCTAAATCTCCAGACCCTCCTCTTCCCATCTAGAGCCGTCACCGCA
Source organism: Iris macrosiphon (assembly GCA_036927795.1). Classification (NCBI taxonomy): domain Eukaryota; kingdom Viridiplantae; phylum Streptophyta; class Magnoliopsida; order Asparagales; family Iridaceae; genus Iris; species Iris macrosiphon. Next base: position 195,353,133 of record JAYESA010000002.1, on the reverse strand, counting down.
GCCAGAGAAGTCCCCCCAAGCCATCCAACCATCCCGTCGACGCCGACCTCGCATCCTGCAGAATCCCACTCGAAGCACCTTCGCTCCGGCGTGATTTTTCGTCGACTCGCTCAACCAAACGCTGTTCCATTTTCATAGGTATGATCATCCCTTAACCCTCTCCAATATTTGTTTTATAGCCAACCTCGGAAAACGCGTGTCCCTAGGTGAAAAACAGCGTCCAAAGTGGACGGACAGACCCAATTCTGGAATCGCAGAATTCCAGAATGACCACCCATATTGCCGAGTTCGTATCTCCCACCACAGTGATCCGAATTTGGTGATTCTTTTTGATACCTGTAGAATTCCTGACCTAGTTTATTTTCTGTTAAATAATCCTATGCTATTAGTTGCTGTGGACATAGTTAAATTCGTCACAAAACTGCGGGCACCCACTTTTTCCAGTTTTCTAAAAGTTGGAAAACGGAGCGCGCCCCGCCAAACGGGACCGCCCCGTCGTGTGCCAAGTGTGCCGCATGGTGCACGCAGCGTAACTGGACATGTAAAAATTTGTGGAGACTGATTCGGACGCGTGTGCGCGCCGGAATCGGACCGTATCCGCGGACACACACCGTATCGCAACTTTTGTGGAACTCGCACGTATTTTGTGCATGCTAGTCGGATTGCGACGAAACTTACGCCACTGGATTCGTGGTAACGCGCTGGTCTTGTGACCCAACTTTCACGCATTTCTGAGATGGTTGACCAGATCGCCAATTGGCGGGCCCACAGTTGACTTTTTGGACAAAATTCTGTTCGGCCCATCGGAATCCACATTTGGACATACCGTTGGGTTCGTATTGACATCTAGAGTTGTTTGACCTATAGATTGTCCCATTTAGAGACTGTTACCCTTGGCACGCGTTTTGGTGCAAAGTGGGCCACACGTGGACCCCACTTTTATCCGAAATTACTGTTTTGCCCCTGTGTCCAAATTGGACGAAAGGGATGTACTTTTTAGCTATTTTGCTCATTCCGGAAACGTTGGTGATGTTTATTTAAGCATCCGGAGACGTTTGTTCGGAGTCCTTAGTTCCTGGTTCAGTGTTCTTGACATTTGGGCGCGTACACTTTACAGATTTTTTGCCAGGCAAGTGCGCCTCTCAGAAATATCTTTTCGTTTTCCCACTCGTAATGCCATTGTACTGTTTTTACATTCCATATGAGGCATGCATGTTTATTTTATGTTTATTTAGTTCATTTATTTTAACTGCTATATAAACTGCGCGTCCAAGGAAACTTGGGGGCAACGACGGTGTCGTCGTACTATGTTTTTATTTATGTATATGCATTGGACCTACTTTATGAGACTACCCCATCTTCATGAGGCATTTATGTTTCATTGGCCATGAAACTATTCTTACACGAGTGTGAGTCACATGTAGGACACGGACTTGCGTATTCGGCTGGCCACTGGTACGTATAGGTTGTGCGACGGATAGGGATAACTGTCAATAGAAACTTTGCATGCTAGTAGACCTGGCGGTTATTAGAGGGTTATCATGTCATGGACATGACATGCTTAGAGCATTGGGTGGAGAGAACAACAAGTAAGGCATTTGGGCTCCTTTGCACTTTTCTTGTGTAACCCGTATGCTCCGCCGGAGATGCGCGGTCATGATGACCACTATATATTATATATTATCAGGCGGGCCTCCGACGTTCGAAAGTCGTCGTACATTTGTAGGCCCCTGGATCTCCAAGAGAACCATGCCAATCCCATTTTAGCCAGATAGCCCACTTGGTGGAAAGTTGTTCTCAAACTGCATTCACATAGATGGTTAGGCGACCCCAATGGATGTTTATTTTCAGTACTTTATTGGCATGTGCTTTTTGTATCTTGTTACGTCCCTCTGAGGACCTGGTCCCTTCCAGATATAGGTGAGCAGGAGTACCCGCAGGAGTATGGACCTGGACCTGACGCTACCTATCAGTCTGATGAGATCTTACCTTCTGATTATATGTGATTCATTGCAGCTGTTTAGAGATTCTAGTTGCTATTCTTTTCTAGACATTTATTCTTATATTAGAGTTATTCTCTTCTCTCCCTTTAGTAGTTTATTATAGTCGATTGGTAGTGGATTTGTTTCCACCCGACTATCACACTTTGAGATTACTATTTGAGACTGCTTCTTTGATATTCATTTATTGATTTCCATTATTCTATTATTTGTGCTGTGGATGAGATATAGAACTGCGTGTGACTTGTTGTGACATATATTTACCACTGTGGATTGGATATTCATGTACAGCGTACGCGTGTATATGGTTTCCATATATTGGAGTTCGTATACATACGGCTGGCGTGTTACGTATTCCTAGTCCTACGTATTTTGGGACTGGGGAGTGACATATTTTTGTAGTGGCCCATTCAGGTCAAGAATATATTGTCTCGGTTACGTAACTGTACCGAACAAGCCTGCGTATAGGAATAGAGTATAAGGATCTCATCCACGCTTGATTGAAACTCATCCTTCCTATTTAATACTTGCATCCTGTTTGATTCATGTACTTTTTCTAATCGTTTCGTACATCAACTGCAGAGAGATGGATTTCAGAATGGGTGTACTGCCGCCGATGGCGACACAACTTCTGGAGTCAATGGTCAGACTCAGGGAGGGACCCCAACGATTCCTAGGCTTCCGGGGCCAGATGGACAGACTCACACCCCAGTTCCATCTGATCCTCCCGCTTCACCTATTGGGAACCTTCCACCTGTCCCAGTACCGCAAGATGGCCAGGCGCAGATGTTCCAATTCTTTCAGATGATGATACAGGAACAGAGGCAGCAGGCAGCCTAGCAGAGGCAGCAGGCAGCCGAGCAGAGGCAGCAGGCAGCTGAGCAGAGGCAAGAATTTTTGGCAGCACTGGAGAGGATGGCTGCACATGCTACTGTACCAGCCCAAGCACTAGCTCCAGTACCTCGAGCTAGGGTTGGATCAGTAAAGGATTTTGTTCAGATGGGTGCAAGGCAGTACAAGGGCACTGAGAGCCCGGAGGAGACTGGATCACTCACACGCAAAAGCTACTGGAGGCATCGCAGTTACCCACGGACCTATGGATGACGGGTGTACGGACGCTTCTAGATGGTAATGCCATCACTGGTGGGAATCCATGGAGCGCCAGTTGGGTACTTACCAGACTTGGGAGCAGTTCTTGGAGTTCTTTGAAGGAAAGTACTTTCCGGACAAATTTCATATCCTTGTCCTATACGTGCTCGTCTTCTATTCTGACCTTTGTGTAACTTATAATTAGGCTCTCTTTTGCTATATTTTAGTTGCAGAATATTCGTCGCAGACGTTTGTATTTAATTCTGAATAAATTTAACTTTGTATCATTGTGCGTTCCAATAGAAATTGGAGACACAATCTTGACCCGTTTTGTGCAACCCAATTTATGATAATATTCTATTCTGTGCCCTCTACGTCCATGACACTTGTATCCCACCTAATTTTAATTCCATGTACTTCTAATTAATTCTAGAACACCTTTTGCATTAATTTTAATTAATTTAATCCAATTTCCATCTTTGTGTAATTTTCTAATTGTTGGACGCTTTTATGTAAAAGTGCATTTAGGTGTCCACACCATTGGACTCAGTACATGAAGAAACCTATTTTCCCTTCATATGAAATTTTCCCATGATTTTTGGAATGTGCAAACACACAAACATCGCCCTCATTTAACCCTCGCCTTGCATTCTAAACAATGCAAATTATAGCCCTCCAAACATCTCCATGTAAGGCCAAGCCCATCCCAAGTTGGATGTTGACCAAGCCCACCTACCTAGGTCAACCCCAAACCTAAATTTTATATATATATATATATATATATATATATATATATATATATATATATATATATATATATCACTTTTCCTTTTTCCTTTATTTTTCCAAAACCCAATACCTATACCTAGCCGACATCACCACCTCTTCTCCTGTTCATCCCCTTCCCCGGCCAACCGACCGGAGCCCTCGTCGGAGACCCCGACGTTCTCTACCCTGCACCGACCGTCTCCTCCCTGTACACGCTCAGCCGAGCCCGCCTCACCGGACTCCTTCATCTCCTCCACCCATCTTCCTGTGCACCTTCTTTCTCCTCTTCCCGGCCGGAGCCCCGACCTCCAGAGCAGTCGAGCGGACCGCCAGATCCCGTCACCATCACCTTCTCCACCGCCTGAATCGCTACTCCCCCCCGGACTTCGGTCATCATCACCAGTATCATCATCATCCCTGTTATCATCATCATCACAATCATCCCCACCATCACCATTCATTATCATCATCATCCCCATCATCACCATTCATTCTCATTATCTCACCATGTAAACCCCCTAATTTTTTAGAAAATTTTAAAAAATTAAATTTACAATATTCTGGAATTTTTTGTAATTTTTAACCAATTACAAATCAAGGTATTTACAATATAATAATTTTAAATGATTTTAATCAATATTAAAATATTATGAAAATAATTTTTTTAGGTGTAAAATAAAATATTAGACATAGGGCAATTTTTCTGGAATTTATTGGACCCCGAAAATATTTTTAAAGACCTAAAAACTAATTAATTATTAAACCAAATTAAACCCTAGAATAAATCTGATTTATTTTCAACTGAACCGACCCGAACCGGACCGGACCCGGTCTAGCTGAACTGGGCCCAACCCTAGCGGGTCGGATCCCATCGATCACTCGACCCGACCAGGACCCGCTAACCCGTAAACCCTAATCCCTAACCCGACGAACCCCTCGTCTCCCCGGCGGCCGTTTTCGCCGCCGGCCACCGCTTCGCGTCCCCGCGCCGCTCGACTTTCCCGCTCCCGCCAGCTCCCCCGCTCCCCGGCGCCGCTCCGCCTACCCCGCAACCGCCCGGCCCTTCTCCTCCCTCTCCTCCTATAAATTCCCCGACGGGCCACTGTTGTCCTCCTCCTCCGGCCTTCCCTCCGTCTCCTTCGCCTCCGCCTTCCTCCTCTGCCCCAGCCCGGCAGCAGCAGCAGCGGCCCTCCTCCGTCTCGACCTCGCCAGCAGCAGCAGTGGTCCGCCTCCGCCTGAGCCCGCCACCATCGCCGTCCCAGGCCAGCTCCGCCGAGCATCCCCAGCGCCGACGACCCCGGCGAGCAACCTCCTCCTCCGACGAAGCCCCGTCGCCCCAGCCGCAGCACAGTGCAGTGGCCGAAACCCTAGCCGTTGTGTCGTGTCGCACCATCTCGCGGACACGAGTATTTTAAGCCCTTTTTGGAGCCCTGTTCAGGTAGTCGTTTCTCTCTCCTCACTGCCCCGTTTCCCGTTCCGTCTACTGTGACGCTAACCCTGCGTGACCCTCTCGATATCCGTACAATCCACTCGGTGTGTCTCGTCCTGTGGGGATTGCAAACTGTGACCCAACATCAGGAAAAATAATACCCTATTTTTCTCCGAAACTGAGTGCGCCCCGCTAAACGGGACGACTTGGTCGCGTGCGGACTTCACCGAAAGGTGCGCGCCATTAATACGGACGTGTGAGATTTCGCGAAAGTTGATTTGGGTGTGTGCACACCGGAATCAACGCGTATCCGCCGACGTCCCGTATCGTCCCTGTTCTGGAACTCATTGTAACTTCGTGTACACACGTCGGATCAAAACTTACACCATCGGACTCATAGCAATACGCTGGTCCTGTGACCCAAGTTTGGTTAGATTCTGAGAACATTGACAAAATCGCGTATCGTGGGCCTCGCGGCTCCACTTGACGGACGATTTTGTGATCGGCTCATCGGAATCCAGTTCTGGACGTTCCGTTGGGTTCATATCATTGTTCTGGACTTGTTGACACTAAGTTTGACGAATCTGGAGAACATTGTCTCTGACACATTTTTCGGTGCGAAGCGGCCCACATGTGGACCCCACTTTGACCAGAAATTGTCATTTTTGCCCCTGTGTCCAAATTATACTCAAGGACAGGCAATTCTAGCTATTTGATATTTTTTGAACCTGATGGTGATGTTTATTTCAGCAACCGGAGGAGTACCAGCAAATTTTGCTGATACCAGAGCTACAGTTGGAGTCAGAACCCCAGGCAAGTGTACCTTGCCAAAACTTGCAGTAACTGCTTCATATTATTTTCTTGATTTATTCATATGTTGTATATGCTTAACCTAGGACCGTGTGATATTACTTAGCGTCCGAATAATATTCGGGTGCCAACACCGTACGCGGAGTTGTGTAACGTCACCTAGAGATGGATATCGAGACTCTTTACATTTTCGTGCTTGCATTATCAAGTACGTTATACCTCAGGACACCTGACACTATTCATGAGACAGAATCTTCCTGAAATATTCATGGTGATTTTGTATAGGTTACAGATTTCATGACATATTCTTTTGCTTAGATGGCGTATGACTTGCTGCATTAGTTATGATCTTGCGTGACATGAGACGTTGTGGACATGAGACGTATGATTACATTGGGTGGGGAGAGTCACACAGGCTACAGGTTGATTATATTATGACGGCGTCGTAGTCTCTCTCTGAACTAGACAACTGCATGATATCTCTGCTACCGGCTCCCCGACACCGAGCTTGTAGTGATCTCAGCCTGAGTTCTAGTGATGCTCTCATCTTGCATATCACTTAGCTGGTTACATAGTTTACCCTTTTGATTCATTATTGCTGCACTGCATTATTTATGGCTTGAGTTATTTTGTACCTTGCTATGTCCTCTGAGGACCTGGATCCGGATTATGTCCCCAGGTATAGCAGACGAGATCTACCCCGAGGTATACGGGACAAGAGCATTAGCAGGAGCAGGAACAGGAGTAGGCACTGGAGCAGTACCAGATCCAGTAAACGAGTGATCACCGAGGATATCTTCTGAGTATATGCTTTGTACATACTCAGTATTTGCTGTTTTTATCTTTATTCATGTATCTTGACTATTGTATCAAACTCATTATCGGGTTGTTTCCCAAGGTTATGTTTTATTGAGATTGATTTTGCTTTATGATTCTGATATTGCTGTATTCATTTCTGTGGATGAGATTAGTATATTTAGTCCCTTATTGTTGTACTACAGCTTAAGTACATCCTGATGGGTCCATTAAATTGGGTTTGTCTATTGCTGTGTGCTGCTGGCCATTGCCACGTGTCTAGTTCATCGTTATTTTGGGACTGAGATGTGGCATATTTTTGTGGTGGCCCATGCAGGTCAACGACTAAATTACTTCAGTTTTAACTTAGGGACCGAGCAAGCCTGCAATAAGATAGGATAAGTTATAGGATCTCATCCACTTGCTTGAATCATTCTTGACATCTATATCGGATTCGAATTTATTTCTTGACTTGCATCCTGCCTTGATTCCTGTGCACCTCTTATTGTTTATTTTGGATGCAGAGTTATGGATCCACGAGCAAACAACGAGACTCCTGCAAGATCACCATGAGATGCTGTGGTAACCAACGAAGATGAAGTAATACTAGTGGATGAAGGTCAATCAGCTCAACAACGCAGTCAAGCAAATCAGCATGCCTCGAGAATCCAACAAGATGACATCCCACCTCCGCCGCAGTTTACTCCACCAATGCCCGTATTCCCACAAGGAAAGGCTATGGATGGGCAGCAGATGTTTCAAATGATCTATGCAATAATGCAAGCTCAACAAGAGGCTCTGAGTCACAGCCTAGCAATCGCACTGGAGCAAACGAATCTACCAGCACGACGGCCAACGACGGGCTCTATCACCAATTTCCGTCAGCTGAAGCCCCGTACCTTCTCAGGCAAGAAGGAGCCCACTGAAGTTCATGAGTGGCTCACCAACACTCAACATCAATTAGAAGTAGCTGAGCTTCCGAGGGAACGTTGGATGGCTGCCGTCAGAATGCAGTTGACGGATAATGCACATCACTGGTGGCTACTGAGGAGACACGGCTCAGACCAGACCGAGTCCCTTGGGAAGAGTTTTTTAGACTCTTTCAGGAGATGTACATTCCAGCTATCACTCGATCAGAACTCCGGGATAAGTTCAATCGCCTCACTCAAGACATTATGACAGTGGAAGAATCCAACACAGAATTCATTCGTCTGAGTCGCTTTGCCCCAACTTTGATTCCGACAGAAGAAGAGAAGGCTGAGAAGTTCTTCGACGGACTAAACTTCGAGCTACATAAACTAATTAGATCCGTTGCACCTACATCTTACTCGGACGTCCTTGCTGTAGCCCGACGCATGGAGCGTGTCACCAGGAGAGAGACCGGTCTGAAGCGGCCTTCCACATCAGCACCAGCCAGAGCACCACAGAAAGAAGTTGCAAAAAGACCTCACATGCACCAGCCACCTGTAGCATCTCCACAGGCACTACCTGTCTGTCAATATTGTCGCAAGCGAGAACATATTGAGAACGAGTGCAGACGCAAAAGGAGATTATGTTTAGCTTGCGGATCCAGTCAGCATTTAGTGAGGGAATGCCTTGAGCGCCGAGAAGGAGCACCAATGGTAAACCAACAAGCTTTACCAGTACCGAGGCCAGCCTATCCAGTATTGGGAGAACCGCAAACGGGAGTTGAAGGAGTCATACCACCAGCTCCAGGAGTGTATCAGCCGAGGTCACCTTTGATACCCCAGGCACTACTCTTCCAGCAGGCTCAACAGCAGCAGAGGAATCCACCGTGAGGATGCGGACAAGCTCTGGCGATGACCTTGGAGAACGTGCAGACTCGTGGAGTAGCGAATGCGCGTAAGTAATTCGTAGTTATCTATTCTAGTATTGCTTTAGTTCGTGCATGTTGGTTCATGACCTTAGCCTTATCCTGGTAGTTTTGAACTTGCTAATAATTGATAACCTAGTATATTTTATAAGTGATAACCTAATTTTTCTAAACTGTAGTTTTCTAGATTTCCTTCACTCGGGAAATTGCATAACTTCCATTGCTTAGGGAAATGATTTTCCCTATGTGTTTTTGCTTAAACCCTCATCGTTTGAATCTCCTGAATCATGACTCTTGACAGTGATGTGCTTCGAACAATGCTTGCAATCGTGTCATCTCTGTTGACCGGTTCTTCTTTGATTGCGAGGACACAATCCTCTTAAGGGGGCTAGATTGTAAACCTTCTGATTTTTCAGAAAATTTTTAAAAATTAAATTTAAAATATTCTTGAATTTTCTGTAATTTTTAACCAATTAAAAATCAAGGTATTTAGAATATAATAATTTTAAATGATTTTAATCAATATTAAAATATTATAAAAATAATATTTTTAGGTATAAAATAAAATATTAGACATAGGGTAATTTTTCTAGAATTTATTGGACCCAAAAAATATTTTTAAAGACCTAAAAACTAATTAATTATTAAACCAAAATAAACCCTAGAATAAATCCGGTTTATTTTCAACTGAACCGACCCGAACCGGACCGGACCCGGTCTAGCTGAACCGGGCCCAACCCTAGCGGGTCGGATCCCATCCATCGCCCGACCCGAACGGACCCGCTAACTCGTAAACCCTAATCCCTAACCCGACGAACCCCTCGTCTCCCCGGGGGCCGTTTCTGTCGCCGGCCACCGCTTCGCGTCCCCGCGTCGCTCGACCTTCCCGCTCCCGCAACCGCCGGCTCCCCCGTTCCCCTGCGCCGCTCCGCCTACCCCGCAACCGCCCGGCCCTTCTCCTCCCTCTCCTCCTATAAATTCCCCGACGGGCCACTGTTGTCCCCCTCCTCCGGCCTTGCCTCCGTCTCCTTCGCCTCCGCCTTCCTTCTCTGCCCCAGCCCGGCAGCAGCAGCAGGTTGCCCTCCTCCGCCTGGACCTCACCGGCAGCAGCAGTATTCCTCCTCCGCCTGAGCCCGCCACCAGCGCCGTCCCAGGCCAGCTCCGCCGAGCTTCCCCAGCACCGACGACCCCGGCGAGCAGCCTCCTTCTTCGACGAAGCCCTGGCGCCCCAGTCGCAGCACAGTGCAGTGGCCGGAACCCTAGCCGTTGTGTCGTGTCGCGCCGTCTCGCAGACACGAGTATTCTCAGCCCATTTTGGAGCTCTGTTCAGGTAGCGTTTCTCTCTCCTCACAGCCCTGTTTCTCGTTCCGTCTGCTGTGACGCGAACCCTGCGTGACCCTCTCGATACCCGTATAACCCGCTCGGTGTGTCGCGTCCTGTGGTGTCACGCCCCAGTCCCAAAATACCAAGGGACTGGATGCGCGGCAATGGCCAGCAGCACGCACCGATGGACAACCCAATTTAATGGATCCATCGGGGCATGCTTAAGCTGTAGTACAACAATAATAGGTCCAATGATATAAGTCACAGTCTATACTAATCTCATCCACAACAGATAAACACAGATCAAAAGCCAAAATAAATAAAACTGAATATAAATGAGCATATCCCAACAAGAGTGTCTCGGAGAACAATCCGAGAATAAGTCTGTTACATCAAAGCAAATAGACATGAATTAAAGTAACTGGAAATAGAAATACTGAGTATGTAAAGCCAATACTCAGGAGAAGTCCTCTGGTAGGATCTCATCCTCAGATCCTGGTTCTGCCCCAATGTATGCATATGTTCCTGCTTCTGCTAATGCTAATGCTCCGGTCCCGTAAACCTCGGGATAGATCTCGTCAGCTAATCCTTGGGACATAGTCCATTCCAGGTCCTCAGGGGACATAACAAGGTACAGATAATACAAGCCAAAATAAATGTAGTGCAGCAATAAATAAAATAATAGGGTAAACTATATAACCAGCTAAGTGATATGCAAGTTGAGAGTTTTAGTCATACTCAGGCTGAGACTACTACAGGATCAGTGTCGGAGAAACCATAGCAGTATTTTCTCGAAGGGCCAGAACTTGTGCCAAAGCTCTGTATCAGAGACTAAGACACCTCCAGATAACATTATTTATATTATAATCAGCCTTGATATGGTAATACTCTCCCCATCCCATGTAATCTCACGTCACAGTTTCTCATGTCCATGTCACGCAAGATCAAGCTAATGCAACAAGTCAGAATAATTCTAAGCATGTAAACTGTATATGTCAGGAATATGTATCCTATACGGAATCACCATGAATATCTCAGGAAGATTCTATCACATGAATAGTGTCAGGTGTCCTGGGTATAATGTACTTGATAATGCAAGTACGAGAATATAAAGGGTCACGATAGTCCATCTTTAGATGACGTACCCAACACCGCGTACGGTGTTGGCACCCGACTATAATCGGACACTAAGTACGTCACACGGTTCCTAGGCTAAGCATGTACAACAATTATAATTAAGACAAGTAATATGAAATAAAGACTGCAAGTTGGCAACGTACACTTGCCTAGTATTTCTGCTCCAATTGTAACTCTGGCAGCAGTGGGATTTGCAGGCAGTACTCCGGTTGCTGAAATAAACATCACCATCAGATCCAGAAAATATCAATCAGCTAGAAACTCCTATCCTTGAGTCCAATTTGGAGACAAGGGCAAAAATAACAATTTTGGGTCAAAACGAGGTCCACATGTGGCCCGCTTCGCACCGAAAAATGTGTCAGGGTCAAAGGCCTCCAAATTCGTCCAACTTAGTGTCAACAAGTCAGGAACAATGATACGAACCCAACGGAACTTCCAGAATTGGATTCCGGTGAGCCGATCACAAAATCGCCCGTCGAGTGGAGCCTGTGGGGGCCACGACACGTGATTTCGTCAACGTTCTCAGAATCGAACCAAACTTGGGTCACAGGACCAGCGTATTGCTATGAGTCCGATGGCGCAGGTTTCGTTTTGATCTGACGTATGTACACAAATTTAGGACGTGTTCCAGAACTGACGGATACGGGACGGTGTCCGCGGATACGTGTTGATTCCGGAGTGCACGCACATCCAAATCAACTTCTGCGAAATCCCGCACATCCGTATCGATGGTGCGCACGTATCGGTGAAGACCGCACGCGACAAAGTCATCCCGTTTGGCGGGGCGTACTCAGTTCCGGGGTGAATTACGGCATTTTTCCTATTTTTGGATCGCGGTTCGCGATCGCCACAGGACGCGATGCCCCGAGCGGGTTGCACGGGCACCGAGAGGGTCACGCAGGGTTCGCGATGCAACTGACGGAATCGAAAATAGGTAAACGAGCAGAGAGATACGCGTACCTGAACAGGGTTCGAAAAACCGGACTATTTCGTGTCCGACACGACGCGAAGGCCGTGTCCGACCTAGAGTTAGGGTTTTTTTGGGTTGTTGCCGGAGCTCCGGCGGCTCGGGGGCACTGCCGCCGGAGGCGGGGAGCGGAGGCGGGGCGCGAGGGCGGCGGCGCTGAGCGGTACGGCGGTCGACGGTGGAGGGGGGGTCGGAGGGAGGCTGGGTCTGCGGGGAAGAAGGAGGAGGGGGAGATCGGAGTCAGCGGCGGCGTAGCGGGGTCCGGGCGGCGCTGGAGGAGGGGCAGATCGGAGTCGGCGGCGGCGCAGCGAGGTGGTGCGGTGGCGCAGGCACGGCGGGGCGGGGTTGTCGGAGAGGGAGGGGAGAGGGGGTATTTGTAGGGAGCCGGCGGGGGAGAGGGGGCCGAGCGAGGCGGAGGTTGTGGGGTGCGGGGCCGCGCGTAGCGGGCGGGGGCGCGTGGCCGGCGTGGCGCGGGGAGCGGCGGAAGAAGCGGGCGGAGCGGGCGCGGCGGGGGACCGAGCGGGTCGTGGGGGAGAGGGGCTCGCGGGTCGGGCGGGTTCGGGTCTGGCAGACCCGACCCGATAGCCCATGGGCTGGGCTAGGGCTGGGCTGGATTATTTTTAAATAAATAAAAAAAATAATAATAATAGGTAAAAAAATAATAAAAATAGTTTTGAGGTGATTAAAAATAGGTCCGGGGCCCAATAAATTCCAAAAAAATTATCCTAAGTCCAGTTTTTCATTTTACACCCAAAAATATTATTTTCAAAATATTTTAATATATTTTAAAATCTTTTAATTTTATTTAATACCAAAAACACCTTAATTTTAATTAGCAAAAATTCTCGAAAATTCCCAGAAAATTTCGGAAAATTCGGTTTTAAAATTTTTGAAAAAATCAGGGGGTTTACAATCTACCCCCCCTTAAGAGGATTGCGTCCTCGCAATCCAAGAATAACCGGTCAACAGAGATGTCACGGTTGCAAGCATTGTTCGAAAATACATCACGAGACACTTAGGAAAAATATCGTTTCCCTAAGAATGAGAGTTGTGCACTTTCCAGAGTGAAGCAAAACTTGCTAAAGCAAAAGAACTACAATTTTAGAAAACTAGGTTATTATTAACAAGTGTTAAATTACTAGGTTGGGACTAAGGTCACGAACCAATAGACACGAGCTAAAACAAGACTAGAAACGGATAACTACGAATCACTTACGCGCATTAGCTACTCCAAGAGTCTGCGCGTCCTCCAAAGTCATCGGGTAAGCTTGCCCGCGTCCTTGAGGTAGTGCCCTCTGTTGTTGCTGGGCTTGTTGGTAGGGTGCTGCTTGAGGCGCTGGTGGAGCTTGCTTGTTCGCCCTTGGTGCTCCTTCTCCACGTTGAGTGCAATCCCTTACCGAATGCTGACGGGATCCGCATGCTAAACACAATCCTAATCTGCGTCGGCATTCCTTGGCGAGATAGCCTGCCTTGCCACAGTAGTGACAGGTAGAAAGGACTATCACTTGTGGTGTAGATGCTTTCTGCTGTTGGTGCGGTCTCTTTGCAGCTTCTTCTTGTGGCGCTCTGGATGTTGCTAATGGGGAAGGCCGCTTCAGACTGGTTTCTCTCCTGGTGATGCGCTCCATGCGTCGAGCCGCAGCAAGGACGTCCGAGTATGATGTCGGTGCGACGGATCCAATTAGTTTCTGTAGATCGAAGTTTAATCCGTCGAAGAACTTCTCGGCCTTCTCTTCTTCTGTCGGGATCAATGTTGGGGCGAAGCGACTTAGACGAATGAACTCAGCGTTGTACTCTTCCACCGTCATAGTATCCTGAGTGAGGCGATTGAACTTGTCCCGAAGTTCTGATCGAGCGATGGCTGGAATGTCCATCTCCTGGAAGAGTCTGGAGAACTCCTCCCAAGTAACTCGGTCTGGTCTGAGCTGTCTCTCTTTAGATAGCCACCAGTGATGAGCATTGCCCGTCAATTGCATTTTGACGGCAATCATCCAACGTTCCCGTGGTAGCTCTGTTGCTTCCAGTTGATGTTGTATGTTGGTGAGCCACTCATGAACTTCTGTGGGCTCCTCCTTGCCAGAAAAAGTGTCGGGCTTCAGTTGGCGGAAGTCAGTGATTGAGCCCGTCGATGGCCGTCGAGCTGGTAGGTTGGCCTGCTCTAGTGCAATTACTATGCTGCTCCTCAAGTAATCAGCCTCGCGACGCTGAGCCTCGTGTTGGACTTGCTGCTGGGCTTGCATCATCGCGTAGATCAGTTGGAATATCTGTTGCCCGTCAATCGGCTGTCCTGGTGGGAATACAGGCATTGGTGGAACGAACTGCGACGAAGGTGGGATGTCATCACGCCAGAATCTGGAGGTAAGTTGACCTGCCTGCTGGCTCTGTTGAGTTGATGGAACTCCACCGATTGGTGTTACTTCGTCGTCGTAGGTGACACCTGTAGCTTGTGGTGTTCTTGCGGGTGTCTCGTCGCACGCTTGTGGATCCATTGCCCTGCATCCAAAATAAACTATAAGAAGCGTACAAAAGAATCAAGGCAGGATGCAAGTAAATTATTTTTGAAGTCGATATAGAGATCAAGAACGATTCAAGCAAGTGGATGAGATCCTAAAAACTTATCATATTCTTATTGCAGGCCTGTTCGGTCCCTAACTTGAAACCGAACAATTTAGTCGTTGACTTGCATGGGCCACCACAAAAACCATGTCACACTCCAGTCCCAAAATACTAAGGGACTGGATGCGCGGCAATGGCCAGCAGCACGCACCGATGGACAACCCAATTTAATGGATCCATCGGGGCATGCTTAAGCTGTAGTGCAACAATAATAGGTCCAATAATATAAGTCACAGTCTATACTAATCTCATCCACAACAGATAAACACAGATCAAAAGCCAGAATAAATGCAACTGAATATAAACGAGCATATCTCAACAATAGTGTCTCGGGGAATAATCCGAGAATAAGTCTGTTACATCAAAGCAAATAGACATGAATTAAAGTAACTGGAAATAGAAATACTGAGTATGTAAAGCCAATACTCAGGAGAAGTCCTCTAGTACGATCTCGTCCTCAGATCCTGGTTCTGTCCCAATGTATACACCTGTTCCTGCTTCTGCTAATGCTAATGCTCCGGTCCCGTAAACCTCGGGATAGATCTCGTCAGCTAATCCTTGGGACATAGTCCATTCCAGGTCCTCAGGGGACATAACAAGGTACATATAATACAAGCCAAAATAAATATAGTACAGCAATAAATGAAATAATAGGGTAAACTATATAACCAGCTAAGTCATACTCAGGCTGAGACTACTACAGGATCAGTGTCGGAGAAACCATAGCAGTATTTTCTCGAAGGGCCAGAACTTGTGCCAAAATTCTGTATCAGAGACTAAGACACCTCCAGATAACATTATTTATATTATAATCAGCCTTGATATGGTAATACTCTCCCCACCCCATGTAATCTCACGTCCCAGTTTCTCATGTACATGTCACACAAGATCAAGCTAATGCAACAAGTCAGAATAATTCTAAGCATGTAAACTGTATATGTCAGGAATATGTATCCTATACGGAATTACCATGAATATCTCAGAAAGATTCCATCACATGAATAGTGTCAGGTGTCATGGGTATAATGTACTTGATAATGCAAGTACGAGAATGTAAAGGGTCACGAAAGTCCATCTCTAGATGACGTACCCAACACCGCGTACGGTGTTGGCACCCGACTATAATCGGACACTAAGTAAGTCACACGGTTCCTAGGTTAAGCATGTACAACAATTATAATTAAGACAAGTAATATAAAATAAAGACTGCAAGTTGGCAACGTACACTTGCCTAGTGTTTCTGCTCCAATTGTAACTCTAGCAGCAGTGGAATTTGCAGGCAGTACTCCGGTTGCTGAAATAAATATCACCATCAGATCCAGAAAATATCATTCAGCTAGAAACGCCTGTCCTTGAGTCCAATTTGGAGACAAGGGCAAAAATGATAATTTCGGATCAAAACGGGGTCCACATGTGGCCCGCTTCGCACCGAAAAATGTGTCAGGGTCAAAGGTCTCCAAATTCGTCCAACTTAGTGTCAACAAGTCAGGAACGATGATACGAACCCAATGGAACTTCCATAATTGGATTCCGGTGAGCCGATCACAAAATCGCCCGTCGAGTGGAACCTGTGGGGCCCACGACACGTGATTTCGTCAACATTCTCAGAATCAAACCAAACTTGGGTCACAGGACCAGCGTATTGCTACGAGTCCGATGGCGCAGGTTTCGTTTCGATCCGACGTGTGTACACAAAGTTAGGACGCATTCCAGAACTGACGGATATGGGACGGTGTCCGTGTATACGCGTTGATTCCGGTGTGCACGCACATCCAAATCAACTTCTGCGACATCCCGCACGTCCGTATCGACGGCGCGCACGTATCGGTGAAGACCGCACGCGACCAAGTTATCCCGTTTGGCGGGGCGTACTCAGTTCCGGGGTGAATTAGGGCGTTATTTTTTCTGTTTTTGGATCGCGGTTCGCGATCGCCACAGGACGCGATGCCCTGAGCGGGTTGCACGGGCACCGAGAGGGTCACGCAGAGTTCGCGATGCAACTGACGGAATCGAAAACGGGTAAACGAGCAGGGAGATACGCGTACCTGAACATGGTTCAAAAAACCGGACTATTCCGTGTCCGATACGACGCCAAGGCCGTGTCCGACCTAGAGTTAGGGTTTTTTGGGGTTGTTGCCGGAGCTCCGGCGGCTCGGGGGCACTGCAGCCGGAGGCGGGGCGCGAGGGGTGCGGCACTGAGCGGCACGGCGGTCGACGGTGGAGGGGGATCGGAGGGAGGCTGGGTCTGCGGGGAAGAAAGAGGAGGGGGAGATCGGAGTCAGCGGCGGCGCAGCGGGGTCCGGGCGGCACTGGAGGAGGGGGAGATCGAAGTCGGCGGCGGAGCAACTAGGTGGTGCGGTGGCGCAGGCACGGCGGTGCGGGGTTGTCGGAGAGGGAGGGGAGATGGGGTATTTGTAGGGAGCCGGCGGGGGAGAGGGGGCCGAGCGAGGAGGAAGTCGTGGGGTGCGGGGCCTCGCGGAGCGGGCGGGGGCGCGTGGCCGGCGTGGCGCGGGGAGCGGCAGAAGAAGCGGTCGAAGCGGGCGTGGGGGGGGGACCGAGCGGGTCGTGGAGGAGAGGGGCTCGCGGGTCGGGCGGGTTCGGGTCTGGCAGACCCGACCCGACCCGATAGTCCATGGGCTGGGCTAGGGCTGGGCTGGATTATTTTTAAATAAAAAAAAAATAATAGGTAAATAATAATAAAAATAGTTTTGAGGTGATTAAAAATAGGTCCGGGGCCCAATAAATTTCAGAAAAATTACCCTAAGTCCAGTTTTTCATTTTACACCCAAAAATATTATTTTCATAATATTTTAATATATTTTAAAATCTTTTAATTTTATTTAATGCCAAAAACACCTTGATTTTAATTAGCAAAAATTCCCGAAAAATCCCAAAAAATTTCGGAAAATTAGGTTTTAAAAATTTTGAAAAAATCAGGGGGTTTACATGTGGCGATCGCAAACTGCGACCCAACATCAGGAAAAATAATACCCTATTTTTCTCCGGAACTGAGTGCGTCTCGCTAAACGGGACGACTTGGTCTCGTGCGGACTTCACAAAAATGTGCGCGCCGTTAATACGGACGTGTGGGATTTCGCGAAAGTTGATTTGGATGTGCGTGCACACCGGAATCAACGTGTATTCGCCGACAATGCTCCGTATCGGCCCTGTTCTGGAACTCATTGTAACTTCGTGTATACACGTCGGATCGAAACGAAACTTGTGCCATCGAACTCGTAGCAATACACTGGTCCTGTGACCCAAGCTTGGTTCGATTCTGAGAACGTTGACAAAATCGCGTATCGTGGGCCCCGCGGCTCTACTTGTCGGGCAATTTTGTGATCGGCTCATCGAAATCCAGTTCTGGACGTTCCGTTGGGTTCGTATCATCGTTCTGGACTTGTTGATACTAAGTTTGACGAATTTGGAGAATATTGTCTCTGACACATTTTTCGGTGCGAAGCGGCCCACATATGGACCCCGCTTTGACCAGAAACTGTCATTTTTGCCCCAGTGTCCAAATTGGACTCAAGGACAGGCAATTCTAGCTATTTGATATTTTTTGAACCTGATGGTGATGTTTATTTAAGCAACCGAAGGAGTACCAACAAATTTTGCTGATACCAGAGCTACAATTGGAGTCAGAACCCAGGCAAGTGTACCTTGCCAAAACTTGCAGTACCTGCTTCATATTATTTTCTTGATTTATTCATATATTGTATATGCTTAACCTAGGACCGTGTGATATTACTTAGCGTCCGAATAATATTCGGGTGCCAACACCGTACGCGGAGTTGTGTAACGTCACCTAGAGATGGATATCGAGACCCTTTATATTTTCGTGCTTGCATTATCAAGTACGTTATACCTCAGGACATCTGACACTATTCATGAGACAGAATCTTCCTGAAATATTTATGGTGATTCTGTATAGGTTACAGGTTTCATGACATATTCTTTTGCTTATATAGCGTATGACTTGCTGCATTAGTTATGATCTTGCGTGACATGAGACGTTGTGGACATGAGACGTATGATTACATTGGGTGGGGAGAGTCACACAGGCTACAGGTTGATTATATTATGACGGCGTCGTAGTCTCTCTCCGAGCTAGACAACTGCATGATATCTCTGCTACCGGCTCCCCGACACCGAGCTTGTAGTGGTCTCATCCTGAGTTCTAGTGATGCTCTCATCTTGCATATCACTTAGCTGGTTATATAGTTTACCCTTTTGATTCATTATTGCTGTACTGCATTATTTATGGCTTGAGTTATTTTGTACCTTGCTATGTCCCCTGAGGACCTGGATCCGGATTATGTCCCCAGGTATAGCAGACAAGATCTACCCCGAGGTATACGGGACATGAGCATTAGCAGGAGCAGGAACAGGCACTGGAGCAGTACCAAATCCAGTAGACGAGTGATCACCGATGATATCTTCTGAGTATATGCTTTATCCATACTCAGTATTTGTTGTTGTTATCTTTATTCATGTATCTTGACTATTGTATCAGACTCATTATCGGGTTGTTTCTCGAGTTTATGTTTTATTGAGATTGATTTTGCTTTATGATTCTGATATTGCTGTATTCATTTCTGTGGATGAGATTAGTATATTTAGTCCCTTATTGTTGTACTACAGCTTAAGTACATCATGATGGGTCCATTAAATTGGATTTATCCATCGGTGTGTGCTGCTTGCCATTGCCACGTGTCTAGTCCCTCGATATTTTGGGACTGGGGCATGACACACCATGTAAGCCCCCTGATTTTCAGAATTTTAAATTTGGATTTTTCCCCAATTTATCTGAAATTTTCGGGAATCGTGACCTAGGCCTTTGTTGATTCAAGGATTTTTAATTGCGGTTAATTTCTACTAAAATATTATGAAAATAATATTTTATGGTGTAAAATGGAAAACCGGACATAGGGTAATTTTCCGTGAATTTATTGGACTCCGAAAACCCGTTTAAAGCCCTAGAAACCAATTTAGAATTAAACCGAATTTAATCCGTGCCAACGCCCGACATCCCCATGAGTGCCGAAGCCCAGCCCAAGGAGCGTTGACCCGGCCCGAATCCTAGGTCTAACCCTAGTCCAATTCCTGTAATGTATAAATACATGATTCCCTAGGTTTTCTCCACAAAAGAAAAGAAGAAGAAAACAAATTCCCAATTTCCCAAAAATCCCCAAATCCTAATTCAAATTACCTAACCCTAACCCTAACCCTAACCCTAGCCCAGCCGCTCCTCAGTCGATCCCCGGCCGACTCCGGCGCCGCTCCCCCGCGACCTCCTTCCCGCGGCCACGTCGAACCTCCGCCGCGTTGCCCTAGCCGCGGCCCCGACTTCACCTCGCTGTGCTCCTCCTCCGACCGCCCGGACTCCCTGCCGACGCTGCCTCCTTCCCTGACCTCGCCATCTCCAGCAGCAGCCTGCACCGCTTCGAGCCGCCGTGATCCGCCCGACAAATTTCTGCAGCATCTCCAGCCTCGACCGTAACTCCCAGCGCGTCGCCGAGTGCCCCCGTCGCCCCGACCGGCCATCCGCCCTGCCCGCAGCTCCCTCTCTCCCGTCCTTCTCCTTCCTCCCCTCCTCTTCGTCTCCACCGGCGACGAAGAGCAGCAACCCCGAGTCAGCCGCCCCGCCTTCCTCCTCGACATCAGACCCTCGCCCCAGCGCAGGATGCCTCGCCGTGCCCTAGCCCCTTCGGCGCCCCGCTGACACGGACACGACAGGACCCGGCGCATCTGATCTCGACTTCGACAGCGCCGAGAGCCCGTGGCCGTCTCCGACGTGTCCGCCTCCAGCAGCACCCTGACTCAACCCAGCCTCGGCAAGCCCACCAGCGAGCGCCGACCAGCAGCGACCCTCCGGCAGCTCAAAACCCAAACCCTAGTTTTGGACACGGTTTGGAACAGTATCCAGGACGCAGGACACGAGTTGGACTCGGGAATTTGCAGTTTCCCGAAGCCCTGTTCAGGTACTCGCATCATCCTCATCGTAACTCTGATTTCAAATCCGTCAATTGCGTTACGAAGCCTGTATGACCCCCTCGGTGCCCGTGCAACTCGCTCGGTGCATCGCGTCCTGTGGTGATCGCACACCGCGATCCAAAAACAGGAAAACCAACGCCTTGTTTCACCCCGGAACTGAGTACGCCCCGCCAAACGGGACGACTTGGTCGCACGCGATCTTTACCGAATCGTGCGTGACGTTGATACGGTCGTGTGAGATTTCGCAGAAGTCGATTCGGAGGTGCGTGCACCCCGGAATCAACGCGTATCCGCCGACGACACCCCATATCCGTCCTTTCTGGAACACGCTGTAACTTTGTGTACACACGTCGGATCGAGATGAAACTTACGCCATCGGACTCGTAGCAATACGCTGGTCCTGTGCCCCAAGTTTGGTTCGATTCTGAGAACGTTGACAAAATCGTGTATCGTGGGCCCCACAGGCTCCACTTGACGGGCGATTTTGTGATCGGCTCATCGGAATCCAATTCTGGAAGTTCCGTTGGGTTCGTATCATCGTTCCTGACCTGTTGACACTAAGTTTGGCGAATTTGGAGGCCTTTGACCCTGACACGCTTTTCGGTGCAAAGAGGCCCACATGTGGACCCCGCTTTGGCCCGGAAATGACCTTTTTGCCCTTGTGTCCAAATTGGACTCAAGGACAGGCGTTTTTAGCTATTTGATATTTTCTGAATCTAATGGTGATGTTTATTTCAGCAACCGGAGCAGTATCTGCGGATCACACTGAGACCAGAGCTACAGTTGGAGCCAGGACCCCAGGCAAGTGTACCTTGCCAAATCCTGCAGTCTTTGCTACTTATTTTCTTGACTTAGTTATGCATCAGTAGGCAAGTATACCTTGCCAACTTTACAATTCTTGTTGCATTTCCTTGATTCATTATATTGCTGTGCATGTTTGACCTAGGACCGTGTGACGTACTTAGCGTCCGATTATCAGTCGGGTGCCAACACCGTACGCGGTGTTGTATATTGTCACCTAGAGATGGACATTCGTGACCCCTTTACATTCTCGTACTTGTCTTACCAAGTACACTATAACCCAGGACACTTGACACTATTCATGAGACAGGATCTTCCTGAGATATTCATGGTGATTCTGTATAGGATACAGACTTTATGGCATTGACATTATATTCCTAGATACTCTATGACTTCTGCATTAGATACGATCGTGCGTAACATGGACATGAGGCATCATGGACATGAGACGTATGATTACATTGGGTGGGGAGAGACACACAGACTACAGGCTGATCATATATATATACACCCCTATTATCGTGAGGCACAAGACTCTGAAGCCCGAGCTTGGCCCATTACTCATTATTACTGCTGCTACCGGCTCCCCTACACAGAGCTTGTAGTATGCTTCAGCCTGAGTTCTAGTGCTGCTCTCATCTTGCATATCACTTAGCTGGTTATTTTAGTATTCCCTTATTGTTCCATCTATTGCTGGAGAGACCCGCAGGCTACAGGTTGACTATATTATGCCGGCTACTCAGTCTCCCGCTGAGCTAGACCACCTCATGATATCACTGCTACCGGCTCCCCTACACAGAGCTTGTAGTTGTTTCAACCTGAGTACTTTTGATGTTCTCTCCTCTGCATTTCACATAGATGGCTATAGCTTACCCTATTTATTTCATTCTCTGCTGCACTACATTTATTTTGGCTTGTATTTTCTGTACCTTGCTGTCCCCTGAGGACCTGGATCCGGATTATGTCCCCAGGATTAGTAGAGGAGATCCACCCAGAGTTATACAGTACAAGAGCATTAGCAGGAGCTGATACAGGAGCTGTACCGACACCTGAGGACGGAATTGTGCTAGAGGACTTCTCCTGGGTATTGCCTTGTGATACTCATTTATTTCTATTTCCAGTTCCTTTATTTCCAGTCTATTGCATTGATGTATTAGAATTGTTCTCGGATTGTTCTCCGAGACACTTTTTATTGAGATTTGTTAGTTATTCCTATTTGCATTATTTTTGCATTTGATATGTGATTATCTGTTGTGGATGAGATTAGCTTAGACTGTGACTTGTATCATTGAACCTACATATTCATATATTACAGCTTAAGCATGCCCCGATGGATCCATTAAATTGGGTTTGTCCATCGGTGTGTGCTGCTGGCCATTGCCACGCGTCCGGTCCCTCGGTATTTTGGGACTGGGGCGTGACATGATTTTTGTGGTGGCCCATGCAGGTCTACGACTAAATTGTTCGGTTTCAACTTAGGGACCGAGCAAGCCTGCAATAAAAATATGAAAAGTTTCTAGGATCTCATCCACTTGCTTGAAACGTTCTTGATATCTATATCAGATTCGAATTTAAATTCTTGACTCGCATCCTGCCGATTCTTGTGCGCCTCTTATTGTTTATTTTGGTTGCAGAGTTATGGATTCACGAACAAACAACGAGACTCCTGCCAGATCACCACGAGATGATGTGGTAACCAACGAAGATGAAGTGACACCAGTTAGTGAAGGTCCATCATCACAGCAAGCAAGTCAGCATGCTTCGAGAATCCCGGAAGATGACGTTCCACCATCGACGCAGTTGGCTCCACCGACGCCTACCATTCCACAAGGGCAGGCTATGGACGAACAACGAATGTTTCGAATGTTTTACTCGATGATGCAAGCCCATCAGAAGGTTCAGGAAGAAGCTCAGCAGATCCAAGCGGAGAAGTTCATCGATAGATTCAGCTCAGAGTTACGAAAGTTAATCAGCCCCGCTGCAACTACCTTAGACGAGGATGTTCTTACTACAGCAAGACCCATGGTATGCGAAACAAGGATAGGGTCCAGCCAGAAGCGGCCGTATGCATCAGCACCGGACCAAGCACAACAGGAAAGAGCTGCAAAGCGACCACAGATGAATCCACCACCGAGAGCAGCACCAAGAGCCTTAGTTCTTCCAACTTGTCACTACTGTGGCAAGATAGGCCATATTAAAAAAGAATGCAGACGCAAGTTAGGATTATGCTTGATTTGCGGAAACAGTCAACACTTAGCCAAGGATTGTCTTCAGCATCGAGAGAAATCATTGATGATTCAACAACCAGCCACATCTGCACCAGCCGGAGCACCACAAGAAGAAGCTACACAAAGACCACAAGTACACCAGCCACCAGAAGCAACTCCACAGACAATACCTGTCTGTCCATATTGTCGCAAGCGAGGCCATACTGAGGACGAGTGCAGACGAAAAAGAAAAGTATGTTTAGCTTGCAGATCCAGTCAGCATTCACTGAAGGAATGCCCCGAATGTCGAGAAAAAGCGCTAATGTCACCAGCACCAACGCCAGCCTCTCCAGCATGGGAAGCACCGCAAATGAGAGTTGAAGGAGTCAGACCACCAGTCCCAAGAGGGAATCAGTCGAGGCCACCCCTGGCACCACAAGCAACACTCTTCCAGCAGGCTCAACAGCAGCAGAGGAATCAACTGCAAGAACGTGAACAAGCTCCAGCGATGACTTTGGAAGACGCGCAGACCCATGGAGTAGCTAATGCGCATAATTTGTCGTAGTTATCTGTTTATCGATTGTTTTATCTCGTGCCTATTGGTTCGTGACCCCAGCCTTAACCTATGTAATTTTTGAACTTGCTTATAATTGATAACAGTAGAGATCATAGAGCCTTTTGTTATTGTGCTTATTTTGTGTTGTTTTGAGAACTTGAATTAAGTTGTGCCTCCTTCCCTCATCATCTAGCGTACTCATATTTGTGTACTACCTTGACTTATGCTGCTAATATAGCCTAGTTTTGCAAGCTTATCCTTTTATCGAGCTTGATCACGACATCTGTATTATTGGACACGTACACTAATACAGTTGTCTATTCAGAATCAGTGTATTACGGTCTGATCAACCTTAGTGCATTTTGGTTTGCCTCTTCGCACGACTACTTTACGTGGATTGGGATATATAGTTGACTAGTACACTTGCCCTCTAGATATGTCTGAGCATATCGTATCTGTTACATAACTGTACTAATACGAGCATGCGAACAAAGGATTACTAGAATAGGATTTCAATCCACAATTGTCTTGACAAATCCCATTTGAATTTGTTAAACGCCTTGATCCTGATACTTCTATTCTATCACCTCGCCCATGAACTCTTTATTATTGATCTTCGTCTTCCCTTACTTCGGAAAGACGAAACCTCGTGCCTGGTATAAGTTTGATATATAGACAGTACTAGATATACCCCACAGGCCAGTCACATTGTGACGACCCTTTTATATATGATTAAGGGAATACCATAGGTGGTATGTTTGGTGTTAAATACTTGAGGATTCAATAACATGATTCAATAAGTTGGGGCATAGCTTTCTTAGATATATAGCCTTAGATGATAGATGGGTAAAATCTAAGTTGGGTAGAGACCGCAATGGTTACTTGAGAGGAATTCTTTGAACCCTACTCTATTTTAATTTCGAGGACGAAATTTTTATAAGTTGGGTAGATTGTAAGCCCCCTGATTTCCAGAATTTTAAATTTGGATTTTTTCCCAATTTATCTGAAATTTTCGGGAATCGTGACCTAGGCCTTTGTTGATTCAAGGATTTTTAATTGCGGTTAATTCCTACTAAAATATTATGAAAATAATATTTTATGGTGTAAAATAGAAAATCGGACATAGGATAATTTTCCGTGAATTTATTGGACTCCGGAAATCCGTTTAAAGCCCTAGAAACCAATTTAGAATTAAACCAAATTTAACCCGTGCCAACGCCCGACATCCCCATGAGAGCCGAAGCCCAGCCCAAGGAGCGTTGACCCGGCCCGAATCCTAGGTCTAACCCTAGTCCAATTCCTGTAATGTATAAATACATGATTCCCTAGGTTTTCTCCACAAAAGAAAAGAAGAAGAAAACAAATTCCCAATTTCCCAATTTACCAAAAATCCCCAAATCCTAATTCAAATTACCTAACCCTAACCCTAACCCTAACCCTAACCCAGCCGCTCCTCAGTCGATCCCCGGCCGACTCCGGTGCCGCTCCCCCGCGACCTCCTTCCCGCGGCCACGTCGAACCTCCGCCGCGTTGCCCTAGCCGCGGCCCCGACTTCACCTCCCTGTGCTCCTCCTCCGACCGCCCGGACTCCCCGCCGACGCTGCCTCCTTCCCTGACCTCGCCATCTCCAGCAGCAGCCTGCACCGCTTCGAGCCGCCGTGATCCGCCCGACGAATTTCTGCAGCATCTCCAGCCTCGACCGTAACTCCCAGCGCATCGCCGAGTGCCCCCGTCGCCCCGACCGGCCATCCGCCCTGCCCGCAGCTCCCTCTCTCCCGTCCTTCTCCTTCCTCCCCTCCTCTTCGTCTCCACCGGCGACGAAGAGCAGCAACCCCGAGTCAGCCGCCCCGCCTTCCTCCTCGACATCAGACCCTCGCCCCAGCGCAGGATGCCTCGCCGTGCCCTAGCCCCTTCGGCGCCCCGCTGACACGGACACGACAGGACCCGGCGCATCTGACCTCGACTTCGACAGCGCCGAGAGCCCGTGGCCGTCTCCGACGTGTCCGCCTCCAGCAGCACCCTGACTCAACCCAGCCTCGGCAAGCCCACCAGCGAGCGCCGACCAGCAGCGACCCTCCGGCAGCTCAAAACCCAAACCCTAGTTTTGGACACGGTTTGGAACAGTATCCAGGACGCAGGACACGAGTTGGACTCGGGAATTTGCAGTTTCCCGAAGCCCTGTTCAGGTACTCGCATCATCCTCATCGTAACTCTGATTTCAAATCCGTCAATTGCGTTACGAAGCCTGTATGACCCCCTCGGTGCCCGTGCAACTCGCTCGGTGCATCGCGTCCTGTGGTGATCGCACACCGCGATCCAAAAACAGGAAAACCAACGCCTTGTTTCACCCCGAAACTGAGTACGCCCCGCCAAACGGGACGACTTGGTCGCACGCGGTCTTTACCGAATCGTGCGTGACGTTGATACGGTCGTGTGAGATTTCGCAGAAGTCGATTCGGAGGTGCGTGCACCCCGGAATCAACGCGTATCCGCCGACGACACCCCGTATCCGTCCTTTCTGGAACACGCTGTAACTTTGTGTACACACGTCGGATCAAGACGAAACTTACACCATCGGACTCGTAGCAATACGCTGGTCCTGTGCCCCAAGTTTGGTTCGATTCTGAGAACGTTGACAAAATCGTATATCGTGGGCCCCACAGGCTCCACTTGACGGGCGATTTTGTGATCGGCTCATCGGAATCCAATTCTGGAAGTTCCGTTGGGTTCGTATCATCGTTCCTGACCTGTCGACACTAAGTTTGGCAAATTTGGAGGCCTTTGACCCTGACACGCTTTTCGGTGCAAAGCGGCCCACATGTGGACCCCGCTTTGGCCCGGAAATGACCTTTTTGCCCTTGTGTCCAAATTGGACTCAAGGACAGGCGTTTTTAGCTATTTGATATTTTCTGAATCTAATGGTGATGTTTATTTCAGCAACCGGAGCAGTATCTGCGGATCACACTGAGACCAGAGCTACAGTTGAAGCCAGGACCCCAGGCAAGTGTACCTTGCCAAATCCTGCAGTCTTTGCTACTTATTTCCTTGACTTAGTTATGCATCAGTGGACAAGTATACCTTGCCAACTTTATAATTCTGGTTGCATTTCCTTGATTCATTATATTGCTGTGCATGTTTGACCTAGGACCGTGTGACGTACTTAGCGTCCGATTATCAGTCGGGTGCCAACACCGTACGCGGTGTTGTGTATTGTCACCTAGAGATGGACATTCGTGACCCCTTTACATTCTCGTACTTGTCTTACCAAGTACACTATAACCCAGGACACTTGACACTATTCATGAGACAGGATCTTCCTGAGATATTCATGGTGATTCTGTATAGGATACAGACTTTATGGCATTGACATTATATTCCTAGATACTCTATGACTTCTGCATTAGATACGATCGTGCGTAACATGGACATGAGGCATCATGGACATGAGATGTGTGATTACATTGGTTGGGGAGAGACACACAGACTACAGGCTGATCATATATATATACACCCCTATTATCGTGAGGCACAAGACTCTGAAGCCCGAGCTTGGCCCATTACTCATTATTACTGCTGCTACCGGCTCCCCTACACAGATCTTGTAGTATGCTTCAGCCTGAGTTCTAGTGCTGCTCTCATCTTGCATATCACTTAGCTGGTTATTTTAGTATTCCCTTATTGTTCCATCTATTGCTGGAGAGACCCGCAGGCTACAGGTTGACTATATTATGCCGGCTACTCAGTCTCCCGCTGAGCTAGACCACCTCATGATATCACTGCTACCGGCTCCCCTACACAGAGCTTGTAGTTGTTTCAACCTGAGTACTTTTGATGTTCTCTCTTCTGCATTTCACATAGATGGCTATAGCTTACCCTATTTATTTCATTCTCTGCTGCACTGCATTTATTTTGGCTTGTATTTTCTGTACCTTGCTGTCCCCTGAGGACCTGGATCCGGATTATGTCCCCAGGATTAGTAGAGGAGATCCACCCAGAGTTATACAGTACAGGATCATTAGCAGGAGCTGATTCAGGAGCTGTACCGACACCTGAGGACAGGATTGTGCTAGAGGACTTCTCCTGGGTATTGCCTTGTGATACTCATTTATTTCTATTTCCAGTTCCTTTATTTCTAGTCTATTGCATTGATGTATTAGACTTGTTCTCGGATTGTTCTCCGAGACACTTTTTATTGAGATTTGTTAGTTATTCCTATTTGCATTATTCTTGCATTTGATATGTGATTATCTGTTGTGGATGAGATTAGCTTAGACTGTGACTTGTATCATTGAACCTACATATTCTTATATTACAGCTTAAGCATGCCCCGATGGATCCATTAAATTGGGTTTGTCCATCGGTGTGTGCTGCTGGCCATTGCCACGCGTCCGGTCCCTCGGTATTTTGGGACTGGGGCGTGACACACCATCATCCCAATCACCATCCACATCATCACCATCATCCCAATCACCATCCACATCATCAACATAACCTAATCACCTACATCATCATCATCATAACCTCAATCATCATCACCCTCGTCATCATCGTCGTCAACCTCATCGTCGTCATCGTCGTGCCTGTGTGCGCACCCCGAGGTTTGAACCTGTCCCTCTTCTCCTTTTTATGTGTGCTTGTGTGTATGCCAGTCGACATTAGTATTGCCTTACCACAGTTAGTTGACATCAGACCCTGAGTCAGTGAACCTAAACTCGTATACGTATGCGTACGCGTATGCGGATATTGTTCAATGGGTATATATATATATGTATTGTATAATTAAGTAAATGCTAAATAATAACTATGACTACATATGTGTTTATTTGCTGTATAACCCTAGGACACTGTGGATTTTGTCTGCATATTTACCTTGACTTTGTGACCTGAATATTAGGGAATTGTCTGCCTTGTGTACACCGACGTACTGGCTAGACAAGTGTTAGTTGACTGTCTAATTTTGCACAGCAATTACAGACGTAACACCCGCGTAGTGCCCCGCTCCGCGTAGGCACTATGTACAAGTGAGATTGCCTTGCTTGCTCGAACGAAAGTCTTCTCGGAGAGTTCCCGACCGATTAATCAATGTGAGTGGGCATAACTGTCACGACCCGCACCCAAAAAATGGACATGAGCCGTGGGTACGTCCAGCCTACGCCGCAGAATCGGCGGTAGAACGCTGTAAAGGTCCGTTCTAGGTCAAACAATTCTATACATAACTCACAAAAAAATCTGCCATAACCTCTCCAAAAAGGAGGACAACCACGCAATATATATATGAATAATCCTCTCCAAAAGGAGGGCAACCACGCAATATATATATGAACTCTCAATCACAAAATCTAGGAGAAGAGTAAAAGCACGATATGATAGCAAAAGGAAACAAGGAAACACAGAGCAAGACAATATCCAAAATACAGTCCAAGTCTATAATAACTACAACATCTCACAGCATCAAAGAATTAGTACATTCATCCAAAATAACCACTGGGAACAACCCAGGAAACCTACCTAGCTAACTAGAGCGCTAACGGCATCTCCTCGGCGCACTCCTCCTCAATCTCGGGGTCACAACCCTCGTCAACACCTGGCCCGTAGAATGTCGGGCAATAGTCCTCAGGATCCTCTGGAAAAAATATGCCCAGTCAGGACTGGAGCGAAGTACATAACTCTGAAAGCAACTCCAAATACATGGTAAGGTGTATATGACGAGCAATAGAAAAGTATACAAGATGCACAGGAAATAAATATATGCTGGAGCAGATAAAGTAGCTGCAAGTAAACTGGAGAACAATACAAGTAGAGAAGTAACTGCATGTGAGAAACATGAATACTAGCTAAGTGCCTTAAGCACAAGTTCGTTATGTGATCGGCTTAGGTTGCACATGAAAAATACTACGATAACTCCGTTATGCGTGAGTTGCATAACCGACATACACATGAATACTGTTTGGCTTTGATCACATAACCAACTCCTACTCTCCTCTCCAACTAATACTCTTGGATCCAACTATGACACGCTACGTACATGATAAATAGCTCGCGCACACGAAGGCGAGAGCACAAGAAGCACATGATAGCACATGAGAATCAATACCCGAAGCACATGATAAAATACACCTAATAGAGTACCCGCTGAACAAGGTAAGGGAGATAACATCTCATGACGGGATCCACTAGTACCAGCTCGTGTAATAATGTGTCAGAATCAAGTATCTCAGTTCTAGAACAGGTGATATAAACGCTATCATGAAATGGAAACTATCAGAGGTAGGTACTCCCCTGATGTCCTGAGCAACTGATGAGGATCGAGATCCGGACCGGTGTCGCAAGCACCTAATGTGAAAAGCAAGATTAAACAGGGTTCTAAGGATTTAAACTGATATAAAATAATTAAAAACAGGCTTCTAGGGCTATTCTAGGTCGAACGGGTCAAACCGGTAAAATTCGGGTCAAAAAGTCAACCCGGGGTCTAAAAGTCAACTCTAGGTCAAAACTAGGTCAAATATTGACTTTTACAGTCAACGGGGACAATTATGGTCAAAGCTAGGTCAAACTAGGGTGTCCCTGAAATTCTAGGTCAAACCGAGCTCATTAAGCTAGAAAACTCTCAAACTCGCCTAATTGAGATACCGGGATACCCTCCGTATCTGATACCTCGCCCTAGGCCACGCACCCCGCCTAAACCCGCTAAAACCTATGCTAGCACGCGTAAATATATATACATAAATATATAAAAATCACTCCAATACATATCCTAGGCTATTGCTCAAATACCCCGCTCGAAACTCAATACCTTGGATATCTCAAGGTATTCAGATACCTCGGTATCTCAAGGTATTGAGATACCGCTCTCAAACCCCTCTAACTAGCTATCTAGCTAATAAATATACACCTAGTTATTAATCTAGGCTAGAAAATATATCTATCTATCATATATTTACATATCTAAGTACCTATGTACATATATATATAGATATCCACACACATATACACATATACCCAATACCTTATCTATACATATATATATTTCTAACTATAATATATATCTAGCTCTAGGTATATATATATATATATATATATATATATATATATATATATATATATATATATCTATGCATATAGATATAGGTATCTACTATCCATCTACCTATCTATCTATCTATCTATCTATCTATCCAATTATCCATCTACCTATCTAAGTATCTATAAATCTAACTATCTACCTATTTATCTAGGTAACTATTTAATCTATTTACTTATCTATTAACTAATCTATCTAACAATCTATATAACCACCTATCTATACCCAAACCTCGCCATGCTCCTCGCTGCATGCTGGAGCTTGTACTGCTGCTGCTGCTGGCTCCTTATTACTGCTGCTTGCTGATACTGTGGCTGTTGCTGCAGTGCAGCAGCAGCTGCTGCCTCTGCTGTGTTGTTCTCCCCCCCCTTCCAACTCACAAACACACACACACACACACACTCCTATACATACATATATATATATATATATATATATATATATATATATATATATATATATATATATATATATATATATCACCCTATATATATATACATATATACATACATATATCTATATATATATATATATACAACTAGATAGATATATACACACACTTATATCTCTAACACACTCACAAACACTAATACACACACACACACTCAAACACATATCAACACACACACACACATAACTATATACATAGCTATATATATATATATATATATATATATATATATATATATATATATATATATATATATATATATATATATATATATATATATATATATATATAACCTATTTATATATATATATACACACACTCATCAAGTATATATATACACATACACCTATATATATATATATATACATATACACACACAAGCACACTTACACATATACATATATATATACACATAGACATATACATACACAAGCACATAGATATAAATACACACACATAATTAGATACACAAACACATAAACATATATATAAATATATATATATATATATACATACATACATACACATAAATATATATATATATATATATATATATATAGACACAACACTACTCAACCACAACGCACACCAACACGCCCCACTCACGTCCAACGACCTCGACACTCACCAACACCCTAAAATATATAAAATATAACCCGAGAACTCTAGCACACACTCCCTGATACTAACCCAATGTGCGCACAAGCCCGAAACTAGGAAACCAAATCGAAATGGCAGTTCGGTCATTTTGACGAACACGCGATGCGCGGTTCGGAAAACCTCCTGAAACGCACACCAAACGAACTCAAAATCGGCCTAAAATTTACCCACGTGCTCTAAACGATGCCTAGATCCTAGAAAAAATACTACCGCGTCGATTCTAGGTCCGTGGCGGAACGCGCACGCACTTAGAATCGACGACGACGAAAATACCTAAAATGCCCGAAACGCCCGTTTCTTCGTGACACGACTTCCCGTGTCCAAACGAAGACATGCACAAACCCTCTAGACACCTGACAACGTCTACCTAGGTCCGCCTAACCTAGGGCATCACCCAAAATTGGGCCAAATTCGGATTCCACCCGAAATTGACACAAAATCTAGTGTCAAAGTCTCCAAACTCAACCAAACTAGTTCCAACTTCCTCCTACGGGTAGACTTAGGGTCTAGGAATGTTCTAAACCACTAATTACACTACATAAAAGTAATTAGCAAGGGAAAAGTTAGGGTTTACCTCTTAGGAGTTGGAATCCCAAGGCCAAAGTCTCACAATCACTTGGAATCACCTCCCTCAAGCTCCAAGCCACCAAATCTAGCCTCCATACTATGTCTAGGCTCCACACACATAGGTTAGGGAAAATTATAAGGTTAGGGTTTACATAAAGAAGAAGGAATGGAAGAAGGAAGGAAGAAAAATGAGAACACTTACTTGGAAGAAGGAAGGAAGAAGAAAGAAGAAGTGGAGAAGAAGAAGAAGTGAAGAAGAAGTGGAAAAGGGGATGGGGCTGCTGTGTTCTCACGGGAATAGGGGTTTGGTCGGGTGGGAGCATGAATAAAGGGGTTCACAAGTTGGGGAAATTACCAAAATGCCCTCCTCTCACTTGGTTTTGGGTTTCGGGGTTCCAAAAGCACTCAAACTAACTCCAAATCTCTCCAATTAACCCACTAAAAATATAATAAAAATTCTAAACCCAAAAATAAGTCTCACTAGGGTATGGGTTGGGTCGGACATGGGTCCACTAGGGTCTGACATGGGTTCAGACTAGCCAAAACCCTAAAACAATCAATTAAAAATAATACAATCACTATTTAAATATAAATATAATTATTTAAATACAATTCACAATTTATCAAATAAAATAAAAAAAATAATCATATTTTCTAGAATTGGGTAGTGACAATAACTGCATTCTCTGATTCTTGCACGACTTAATAATGAATCTGAGTTTTTGAATGCTTGTTTGCTTAAGAAGATTATTTCATAAGAATAATGATAGAACCGACTCAGTATGCTAATAAGAGAACTCACATAGCTTATCATCGAAAGGAATCTGCTGCCTAATAAGAGAATATGAATGCTTGTCAGAAATGAGATAGAACCATTGCCATGCTAAAGAGATATAAGAAATGTGCATGCTTAGAAACACCGACACAGGTCAAACGAACCTTTGCTATGCTAAGAAAGATAAGTAAATGAATGCCTCGAATATGCCCCTTTGAATATGCTAAGAAAGAGATAGTTATTGCATGTTAACTATGAAATCAATCGTGCTTGCCTTAATATGTTTCGCTTGTCTGTTTGCTATATCGAACTGCTATAAGTGAAATATGTGAATGCAGTGACTAATAGTACGCCCTGAGGATACGGCTCACAAGGGCCTAGTGGGGTGTGCTATTAGTAATGTGAAAGATGCGCTTCGTTTCGATAAGATGTGTTTCGCTAGACCGCATATGTTTTGCTTGATCATTGTTTTGCTTGCACTATGTGTTTATGCCATTGCATTGGTCTCGGACAACTTGTGCACAAGGTCTTGTCTCTCGAATGATTCCTAGGGCACTGGGAATCGCTCGGTCCGGAAGAGATTTTTGGATCGCCCTGAGGTGTACAGCTCGCAAGGGTCTAGTGGGGCGATATGTCTACTAGTGAGATGGGCTTGTATGTCCCAACTGCTAATCATGGGGCGACCCATGGACCGTCATATAGATAGGGGCCATGCTAGGTTTACCTTCTTGCACACCTATCGATTGATGACGTCAGAGATTGATACATAAGTTATGAACATGCAAATTATGACTAACTTGTGTGTCTGCTGCAGGGATAACCGTTCGGCTATGGGGTAAGAAATATGAGTTTATACATAAGTCTGCTTGTTTATTTTGTCTGCATCGTAGAGATTATATGTTAATGCCTCATGCATTGCATCGGTCAGACAATGACTATTAGTGCGGGAGAGCTGGACCTCGGTCATAGTTGCTAATAGTATCAGAATGCAAGTCATTGGTTAGCTGGATTACCGCTACCGATCCTGAGTTTTTCGGGGACCGAATTCATATAACCTAGTCCTTCTGTGTGCTTAAAAGTATGATAGTCCATTTGATATGTTGCCTTAATTCGATATGTTTCAGTCCACTATAAGAATATTGCCCCAAGAGATAGATTATGATGCACAATACATGCTGCGCACTGCACGATAGAACACTGTCCCGATTCGTATGCTTATAGTTTGAATATGCAAAACTATTTCAAAGTTATGTTTTCAAAGATGTAATCTGACTATAGTTCTGAACTGCATGAAATGAACCGAAGTAAAACTAGCAAGATCACTAATAATGCAATGTTTTGCCACATGATTACTTAGTGTGGGTTTCAGGGGGTGTAGCTTCTGTTCAGTTGATTTATCTTACCAGTACTTGCATAAAGTGCTGACCCACCAATAGTTTGCTTGTTCTCAGGTGCCTGATCGTCCGAGGAAGCGATAGCCGTGCCTCATCCCAAGGAGCCAGAAATCTGGAGTCGATGCCTTGAGCCGTATCGAGTTGAGCTGCTTTTGTATAGAGAGACATAATGTATGGAACGGTGTTATTATAATCGAGAGAAAGAGTGCTTGAGCGAATTGTAACCTCGGCCATGCGCCGCTTGTAACACTTCTGAATATCAATAAAAGAGCCTATTTTCATGTGCCATTGTGTTCTTTACTTTTCTGCAATATGAGTGCCGCTGCTTCAGTATTGAATAGCTTACTTGCCCTTGTTCAAAGCTTTGGCCTTGTGCAAGCGCATCTTAGGCTTGCACGGTATCACGTCCCGATGAGAACGATTGTCCCGCGGGAGAGCTGTAATGTGGTGATTCACGTTCAGCGGGGACTATCGGGCTCGCGGGAGATTTGGGGCATGACATAATGGTATCAGAGCAACTCGATTCCTTGTCCATTCCGTTGCCTCCGACTCTGAGTTGTGTGTGCTGCAATGAACGTTCCATACAATAAGTCCATAGATATTCTCAAAGATGCGCACAAAAGTTTTCTGGATTTATTTTCATTGTTGGAGATGTGATTTGTGATTTATGGATTGCTGTATTTTGATTAAGGAAGGTGAGGGATGAGGACTATCGTTGCTCTATGTTTTCGTATAAGTTTTTCCTTGAGTTTCGAGGACGAAACTCTTTGTTAGTGGGTAAGTATGTAGTGCCCCGCTCCGCGTAGGCACTATGTACAAGTGAGATCGCCTTGCTTGCTCGAACGGAAGTCTTCTCGGAGAGTTCTCGACCGATTAATCAATGTGAGTGGGCAGAACTGCATTCTCTGATTCTTGTACGACTTAATAATGAATCTGAGTTTTTGAATGATTGTTTGCTTAAGAAGATTATTTCATAAGAAGAATGATAGAACCGACTCAGTATGCTAATAAGAGAACTCATATAGCTTGTCATCGAAACGAATCTGCTACCTAATAAGAGAATATGAATGCTTGTCAGAAATGAGATAAAACCATTGCCATGCTAAAGAGATATAAGAAATATGCATGCTTAGAAACACCGACACAGCTCAAACGAACCTTTGCTATGCTAAGAAATATAAGTAAATGAATGCCTCGAATATGCCCCTTTGAATATGCTAAGAAAGAGATAGTTATTGCATGTTAACTATGAAATCAATCGTGCTTGCCTTAATATATTTCGCTTGTCTGTTTGCTATATCGAACTGCTATAAGTGAAATATGTAAACGCAGTGACTAATAGTTCACCCTGAGGATACGGCTCGCAAGGGTCTAGTGGGGTGTGCTTTTCACGCCCCAGTCCCAAAATGACGAGGGACTGGAGAAGCGTGGCAATGGCCAGCAGCACGCACCGATGGACAACCCAATTTAATGGATCCATCAGGGCATGCTTAAGCTATAGTCTAACAGGAGTTAGGGCATTTGTTACAAGTCTCAGGTTATTCTAATCTCATCCACAACAGATAATCACAGATTAAATGCCAGAAATAATTTAATGGAAATAAATATGCAATATCAAATAAAGTTATCTCGGGAAACAAATCCGATAATTATTCTGTTATATTTAAGGAAAAAAATAGACAAAAATGAAATGCTGAAAAGTGGAAATACTATATAGCTGAAGCCGGTGCTCAAGAGAAGTCTTCGGCCACTATCTCGTCCTCTGTTCCCTGTTCTGCTCCAAGGAGTGCTCCGGTACCGTACACCTCGGGGTAGTTCTCTTCTGCTATATCTGGTGAACAAAACCAGGTCCTCAGCGGGACGTAACAAGGTACAGAAGAATACGAGCCAAACATATATGCAAAGCAGCAATGAATAAAACAACAGGGTAAACTATATATCCAGCTAAGTGATATGCAATATGAGAGCAGCACTAGAACTCAGGCTGACGCCACTACAAGCTCTGTGTCGGGGAGCCGGTAGCGGCAATAACTTTGAACTACACTATGTTATATACTATGTTTTATATAAAATATCAGCCTGTAGCCTGTGTGTCTCTCCCCACCCAATGTAATCCCACGTCTCATGTCCAAGATGTCTCATGTCCATGTCACGCACGATTATAACTAATGCAGCAAGTCTGATATCTATGAATCAAATGTCTAAGAATGTAAAGTCTGTGTCATAACCATGCATCCTATACAGAATCACCTCGAATGTCTCAGGAAGACTCTGTCTCATGAAATAGTGTCAAGTGTCCTGGGTTCTGGTGTACTTGATAGGACAAGTACGAGAATTATCGGGTCTCGTTATCCATGTCTATGTGACGTTACACAACTCCGCGTACGGAGTTGGCACCCGACTATGATCAGACACTAAGCACGTCACCCGTTTCCTAGGTTAAGCAGTTTAAACAAGTTTACAATTAATTCCACAAGAATTTAAGTGAAATACTATGTCAAGAATTACTGAGATTTGGCAGTCTTTACTTGCCCAATATTGCATAATTAAGTCCAGAAATAAATAGCAAGCTGCAGGGTTTGGCAAGGTACACTTGCCTGTGGTTCCGGCTATGTTTGTGGTTCTGACTTCGGTTGGATTTGCAGGCGGTACTCCGGTTGCTGAAACCAATATCACCATCAGATCCAGAAAATATCAATCAGCTAGAAACGCCTGTCCTTGGGTCCAATTTGGAGACAAGGGCAGAAACGGCAGTTTCGGGCCAAAACGGGGTCCACCGGTGGGCCCGCTTTGCACCGAAAAATGCGTCAGGGTCAACGGTCTCCAAATTCACCAAACTTAGTGCCAACAGGTCAGGAACGCTGATACGAACCCAACAGAACTTCCAGAATTGAATTCCGATGAGCCGTTCACAAAATCGCCCGTCGAGCGGGGCCTGTGGGGCCCACGACACGCGATTTCGTCAACGTTCTCAGAATCGAACCAAACTTGACCCACAGGAGCAGCGTATCGCTACGAGTCCGATGGCGTAAGTTTCGTCTCGATCCGACGTGTGTACACAAAGTTAGGATGAATTGCAGAAAAGGCGGATACGGGACGATGTCCGCGGATACGCGTTGATTTCGGTGTGCACGCACACCCGAATCAGCTTCCGCGAAATCCCACAAGTCCGTATCGACGAGGCGCTCGTGTCTGTGAAGACCGTGCGCGACCAAGTCGTCCCGTTTGGCGGGGCGAACTCGGTTCCGGGGTGAAATAGGGTCTAGGTTTTTCCTGTTTTTGGATCGCGGTGTGCGATCACCACAGGACGCGATGCCCCGAACAGTTTGTCCGGACACCGAGAGGGTCATACAGGCTTCGCAACGCAATTTGCGGAAACGAAAACGGAGCTACGAGCAAAAAGTTACACGCACCTGAAGGGGACCCAAAAATCAGGGTCAGACCGTGTCCGACACGTGTCCGACACGTGTCGGATTCGAAATTGAAATTAGGGTTAGGGTTCCGGTGCTCTGCGGCGGGGCTCCGGCGGCTGGGGCGGTCGGGTCTTCGCCGGACGCGGCTCGCGAAGGCGACGGCGACCGAGGGGCGGCGACGTCGAGCTCGGGCGGCTGCCGGAGCTGCTGTGCGGTGCGGTGCGGGGCTGCTCGCTGCGGTGGCCGCTGCGGGGTGCGGTGGCCGTCGACGGTGGAGAGGAGGGCTGCGTCGGGGTGGTGCGGCGGCGACGGCGAGTGGGTCGGTGGCAGCGGCTGGGGGCACGGCGGAGGGGTGCGGTGGAGCTGGAGGCGGTGGGGGAGGAGATGGCCGGGGAGCGAGGGTTTAAATATGGGCCGGTCGGGGTGAGGGGCTGGCAGCGAGGTGGAGGTCGTGGCGGGGAAGGCGGTGGAGGGGAGATCGTGGGGGGGTGAGGGCCGGGCGGAGCGGCGGGCAGCGCGGCCGGCGGAAGCGGCGCGGGGTGCGGGTTCGTGGGGCGAGCGGGGGAGCGGGTACGGGCGCGGGCGGGTCGGGTGGCTGACAGACCCGACCCGACCCGATAGGTGCTAGGCTGGGTCGGGCCGGCCCAATGGGCCGCGGGCCGGTTTAAAAATAATAATAATAATAATATTTATTATTAATAATAAATAAAAACAGTAATTATAATTTAATAAATAATTAAATAAATAGATAAATACTATTTAGGCATTTAAAAATAGGTCCGGGGTCCGATAAATTCCAAAAAAATTGCCCTAAGTCCAGTTTTTCATTTTACATCCAAAAATATTATTTTCATAATATTTTAATACTGTTTAATATCAATTAAAAATTATTGAATAATTAAAACCCTGTTTTTAAATTACAGAAAATTCCCAGAAAATTTCAGAAAATTGTGAAAAAAATCCAGTTTTTAAAATTTTGAAAAATCAGGGGGTTTACAATCTACCCCCCTTAAGAGGATTGCGTCCTCGCAATCAAAGAATAACCGGTCAGCAGAGATGACACGGTATCGTTCGAAACACATCACAAGATACTTAGGGAAATACCGTTTCCCTAAAATGAAAGTTATGCACTTTCCAGAGAAAATCTAGTTAAAGCAAGAAAATTATAACTTTTTATAAAAACCAGGTTATTATTAACAAGTTGCAATTTACTAGGTTGGGGCTGAGGTCACGAACCAAGAGGCACGAGCTACAACAAGACTAGAAACAGAAAACTACGAATCACTTACTCGCATCGGCTTCCTGCACAGTCATCGCGTAAGCTTGTCCTCGTCCTTGAGGTAGATTCCTCTGCTGCTGTTGGGCTTGCTGGAACAGTGTCGCCTGAGGTGCCAGAGGTGGCCTCGGTGCTGGCAAAGCTGGTTGGTTTGCCCTTGGTGCTCCATCTCGATGCTGAGGACAGTCCTTGGCTATGTGTTGATTGGTGCCGCAAATCAGGCACAATCCCAACTTGCGTCTGCAGTCCCTCTCGACATGGCCTATCTTGCCGCAGTAGTGACAGGTAGGAAGGGTCTGCGAAGCTGTCCTCGGTGGCTGGTGCGTGTGAGATCTCTTTGCAGATTCTCCCGGTGATGATCTGTCTGGTGCTGAGGTGATTGGCCGCTTGAGGCGAGACTCTCTCCTGGTGACGCGTTCCATTCGTCGGGCTGCAGCGAGAACGTCCGAGTATGATGTTGGTGCGACGGACCCAATTAGTTTCTGCAGCTCAATGTTCAGTCCGTCGAAGAATTTCTCGGCTTTCTCTTCCTCGGTCGGGATCAGGGTTGGGGCAAAGCGGCTTAGACGAATGAACTCAGCGTTGTATTCTTCCACCGTCATCGAGTCCTGGGTGAGGAGATTAAATTTGTCCCGCAGTTCTGATCGAGCGATAGCCGGAATGTACATCTCTTGGATGAGTCTGGAGAACTCTTCCCAAGTGACTCGGTCTGGTCCGAGTCGTGCCTCCTCAGACAACCACCAGTGGTGCACGTTGCCTGTCAACTGCATTCGGACAGCAGTCATCCAGCGTTCCCGGGGGAGCTCGGCTGCTTCAAGTTGATGCCGTATGTTGGTGAGCCACTCATGAACTTCTGTGGGCTCCTCTTTTCCAAAAAAAGTACGGGGCTTCAGTTGGCGGAAGTCAGTGATTGAGCCTGTAGATGGCCGTCGAGCTGGTAGGTTGGCCTGCTCTAGTACAGTTACGATGCTGTCCCTCCAGAAGTTAGCTTCGCGACGCTGAGCCTCGTGTTGGACTTGTTGCTGGGCTTGCATCATCGCGTAGATCATTTGAAATATCTGCTGCCCGTCAATTGGCTGTCCTTGTGGGAGCACGGGCGTTGGTGGAACGAACTGCGGCGGAGGTGGAATGTCATCGCGTCGGAATCGGGAGTTAGGTTGACCTGCCTGTTGGCTCTGTTGAGTTGGTGGAACTTCTCCGACTGGTGTCACTTCGTCGTCATAGGTGACACCTGTAGCTTGTGGGGTTTCGACGGGAGTCTCGTTGCATTCTTGGAGGTCCATTTTCCTGTATCAAAAATAACCAATAAGAGGCGCACAGGAATCAAGGCAAGATGCAAGTAAATTATTTGAAGTCGATATAGAGATCAAAAACGATTCAAGCAAGTGGATGAGATCCTAAAAACTTATCCTATCTTATTGCAGGCCTGTTCGGTCCCTAAGTTGAAACCGAACAATTTAGTCGTAGACCTGCATGGGCCACCACAAAAACCATGTCACGCCCCAGTCCCAAAATGACGAGGGACTGGGGAAGCGTGGCAATGGCCAGCAGCACGCACCGATGGACAACCCAATTTAATGGATCCATCAGGGCATGCTTAAGCTGTAGTCTAACAGGAGTTAGGGCATTTGTTACAAGTCTCAGGTTATTCTAATCTCATCCACAACAGATAATCACAGATTAAATGCCAGAAATAATGTAATGGAAATAAATATGCAATATCAAATAAAGTTATCTCGGGAAACAAATCCGAGAATTATTCTGTTACATTTAAGGAAAAAAATAGACAGGAATGAAATGCTGAAAAGTGGAAATACTGTATAGCTGAAGCCGGTGCTCAAGAGAAGTCTTCGGCCACTATCTCGTCCTCTGTTCCCTGTTCTGCTCCAAGGAGTGCTCCGGTACCGTATACCTCGGGGTAGTTCTCTTCTGCTATATCTGGTGAACAAAACCAGGTCCTCAGCGGGACGTAATAAGGTACAGAAGAATACGAGCCAAACATATATGCAAAGCAGCAATGAATGAAACAACAGGGTAAACTATATATCCAGCTAAGTGATATGCAATATGAGAGCAGCACTAGAACTCAGGCTGACGCCACTACAAGCTCTGTGTCGGGGAGCCGGTAGCGGCAATAACTATGAACTACACTATGTTATATACTATGTTTTATATAAAATATCAGCCTGTAGCCTGTGTGTCTCTCCCCACCCAATGTAATCCCACGTCTCATGTCCACGATGTCTCATGTCCATGTCACGCACGATTATAACTAATGCAGCAAGTCTGATATCTATGAATCAAATGTCTAAGAATGTAAAGTCTGTGTCATAACCATGCATCCTATACAGAATCACCTCGAATGTCTCAGGAAGACTCTGTCTCATGAAATAGTGTCAAGTGTCCTGGGTTCTG
This sequence comes from Iris macrosiphon, assembly GCA_036927795.1. NCBI lineage: Eukaryota > Viridiplantae > Streptophyta > Magnoliopsida > Asparagales > Iridaceae > Iris > Iris macrosiphon. Next base: position 195,310,772 of record JAYESA010000002.1, on the reverse strand, counting down.
GTGTACTTGATAGGACAAGTACGAGAATTATCGGGTCTCGTTATCCATGTCTATGTGACGTTACACAACTCCGCGTACGGAGTTGGCACCCGACTATGATCGGACACTAAGCACGTCACCCGTTTCCTAGGTTAAGCAGTTTAAACAAGTTTACAATTAATTCCACAAGAATTTAAGTGAAATACTATGTCAAGAATTACTGAGATTTGGCAGTCTTTACTTGCCCAATATTGCATAATTAAGTCCAGAAATAAATAGCAAGCTGCAGGGTTTGGCAAGGTACACTTGCCTGTGGTTCCGGCTATGTTTGTGGTTCTGACTTCGGTTGGATTTGCAGGCGGTACTCCGGTTGCTGAAACCAACATCACCATCAGATCCAGAAAATATCAATCAGCTAGAAACGCCTGTCCTTGGGTCCAATTTGAAGACAAGGGCAGAAACGGCAGTTTCGGGCCAAAACGGGGTCCACCGGTGGGCCCGCTTTGCACCAAAAAATGCGTCAGGGTCAACGGTCTCCAAATTCACCAAACTTAGTGCCAACAGGTCAGGAACGCTGATACGAACCCAACGGAACTTCCAGAATTGAATTCCGATGAGCCGTTCACAAAATCGTCCGTCGAGCGGGGCCTGTGGGGCCCACGACACGCGATTTCGTCAACGTTCTCAGAATCGAACCAAACTTGACCCACAGGACCAGCGTATCGCTACGAGTCCGATGGCGCAAGTTTCATCTCGATCCGACGTGTGTACACAAAGTTAGGGTGAATTGCAGAAAAGGCGGATACGGGACGATGTCCGCGGATACGCGTTGATTCCGGTGTGCACGCACACCCGAATCAGCTTCCGCGAAATCCCACACGTCCGTATCGACGAGGCGCTCGTGTCTGTGAAGATCGCGCGCGACCAAGTCGTCCCGTTTGGCGGGGCGGACTCGGTTCCGGGGTGAAACAGGGTCTAGGTTTTTCCTGTTTTTGGATCGCGGTGTGCGATCACCACAGGACGCGATACCCCGAACAGTTTATCCGGACACCGAGAGGGTCATACAGGCTTCGCAACGCAATTTGCGGAAACGAAAACGGAGCTACGAGCAAAAAGTTACACGCACCTGAAGGGGACCCAAAAATTAGGGTCAGACCGTGTCCGACACGTGTCGGATTCGAAATTGAAATTAGGGTTAGGGTTAGGGTTCCGGTGCTCTGCGGCGGGGCTCCGGCGGCTGGGACGGTCGGGTCTTCGCCGGACACGGCTCGCGGAGGCGGCGTCGACCGAGGGGCGGCGGCGTCGAGCTCGGGCGGCTGCCGGAGCTGCTGTGCGGTGCGGGGCTGCTCGCTGCGGTGGCCGCTGCGGGTGCGGTGGCCGTCGACGGTGGAGAGGAGGGCTGGGCTGCGTCGGGGTGGTGCGGCGGCGACGGCGAGTGGGTCGGTGGCAGCGGCTGGGGGCACGGCGGAGGGGTGCGGTGGAGCTGGAGGCGGTGGGGGAGGAGATGGCCGGGGAGCGAGTGTTTAAATAGGGGCCGGTCGGGGTGAGGGGCTGGCAGCGAGGTGGAGGTCGTGGCGGGGAAGGCGGTGGAGGGGAGATCGTGGGGGGTGAGGGCCGGGCGGAGCGGCGGGCAGCGCGGCCGGCGGAAGCGGCGCGGGGTGCGGGTTCGTGGGGCGAGCGGGGGAGCGGGTACGGGCGCGGGCGGGTCGGGTGGCTGACAGACCCGACCCGACCCGATAGGTGCTAGGCTGGGTCAGGCCGGCCCAATGGGCCGCGGGCCGGTTTAAAAATAATAATAATAATAATATTTATTATTAATAATAAATAAAAACAGTAATTATAATTTAATAAATAATTAAATAAATAGATAAATACTATTTAGGCATTTAAAAATAGGTCCGGGATCCGATAAATTCCAGAAAAATTGCCCTAAGTCCATTTTTCATTTTACATCCAAAAATATTATTTTCATAATATTTTAATACTGTTTAATATCAATTAAAAATTATTGAATAATTAAAATCCTGTTTTTAAATTACAGAAAAATCCCGGAAAATTCCAGAAAATTGTGAAAAAAATCCAGTTTTTAAAATTTTGAAAAATCAGGGGGTTTACAGTGCTATTAGTAATATGAAAGATGCGCTTCGTTTCGATAAGATGTGTTTCGCTAGACCGCATATGTTTTGCTTGATCATTGTTTTGCTTGCACTATGTGTTTATGCCATTGCATTGGTCTCGGACAACTTGTGCACAAGGTCTTATCTCTCGAACGATTCCTAGGGCACTGGGAATCGCTCGGTCCGGAAGAGATTTTTGGATCGCCCTGAGGTGTACGGCTCGCAAGGGTCTAGTGGGAAGATATGTCTATTAGTGAGATGGGCTTGTATGTCCCAACTGCTAATCATGGGGTGACCCATGGACCGTCATATAGATAGGACGCATGCTAGGTTTACCTTCTTGCACACCTATCGATTGATGACGCCAGAGATTGATACATAAGTTATGAACATGCAAATTATGACTAACTTGTGTGTCTGCTGCAGGGATAACCGTTCGTCTATGGGGTAAGAAATATGAGTTTATACATAAGTCTGCTTGTTCATTTTGTCTGCATCGTAGAGATTATATGTTAATGCCTCATGCATTGCATCGGTCAGACAATGACTATTAGTGCGGGAGAGCTTGACCTCGGTCACAGTTGCTAATAGTATCAGAATTCGAGTCATTGGTTAGCTGGATTACCGCTACCGATCCTGAGTTTCTCGGAGACCGAATTCATATAACCTAGTCCTTCTGTGTGCTTAAAAGTATGATAGTCCATTTGATATGTTGCCTTAATTCGATATGTTTCAGTCCACTATAAGAACATTGCCCCAAGAGATAGATTGTGATGCACAATACATGCTGCGCACTGCACGATAGAACACTGTCCCGATTCGTATGCTTATAGTTTGAATATGCAAAACTGTTTCAAAGTTATATTTTCAAAGATGTAATCTGACTATAGTTCTGAACTGTATGAAATGAACCTAAGTAAAACTAGCAAGATCACTAGTAATGCAATGTTTTGCCACATGATTACTTAGTGTGGATTTCAGGGGGTGTAGCTTCTGTTCAGTTGATTTATCTTACCAGTACTTGCATAAAGTGCTGACCCACCAACAGTTTGCTTGTTCTCAGGTGCCTGATCGTCCGAGGAAGCGATAGCCGTGCCTCATCCGAAGGAGCCGGAAATCTGGAGTCGATGCCTTGAGCCGTATCGAGTTGAGCTGCTTTTGTATAGAGAGACATAATGTATGGAACAGTGTTATTGTAATCGAGAGAAAGAGTGCTTGAGCGAATTGTAACCTCGGCCATGCGCCGCTTGTAACACTTCTGAATATCAATAAAAGAGCCTATTTTTATGTGCCATTGTGTTCTTTACTTTTCTACAATATGAGTGTCGCTTCTTCAGTATTATATAGCTTACTTGCCCTTGTTCAAAGCTTTGGCCTTGTGCAAGCGCATCTTAGGCTTGCACGGCATCACGTTCCGATGAGAACGATTGTCCCGCGGGAGAGCTGTAATGTGGTGATTCACGTTCAGCGGGGACTATCGGGCTCGCGGGAGATTTGGGGCGTGACAGGCGAGAAGCCTCCCCACCAGTGCATTCACGTACTGATAACCCACCAGATTGCTTGTAGGGTGCGGGATAACCTCGTTCGGTGCGGATGCCCCCTTCGTTCGTGCTAAGGCGTGGAGTTCACTCTGGAGCCTTGGAACGTTGCGTCCGGAACTAAAGCACATATACAGGACATAATGTTGGAACATTGTTTATGTATCATTCCATAAATGTAGCCACTTGGCGCGCTTTTACTGTTTCAGAGAGAGAGGCTTGGGCGACTTGTAATCTCGCCTAGCGCCGTTTGTAACACTTGTTCAATATCAATAAAGAGCTTGTTTTACTTCTATACTTGTGTTATTTAATGCTTCCGCTATTGATGACTCTGTGAACTTGTTACCAATTGTCTGCGCATTTCTTATTCCGCTGCACTCGGACTATCAGTGTGACTCTGTGGCTTAGACATTCTACCGCCTGTTCGGATCATGGCCTTGCACGGACGTGGCTTACGCTCGTGCGGCATCACGCCCAGATGGGAACGGTCGTCCCGCGGGAGCGCTGGCGTGGTGATTCGCGCCTAGCGGGGACGGCCGATTACCTGCGGGAGATCGGGGCGTGACAACTCGTAGCAGTTCACTCGTGGTCATTGTATATAACATGCGTGATAGTGACTCGTAGTAGTTCACTTGTGGTCATTGTATATGACATTCGTGATAGTGACTTGTAGCAGTGCACTCGTGTTCATTGTCCCTTACATGCGTGACAGTGACTCGTAGTAGTGCACCCGTGATACTTTCTTAGTATATTATCTGTTGTGGGTTGTTATAGCGCACACTAGTAGCGTCTATAACTGTGTGGTTGTATTTTTTCCCTTTCCGTGCGTATGTTTGTTAAAACATTGTCTTGTCTCACATTTTCCTACGGGGAGCATCGTGTCTACGATGGATGCTGCGGAATGTCACATCCGGAATCCTAAAGAAAATGATAGTTACAACATTGTTCTGATGATCCCTCTTTCTGTCTCTGTCACTGATGGTCAGGGCCGGTCCGGGGATTATTTGGTTGTCTTAGCCGAAACTAATTTTGGTTGCTCTCGACTCTTATGGAAAAGATATAGGTTTAAGTTGGATTTGTGCTGAAATGACAGTAAGAAAACTAAGTGACCTGAGAGTTTATCCTATGGAATGGAGTTGTGCAAGTCCGAAGTTTTGTCGGACTTTATGCCCCATGAAAAACTTTGAAACTGATCGATGCTGAAACAGTAAAGTACATGTGAGAACACTTCTGCGTGTAAACTCTAAACACTTGCTATGAGCATAAATATTCCCGAACAAGAACATCATTTGATCACTTGTCTCTAAGAATACATCTTTTAATCAGAGTACTTTTCCAACTCAATCGCGTTAGCGTCCCGGCCCCTTATCAACGGGGACCACTACCGGAAAGTGCCTTACTTTTCGATGTCCACTGGTACGGAGCTCTCATCATCCTTCACTGCTAGAACCACCAACAGCAACAGAAACATATAGCTCATTGTAATGAGGGACCAGTTGATAATCAGCTGCATCAGCAGCGGGGTCTTGCGTGCGTCGACTTGCCACGCGACGGCAGCTCCAACGCTCTGCATCCCCTTGATGAATCCGCTGTATCTGAGGATTTCGTAAGCAGAAATGATTGGATCATTAATTAAGCACATCATACAATCGAATAAATTTCTCATTCCGTGTAGAAACAAAACAATGGCTGAGCCGGAATTTTAGTTTATCTTAAATTGGACTTAAAATATTCTAAAAAAAAATTCTTAATAAAATAAATATTGTGTCACTATTGTCATGTTCATATCTCATCGTTTCTATACTGTATCGTATCTGACCAATGTTGAATTGTGTCTAACATACTGAAATAAAAAATAAAAGTTTTTTTAGCTTACCAATAATCTTTTAGGTATAAATTCGAATACTAAGAGTCTTTGGTATCATTTTTCATCATCAACAGAGAATTCGTAACGTGGTAGCACTCGTCGAGGGTGCGAAAGTTCGGACAGTGAGGGAAGTGTCGACGGTTGGACTTGACGTTGCTGCTGTAGCTCCTTCTTCGACTGCCGCTGCAGTTCGATGACGATGACACGATCTCAATTATAATGGAAGTTCACGATTGAAGATAAAATAGAAAAAATTAAGAAATATGAGTTTTATATATATATATATATATATATATATATATATATATATATATATATATATATATATATAGAGAGAGAGAGAGAGAGAGAGAGAGAGAGAGGGCTCGATAGCGGGTTCTGAAGAAACGAGTTTATAATGTATATTGTTTTGCATTATACATTGTACATAGAATAGTGAGAGAGATGAGAGGTAGGAATTTTAATAAAGAATTGGACTTGTGGAGTGTTGGCTACTGTGGACTTATGTTGATTGGAATTTAGAGTGAACCAGTCGTGGTAAGCTCTCATATATAGAAAAATATATATATAAAAAAAAATTGAGTCATCTAGAGCCCACTCCAGTCCCACCTATAGCTCCGCCTATCGAACCAAAACACGGGAGAAGACAAGCCGATTGCTGGCCGCAAGTGTTTCAAAGACTAATAGATTGTCACATTATGAATATTGTGACCCAACATAAAATGAGTGGGCATATGTCACTGCGTAGGTTCCATTTGGATTTCGCGAGCTCTCCCTGTCAGATTTTTGGAACTGAGCTATAAACAAAGATGGCAAAAGGTGATTCTATTGGCTGCACTTCCAGGTGTGGGCATTCATTCGTTGGACTTTTTAAGTGTCCACTCTAGCCTAAATTCACGTAGGCATAGTTCATGTTCTCGTAATTGTAATTGCATGCGACCCCCAAGTTACGTACGTATGATGCTACACCAGTAGCTGTGTCGTAATTGTGTCCAGACAACATAGATCGAGATAGATACAATTAAGGATACCTGCTAAGAGTCTGGGAGTCGTCAGCCAATGCTCCCATCAACCAATAACACAAGCTTTGGAAGACTGCATCCAGCAGCCCGAAGCTGAAGTAGAGCACGAACTAAGCAGCATCTTCCCGTTCACATTGTTGAGGCCCTTGGTCCTCATGTCGAACAGCAGCCCGTTCACATTGTTGAACTGGTAGGTGTGGATGAAGTTGCTAGCCCACGCCGCGGGCGCCATAAGCAGCATCTTCCCGTTCCCGAACAGTCTCAGAACCTCGACCGCCTCCGCGCGGACGTCGTTGTAGGCGACGGACGTGGCGCGCGTGCCGTCGTCGCGGACGACTCGCGAAGGGGGCAGGATCGCGAGCGAGAGGAGCGTCCCAAAGGCCATGAAGCACATGAAGCCGACGTAGGTGCCGTCGTTGACCGATACGGCATCGGCGCGGTTGTAGTTGAGGAAGAAAGGGATGAGGCCGCCGGCGCCGCCGCCCATGTTGAAGATGCTCCAGAAGAGGGAGATGTTGGTGCCCTTGCGGGCGGGCGGGGGGGTAGGAGGTCATGATGGCGCCCTGCCCCGTCCAGAGGAGGCCGGCGCCGATGCCGAGTATGGCGCCGGAGATTATGGAGAAGAGCTGCTGGTGGTGGTGGTTGTAGTAGAGGAAGGAGCCGGCGTAGAGGATGTAGGTGGAGCAGCCGGTGAAGAGGGTGGCGCGGGGACCGCAGAGGTTGTAGATGCCGCCGCCGAGGACGCCGAATACCGCGGAGGTGGTGTAGAGGGCGGTGTTGGCGTTGTTGGCGACCTCGTGGTCGACCTGGCCGCCGCCGCCCATGCCCGAGAGCGCGAGGTACATGCCCGGGCAGCAGAAGCAGACCAGGCCGATTAGGCAGACCTGGGCTAGTGGGGAGTTGTGGCGGTAAGGGGAGAGAGGAGGAGGAGAGGTGTTGGTGGTGGGGGTGGGGGTTGGTGCTCCTCCTCCGGCCATGGTCTCTTCTTCTTCTTTGGATGCAAAGACCATTGTGTGAAAGTGTAGTTTGTTTGTTATGGATATGAGACGTTGGGGACTGTGTACTAATCAATGTTTTAAAAACCGGACCGATGATTGAACCGAAAACCTTCTGTACTGGTCGGACTTGGGTTCAACCGTGGTTCAAATAGGTCCTTTACGAGAACCAAATCATGTAAGATATCCACATTTACTTCTTGATTTTGTTTGGTTTTATGTATGGTTTGGTTTGGTTTGGTTTGGTTTGGTTTAATTTTACAACTATAAGATCTCTTAAAACCAAACAAAGTATCAAATGGTCCAAATATCACGTGATAAACATTTTGAGTTAAAAAAAAAACTCCATAATTGGATATTGATTGTATTTCCAATTTGATTGTCGATGATGTGGATATTCCACGTGTTGATCTATCGTATAAGAAGGTCTTGACCTGGACCGAATATAGGTATGTTCCCTTGAGAATCATAGACTGGCTCGGGCCTTGTCCTATAGGCGTTGGCCTTAGTATATATTTCTTTCAAGTTTCTCGAGTCTTTAATTAAAGTCGAGCAACCAGTTCGAATGATGACTTTGTTTTTCTCACTAATGATCTAGGAGGAGTCCTTGACTCCTAAGATTCAGTAAGCTTACTCGGACTGGATGTTCCTCATGATCCATCCTCAAGACGCTTTTCCATTTCTTGGGAGAAATGAAACTCCGGTGTATATATATAGCTAAACTAGGTTATCTATGCTTATATTCAAATAAACATCTAAATATTTTTGGATTGAATTTTTTTTGTTTCTATTTTATTGACTTTTGTGAATTTGTCTTGTTATCTATAAAGTCGTTTCATCCCTCATGCGACGCTGGAATTTGTGGCAATAAGTGTTTGAGCATTAAATAGTTTCTATATCAATAAATAAGATTAAATTCTCTTTCCTTTTCATCATGTTCCTTTGCAACCAAATAATTTCGTATTTTTTTTTAAGTAAAAGCACCTTAAAGACTTTAGACAGCAATTGAAAAAAAAAAAAGGGAAAACTACAAGTGGATTTCTTTAACACTCCCAATTGTAATAATTAACAAACTCTCTCCAATTTGAAGATATTAGAAAGATTTTCCAAACTCAACCTCCTCCACAGGCACTACTGCTGGCGTCTTGTTGTCGGCGTGTGTCGTGGTTTCATCATGCTCGTCCTTCACTGCCAACACCACCAGCAACACCAGCAACGGATAGCTTATTGTGGTGAGTCCCCAGTTGATTAGCAATTGGGTTAGCAATGGCGTCTTGCGGGTGTCCACTTGCCATGCAACAGCAGCGCCGGCGCTCTGCACTCCCTTGTAGAATCCGCTGTATCTGAAATCGTTGTCGCGGTAGTGATGGGAGAGGATATTTAGCAGGTTTTTATATGATTGAGTCTCTCATCAAAAATAATTAGTTTGTATTTGATTGCATTTTTTGTTTTTCGCAAAAATTGTTTTCATCCCAATATATTTTACCAATGTGTGTTGGTGTTTGGTAGATTATATTTTTCATAAAATTATTTTCTAAAAAAATCTTTCATTTTTTTTTTATGGAAAATGAAACTATTCATGTTAAGATAATTATGTAGAATTGATTTATTTTGTTCTCGTTTGATTCGCAAAATCATGACCTTGTGAAGAAAATAATGTTATTTGATGCAAATGAAAATGGGAAGCAAAGGTTCATGATTCCCAAAGGAAGAAAATATATAGAAGAAAATTGTTCTTCCGTCCACCCAAGGATTTATTTTTATACCTCTATTTGATTCAATTTTTCTTTCAATTTTTTGGACTTTTCAAACATTGAAAAAAAAATTGGTAGAAATTACAATCTAGCAGAGAAAAAAGAAGAAAAAATTGAATTCAACCAAACGATACCTAAATTAATTTCTAAGAGCATCTCCAACCCTATTTTCTTTTCTTTTGTATTGTGATTCCTATGTAGTCTGAGACACAAGACAATATCTTTCTTATGTGTCAAGATTATATTCACACAAGACAACTAGATAGAAAAGTGTTCTCCAGCAAAAGTATTGAGAAGATAATAAAAACTATTTTTTTTCTCAAATGTCATGACAACTTTTTTTACTTTTTTTTTTTTTTTTTATAAATATTTTTATTCACAAATGATCTGGGAGTAAAATATTATAAAGTTCATTGTCTAGATATGCTATGTGGCAACCATTTATTCCAAATAGGATTGGAGATGGTCTAAAATATATGTTTAGGAGTGCGGATTTCTAAGCTAATTAATTACCTGCTGAGAGTCTGAGAGTCGTCAGCCAACGCTCCGATCACCCAGTAGCACAAGCTCTGATATATGGCATCCAGCAACCCATAACTGAAGTAGAGAACAAACGGTCCGGCAAACTTGGAGCCGTCCTTGAAGTCGAGCACGTCGTCCTCGGGCCAGTTCCCGTCCCTATATCTGAGCTGGTTGGCGAGGCCGCCGGCCCAAATGACGGTCGTGAGCGCGGCGACGACCCCGATCCCGACAAACCCCCTCATCCTCCTGCTCCTGAAGCTGAAGTCCAGCAAGTACCCGATCGCCACCGATCCGACCATCTGCGCCCCCCAGTAGAACACGTTGTTGAGCCCCTTGGTCCTCAGGTTGAACAGCAGCCCGTTGACGTTGTTGAACTGGTAGCTGTAGAAGAAGTTGCTGGCCCACGCCGCCGGCACGATCAGCAGCATCTTCCAATCCGTGAACAGCTTCAGTATCTCCACCGTCTCTCCGTAGACGTCCGAGTACTCGACGGCGGCGGCGCGCGTGCCGTCCTCGCGTACGACCCGCGACGGGGGCAGGATCGCGAGGGACAGCACCGCGCCGACCGCCATGAAGCCCATGAAGGCAATGTAGGTGCCGTCGTTGACCGAGGCGGCCTCGGTGCGGCTGTAGTTGAGGACGAAGGGGATGAGGCCGCCGATGACGCCGCCCATGTTGAAGATGCTCCAGAAGAGGGAGATGTAGGTGCCCTTGCGGGCGGGCGGGGGGTAGGAGGTCATGATGGCTCCCTGCCCGGCCCAGAGGAGGCCCGCGCCGACGCCCAGGATGGCGCCGGCTACGATGGCGAAGAGCTGGTGGTGGAGGTGGTTGTAGTAGAGGAAGGAGCCGGCGTAGAGGACGAAGGTGGAGCACCCGGAGAGGAGGGTGAGGCGGGGGCCGAGGAGGTTGTAGATGCCGCCGCCGAGGACGCCGAAGAGGGCGAAGGTCGTGTAGAGGGCCGTGTTGGCGTTGTTGGCGGCCTCGTGGTCAACCTGCCCGCCGCCGCCCATGCCGGAAAGGGCGTTGAACATGCCCGGGCAGCAGAAGCAGACGAGGCCGATGAGGCACACCTGGACGAGAGGGGAGTTGTAGCGGTACGGAGAGGAAGGAGGAGTGGTGGCGGTGGCCGTGGCGAGCTCACCACCATTGGCTTCTTGATCTTCTGCTGGAAAGCCCATTTACAATACTTTGATGTTTGGTGTGAGTAGAGATGGGGGAAGGGTTTCTTATATATATATACTAGTATATATGCACGTGCTTTGCACGTATCTTGGAGTGGATGATTTTGATGAGTTGGTTTAACTTTGCTGCTTTTAATTATATAGGTTAAGAGTTCAACCATTGGAATTCCTTGGTAATAGCTTAGAAAACTTAGCAAGTAACATGAACTCTTTGATTTCTATAATATATTAATGCATCCCTTATTTTAATTAGTAAATATAATGAAGGGTATTTTTGGAAAGAAAATTTTCACGGTGAAGCCTACTTTCCTCATTATATAGTAGAATAGATATAGTAGAATAGATTAGTAAATATAATGAAGGGTATTTTTGGAAAGAAAATTTTTACGGTGAAGCCTACTTTCCTCATTATATAGTAGAATAGATATATAGCTAAAGTAGTGATGCTCCGGAGTCAGTATGGATTCCAATCTGGAGGTTCCAGATAGATTCAGTTTGTCAGGTTTCTGTTGCCACATCCTTTTTGTTTATTTACCAAAGTCAATTGTCACTATAAGGTACTTACCAAAGTCGATTGTCACTTGCTACAGCTTGTAATTATCTGAGATCAAGATTTAACTGGGCGGCCGGCCCTGAACCATTTTAAATTTTGTGATGGGCACCAAAAAAATTCAGAATCAGCCCTGATTGCACTCGTGTCATTAGTTGATGCAATTTATATTTTCCATTGATGGCATATAAAACCAAGTGTACTTAGTATGTACATTTTATAATTGGAAGACTCCTTACAACTATAAGGAATAAGAGGATTTAGTTTGATAATTGCTAATGCCAGAATTTTGTTTGTTTGTTTATATTTATCAGTTTGTCATCTAAAAAAAATTATTTAGAACTCTACACTACATAGAATAAAAGTCAATTTTTTTTTTCCGTTTCTTCTCCTTCTCTTCCAAATTTCAAATATTGTTCTAAATCAATGTTCATGTCTAAATTTTATCTTCTAGTAACCAATTTTTCATTTGTGATTCATTTTTGACGGATTTTCGAAGTTTCGAACTTCGAAATTCGTCTACAGTCACAACGGGGACGATGATGAACTGTCAAAATATTTGACAGTCATGTCTATACTCAAGACTATCAGCTGTCCTACAAATTGGAAGGATTGTCAAAAAAATTGACACTCTTAAAAATGATATGTGTGTTTATGACTGTCAAATTTTTTGACAATCTTGTCTATAGTCAAGACTGTCAAATTTGTTAATACTCCTATCAATTAAAAAAACTGTTAAATATTTTGAACAGTTCCAAAAATAATATATTTATTATGGAATGTCAAAAACAGTCCTACAACAGCATGGTTCACAAAGAGTGAGGTGAAGGAGAAAGAATGGTTCACCATTTCGTGTTAGAAGATGAATAATGTCACTCCGGGCACAAATAACTCAAGGCAAGAGCAAAGCACCACACAGAAAGTAATTGATGTCAAGTAGTATTCAAATTCAATTTTTACTTCTTAGCAGACTTTACATATGAAAGGTAGGGGTGTTTCTCATTCGGGGTTTATTTGCAAGAATAGGAGATATGTCAGAATGTTTATCAAGGCATACTGTTCTAGCAATTGATTTCATGCAAGAGGATCCTACCAGACAAAGGATTTCCAAAAGCATGTTTTACTAAGGATTGTCAAAAAAAAATTATAGCTTTACAAAGTGAAATGACTGTCAAAAATTTTGATAGTCATGAATAAAAATAGAACTGTCAAAATATTAGACAGTCTATCATCATCTCCATCGCGACTGTGAATGAATTTTCGAAATTTGAAACCCTAAAATGGGTTTAAAAATTCACAAATCTATCAAAAATGAATTCCAAAGCAATTTTTAGTTACTACAATATGAAATTTAGGATTGATTTATTCTTGGAATTGGCATAGGTGGAGAAATGAAGAAGTTTGGAATTTTGAAGCGAAAAAAAGATAAAACCCTAAAATGGGTTCAAAATGAATCTCAAACTAATTTTTAGTTACTATAATATGAAATTTTGGATTGATTGATTTTTGGAATTAGAAGATATGGAGAAGAAAAAGTTTAGGATTTTAAAGTGAAAGAAAGAGTTTTTTTTTTTTTTAGGTGGGTGGGGTGGGTGGTGAGTTTCAGACTGTCCTGAGTAAAATTTATTTTAATCTGGACTAGCACTAATTAAGTAAGGAAATGTCCTGAGTAACTTGTATAGTACCTTTAGCAATTATCTTTAGTTTTAGGAGTTTATCTTGATAAAAATAGACCATACATCAAAAAGTTCTACATTTAACCTATAAATATTTTTATCAACGCGAACTTATATTTAAATATAAATACTATCACTTTTTGTCCCTTTAAGATAATTTATTTTTTGGATACGTCTGGAGTTTAGTAATAATATATTGATAAGCAATCTTTGTTAGACATTGATAGGCAAAATGTGTTACAAATCAGACCTTTCACTCTTGTAGCATATTATTCAGTGTTCAGGTCTCACCACGTGGCTATGGTAAGATTTTGTTTCAGGTCTCACCACGTGACTATGGTGAGATTTTGTTCTCCTCCAGTTACAACATAATTTATTATTTTTATAGTGTCATGTTAGGACTAAAATGGAGTTGGTTTCAGCCTATCCCAATTTTTTTATTATATAAATTTTTTTTTTTTTTTTTTTAGAAGTTGGCATACATCTAGTTCATCCTAGCCCACTATAATCTATTCCAGTTTATATTTCTGGATGCGCCCATAATTATGTTGTTTGTTCTTTCATGATATATCATGTTATTATTGAAAAAATACAATATATCACTATTGTTACGTGCATAGTCCGAATCACTGAATAATTTCACTTAGTATGTCATTTTTGAACATGAGAATAAATATGAAGTTAGAATGACTACTATATGAGTATTTTATATCAGGTTCAAATTTCATATTACTACTATATGTTATAACGTACATAGGTCTTGAAAGTGATATCAATGTCCTGTAAACAAGGCCAAGTGGAGGCCTTCGAGTTGGTAAACATGTATGCAGATTTTTTGACAATTTTAAAGAGGCCGGCAATCATCTATAAAATTAAACCAAACCTTCCCAAAATAGTCTCATAAAGTACACAAGCAAATGTTACATAACTTGAAATTAATTTATATAATCTTAATCTTGTATTTTCCTTGAAAACGACATAGGTGGATTCAACTTCATCAAATTTTCTGTGTGAGACGTTCTTAGGTAAATGATAGCTATAATATATATATATATATATATATATATATATATATATATATATATATTATAGCATTTGAGATATATGTATAAAAAAAAACGTGTGAGACGTTCTTAGGTAAATGATAGCTAATTTATATTTATATTTATATATATATATATATATATATATATATATATATATATATATATATTAGCATTTGAGATATATGTATAAAAAAAACCCAATACCGTTTAAATCAATATTGAATCCACCTATGTCGTTTACAAGGAAAATACAAGATTAAGATTATATAAATTAATTTGAAGTAATGTAACATTTGTTTGTGTATTTTGTTCAATTTTATAAATGATTGCCGACCTCTTTAAACTTGTCAAAAAAAATCTGCATGCATGTTTACAGACTCCAGGGCCTCCACTTGGCCTTGTTTACAGGACATTGATATCACTTTCAAGAACATGTACGTTACAACATAATATGGAATTCGAAAATTCTATTTCCCACGCGCAGTTGCTAAGCCGGTGCATACTCGCGGCCGAGGACCACGCTGCCGCCACCGCCACCGCACACACTCCCTCCTACTCAGTCTGAGCCATCCTCCGCCTTTGTTTCTCCGCCGCCACCTCCTCCTCCTCCAACAACGCCGCTGCCGCCTCTCCCCACCTACTGCTTCTGCCTCCTCCGACATTGTCGGTGCCGCCGACGCCTCCAACTCCTCCCCTCCCCTCCCGCTCCATCTTTCTTCCGCCACCGTCTGCCGCTTACGTGCACAGCGGGTGCACCCAGACAGATGCCAAATTAATAGCCGGGTTCTATGGAATTTGAACCTCAAATAAAATACTCATATACATTGACGTAGTCAGAAATTTCATTTAGAGAATACAACACTTACTATTAAAATAATAATAAATTATATTAAATATGTGTATAATTTTAAAAATATTATATATTAATACCAAATGTCATATTAAAGTATTAAACTATAACTAGCTTAATACAAATAAAAACAGTATAAAGTATCAACCCAATTTATTGATTAATATGAATAGAAATATTATGATTCACATATTAGTTTAGGTTAAGTTATCCATTAATTGGGTTGGCTCTGTGTAAAGAATGTGTTGTCATTGTAATCAATTATAATAAGAGTTTCAATTGACCTATTTGTATTTGAATCTGACTTTGTTACACATCAAAAGTCAAAAATATTAGTTTAAGATTTCAAGATTCAAGCGGACCACATGAGAAGGTTTGTGTTACATATACATTTTGAGTACCAGCTGGATTTAAATTAAATTAGCTACATCTTGAGTACCAGCTGTATTAAAATTAAATTAGCTCAAAATGCTAGTTTTTTCCATGCTCATGATCCTAAGTGTATATATAGTTTTCAACTATAAATTAGGTTTTACAATTTAATGTAATGATATAGGTTTCATATATACTAAAATTATTAATTAATTCTTATAATCAAATATTCATATAATGAGTAACTATTTCGCTAAGCTATTAATTTACTCTAATAACAATGTTGTATATACAATGATTAAACTTACTAATTCACTCTCATAACTGTATATAATATATATATATATATATATATATATATATATATATATATATATATATATATAATGGTTAAAGATGAGATTAATTATTATAATTAGCCAAGGGTTAGTTCTGTAATTATCTTCTTCTTAGCGACGTCTATGCATAGTTTTTTCTCTAAAAAAAATCCTTGGCTGCACAGTTTGCTTAAATTCGAAAGAGAAGCGGGAAGGAGGAGAAGGAGGTCTGTATCTTGTGGAGGCCGACGGGGGAGGAGGAAGGTTGCGGCTTCGCGGTGGAGGAAGCGAAGTTCGTGGCGGTTCTACTCTCGGAGGATGACCGGCAAGCCGAACTGGTGGTGCATAACGTGGCTACGCCACTGCTCATAATGTACATGATATAAATCGGAGGGGGCGCAGCCGCACCCCCTCGGCATAACGTGGCTACGCCACTGCTCATATAGTAGTCATTCTAACTTCATATTTATTCATATGCTCAAAAAATGACATGCTAAGCAAAATTATTCTGTGAATTGGACTCAGCACGTAACATTGATGCGTTCTTGTATTTTTTCAATAATCACATGATACATCACGAAAATAACAAACAATATAATCTGAACAGATTCAGAAATATACTAGAATAGACTAGAGTGAACGGGAGTCCACCTCGTTTCAGCCCACCTCAATCCGCCCCTAAACATGACACTACAAGAGTGATAAATTATGTTGTAAGTGGAGGAGAACAAGATCTCACCACAACCACATGGTAAGACGAGACCACTATATATATATATATATAATAATAATAATAATAATAATAATAAAAAAAAAATTATGTTTTTTGAAATAACAGCTGTTAGATTGTATTTTTCAACTGTTCAGATTATATACTTAAACTATTCAAATTTTTTTTGTAAAATTTTGATCTAATTTAAACGATAAAAAAAAAACAATTCAACAATTGTTATATCAAAAAATATGATAATACTTAATAACGAAGTTGCGTTAAGGATAATAAAACTCAAATTAATGCCTCCCTTACAAACAAATTTTTTCTTTATATTAAAAATATATAGGCCAAGCTTAATTATAACTACAAGTGCAAAATTTTAATAGGTCATTTCAATCAACCTGACGCGCAAGAGTCAGAACCACCTTAAGGGTTAATGTCAGTCCCAGTCTACCCTAAAAAAAAATTTACTTATTTTCATATATGAATTGGTCCACGTCCCATCTCCTCCAACCTCAAGGTGTTAATGGAGCCGAGTTGAACCTAGTTGACCGGGTTTAACCAATTTTAGCAAGAATGGATCAGCTCGGAAAAGAAAACGTAGCAGATAGAGCCAGACTTTTAAAATTAAACCTCCAAATCCATTCCGGACCCAGACCCTAATAGCTTCAGGCCGGGTCCAGACTAAATACGGGCCGGATCCAGGTCTGGTTCGGACTAAATACAAGCTGGGTCTGGGCCCACGGGCCGTTGAATTATATTTATATTTATATTTATATTTATATAATTTTTTTATTCTCATTATCCAACCGTTGGATCTTGTTTAATTCATATAATTTAACCATTAATTTTAATGGTTCAAATAAATGGTTAAGATTAGATGACTTAACAAGATCTAACGGTTCTGAAAGAGGAGATATTAGGAAATGCAAAAATACGAAAATTCCAATCCCCCTCATATATATATATATATATATATATATATATATATATATATATATATATATATATAATGAGGGATCCGCATCTACGATTTTTTACATTTTCAAGCATTCCAATGTTATCAACCGTTGGATCTTGTTTAAGTCATATAATCTTAACCGTTGTTCAAAGCAACGGTTAAGATGGTTCAAAGGAACAATTAAGATTATATGGCTAAACAAGATCTAAAGGTTGAAAACATGGGGATGCTTGGAGATGCATAATTGGTGGAGATGTAAATCCTCTCTCTCTCTATCTCTCTCTCTCTCTCTCTATATATATATATATATATATATATATATATATATATATATATATATATTATTACTATGTATAGTATATTTATATGTACTAATTACTTTCACGTGCATTGCAAGTAAAAAAAAAAAAATTATTGAAAAATTAGATAGAAATTTAAATTATGTTAGAATATTTTAAATATGATTTGAATATATTTTTATTATGATTGATTATAAATATATTTTTAGAATTTAGGATATTTATTTAGTTATATAATATTAGTTTAAATATAATTTAAAAAATGAATATATTTTAGGATTTATAATTCGGAAGTTAGAAGGATTTTAAAATTTTAAATTTTTTTCAACTACGTGAATAGATAACTATGTTAGTTCATTTTTTTTTTAAAATTAATTATTAATAATATACATACGACTTACACGACTCATTTTTGAGTCACTTCTAAGCTGCATTATAGTAGTAGAGATTTATAATATAAAATAAAATGGGTCTAGTCGTTAGCTCAGGAACTTGTAGAGTATTAGGATGTCTTGGGTTCAAATGTTGTGGGTCGGACCAGATCGACCTATTGATCGGACCTGGCCGGCTCAGTCCGAATTTGATTGTGCCGGGTGTCCGACCCATTACATACTTTGAGTGAGGCCTAACCGAGCACATTCAAGTACGAATTTCTGGTTCTGCTCTTTCAACTAATTTGTTAAGTAATGTAAAGAGGTGCGAGAGATTTCACAATGGATTATGTGCAGCAGATCATGAGAGGTTTATAGCTTAAATACAACATTAATCATCTGGTAATTTGTAGGTGTACATCAATGGAATGATAATTAACATTGTTAAGCTGCTTAAGAAGAGAGAGAGAGAGAGAGAGGAGAGAGAGAGAGTCATCTGCCCTTTAAGCAGAGACCTTTTTCTCATCGACGACAAGAGCAGGCTCTTTAACCTCTTCAACCTTCTCTGCGGCCGCCACCAACTTTTCTTTCTCCTCGACGACAGATGCAGGTGCAGGTGCAGGTGCAGGTGCTGGTGCTGGTGCTGGCACATCCTCCTTCGCGACTACGGCCTCCACCTTTACTGCAGGTTCAATATCAGCCTTTAGGTCGCCGATCTCGGAAGCTAATTCGACGGCTGGGATTTTCTCAGCCTCCTCTGCCTTTGGCGAGGAGAGGTCGACTAGTGGAGCCTCCTTGCTCTCATTATTCTCGGCCTTGACCTCCTCCTGGGGAGCATCAGCGTCGACATGCTTCACCGTGACCTCAGGTTCGGCTGCGGAGTTCTCGACTGGAGCCGCGGCGCTGGGGCCGTCGAGTTCCCTGGGTTTGCTCGCACAGCCCCCCATTGATCAGATGGTGAGTAAAATGTCGACAACCGAAGCTTGAAACGGAGGAGGTGGAGGTGGAGGAGGAGGAATGGCAATGGAGGGCTTCAGAGGCAGGGGTATATATTGGGGCCAGGAATGGCGAGGAGAAGAGGAGAGAAGAGGAATGTGTTCCAAATTTAGGTACATTTGCGTGGTTGAGAAATAAGGTTGTGCTTTTCTGTGGATGGAATCAGTTATTACCGTTGCGAATTCCCGAATCCTTGGTCCAAGTTTGGGGACCAAATATTGGGCTGACCAAGCCCATAGAACTATTCCACAAATAACGCCCCAAACCGAAACACAACAAAGCCTCACTAAAGTTAAGGCTGTGTTTAATGTAATTGTATTCCTAATAAAATTGAGTTTATAATCTAATTAAGTTTGTAATGTAATATATTTATAACTATATTATTATATTTGGTTAGAATATGTTATCAAACAATACCATACCATACCATGTAATATTAATATTAATATTAATTTCATTCAAATGTTTAATTTATTATGTAATTTAATAAAATAATAAAATAATAATAAATTTTTAAAAAATTATAAATATAAAAAATTAATAAAATTAAAACAAAAAATTAACTAAAGAAACATCAAATTTAAAATTGACAACAAAAGCAGCTTTTGGTTGTTAACACTTGCTTATTTGATAAGTTGGTTTTATTTTGGGAACTGCAAGAAATAAGATGTGTTCAGAAGTGTTCTCTGTCAAAACATCTCTATTATTATAATGCGTATCAGAAACGGTTTAAAAATGAGTCGTCTAAGCCGTATGTATATCAACGTTTAAATGAATTAAAAAACTAATAAAAAGATAACTAAATAACTACATAAATACTTTACCAATTATTTAAAAAATATTTAACTAAGCATTTAACTACCTAATATAATATATTTATAACTAAATAATTCTAACTCAAGCGGCTAAAATGAGAGACATTTTTTTTATTGCTTGAATTCAATTCCTATAAATAACAATTTTTATATTAAATTTTTTATAAATATTTTTTACGTACGTGCAGTACATTACTAGTGGGAAAAGAAAAGAAAAAGAAAAGAAAAGTAATCTACCTTCTAGGCCTGAGTATTCGGTTATTTCGGTTATAATCGAACCGAATTTAATAAAACCGAGAAAATCGAATTAAGTCTTAGTCCAACCGAAACCGAACCGAAAATACACATAACCGAAATAAACCGAACCAAATTACCCATCTCGATTTTTTGGTTTATTCGATTTATATCGGTTGGGCCGGTTATTTGTGAATGGGCCCATTTTTTTACTGGACCAATTTTTTAATGAGTTAGTTATCTAGTGGGCCAATTTTTTTAATGGACATTTTTAGTTAGTAGAACTACTGTTGTCTGTGTTTGCTGGTTGGATTACTTATAAAAATACAGCAGTAGAATAACCAAAAAAGTAACAAATATTTCAATGATAACAACTAAACTAGTGGAATTACAAAAATACAAAATTTGAAAAGAACCATAGTAGACACTAGACAGTAAATACATATACAAAAACTTTCATGTGTACACCACCATAGTAGACAGTAAAATGTACATACAAAATTTGAAAAGAACCATAGCATATAAATGCACTTTCTGAAGGAGCTCCACTGGCAAGATAGATATCATATTTCTTCCATGTGTACACCACCATAGTAGACAGTAAAATGTACATACAAAATTTGAAAAGAACCATAGCATATAAATGCACATTCTGAAGGAGCTCCACTGGCAAGATAGATAATTAGATATCATATTCTTCCATGTGTACACCACCATAGTAGATAGTAAAATGTACATACAAATTTTGAAAAGAACCATAGCATATAAGTGCACTTTCTGAAGGAGCTCCACTGGCAAGACAGATATCATATTTCTTCCATGTGTACACCACCATAGTAGACAGTAAAATGTACATACAAAATTTGAAAAGAACAATAGCATATAAATGCACTTTCTGAAGGATCTCCACTTGGTCCAATTGCCTCAATCGGATAGCTTCTATGTGGTGTGTGAGTCAATGAATTAACAATTGCTAGTAAGAAAGAAGAGACGATACCATGATAAGGCATTTCCAACAATCAAGAAAAATGTGCAACAATTAAAAAGAAGGGAAGCAAGTACTGATATAGCTTGCATGATATACTAATTCAGAATATGCAAAAACCGATGTCTGCTTTTGAAGTATAGAATCTGCGTAGAATCTTTGAAGTCTCAGATCGATCATTTTTGCATCAATGGATGCATTGTAGTATGTGTCCACTACTCAATAATGCCATCTCATCATTGTCCTTCTCTTTAGATTTGTTAGTAATTTATTTTGTAAAACAAGAAATATACTAATATAGAAATTACCTGAATAGCAGCTACAAGTCTACAACAACAGTATGTAGAATACACAGGGACCAACTTAATTCACACAGGGAACAACTGTTTTGATTGCTAGCTAGAAGATGTACACTTTATTTCATCTGCATGATGGAGCAACAAAAAGTATGGTTTGAAGTATTTGAAGGCTCAGATAGACATTTTGTGCATCAATAGATGCAGAGTAGTATCTGTCCAATTTTTTATGTCATCTCATCATTGCCCACTTTCTTCATATTTGTTAGCAAGTTCTAATTAAATAAAACAAGTAAACTATATTACTATAAAGCAAAAGAAAGATACATGAATTCAAGTTGCAAGTTGCAACCCATAACCGAACCCGAAGCCGACAACCGAATAGTGGATTATTAAGAATCGAAACACTCAATTCTTTTCAAGCCTAAACAGAACCCAGATAGTCAAATCCAAAATATGCATGATGGAGCAAGAAAAAATATGGTTTTAAGTCTTTGAAGCTCAGATAGGCAATTGTGCATCAAAAAATGATGCATTGTAGTATCTGTCCACTTACTAATGCCATATTATCATATTATCATTGCAAGTCTTTGAAGCTCAGATAGGCAATTGTGCATCAAAAAAATGATGCATTCATTACATTGTAGTATCTGTCCACTTACTAATGCCATATCATTATTGCAATTTTCTTCGCATACTTGTTAGCAACTTATAATGGAATAAAAAAAGTAACTGTAATACACAAACTATTAAGAATATATTTTAGAAATAACAATGGCTAATTGTTACATATAAAGTGCACTGATATACCAATTTACATATAAAGTGCAGTGAAAACCTGGGGCCTGGCTACATATAATGTGTAAATGTGCAGTTATAAACATCCAAAATATGGTAGTGCATTGTTTAGTGTATTGTTTAATATTATATTTCAGTGACAGTGTTTAATATTACATAATCCAAAATGAGGTAGTGCATTGTTTAGTGAAAACTGAAAACTTGGGGCCTGGCTACACATTTCAGTGACAGCGTTTAATATTACATAATCCAAACCAAACAATCTGTCACGCCCCAGTCCCAAAATACGTAGAACTAGGATACGTAACCATGCCAGCCGCCCGTATATATGGCAACTCCAATATATGAAAACCATATATACGTGCGTACGCTGTATAATGAACAATAGTTCACCAGTGGTATAATTAATCACAAGTCACAGGGTAATATCTAAATCTCATCCACAGAATATCACATATACAGGAATAACCAATAATCAGGTAACTAGATCACAATAACAAATATCTAAAGAACGACAGTCGGATGGAAACAAATCCACTGCCGAAATAGAATATAAAAGGAACCAGATACACACCATATAAGAACACCTCTGACAATCAAGAGACTCAAGAGAAGATCTCCTCGGAATATACGTAACATGTCTGGATCTGTGCTCCTGCGAATACTCAAGAAACATATACACCTGGCAGGGGACCAGGTCCTCAGAGGGACATAGCAAGATACAGAAAAATAACATGCCATAATGTAAATACTGAATAAATAAATGGGGTGTGCTAACCATCTAAGTGAATGCAATTTAAAGACCTTGTAGTACGCATGGGAATGTGTGGCTAGACATATGCTGACGTAATTCACCAATCGTCGGGACTGGCTAGTATATGTGTCATATGCCCCCTGACTCAAGGGCACTCTGCAATCGACCATCTCCGAGGAGCATGGTACGAAGGATAAAAACAATCAAGGAGGGGGGTGTCCCATACGTCTACTAGTATCTTTCCCGCCCAATATAGATGTACAAGTCGTGAAAACGACGTGGACACCTCCTACTATGATGCAAGTCTCTATGAAATAAACAACTGAGCTACATACCGCTACACGTGTTGCTCACACTGATGGCCAGTCGTGCATGAGGCTCGCGTCCCTACATGAACTCACTCTGTGATGTGTAATGATACGTGTCAAGGCCTGGGGAGTCATACCAATAACTACACAACTTTAAGTGGGTCTACTAGACACTAGGTCAGATACAAGTCCTAACGTCAACGCCTTCGTTGACTGCACCCGAGTTTTCTCGGACGCGCACATTTATATAATATAAAAATAGATAAACATGTAACTAGCAATAACTGAATTTAAATAGTACAACAAGGCAATGTATACTTGCCTGACATGAGAGCTGTAAATGTAATATCCAGATGTCAAATACCAAGTGTCAGAAACTATGGCCTCAGAAAGAAAGTCTCCGGATGCTGAAATAAACATCACTAACAGTCTCAGAAAATATCAAATAGCTAGAAATGCCTGTCCTTAAGTCCAATTTGGACACAGGGGCAAAAATGACAGTTTCCGGTCAAAGCGGGGTCCACATGTGGGTCACTTTGCACCGAAAAATGTGTCAGGGTCAAAGGTCTCCAAATTCGCCAAACTTAGTGTCAACAAGTCCAGAACGATGATACGAACCCAACGGAACTTTCAGAATTGGATTCCGATGAGCCGGTCACAAAATCGCCCGTCAAGTAGAGCCTGTGGGGCCCACGATACGGGATTTTGCCAACGTTCTCAGAATCGAACCAAACTTGGATCATAGGACCAGCGTATTGCTACGAGTCCGATGGCGCAAGTTTCGTCTCGATCCGACGTGTGTACACAAAGTTACAGCGTGTTCCAGAACTGACGGATACGGGGTGGTGTCGGCGGATACGCGTTGATTCCGGTGTGCACGCACATCCGAATCAACTTCTGAGAAATCCCGCACGTCCGTATCAACGGTGCGCACATTTCGGTAAAGATCGCGTGCGACCAAGTCGTCCTGTTTGGCGGGGCGTACTCAGTTCCGGGGTGAATCGGGTCGTTGTTTTTTCTGTTTTTGGATCGCGGTTCGCGATCGCCACAGAACGCGATGCTCCGAGCGGGTTGCACGGGCACCGAGAGGGTCACATAGCCTACGTGTCACAACTGACGGAATTAAAAACGGAACTACGAGGAGAGAGATATGGATACCTGAACAGGGCTCCAGGAAACTGCATTTCTCGTGTCCGAAGTCGACACGACACGGCGTGTCCGAGCCAGACCCAACCTAGGGTTAGGGTTAGGGATGCTGGCCGGAGCTCGGGCGGTGTCACGCCCCAGTCCCAAAATACGTAGGACCAGGATACGTGACTATGCCAGCCGCCCGTATATATGGCAACTCCAATATATGGAAACCATATATACGTGCGTACGCTGTATATGAACAATAAATTCACAAGTGGTAAGACTAATCACAAGTCACAGGGTAATATCTAAATCTCATCCACAGAGTCAAATATACATGAATTACTAATAACCAAGTAACTAGATCTCAATATAAAGTAACTAGAGAATGACAGTCGGATGGAAACACATACACTGCCGAAATGGAATATAAAAGGAACCAGATACACACCATATAAGAACACCTCTGACAATCAAGAGACTCGAAGAGAAGACCTCCTCGGAATATATGTAACATGTCCGGATCTGTGCTCCTGCGAATACTCAAGAAACATATACACCTGGCAGGGGACCAGGTCCTCAGAGGGACATAGCAAGATACAGAAAAATAATATGCCATAATGTAAATACTGAATAAATAAATGGGGTGTGCTAACCATCTAAGTGAATGCAATTTAAAGACCTTGTAGTACGCATGGGAATGTGTGGCTAGACATATGCTGACATAATTCACCAATCGTCGGGACTGGCTAGTATATGTGTCATATGCCCCCTGACTCAAGGGCACTCTGCAATCGACCATCTCCGAGGAGCATGGTACGAAGGATAAAACAATCAAGGAGGGGGTGTCCCATACGCCTACTAAGTGTCTTTTCCGCCCAATGTAGATATATAAGTCGTGAAAACGACGTGGACATCTCAAACTATAATGCAAGTCTCAATAAAATAAACAACTGAGCTAAATACCGCTACACGTGTTGCTCACACTGATGGCCAGTCGCGCATGAGGCACGCGTCCCTACATGTACTCACTCTGTGACGTGTAATGATACGTGTCAAGGCCTGAGAAGTTATATCAATAACTTCACAACTTTAGGTGGGTCTACTAGACACTAGGTCAGACACAAGTCCTAACGTCAACGCCTTCGTTGACTGCACCCGAGTTTTCTCGGACGCGCACATTTATATAATATAAAAATAGATAAATATGTAACTAACAATAACTAAATTGAAACAGTACAACAAGGCAAGGTATACTTGCCTGGCAAGAGAGCTGTAAATGTAATATCCAGATGTCAAATACCAAGTGTCAGAAACTATGGCCTCAGAATGAAAGTCTCCGGATGCTGAAATAAACATCACTAACAGTCTCAGAAAATATCAAATAGCTAGAAACGCCTATCCTTAAGTCCAATTTGGACACAGGGGAAAAAATGACAGTTTTCGGTCAAAGTTGGGTCCACATATGGGCCACTTTGCACCGAAAACCGTGTCAGGGTCAAAGGTCTCCAAATTCGCCAAACTTAGTGTCAACAAGTCCAGAACGTCGATACGAACCCAACGGAACTTCCAGAATTGGATTCCGATGAGCCGGTCACAAAATCGCCCGTCAAGTGGAGCATGTGGGGCCCACGATACGGGATTTTGTCAACTTTCTCAGAATCGAACCAAACTTGGATCACAGGACCAGCGTATTGCTACGAGTTCGATGGCGCAAGTTTTGTTTCGATCCGACGTGTGTACAGAAAGTTACAGCGTGTTCCAGAACTGACGGATACGGGGCGGTGTCGGCGGATACGCGTTGATTCCGGTGTGCACGCACATCCAAATCAATTTCTCCGAATTCCTACACGTCCGTATCAACGTCGCGCACGTTTCGGTAAAAACCGCGTGCGACCAAGTCGTCCCGTTTGGCGGGGCGTACCCAGTTTCGGGGTGAATCGGGTCGTTATTTTTCCTGTATTTGGATCGCGGTTCACGATCGCCACAGGACGCGATGCTCCGAGCGGTATGCACGGGCACCGAGATGGTTACATAGTCTATACTACGCAACTGACGGAATTGAAATTGGAATTACGAGGAGAGAGATATGAGTACCTGAACAGGGCTCCGGAAACTTGCGTTTCTCGTGTCCGACACGTGTCCGACACGTGTCAAGTTCAGGGACGGCTGTGTCCGTCCTCCCTAGGGCATCTGAACGCTGCCGGAGTCGACTGGCCTCGACGGACGAGCTGCTCGGCTGAGTCGGCCGGAGACGGGCCGGAGGGAGGCTGGGGTGCGGAGGCGTGCTGGCCGGAGGCGGCTGCTGCGGCCTCGGCGTCGGGCGGAGTTCGAGCGGCGGAGGGGACAGCCGGAGGAGGGAGGAGGAGAGGGGAGGTGAGCGTCGGGTGGCGGAGGGCGACCGCCGCGGGGAAGGGTCGAGGTGGCTGCGGCCTGTGGGAGGAGAAGGAGTTGGAGGAGGAGGAGCTGGGGAAGTCGGGGGCGGACGCGGCTGGGGGAAGGAGAAGCGGGAGGCTGAGGAAGGGCGGAGGAAGGAGGGCCAGCGGGGGGGGGGGGGGCGGAGCTCGCCGCGGGCGGGGGCTCGCGGGGCGACTCCGGCGGGGGGGGGGGTCGACGGCCGGAGGGAGCTGGGGAGGAGAAGGTGGGGAGAGAGAGCGGGGAGGAGAAGGCCAGCGGGGAGGGGGTGGCCGGGGGAGACAGCGCCGCGGGTGGGGAGGCTCCGGCGGCCGGGGGAGTCGGGTTCGGCTGGGTCTGAGGGGAGGGTTTGTTTTTATTTTTATTTTTATTTTCTTTTTCTTTTTCTTTTATAGAAAATTATATTATTTTAATAAGTAAAATATCTATGGATATTTTTGGGATATTTTGGGATATTTTCGGGATATTTTTGAGATCTTTTCGGGTGGGTCCCGTCTCCAAATGGACGGTGCAGGTTCACCGGCCAATGAGGGGGTGACACCTCACACAGATAATTGCAGAAAAGTCCCTGTAATTTTATAAATTGTGTAAGCGTTCTATTTTTGGGAAATTGCGCAATTACGAAATTGTCTGGAAAAATATCCGATTCCTGAAATTGCTAAAATGCACAGAACTGAGGGAAATTATTATGTGAGGGCCCTGGGGGAATGGGGTTGAGTCTGGGCAGGGGTTGGACCTGGTTTCTGGGTGATACGGGTCATCGTATTTATTAATTAATAAATACCGCATACGGTGTTCACTAATTATTTAGAGGCAGGTAGGGTCATAATTTTTCTACGGTGTCAATACACTAAATGTAGTATACTCAGTGTAGAATATTAACGTATTTTTGTTTGGCCAAAACAGGTGCATGTTGGGCCTCAAATCCCTAGGGGTACAGAGATGGGTAAAGAGCAGGAAATTAAATAGGAAATAATTACGGACTTTTGTAACGATATTTGTGCGTCTCAAACGAGGCTCAAAATAAAGCATCTGGGACTTGCACAAAATACAGGAAAATAGTCTGACATGTCTAGGACAGGTATGTGAACTTCGTTCGGGGATAACAGTCAAGATAAAGCTCCAAATAATTAGGAGATGGACAGGTGCACAAGTCAACAGGATATGTAGGCAAAATAAATTAAAATATTGCCATAAATCCTAAATTGTTAAAAATAATCCTAAAAATACTGAAATCTGGTCGAGGGGGTTTACAATCTACCCAACTTATAAAAAATTTGTCCTCGAAATTAAAACTAAGCCGGGATAGAAGTCAAAGACGGCATAAGATATAATTTAACAAAGTAATTTATATCTTGGTTTACGAATAGGTTCGAAAAACGTTTACGCATGTCGTCCACATGCTTCCAAGTAGATTCTCCTGGCGCGCAATGCTTTCCATGCCACACGGACCAATGGAATAGACTGAATCCTCAATACCTTTTCTCTATAATCAAGGATTCCCATGGGTTGCTCTTGATATGACAAGCTCGGCGTAATGTGATCTCCAAATGGTTGAGAACCTGACTGCTGTCTGTCACATATTGCCTGAGTTGCGACACGTGGAATACATCAAGTACTTCTCAAGTGAAGGTGGTAGCGCAAGTTGATATGCCACTACTCCCACTCTTTCTAACACGTCAAGGGTCCAACATACCTTGGACTCAACTTGCTGCGACTTCTGAATCGAATGGTGTTTCTAGTAGGTGATATCCTCGAGATGACATGATCGTCCTCTTTGAGTTCCAAGGGATGATGATGACGGTCTGCCTACTACTGTTGTCTGTCTTGCACTACTCGTCAGTATCCTTGTATTTACTTAATTGTCTCTACGGTGTTGACCACCAACTTTGGTCACGCGAATTCTTGTCTGGTATAATGTTGACTGGTATGCCGTGTAATCTTAGGATTTGCCTCATATATAAGTTATGTCTTCATAGCTTCAGAGTAATTACGACGGTTGCAAGTTCCAAATTCTTCTCATGTACTCATAATTGTCTAGATGCATATACCATTACCTTGCCATCCTGTATTAATACACATCCCAAACTTTTTCCGGATGCGTCTGTAGATCACAACCGCCTGATCCGGATGGAATAGTCAATACGGGTGTTGTGGTCAGTCACTTCTTCAACTCCTCGAAAACGGCTTGACACTCGTTGGTCCATAGGAATTCTTAATCCTAAAAAGTCAATCTAGTCATAGGTGTTGCTATCCTTTCAGGAGTCAATCAATTGTTTATTCAGGTAAAATCCATTTAGACTCCTGACAGCAAAATGATACATTCTTCATCGTAATACTTGGGTTCTGACCTAAGTTACGAGGCAAAAATTTCATGCTGCCATAGTGATGCACGTACCAGGAAAGTAGGTAGGTAGCGAAGGTCATTCTTAAAGATAGCACCGTTTATAAACTGCAATCTAATCTAATAATAGGGTTTGGTAATTACCCAAGACACAAACAGAAATGGCTACAAAAACAATACACTTTCGTATTTATACTAAATACGAGATTTTGTCTTTCCGAAATAAGGGAAGACGGAAAACAGTAATCAAGAGTTCAAGGAGAAGGTAATAGATTAGAAGTGTGGGGATCAAGCCGTTTAAAGAATTCAAATGGAAATTGTCAAAACAGTTGTGGATTGAAATATTATTTTTGGTAATTCTTATTCACATGCTCGTATCAGTACAGTTATGTAACTGATACGATATGCTTAGACATATCTAGAGGGCAAGTACATCTATCTACTAATCACTATATATATCTTAATCAATGTAAAGTAATTATGTGAAGGGCGAACCAAGTGCACTATGGTTGATCAGACCGTAATACACTGATTCTGAATAGACAATTGTATTAGTGGGGTGGATCAGGCCCCAATAACACATGTGTCATGAACAAGCTCGATAAAGAATAAGCTTGCAAAACTAGGCTATAATAGCATCATAAGTCAAGGTAGTACAGTAAATATAAGTACGCTAGATTATGATATGAGAAATTACAAACAATTCACAATCACAAAAAAAAACAAGACTCTACAATCTCTACAGTTTATTATTCTAATCCTTGTCTAAGTCGCTAGTTGACCCAAAAGAGATATGGTCTTCTAAGTTCTACCATCTTAATATACACTATAGGTTGTCCGCCTAAAACAGAGATTCCAGGAAGTCTGCATAAAGTAGGGGTTCGAGGTTGTCTGCGTAAAGCAGAGACAAAAATAGTTTGGCGTAAATCAGGGATTCAAACTATCGGCGTAAAATAGGTTTCAGAGTTATCTGCGTAAAACAGAGAAGCGTAAGGTAGAGCTTCAGAGCTGTCCGCGTAAAAAGTCTGTGCGTAGAAATCTGCGCGTAAAAGTCTGGGTGAAAGTCTGAGCGTAAAAGTTTTGCGCTAAAATCTGCACAAAATATCTCCTGCGTAAAGTCTAGCAATCGTTGCAGCGTAAAGTTGTACGTGAAACTCATGAGAGTGTCAGTCAAAATTAGTGAATTCTGATATCTGACAAAAGTACTTGCACAACGATCGAGTGGTCGGTTGTGATGATGAATTTGCACGGGGGACCCAGGTTGTCGTCTAGTGACTGATTGGATACAAGTCATACGCTTGAGGTGAGACAAAATCAGATGTCCCGTCAAAAAGCTGTTTCTTTTTACACAGGGCTCGAGGCGTATCTCTGCATTTAATGCACAAGATTGGGTCATGGCTGGGGAAAGCTAGGGCTGTAACAATACGCTCACATTCTATCTTTAGGTTACGCCTAATCAAGTTACTCTACGCTGGTCATCTATTTATTCAAGAATCATCAGGTTTACGCAGGGCAGTTACCTACGTGGCTTGCATAACGCAGGATAAGGAAGACTAAGGGATCATGGGTAGCGGTTGTCATAACTGCGGCGTAAAGGAGACAATCTTCTGCATAATTTATTTATTTATTTATTTTATTTTATTTTTTACGCCACAAGAAAGTCATTAAGCTTTTACGCCAACTAGGCAGTTGTTTGGTTCTTATGCCAACAAGAGTCAATTGGTTTTTACACCAATAAGGGTAAAGGGTCTCTGGCGTAAAACTGGGTTTATCCAAACTTTGGATGAGGGTTCAGTCCTAGTATTCAACCTTGGATTTCTATTGATTTCTTAAGACTAGGGTCAATACTATGGTCAAATCTCTAATAATCCTATCTCTAACTAATCCTAGTAGTGTTTATACTATACTCAAGTCATACATAAATATGTCAAGGGATAAGGGTAAGTTAATTTATAGGTAAGTGACGCTAGGGTTCTTTAGGTAATATGGAAGACTAGGGTTCATTAGGTAATAAGGAAGGCTAGGGTTTATTTAGTAATCCGAACTTAAGGATATGTCAAAGCCCTAGTGGTATTCTTATTAGGAATGCTACCTTAATTATCATCCTATCAACAGGGATTCCTATATTCTAGCAGGGGCTATACTAAAAGAATTATCAGGGAAGTATATGAATCAAACAGGATACAATTATGTAAGTAGGACAGACTGGAAAGAAGATTAAGTCATAGTCAATTTTGGATGAGATCCTATACTTTAATCCTAGGTGCAGGCTTGCTCGGTACAGTAACGTAACCGAGACAATATGCTCTAAGACGCAAGCTTGCTCGGTACAGTAACGTAACCGAGACAATATGCTCTCGACCTGCATGGGCCACCACTAAAAACATTGTCACGCCCCAGTCCCAAAATACGTAGGACCAGGATACGTAACTATGCCAGCCGCCCGTATATATGGCAACTCCAATATATGGAAATCATATATACGTGCGTACGCTGTATATGAACAATAAATTCACAAGTGGTAAGACTAATCACAAGTCACAGGGTAATATCTAAATCTCATCCACAGAGTCAAATATACATGAATAACTAATAACCAAGTAACTAGATCTCAATATAAAGTAACTAGAGAATGACAGTCGGATGGAAACACATACACTGCCGAAATGGAATATAAAAGGAACCAGATACACACCATATAAGAACACCTCTGACAATCAAGAGACTCGAAGAGAAGACCTCCTCGAAATATACGTAACATGTCCGGATCTGTGCTCCTGCGAATACTCAAGAAACATATACACCTGGCAGGGGACCAGGTCCTCAGAGGGACATAGCAAGATACAGAAAAATAACATGCCATAATGTAAATACTGAATAAATAAATGGGGTGTGCTAACCATCTAAGTGAATGCAATTTAAAGACCTTGTAGTACGCATGGGAATGTGTGGCTAGACATATGCTGACGTAATTCACCAATCGTCGGGACTGGCTAGTATATTTGTCATATGCCCCCTGACTCAAGGGCACTCTGCAATCGACCATCTCCGAGGAGCATGGTACGAAGGATAAAACAATCAAGGAGGGGGTGTCCCATACGCCTACTAAGTGTCTTTCCCGCCCAATGTAGATATACAAGTCGTGAAAACGACGTGGACATCTCAAACTATAATGCAAGTCTCAATAAAATAAACAACTGAGCTAAATACCGCTACACGTGTTGCTCACACTGATGGCCAGTCGCGCATGAGGCACGCATCCCTACATGTACTCACTCTGTGACATGTAATGATACGTGTCAAGGCCTGAGAAGTTATATCAATAACTTCACAACTTTAGGTGGGTCTACTAGACACTAGGTCAGACACAAGTCCTAACGTCAACGCCTTCGTTGACTGCACCCGAGTTTTCTCAGACGCGCACATTTATATAATATAAAAATAGATAAACATGTAACTAGCAATAACTGAATTTAAATAGTACAACAAGGCAAGGTATACTTGTCTGACATGAGAGCTGTAAATGTAATATCCAGATGTCAAATACCAAGTGTCAGAAACTATGGCCTCAGAATGAAAGTCTCCGGATGCTGAAATAAACATCACTAACAGTTTCAGAAAATATCAAATAGCTAGAAACGCCTATCCTTAAGTCCAATTTGGACACAGAGGCAAAAATGACAGTTTTCGGTCAAAGTGGGGTCCACATGTGGGCCACTTTGCACCGAAAACCGTGTCAGGGTCAAAGGTCTCCAAATTCGCCAAACTTAGTGTCAACAAGTCCAGAACGTCGATACGAACCCAACGGAACTTCCAGAATTGGATTCCGATGAGCCGGTCACAAAATCGCCCGTCAAGTGGAGCATGTGGGGCCCACGATACGGGATTTTGTCAACGTTCTCAGAATCGAACCAAACATGGATCACAGGACCAGCGTATTGCTACGAGTTTGATGGCGCAAGTTTTGTTTCGATCCGACGTGTGTACACAAAGTTACAGCGTGTTCCAGAACTGACGGATACGGGGCGGTGTCGGCGGATACGCGTTGATTCCGGTGTGCACGCACATCCAAATCAACTTCTCCGAATTATTACACGTCCGTATCAACGTCGCGCACGTTTCGGTAAAGACCGCGTGCGACCAAGTCGTCCCGTTTGGCAGGGCGTACCCAGTTTCGGGGTGAATCGGATCGTTGTTTTTCCTGTATTTGGATCGCGGTTCGCGATCGCCACAGGACGCGATGCTCCGAGCGGTATGCAAGGGCACCGAGATGGTTACATAGTCTACACGACGCAACTGACGAAATTAAAATTGGAATTACGAGGAGAGAGATATGAGTACCTGAACAGGGCTCCGGAAACTTGCGTTTCTCGTGTCCGACACGTGTCCGACACGTGTCAAGGTCAGGGACGGCTGTGCCCGTCCTACCTAGGGCATCTGAACGCTGCCGGAGTCGACTGGCCTCGACGGACGAGCTGCTCGGCTGAGTCGACCGGAGACGGGCCGGAGGGAGGCTGGGGTGCGGAGGCGTGCTGGCCGGAGGCGGCTGCTGCGGCCTCGGCGTCGGGCGGAGTTCGAGCGGCGGAGGGGACAGCCGGAGGAGGGAGGAGGAGAGGGGAGGTGAGCGTCGGGTGGCGGAGGGCGACCGCGGCGGGGAAGGGTCGAGGTGGCTGCGGCCTGCGGGAGGAGAAGGAGTTGGAGGAGGAGGAGCTGGGGAAGTCGGGGGCGGACGCGGCTGGGGGAAAGAGAAGCGGGAGGCTGAGGAAGGGCGGAGGAAGGAGGGCCAGCGGGGGGGGCGGAGCTCGCCGCGGGCGGGGGCTCGCGGGGCGACTCCGGCGGGGGGGGGGGGGGTCGACGGCCGGAGGGAGCTGGGGAGGAGAAGCTGGGGAGAGAGAGAACGGGGAGGAGAAGGCCAGCGGGGAGGGGGTGGCCGGGGGAGACAGCGCCGCGGGTTGGGAGGCTCCGGCGGTGTCACGCCCCAGTCCCAAAATACCGTGGGACTAGACACGTGGCAATGGCCAGCAGTACGCACCGATGGACCAACTCAACATAATGGATCCATCAGGGCATACTTAAGCTGTAAAACAAGTCTACGACAATCATGGCAGAACTAATCTCATCCACACAAGATATAAATATGATCCACAGAATAAATAAGGAATGTAAATCATCAGCAAGTCTCACAAAGTACTTCGGGGAACAACCCGATAAATATCTAGTACAATGGTTCCACAGACCAGAAAGTAAATGACTGAAATAAATAGATGAAAGCTGAGCATGAACATGGATGCTCAAGAGAAATCTTCAGCTAAGACCTCGTCCTCGGGTGGTGGTACAGCTCCTGGATCAGCTCCTGCTCCGGTCCCGTAAACCTCGGAATAAACCACGTCTGCAAAATCTGGGGACAAAAATCCGGATCCAGGTCCTCAGGGGACATAGCAAGGTACAAGAAAGCTCATGCCAATAAATAAATAAACAGTGCAGCAGATAAATAACTAAATGAAACAATGGGATAAATATGTAACCATCTAAGTGAAATGCAAGTGAGAGCAGCACGAATACTCAGGCTGAGACCACTACAAGCTCTGTGTCTGGGAGCAGGCAGCAGCAATAACTATGTATTTTACTATGTGTTTACTATGATTTATATATATATAATCAGCCTGTAGCCTGTGTGTCTCTCCCCACCCAATGTAACCACGCATATCATGTCCATAACGTCTCATGTCCATGTCAAGCGCGATCATAGCTAATGCAACAAGTCATAAAGTATCTAAGAGTATAATGTCCATGTCCTGTATCCTATACAGAATCACCACGAATATCTCGGGAAAATCCTGTCTCATGAATAGTGTCAAGTGTCCTGGGTCATATGGTACTTGATAAGACAAGTACGAGAATAAGGTGTCACGAATGTCCATCTCTAGATGTCCGTACCCAACACTGCGTACAGTGTCGGCACCCGACTGATAATCGGACGCTAAGTACGTCACACGGTCCTAGGTTGAGCATGCACAGTAATATATATATAGCAAGGAAAATAAATAACTAAGCTGCAGAGTTTGGCAAGGTACACTTGCCTGATGTTTGAATATCAACTGTCGTCCTGGTATCGGTGGATCCGGTAGGTACTACTCCGAAAGCTGTAATAAATATCACCAACAGTCTCAGAAGATGTCAAATAGCTGGAAATGCCTGTCCTTACGTCCAATTTGGACACAGGGGGCAAAAAGGTCATTTTCGGGCCAAAGCGGATTCCACATGTGGGCCACTTTGCACCGAAAAGCGTGCCGAGGGTAACAGTCTCTAAATGGGACAAACTATGGGTCAAACAACTCTAAATGTCAATACGATCCCAACGGTATGTCCAAATTTGGATTTCGATGAGCCGAACATAATTTGGTCCAAAAAGTCAACTGTGGGGCCCGCCAATTGGCGATCTGGTCAACCGTCTCAGAAATGCGTGAAAATTGGGTCACAGGACCAGCGTGTTACCACGAGTCCAGTGGCACAAGTTTCGTCGCAATCTGACAAGCGTGCACAAAATACTCGCGAGTTCCACAAAAGTGGCGACACGGAATGTGTTCGCGGATACGGCCTGATTCCGGCGCGCACACGCGTCCAAATCAGTCCCCACGAATTTTCACGTGTCCCGTTATGCTGCGTGCACCATTCGGTACACTTGGCACACGGCGGGGCGGTCCCGTTTGGCGGGGCGCGCTCCGATCTCCCACTTTTAGAAAACCAAAAAAAGTGGGTGCGTGCAGTTTTGTGACGACTACAATTTTGTCCACAGCAACTAATAGCACAAAGTTATTATACAGAAAATAAACTAGGTCATGTAATCTACATGTATCAAAAAGAATCGTCGAATTCGGATCTCTGTGGTGGGAGATACGAACTCGACAATATGGGTGGTCATCGCAAGTTTCTGCGATTGCAGAATTCTGTCTGCTCGCGCTGACTTGGGCGCTGTTTTTCACCTAGGGGCACACGTTTTTCGAGGTTGACTATAAAACAAATATTTGAGAGGGTTAAGGGAAGATCATACCTATGAAAATGGATCAGCGTTTGGTCGAGCGAGTCAACGGAAAATTACGCCGGAGCGAAGGTGCCTCGAGTGGGAGACTGCAGTTCGCGATGTCGGCGTCGACGGGATGGTTGGGTGGCTTGGGGAGGCTTCTCTGGCTGCGGTGACGGCTCTAGATGGGAAGGGGAAGTCTGGAGTTTTAGGTTAGGGTTTTGGAGAACTAATCATATATATATATATATGATATATATATTAAGAGAGAGGGTGGGTTTTTGGATGGGCCCGCGGGTGAAGATTTGTTTGCAAAGGGCGCTGGCTAATGAGATTCACTGAAGGGGGCTGAAGTGAATAGGGTCAATGGGCGCTGACTCTCTGTGAAGACCCGGCTGAATGTATTCTAAGCAATTGCAAAAGATTGCTTGCTACTTAATATACTAGTTATATTTATTATTATTATAATATTAGTTAATTTTCTTTTCTTTTCTTTTTCTTTCTTTCTTTAAATAGAATATATATATATACATATATTTATATATACATATATATATATTTATACTCATAAAAAAATTTATAGATTAGGGTATTGTACATCGTTAGGCTAGCAACTGCTCAAGGGATCTCCTACATGGAATAAATTCCGAAAAATTCCTGATGGTCCCACAAGTCCTCTAAGTGCCCGAACACCTGACATAAAAATTATT
Source organism: Iris macrosiphon (assembly GCA_036927795.1). Taxonomy (NCBI): domain Eukaryota; kingdom Viridiplantae; phylum Streptophyta; class Magnoliopsida; order Asparagales; family Iridaceae; genus Iris; species Iris macrosiphon. The sequence goes on along the minus strand of JAYESA010000002.1, from coordinate 195,273,833 downwards.
AAAAATCTATTTCTCCTATTTAGACCTAATTACTACAATTTAATTAATAATTAATAAATAAAAAGGTATTTACGATTTTCTAGGAAGGGGGTTTTACATTCTACCCAACTTATAAAAATTTCGTCCTCGAAATTAAATTAGGGTTGGGCTCTCTTTGTCAAGTCTCACTTGATTACAGTCTTAAGAATTTCTCTCAAGTGAGCATTGCGGTCTCTACCCAACTTATATTTTACCCATCTATCATCTAAGGCTATACATCCAAGAAAGCCATGTCCCAAATTATGTTGTTGAATCCTCAAGGTTTTTAACACCAACATATCATCTATGATATGTCCTTAATCATATATAAAAGGGTAGCAATAATGTGGCCGGCCTGTGGGGTATATCTAGCACTGTCTATATATCAACTTATACCAAGCACGAGGTTTCGTCTTTCCGAAATAAGGGAAGACGAAGATCAATAATAAAGAGTTCAAGGGTGAGGTAATAGAATAGAAGTATCGGGATCAAGGCGTTTAAAGAATTCAAATGGAAATGGTCAAGTTGTTGTGGATTGAAATCATATTCTGGTAATCCTTTGTTCGCATGTTCGTATTAGTACAGTTGTGTTACTGATACGATATGCTCAGCCATAACTAGAGGGCAAGTATACTAGTCAACTATATATCTCAATCCACGTGAAGTAGTCGTGCGAAGAGCGAACCAAAATGCACTAAGGTTGATCAGACCGTAATACACTGATTCTGAATAGACAATTATATTAATGTACCAGTCCACTAATACATATGTCATGAACAAGCTCGATAAAGAATAAGCTTGCAAAACTAGGCTATAGAATAGCAGCATAGGTCAAGTACAACAAATTTAAGTACGCTAGATGATGATGAAAGGAGGTACAAATTATTCAAGTTCATAAAACAAAACAAACAAGCAACCATAATAATAACCGACTCTCCAATCTCTACAGTCATCATACAACCTCCTTGTCCAAGTCGCTAGTCGACCAGTTAGGGGCAAGGACCTCTAAATTCTACAGTCTGAATTAAACACTATCTTCTAATGCAAGTCTAAAGTTGTGTCATCCTAGTTCACTTCATCAATGGGTCAATAGGGCTAGTTGGTACTATATTGTGAGGCATACTACCCAACTTATAAAAGAATTAAACTAATACCGTGATCGTCTTAAGAGGATCCTACACAATAACCTTGCACATGTAAATAAAACGGAAACTCATATTAGGGTCTCCTATGGTATCACGTAAGTAATGGTCATCTTAAGTCTTAATCATAGTGCTCATAGGTCATGTGTCGATAGCGAGAATGGACAGGTTACTAGTCTCAAGGAAAAGGGAAGGTAACTTGTATCGAGGTGGGGGTACAACTTACGCGATTTAATGCTAAGGGATAATCATCGGGTCACCATCTACAAGATTAACTCAAACTTATCAACTCTAACTACTAGGCACCAATTTTCAAATTCAAGACTACAGCTATAACCCTAGCAAACTATGGGTCCTTAACAAGGAATAAAATTACTTGGCCTACTATCAGAAGCGTCAGATGGCACGAGTTGAAAGATGAAAAGAAGAAACGTAATTAGCCGTTGCAAAATAGCGAGCGCTATGGTCGCAGGGAAACAATATAAAAATAAAGATAGAGGGCTCTAGATAGCATCATGGTTCTCTAAGGGGAGTGGGGTGTTGGTTGCTATGTTTGAGGTATGATTAGGAAAATGTTCTATACATTGCTCTTGGCTCTCTAAGGTACGGTCTGCTTATCTCAAGACAAGAACCTATATCCTAATGCTATCTCACTATGCATATTAGGTTCAGTCCTAACTTTCGATCTCGGATTTCTATTGGTTCTTCAAGACTGGGTCAAACACTAGGGTCAAACATTATGGTAAATTTTCTAACTAACTCTAGTAGTGTCTATACTACTCTCAAGTCTTCATAATTCATCAGGGGTAATGGTATACCAACCTAAAGATAAGGAGTTCTAGGGTTCACTAGATATTCTAAACTTAGTGGTGTATCTATAATCTCGTTGTATTCTTAATAGGTGTGCTACCCTAATTATCATCCTAATAACAGGGGTTCCTATATTCTAGCAGAAGTCTATACTCAAAGAACTATTAAGGAAGTACAGAAATCAAGCGGGATGCAATTGTTCAAATAGAACAGATAGGAGAAAGATGAATCATAGTCAATTGTGGATGAGATCCTATACTCTAGTCCTAAGCGCAGGCTGGTCCGGTCCCTAAGTTGAAACCGAACTATTTAGTCGTAGACCTGCGTGGGCCACCACAAAAACCATGTCACGCCCCAGTCCCAAAATACCGTGGGACTAGACACGTGGCAATGGCCAGCAGTACGCACCGATGGACCAACTCAACATAATGGATCCATCAGGGCATACTTAAGCTGTAAAACAAGTCTACGACAATCATGGCACAACTAATCTCATCCACACAAGATATAAAATATGATCCACAGAATAAATAAGGAATGTAAATCATCAGCAAGTCTCACAAAGTACTTCGGGGAACAACCCGATAAATATCTAGTACAATGGTTCCACAGACCAGAAAGTAAATGACTGAAATAAATAGATGAAAGCTGAGCATGAACATGGATGCTCAAGAGAAATCTTCAGCTAAGACCTCGTCCTCGGGTGGTGGTACAGCTCCTGGATCAGCTCCTGCTCCGGTCCCGTAAACCTCGGAATAAACCACGTCTGCAAAATCTGGGGACAAAAATCCGGATCCAGGTCCTCAGGGGACATAGCAAGGTACAAGAAAGCTCATGCCAATAAATAAATAAACAGTGCAGCAGATAAATAACTAAATGAAACAATGGGATAAATATGTAACCATCTAAGTGAAATGCAAGTGAGAGCAGCACGAATACTCAGGCTGAGACCACTACAAGCTCTGTGTCTGGGAGCAGGCAGCAGCAATAACTATGTATTTTACTATGTGTTTACTATGATTTATATATATATAATCAGCCTGTAGCCTGTGTGTCTCTCCCCACCCAATGTAACCACGCATATCATGTCCATAACGTCTCATGTCCATGTCAAGCGCGATCATAGCTAATGCAACAAGTCATAAAGTATCTAAGAGTATAATGTCCATGTCCTGTATCCTATACAGAATCACCACGAATATCTCGGGAAAATCCTGTCTCATGAATAGTGTCAAGTGTCCTGGGTCATATGGTACTTGATAAGACAAGTACGAGAATAAGGTGTCACGAATGTCCATCTCTAGATGTCCGTACCCAACACTGCGTACAGTGTCGGCACCCGACTGATAATCGGACGCTAAGTACGTCACACGGTCCTAGGTTGAGCATGCACAGTAATATATATATAGCAAGGAAAATAAATAACTAAGCTGCAGAGTTTGGCAAGGTACACTTGCCTGATGTTTGAATATCAACTGTCGTCCTGGTATCGGTGGATCCGGTAGGTACTACTCCGAAAGCTGTAATAAATATCACCAACAGTCTCAGAAGATGTCAAATAGCTGGAAATGCCTGTCCTTACGTCCAATTTGGACACAGGGGCAAAAAGGTCATTTTCGGGCCAAAGCGGATTCCACATGTGGGCCACTTTGCACCGAAAAGAGTGCCGAGGGTAACAGTCTCTAAATGGGACAAACTATGGGTCAAACAACTCTAAATGTCAATACGATCCCAACGGTATGTCCAAATTTGGATTTCGATGAGCCGAACATAATTTGGTCCAAAAAGTCAACTGTGGGGCCCGCCAATTGGCGATCTGGTCAACCGTCTCAGAAATGCGTGAAAATTGGGTCACAGGACCAGCGTGTTACCACGAGTCCAGTGGCGCAAGTTTCGTCGCAATCTGACAAGCGTGCACAAAATACTCGCGAGTTCCACAAAAGTGGCGACACGGAATGTGTTCGCGGATACGGCCTGATTCCGGCGCGCACACGCGTCCAAATCAGTCCCCACAAATTTTCACGTGTCCCGTTATGCTGCGTGCACCATTCGGTACACTTGGCACACGGCGGGGCGGTCCCGTTTGGCGGGGCGCGCTCCGTTCTCCCACTTTTAGAAAACCGGAAAAAGTGGGTGCGCGCAGTTTTGTGACGACTACAATTTTGTCCACAGCAACTAATAGCACAAAGTTATTATATAAAAAATAAACTAGGTCATGTAATCTACAGGTATAAAAAAGAATCGTCGAATTCGGATCTCTGTGGTGGGAGATACGAACTCGACAATATGGGTGGTCATCGCAAGTTTCTGCGATTGCAGAATTCTGTCTGCTCGCGCTGACTTGGGCGCTATTTTTCACCTAGGGGCACACGTTTTCCGAGGTTGACTATAAAACAAATATTTGAGAGGGTTAAGGGAAGATCATACCTATGAAAACGGATCAGCGTTTGGTCGAGCGAGTCAACGGGAAATTATGCCGGAGCGAAGGTGCCTCGAGTGGGAGACTGCAGTTCGCGATGTCGGCGTCGACGGGATGGTTGGGTGGCTTGGGGAGGCTTCTCTGGCTGCGGTGACGGCTCTAGATGGGAAGGGGAAGTCTAGAGTTTTAGGTTAGGGTTTTGGAGAAGTAATCATATATATATATATATGATATATATATTAAGAGAGAGGGTGGGTTTTTGGATGGGCCCGCGGGTGAAGATTTGTTTGCAAAGGGCGCTGGCTAATGAGATTCACTGAAGGGGGCTGAAGTGAATAGGGTCAATGGGCGCTGACTCTCTGTGAAGACCCGGCTGAATGTATTCTAAGCAATTGCAAAAGATTGCTTGCTATTTAATATACTAGTTATATTTATTATTATTATAATATTAGTTAATTTTCTTTTCTTTTCTTTTTCTTTCTTTCTTTAAATAGAATATATATATATATATATATATTTATATATACATATATATATATTTATACTTATAAGAAAATTTATAGATTAGGGTATTGTACATCGTTAGGCTAGCAACTGCTCAAGGGGTCTCCTACATGGAATAAATTCCGAAAAATTTCTGATGGTCCCACAAGTCCTCTAAGTGCCCGAACACCTGACATAAAAATTATTAAAAATCTATTTCTCCTATTTAGATCTAATTACTACAATTTAATTAATAATTAATAAATAAAAAGGTATTTACGATTTTCTAGGAAGGGGGTTTTACAGGCGGCCGGGCTCGCCGCCGGCGGCCGGGGGAGTCGGGTTCGGCTGGGTCTGAGGGGAGGGTTTGTTTTTATTTTTATTTTTATTTTCTTTTTCTTTTTCTTTTTCTTTTATAGAAAATTATATTATTTTAATAAGTAAAATATCTATGGATATTTTTGGGATATTTTGGGATATTTTCGGGATATTTCCGAGATCTTTTCGGGTGGGTCCCGTCTCCAAATGGACGGTGCAGGTTCACCAGCCAATGAAGGGGTGACACCTCACACAGATAATTGTAGAAAAGTCCCTGTAATTTTATAAATTGCGTAAGCATTCTATTTTTGGAAAATTGCGCAATTACAAAATTGTCTGGAAAAACACCCGATTCCTGAAATTGCTAAAATGTACAGAACTGAGGGAAATTATTATGTGAGGGCCCTGGGGGAATGGGGTTGAGTCTGGGCAGGGGTTGGACCTGGTTTCTGGGTGATACGGGTCATCGTATTTATTAATTAATAAATACCGCGCACGGTGTTCACTAATTATTTAGAGGCAGGTAGGGTCATAATTTTTCTACGGTGTCAATACACTAAATGTAGTATACTCAGTGTAGAATATTAACGTATTTTTGTTTGGCCAAAACAGGTGCATGTTGGGCCTCAAATCCCTAGGGGTACAGAGATGGGTAAAGAGCAGGAAATTAAATAGGAAATAATTACGGACTTTTGTAACGATATTTGTGCGTCTCAAACGAGGCTCAAAATAAAGCATCTGGGACTTGCACAAAATACAGAAAAATAGTCTGACATGTCTAGGACAGGTATGTGAACTTCGTTCGGGGATAACAGTCAAGATAAAGCTCCAAATAATTAGGAGATGGACAGGTGCACAAGTCAACAGGATATGTAGGCAAAATAAATTAAAATATTGTCATAAATCCTAAATTGTTAAAAATAATCCTAAAAATACTGAAATCTGGTCGAGGGGGTTTACAGGCGACGCTGCGGCGGGGGAGGCCGGCCGGAGGGGGCTGGGGCGGCGCCGGCGAGGCTGGGCGGAGGCGGCGGCACGGGCACGGCGGCCGGAGGGCTGCTCGAAGTCGGGCCTGGCCGCTGGGAAGAAGGAGGAGGGGAAGTAGGTCGCCGGCGGAGGTCGGGGAAGCTTCGAGGGGCGTCGGGTGGCGGAGGGCGGCTCGCCGCGGTGAGGGGAGGCGGAGGTCGGGGCTCAGCCGGCTGCGGAGGAAAAAGGGAGAGAGGGAAGGAGGCGAGGAGAAGAGGAGACTGAGGAGAGAGGGAGGGTCGGGGGAGGCCGGCGAGGGGGGGTGGCTCGCCGCGCGGAGGGGGAGCTCCGGCGGGCGGGGCTCGGCGCTGGCGGCGAGGGGGGGGGTGGGTAGCCGGCGGCTAGGGTCAGGGGATGGGCTTTTATTTTTCTTTTTCTTTTTTTATTTTCTTTTTCTTTTCTTTTATAGAAAATTATATTATTTAAATATGTAAAATATCTATAGATATTTATAGGATATTTTTGGGATATTTTCGGGATATTTTCGAGATCTTTTCGGGTGGGTCCCGTCTCCAAATGGACGATAAAGTTTCACCGGCCAATGAGGGGGTGACACCTCGTACTGCAATTTGCAGGAAAGTCCCTGTAGTTTCATAAATTGCAGAATTGTCCTATTTTGGGAAATTGCGCAATTACGAAATTGTCTGGTAAAACACCCGATTCCTGAAAGTGCTAAAATTCACAGATTTGAAAGGAAAAGCTGTGTGAGGGTCCTGAGGGGGTGGGGGTGAGTCTGGGCAGTGACTGGACCTGGTTTCTGGGTGATACGGGTCATCGTATTTATTAATTAATAAATACTGCGCACGGTGTTCTCTAATTATTTAGAGGCAGGTAGGGCCATAATTTTTCTACGGTGTCAATACACTAAATGTAGTATACTCAGTGTAGAAAATTAACGTATTTTTGTTTGGGCAAAACAGGTGCAGGTTGATCTCAATTCTCTAGGGGTACAGAGATGGGTAAAGAGCAAGAAATAAAATAGGAAATAAATACGGATTTTTGTAACGATATTTGTGCGTCTCAAACGAGGCTCAAAATAAAGCATCTGGGACTTGCACAAAATTCAGGAAAATAGTCTAACATGTCTAGGACAGGTATGTGAACTTTGTTCGGGGATAACAGTCAAGGTAAAGCTCCAAATAATTAGGTGATGGACAGGTGCACAAGTCAATAGGATATGTAAGCAAAATAAATTAATAAATTGAAATAAATCCTAAATTGATAAAATATTCCTAAAATACTGGAATCTGGTCGAGGGGGTTTACAATCTATCCAACTTATAAAAATTTCGTCCTCGAAATTAAAACTAAGCCACGGTAGAAGTCAAAGATGGCAATAGATATAATTTCACAAAGTAATTTATATCTTGGTTTACGAATAGGTTCGAAAAACGTTTACGCATGTCGTCCACATGCTTCCAAGTAGATTCTTCTGGCGCGCCATGCTTTCCATGCCACGCGGACCAATGGAATAGACTGAATCCTCAATACCTTTTCTCTATAATCAAGGATTCCCACGGGTTGCTCTTGATATGACAAGCTCGGCCTAATGTGATCTCCAAATGGTTGAGAACCTGACTGCTGTCTGTCACATATTGCTTGAGTTGCGACACATGGAATACATCAAGTACTTCTCAAGTGAAGGTGGTAGCGCAAGTTGATATGCCACTACTCCCACTCTTTCTAGCACGTCAAGGGTCCAACATACCTTGGACTCAACTTGTTGCGTTCTCCGAATCGAATGGTGCCTCTAGTAGGTGATATCCTCAAGATGACATGATCGTCCTCTTTGAACTCCTAGGGACGATGATGACGTCTGTCCACTGTTTCTGTCTGTCTTGCGCTGCTCGCAAGTGTCCTTGTATTACTTAACTGCCTTTACTGCGTTGACTACCAACTCTGGTCACGTGAATCCTTGTCTGGTAAAATGCTGACTGGTATGCCGTACAATCTTACGATTTGCCTCATATGAGTAATGTCTTCATAGCTTCAGAGTAATTACGACGGTTGCAAGTACCAAATTCTTCTCATGTAATCATAATTCTCTAGATGCATATGCCATTACCTTGCCATCCTGTATTAATACGCATCCTAAACTTTTTTCTGATGCGTTTGTAGATCACAACCGCCTGATCCGGATGGAATAGTCAATACGGTTGTTGTGGTCAGTCGCTTCTTCAACTCCTCGAAAGCGGCTTGACACTCGTTGGTCTATATGAATTCTTAATCCTAAAAAGTCAACCTAGTCATAGGTGCTGCTATCCTTTCAGGAGTCAATCAATTGTTCATCCAGGTGAAATCTATTTAGACTCCTGTCAACAAAATGATACATTCCTTCATTGTAACACTTTGACCAAAGTTACGAGGCAAAAATTTCATGCTGCCATAGTGGCGCACGTATCAGGAATGTAATAAAACGTTAGGTAGGTAGCGAAAGTCATTCTAAAGATAGTACAGTTTTAAACTGCAATCTAATCTAATAATAGGGTTTGGTAATTATCCAAGAAACAAACAGAAATGGCTACAGAAACAATACACTTTCGTATTTATACTAAGTATAAGGTTTCGTCTTTCCGAAATAAGGGAAGACGGAAAACAGTAATCAAGAGTTTAAGGGAGAGGTAATAGATTAGAAGTGTGGGGATCAAGGCATTTAAAGAATTTAATGGGATTTGTCAAAGTAGTTGTGGATTGAAATATTATTTTTGGTAATTCCTATTCACATGCTCGTATCAGTACAGTTACGTAACTGATACGATATGCTCAGACATATCTAGAGGGCAAGTACATCTGTCTACTAATCACTATATATCTCAATCCACGTAAAGTAGTTATGCGAAGGGCGAATCAAAATGCACTAAGGTTGATCAGACCGTAATACACTGATTCTGAATAGACAATTATATTAGTGGGGTGGATCAGGCCCCAATAACACATGTGTCATGAACAAGCTCGATAAAGAATAAGCTTGCAAAACTAGGCTATAATAGCATCATAAGTCAAGGTAGGACAGCAATTTTAAGTATGCTAGATTATGATGAGAGAAATTACAACATAATTCACAATCACAAAAAAAATAAAAAATAAGACTCTACAATCTCTACAGTTATTATTCTAATTCCTTGTCTAAGTCGCTAGTTGACCTAAAAGAGGTATGGCCTTCTAAGTTCTACAATCTTAATATACCCTATATGTTGTCTGCCTAAAACAGAGATTTCAAGAAAGTCCGCGTAAAGTAGGGGTTCGAGGTTGTCCGCGTAAAGTAGAGATAAAATAATTTGGCGTAACGCATGGTTTCAGAGCTATCCGCGTAAAACAGAGAAGCGTAAGGTAGAGCTTCAGAGCTGTCTGCGTAAAAAGTCTGTGCGTAGAAATCTGCGCGTAAAAGTCTGGGTGAAAGTCTGGGCGTAAAAGTTTTTCGCTAAAATCTGCGCAAAATATCTCCTGCGTAAAGTCTAGCATTCGTCGTAGCGTAAAGTTGTACAAGAAACTCATGAGTTTGTCAGTCAAGTTAATGAATCCTGTCATCTGACAAAATTACTTGCACAACGATCGAGTGGATGGTTATGATGATAATTGCACGGAGATCTAGGTTGTCGTTTAGTGACTTATTGGATATAAGTCATCTTACTATCGAGGTGAGACAAAACCAGATGTCCTGACAAAAGCTGTTTCTTTTTGCACAGGGCTCGAGGCGTATCTCTGCGCAGGATTTGGTCGTGTCTGGGGAAAGCTAAGGCTGTAACAATTTTGCTCACATCCTATCATTATATCTTACGCCTAATCAGGTTACTCTACGATGGTTATCTATGAATCATCAGGTTTGCGCAGGGCAGTTACCTAAGTGGCTGGCATGATGCGTCATACGCAGGATAAGGAAGACTAAGGGCGGCGTAAAGGGGACAAGCTTCTACATGATTTGGCTTTTTATGCCAACTAGGCAGTTGTTTGATTTTTACGCCGGCAAGGGTAAGGGTCTCTGGCGTAAAACTCTGGTTTATCCAATCATAGGATGAGGGTTCAGTCCTAGTATTCAATCTTGGATTTCTATTGGTTTCTTAAGACTAGGGTCAATATTATGGTCAAATCTCTAATAATCCTATCCTTAACTAATCCTAGTAGTGTTTATACTATACTCAAGTCATACATAAATATGCCAAGGGATAATGGTAAGTTAAACTATAGATAGTAATGCTAGGGTTCATTAGGTAGTATGGAAGACTAGAGTTCATTAAGTAATATGGAAGGTTAGGGTTCATTAAGTAGTCTGAACTTAATGATACATCCATGTCCTAGTTGATCTTAATAGGAATACTACCCTAATCATTATCCTATCAACAGGGATTTCTATATTCTAGCAGGGGCTATACTAAAAGAATTATCAGGGAAGCACATGAATCAAGCAGGATACAATTTTGTAAGTAGGACAGACTGGAAGGAAGATAAGTCATAGTCAATTATGGATGAGATCCTATCTTTAATCCTAGGTGCAGGCTTGCTCGGTACAGTAACGTAACCGAGACAATATGCTCTGACCTGCGTGGGCCACCACTAAAAACATGTCACGCCCCAGTCCCAAAATACGTAGGACTAGGATACGTAACCATGCCAGCCGCCCGTATATATGGCAACTCCAATATATGGAAACCATATATACGTGCGTACGCTGTATAATGAACAATAGTTCACCAGTGGTATAATTAATCACAAGTCACAGGGTAATATCTAAATCTCATCCACAGAATATCACATATATAGGAATAACCAATAATCAGGTAACTAGATCACAATAACAAATATCTAAAGAACGACAGTCGGATGGAAACAAATCCACTGCCGAAATAGAATATAAAAGGAACCAGATACACACCATATAAGAACACCTCTGACAATCAAGAGACTCGAAGAGAAGACCTCCTCGGAATATACGTAACATGTCCGGATCTGTGCTCCTGCGAATACTTAAGAAACATATACACCTGGCAGGGGACCAGGTCCTCAGAGGGACATAGCAAGATACAGAAAAATAACATGCCATAATGTAAATACTGAATAAATAAATGGGGTGTGCTAACCATCTAAGTGAATGCAATTTAAAGATCTTGTAGTATGCATGGGAATGTGTGGCTAGACATATGCTGACGTAATTCACCAATCGTCGGGACTGGCTAGTATATGTGTCATATGCCCCCTGACTCAAGGGCACTCTGCAATCGACCATCTCCGAGGAGCATGGTACGAAGGATAAAAACAATCAAGGAGGGGGGGTGTCCCATACGTCTACTAGTATCTTTCCCGCCCAATATAGATGTACAAGTCATGAAAACGACGTGGACACCTCCTACTATGATGCAAGTCTCTATGAAATAAACAACTGAGCTACATACCGCTACACGTGTTGCTCACACTGATGGCCAATCGCGCATGAGGCACGCGTCCCTACATGAACTCACTCTGTGACATGTAATGATACGTGTCAAGGCCTGGAGAGTCATACCAATAACTCCACAACTTTAGGTGGGTCTACTAGACACTAGGTCAGATATACGTCCTAACGTCAACGCCTTCGTTGACTGCACCCGAGTTTTCTCGGACGCGCACATTTATATAATAAATAAACATGTAACTACCAATAACTGAATTTAAACAGTACAACAAAGCAAGGTATACTTGCCTGGCAGGAGAGCTGTAAATGTAATATCCAGATGTCAAATGCTAAAAGCCAGAAACTATGGCCTCAGAAAGAAAGTCTCCGGATGCTGAAATAAACATCACTAACAGTCTCAGAAAATATCAAATAGCTAGAAATGCCTGTCCTTAAGTCCAATTTGGACACAGGGGCAAAAATGACAGTTTCCGGTCAAAGCGGGGTCCACATGTGGGTCACTTTCCACCGAAAAACGTGTCAGGGTCAAAGGTCTCCAAATTCGCCAAACTTAGTGTCAACAACTCCAGAAATTTGATACGAACCCAACGGAACTTCCAGAATTGGATTCCGATGAGCCGGTCACAAAATCGCCCGTCAAGTGGAGCCTGTGGGGCCCACGATACGGGATTTTGCCAACGTTCTCAGAATCGAACCAAACTTGGATCATAGGACCAGCGTATTGCTACGAGTCCGATGGAGCAAGTTTCGTCTCGATCCGACGTGTGTACACAAAGTTACAGCGTATTCCAGAACTGACGGATACGGGGCGGTGTCGGCGGATACGCGTTGATTCCGGTGTGCACGCACATCCGAATCAACTTCTGCGAAATCCCGCACATCCGTATCAACGGTGCGCATATTTCGGTAAAGACCGCGTGCGACCAAGTCGTCCCGTTTGGCGGGACGTACTCAATTCCGGGGTCAATCGGGTCGTTGTTTTTCCTATTTTTGGATCGCGGTTCGCGATCGCCACAGAACGCGATGCTCCGAGCGGGTTGCACGGGCACCGAGAGGGTCACATAGCCTACGTGTCACAACTAACGGAATTAAAAACGGAACTACGAGGAGAGAGACATGGATACCTGAACAGGGCTCCGGGAAACTGCGTTTCTCGTGTCCGAAGTCGACACGACACGGCGTGTCCGAGCCAGACCCAACCTAGGGTTAGGGTTAGGGATGTTGGCCGGAGCTCGGGCGTTGCTGCGGCGGGGGAGGCCGGCCGGAGGGGGCTGGGGCGGCGCCGGCGAGGCTGGGCGGCGGCGGCGGCGCGGGCACGGCGGCCGGAGGGCTGCTCGAAGTCGGGCCTGGCCGCTGGGAAGAAGGAGGAGGGGAAGGAGGTCGCCGGCGGAGGTCGGGGAAGCTTCGAGGGGCGTCGGGTGGCGGAGGGCGGCTCGCCGCGGTGAGGGGAGGCGGAGGTCGGGGCTCAGCCGGCGGCGGAGGAAAAGAGGGAGAGAGGGAAGGAGGCGAGGAGAAGAGGAGACTGAGGAGAGAGGGAGGGTCGGGGGAGGCCGGCGAGGGGGGGGGGTGGCTCGCCGCGCGGAGGGGGAGCTCCGGCGGGTGGGGCTCGGCGCCGGCGGCGAGGGGGGGTGGGTAGCCGGCAGCTAGGGTCAGGGGATGGGTTTTTATTTTTATTTTTATTTTTATTTTTTTTATTTTCTTTTTCTTTTCTTTTATAGAAAATTATATTATTTAAATATGTAAAATATCTATAGATATTTTTGGGATATTTTCGGGATATTTTCGGGATATTTTCGGGTGTGTCCCGTCTCCAAATGGACGGTGCAGGTTCACCGGCCAATGAGGGGGTGACACCTCGTACTGTAATTTGCAGGAAAGTCCCTGTAGTTTCATAAATTGGAGAATTGTCTTATTTTGGGAAATTGTGCAATTACAAAATTGTCTGGAAAAACACCCGATTCCTGAAAGTGCTAAAATTCACAGATTTGAAAGGAAAAGCTGTGTGAGGGTCCTGAGGGGGTGGGGCTGAGTCTGGGCAGGGACTGGACCTGGTTTCTGGGTGATACGGGTCATTGTATTTATTAATTAATAAATACTGCGCATGGTGTTCTCTAATTATTTAGAGGCAGGTAGGGCCATAATTTTTCTACGGTGTCAATACACTAAATGTAGTATACTCAGTGTAGAAAATTAACGTATTTTTGTTTGGACAAAACAGGTGCAGGTTGACCTCAATTCTCTAGGGGTACAGAGATGGATAAAGAGCAAGAAATAAAATAGGAAATAAATACGGACTTTTGTAACGATATTTGTGCGTCTCAAACGAGGCTCAAAATAAAGCATCTGGGACTTGCACAAAATTCAGAAAAATAGTTTAACATGTCTAGGACAGGTATGTGAACTTTGTTCGGGGATAACAGTCAAGATAAAGCTCCAAATAATTAGGTGATGGACAGGTGCACAAGTCAATAGGATATGTAAGCAAAATAAATTAATAAATTGAAATAAATCCTAAATTGATAAAAATATTCCTAAAATACTGGAATCTGGTCGAGGGGGTTTACACAATCCAGATTCCAAAAAATAACTCTTCAAACATCGCTTGAGGTTGAACCCATCAATTGACTTAAATCTACATAAGTATAAAAAATTACAGGAACAAACAATCAATACAAGTAAAAAAACAAAAAAAATATTATGTGATATAAATTGTTATATAAAATGATCTCTTTCAAGTTTATCCAGGGATTCCAAATTCTCTTCAAGATTAGTAACAATAGATCGATCGGAACCAGTCATAAACCAATCTTGAGAACAAATAAGACCCTGAACAATCTTAGGTGTCAAAGAACTCCTAAATGCATTAAGGACCCGACCACCGGTACTAAATGCACTCTCCGAAGCTACCGTAGATATAGGAACAACCAAGATATCACGAACCATTCTTGAAAGAACAAGAAAACGAGGAGAGTTGATTTTCCACCAAGCCAAGAGATCAAAATTTGAATTCTCATCTTCATCGGCTTCGGTGGGCTCAACAAGATAACGATCCAACTCAGATTTATTATCACAACCGACAGTTTTCATTTTATGATTTTTATATTGAGCCTTCATCATACTTTTCAAGTTAAAGACTGGACGATCTTCGATGGGAGGAGATTCAGTCATTTCACTAGTTGTAGAAGAAACTATAAGCGCATACAACTTTCTGTATTCTTCAAACATGGAATAAACAACCATTTTAACCTTCTCTAGTATGGTGTCACCCTTTGATTGGCCATAGAGTTGATATAGCCACAATTCCAAATATGCAAACTTTTGCCTTGGATCAAAGAGTGGCGCAATGAAGACAACCATATTCATCTTCTCGACGTCCCCCCAATATTTATCATATTTCTCTCTCATTTTATCCGCCATAATAGACAACTCGAAGTCGTCATTACTCTTAGCATTCTTCAAGAGAAAATCAATATATGCAATCTCTTCAAAAAACTTGTTTGAAGTGACATATAAAAAGCCCGACACACGTAAGGTGAATTCATAGAAATATTCTAAAAACATACACAACCTTCTCACATTCATCCAATCCTCTTCGGTTGGAAACAAATTCTCACCCTCAAGTTCTCTCTTGAATGAAAGATCTTCGTCTTGGAATCTCTCAAAGGCACTTTGAAACCTTTGGGCCGTATCCAACATCAAATATGTTGAATTCCAACGGGTGCTCACATCTAGACACAATAATTTCTTGCTTTCTATTTTTTCAATTTGAGCACAATCTTTAAACTTTTTAAAACGTGAAGGAGATTGTCTCACATAGCTAATAGCTCTCCGGACACGAGCAACTGAAGAAGACATCATTTTTAACCCATCTACTACAACAAGATTGATAATATGTGCAATACAACGCATGTGTAAATACTTGCATTGAAGAATACTATTTCCCCGTTGTGCAAACTTTTTGCTTAGATAAGCAATAGCAACGTCATTAGAGCTAGCATTATCAACGGTGATTGTAAAATTTTTCTCAATGCCCCACTCAATCAAACATGACTCAACTTCCCTCCCAATAGCCTCGCCTTTATGACTTGAAATTGGACAAAAGTTGATAATTCTTTTATGTAATTTTCAATCTTCATTAATGTAATGTGCCGTAAGACACATATAGTTTATCTTTTGATTAGATGTCCATGTGTCCGTCGTAAGACACACCGTTTGATTGGACTCCCTAAAATAAGCCTTTAACTTAGTCCTCTCACTAGTATAAAGATTGTAGCAATCTCGTGCAACGGACCATCTCGACGGTACACCAAATATCGGACATGCAATAGAAACGAAATGTTTGAAGCCCTCACCCTCGACAAACCGAAATGGAAGCTCATCGACAATTAGCATATAAGACAAGGCCTTCCTTACGGACTCTTGATTAAATTGCCAACTAGTGAGAGTTGACTTGCCTTTCTCAACACATTGCATACTCAATATTGATTGAGAAGGACCTTTGTGATTTGGATTAAGGGGACATATAAGCAATGATTTCTAACTGAGGAGGTCCCATTAATTATGGGGTGACAATAATACTGTTTTTTGCAGTAGTTACACTCTGCTTTTGGGTTTTCATTCTCTTGATATTGTCTAAATTGATCCCAATAAACAGCCCTTTTTTTCAATCCGTTTGTTTTTTTGCTTTGAGTTTACAAATAGTTGTGTCAGGGTCATTTGTGTCTTGGGAACTTGTTCCCCTCACAACCGGAACCTCAAGCTCAATAGGTTGAGCTTCGCTTGACATCTAAAATAAACATAAAAACAAAAATATATTTCAATTCAAAAGCAAATTCACAAAATGAAACTGAAGATAAGAAAACGCACATTGCATGAGTATGATGTTGATGCCATGAACTTGACTTATTTGACGCAATAAATGACCTATTAATTTTTGATAGTAATTTTAGTATAAGAAAGTAATTTTAGTAAATAATATATAAGATTTCAAAATGTGCCAAAATGTGCCAAAAATTTCATTTCATTTCCAGATTAAACAAAGTAACAAACTGTGCCAAAATGTGCCAAAAATTTCATATTTCAATCCTACATCAAACAGTGCTACCTATTAATTAGTAAATATCATATAAGATAATAGTTTTTGTAAACAAGAAATCAATTTTATTACTATTAGTATCTGTTATAACCGTTTTTATCACTTTTTAATTAATAAACAAACCAATCAATCAAAAAATTAAGACTTGTAAAGTAAAAATTTGGCATATATCTATTTCAGATTGTAAACAAAAAATCAATCAATTCACAAAAATTCAAACAATCAAAAAATTCAGATTATAAGCATTTTGGCAAACTGGCCATTGCGCAATGCGACATTTGTGCAAACTGGCACTATAAGCATAGTTGACTAGCCCTGCAAACAAATTCTATTTTCAGCCAACATATATAGTAATTCAGATTTCAGTACATAATTCAGATCATGTTAAAAAATTCAGATCGTGTTAAAAAAATCAGTACATAATTAACAATTAAGTTTTACAAAATTTAGATCTAGTAATTCATGCCATCCAACATTATTTACAAAACGAGATCTAAAAACTTATCAAGATCTAAAAATTACTAACAAATAAGTTTTAAAAAATCTGTGAGAAAACTTATCAAGTTCTAAAAATTACTAACAAGGTGGAGAAGAGAGTGAAAAACTTATCAAGACCTGAAAATAAGTATACATGTTGAAACAAGTATATATATTCCTGAAATAACTAAATGACAGTGAAAAACTGAAACAAGTATACATGTTCACTGATTTTAAATGACAGACAAGTGTAAGAAAAAACAAAAGTTATATAGTATATTAATTTAACACAGTGTAAGAAAATAAATGACAGACAAGTGATTTTAAATGACAGACAAGTGTAAGAAAATAAATGAAAAAGATCTGTGAGAACTAATTATATAGTATACTAATTTGACACAGGTGATCAAAGAACAATATAACTATTAAACCAAGCTCTATATTAAACATACACAAGTAAGTAGATTAAACCACAACAAGAACATACACAAGTAAGTAGATTAAACCACAACCAAGCTCTATAGATTGGTTAACACTTACATCTATAGAGTCAAAGAGAGTACAAAAGAGTTACATGAACATATATTAAAATATTAAACCACTGCAAGAAAGTAGATTAAACCACAACAAGAACATATATTAAACAACACAACAACAAGCTAAATATGTTGAGTGCTAGTGCTTGATGCATTTATAAAAAGTGAAAATATACACAAGTAATCATATAACACTCCAATTTTAGATCTACAAAGACATGTACTAATTTTAAATTATAAACTATATATTTTCTTTTAGATCTAAAAAAATATGAATTTAAAGTATAGATCTACAAAGTATAAAGTAACATCTATCTTTATTTTGTATACATGCTCATGAATTAAAAACTAAAAATATTTTATTGTAGATCTAAAAAAATATGAATTAAAAGTGTAGATCTACAAAAAAAAGCTACTAGGTCTTATACAGAAGGAAGCTAGAACTAAGTACCAACTGTAAGAGACAGAGATTTAAAAAAAAATATAACAGAAATTAAAATAAAATAAATTAAAAATACTTACAAAGTGGACTTGGAAATCTGAACAGAGATCGAGATGTAGATCTAGGAGATCTGAGATTTAAACATATAACAGAAATAAAAAGGAGATCTGAGATTCGTGTCTAATTATAAAAAATATAACAGAAATAAAAAAAATAAAAAAATACTTACAGGGTGGAGAAGAGACTCAAGAGAGGCTGAGAAGTAAAAAAATAGGCATTGGTCGGCAGTGAGGTGGAGGAGAGTCAGAGACCTGGAGGCTGGAGATGTGTGAGAGAGAGGGAGAAAAGAGGAGGTGACCGTGAGAGAAGGAGAAGAGAGTCTGAGAAGCAAGAAGGGAGGTGGTGACAGGTGTTGACTGGCGGTGAGAGGCGGAGTTAGGTAGGGATAGGATATTAGGGTTTTCGTTTTCCGGTGAGGAGTGAGGAAGGAGCGAAGCGGCAGAGAAAATTAGAGGATGAGAGGAGAGAGAGTGTGAAAAATAGATTATATAGTTAGGTTTAGGGTTGAGGGTATTCTAGTAATTCTACATACTAATTCGGTTTCGGAACCGAACCCAATAACCTAAACCGAATCCGATAACCGAATAATAGGATTTTAGGAACCGAATCCGACCCGAATTTTTTTTGAACCGAATCAAATAGCTTATTCGGTTCGTTTTTCGGTTAAAAACCGAATAATGCTCACCCCTACTAACTTCCAAAAACTTAAGCAAAGTAATGAACTCTCTTTCGTGTTTTAAAAAGAAAGCCCAACTAACTTGAAACCGCTGTACCAAACCAACCCCACCGACCGAATTGTTGACCTGGAAAGAATAAAGCAGCAAAACAAGAAAAGAATACCTCCGTTCCTTTCCTCGCAACAACCACCCTATTTCTTCCCCAAGAGGGGAAGAAAAGAAAAATTAGGGTTAGGGTTTCCTCCCACACATCAATGTCTCCATCCTCCTCGAAGCCCTTCTCTCTCCTCCTCCTCCTGCTCCTCCTCACCTCCGGGGTCCGATCCGACGACGGGCCCGACCTCTGCCCCCGGGTCTCCGACGGGTCCTCCCCGTCCTGTCCCGTCAACTGCTTCCGCCCCGACCCCGTGTGCGGCGCTGACGGGGTGACCTACTGGTGCGGGTGCACAGAGGCTGCGTGCGCCGGGGCCACCGTGGCGAAGCTGGGGTTCTGCCAGGTCGGCAGCGGCGGCACCGGACTCGTCTCCGGCCAGGCCTTCCTCCTTGTCCACATCGTCTGGCTTATCCTCCTCGGCTTTTCCGTCCTCTGCGGCTTCCTTTAATCCGTGTCGGTACATTTTTACTATTTCATTTTCTTGTATTCTGATTCAATTTTAGGGTTCTTTTTTTTATATTGTGGAGTGGAGAATTGGAGGTTTTATGCTATTTACTGCTGTAATTTTTGTGTAAATTTATAACTTATTGGAACTAATTAAAGCCGATTCTTTTAATCATCTGGAATTTCTCTGTTTGGTTAAGGCTGGCACTATTCGTGATTATTTCTTGGAATAATATAAATATATCACTCAACATTAATCACTATCTATTGGAATAATATAAATGTATAACACACAACATTCATCACTATTATTGGAATAATTTAAATATATAACACTCAACATTCATCAGCACTCTAGAGTTTGGTATAGTGGTAGGGACTTCAACATTGTATCAAAGCAGACCCAGGTTCAAATTTTGTTTGGCGTGCATTTGAAGTAAGATCTTACAAAAGGAATTACACCATTGCGAAAACTGATAGTAGAATAGACATATATGACCCTCGATCCTCATTCCAACTCTAGAGTTTTTGTGCACTAAAAACACTCCTCGTAATCCTCTCAATGATATTATTGAATGATAGGAAGCACAAATACTCCAGAAATTGGTGTCTCTGTCCACCTTGTGTCATGTCCGACACCTAGTGGACACAACACAGACAAAATACTCTAGGACGATGCACCAGAATCATTGCTGGGCTCGTGCTGTCATGCTTGTATTGTGTCATATTTGTGTCCCGGCAGCATAGCTTGGATGGATTCTGGACATCTTTACTTGAGCTTCATTTTCTCAATGGTTCTTAACTTGCAAGAATAGATTTTTTTTCCCAAGCATTTGGGTTTTACCTTGTGAATCTTTCTTCACCAACTGGTGTAACATCTAAGGCTAACTTAAAACCAAACAGATTGTAATCAATTGAAGCACTCAGATGTCTTAATGCTTGGGTAGTGGAGGGTTCGTGTTCGTAACCATTGCAAAGTATGTAGCAAATAAGTGCAGGACAGTTGAGGGCTTTGCTTTGGAGTGACATAAAGGCTTTTTGTAATTGCATAACGAAAGATGCAAAATAAAGTTCAGGTCACCAGAACAAACATTTACACAAACTTGGTGGTAAGGCTATGTATATCCTCCCCTTCCCCAATGTTTGGACTATGTTTCTGAAAGCTGGTGGGTGTGCTACTCAAATGTGATTTGACACTTCTTTTACAGTTTAATGATATTGTGGTTGAATCATGATCAGGTTTTGGAGGTTTAACTCTTTGTTTTGTTATCATCACAAGAATTAATTCTCCACCACTGATAATAACCAATGCTATTTTGTATGTGTTCTTGAATATGACAACTGCTGTATAGTTTGCAACAATTTTTTGCAAATTGTAGTACGTTGTCACACAAAAGTTTGACTGGAAAAACATATGTAACTGGTGTTCAGTGCCAAAGGTGCGCGCTAATGGAGGGTCCAGGGATCGTCATAATGTCTGGTTCTAACAGCAAAATCTTACAGGAACATTGATGTAGGTTTTACGACAGTTTGAAATTTGTGATTTAAATTGCATGAATTCTTGTAAATTCTGAAAAATGCAACTTTTGCACTTGTTA
The DNA here is from genome assembly GCA_036927795.1 of Iris macrosiphon. Lineage (NCBI taxonomy): Eukaryota > Viridiplantae > Streptophyta > Magnoliopsida > Asparagales > Iridaceae > Iris > Iris macrosiphon. The sequence continues at coordinate 195,252,749 of JAYESA010000002.1, read as the reverse complement.
TTTGATTCTGCAGTCATAATCTTGGCATAATCATGAGACTTCAACAAGAACAGAATTTCTAGTTACTACCATTCTTTTTTTTTCTTCTTCCTGTTTTGCCACTAAATCTGGATTAACTTTTCTTTTTCTTTCATTAGGCTTAATCACAACTTACTGTGTTTAGTACCCATTTTATTGGAAGAAGTTTAGGATCCAATTTTTGACATTAGAAACATATTAGGAATAAGATCATATGAATTGAGAACAGTCAATCCTCAAAGAATTTGTATATACCACCCCTCCTTAAATTCGACAAGGGATTAGCTTCGGGGGAAGGTAAAAACTGGTCTTTGGATGGTAGACTTTTTTTTGTAAGTTTTACTTTTCTTCCATCCTTCTCTATTACTCGTGTTATAAATTTCCTACCTAAGTTATTGGAAAGATTGATATATTGAGGGCAAAATTCCTTTGGAAGGGTGCCAATTAGTGCAAAGGATATAAATTGGCTTAGTGGAAGGTTAGTTTGTTCCCAAGGAAATTCGCTGGTTTAAGATTTGAAGTTATTTAATTTATCCCTTCTTAATAAATCAACGCCGGAAGAGTTCTTGTGATGTCTCCCTTCTTTCTAGATTATTTATTCTCTGTTTTCCTCTTCTCCTCCTCTTCACGTCCCTATATCTTATCTTCATCTTTCTGAATTCAAATTCTCTACTTAGCATTATTCTAAACGGCAGCCTCCTAGACGGTGCCTAGGCTCTAGGTAGCCGCTTTTCGCATTATTTTTGTCGTTGGCGATGGAGTATGCGGCCGACGGAGGTTTGGTCGCGTAAGCCGAGATTAGGTGGCGTAGACGGACGTCTAGACGGAGCAATATATGATTAGATGTTTTGACCAAACAGTTTTGCAAGCATTATGGACCAATGATTTACTTTTACAATACTGAAACTTCATAACTCTTTGTTCTACAACTTAATTATGCATAAAAATACTCTTAAAATATATATATTATGAAAAAAGAGAGGATAAAATAGTAAAAAAATGTTCAAAATGTATTAGACGTCTAGGTAGTGGCTAGACGGCCTAGGCGTTAGGTGGATCCTCTCCGCCTTGCTTCCGCCTACCTCTGTTTAGAACTTGCTACTCTGTCAGACTTTATTTGTCCAAAATATATGTTGGGAGTTGGAGGATGGTTAGTTAATTAAATCATGGAATGAGGATTTGGATCTCTGGCGAGTTTTTTTTTCTTTTTCTTGTTACCCGTATTAGTTGGGGTTGGAAGCCTACTTTTAGTATTGTTCTCTCTCTATGGAGGAAAGGGAGCCACTATTTACTGCACCAGAATGGAGTGCATTTTTTCTCTTGACATTTATATGAAGGACAATTTTATATGGATCTGTGAAGCTTATTGGTCTTCTTGGCGAGCTTGAACCCATCTCTAGGGAGATGTCTTTGATCTTCCAGGAGCTGTTCCACTTTGAATGACTGAAGGTTCATTTGGGAGCCATGGGAATGAATATAAAGTTTGACTGTGAACCATTGCCCATATTTTCTTTCTAAAATAATAAATAATGACGTAAGAAACTTCGCTCGTACGTCTTAGATTTGAAACACTCCATATATATCATGCATTCCATGCTCATCTCACTTAACAAACACCCTCAACTGTCAATAGAATTAGGAGTTTCATCCATTCAATGCGTCCATTCATTCATCTCCACAGTCCACTAAAAACTTCCAAGATTATTTATTTGGCATTCTTCTTCTGTCCATTCACATCAGAATAAGACCTGCATGGAGGCATCAAGCCTCCCCTAGGATGTTTTATTTCCAGATTCACTACAGGGATGCATGGTCCTGAGGCCCACCCAAAATTTGTTTTTCCATTTTTTTTTTTTGTAGGAGTTAGCACCCCCCTCTCCCCCCCTAATCCAGTCCAGCCCATCCCAATCCCATCCCAATTTATATTCCTGGATCTGCCCTGTGTCGAAGACTCGTTGTTTGAATCTCTGTCGAGAACCATGCTCAGGGGAGACCTGATGCTTCCATGCAGACCATGAGTAACTGAGTTCTGTTCTCCATTTCATCAAAGAGAGAGAGAGAGAGATGGAAAAAGAATGCCAAGTAAATTGTGTATCCCGACTTTCGCTTTTCTTATGGAAAGGTTTGCACATTGCTCGATGTCGGTATGTGATCAATCTTTTTTTCTTCTTCTTTTTTTGCTTCAATTTAC